>OZ014469.1:50597647-51797647 GCA_963965965.1 Trididemnum nubilum
AACATAACAAAACAGGAGAGCACAAGCTAAATTATTAAACGTTCTTTCTAATGACATTATGCGTCAAGTCAAGAAAAGAAGTTAAAATTTTTGAGCTATTGGTGACAGAGTATTTGCTATTTGCCGAGCAGCAAACACTAAACTGTTATGACATTGGCTAAAAAATATTTGAAATATTATGTGCCCCAGCAGTTTGTAGAAATGCTGCTGCTTCAGAACAAGCTATATGGCTAGTTAGATATAAAGAAATATTTTGCCCAGTGTAGAGTGTGGTAAATTTAAGTTAAAAAAAGCTTTTCAAAGCGGCAAGATTTTAGCTGGTACTAAAAAATCTGAAGTCTGCGCCACTTCTACTCTCAAGCTGATTAAAATGATGCTAAAATGCCAGGTAGCGTAAGCCTCTTCCACATGCATGCTTTATTATAATCTGATTACGCAATTTTAACATATAGTTTGCACTTTTTTGCTCTGTGTCGTGGCCCGAAGGGAAGGCATGGCACAATGCCCCCCCCTTGAATACGCCCGCGGATGTGTATGTCTTAATGGTCACAGCATAATAGTCACAGCTTGAAACCATTCAAAGGGATGGTTTATTAATACTGTTTTTTTTTATGAAAAGCTTTATTTGATAAAATATAAACATATATTTCGGGTGGTGCTTAGATATCTTTTAGTTGCAAAATAGGAGAATTTGACCGGTGTTTCAACTGGCTCGAAGGGCCGGTCGAAGAATCTCGACCCGACCGGGGTTTTCATCTCTGCTGACAACCGTAGGTTTGTGTTCGGGTAAATGGCAAGCAATAAAAGCTGTTCCGTGTGGGCGTTGGACTCAGGTAAGGGTGCAAGGGTGCGCTACTCTCACGTAAAAACGGGTAATCAAGAAAGAAGAAAAAGAAAGAAAATAATTTTTATTTTATTGCCAATTAATGTTTCTCATATATTTACCGCAATTTACCAAAAAAATATTACCAAGCGTTGCTAAATGTTTTGAAATTATTTTTTCTCTCGTTTTGGACTTGGCCTGGAAATAAAAAGTTGGGGGCGTGAAGGGCTGAGCTCTTCAGTTCTTCAACTGGCTTTCAAATTTTAGCAATTTAATTTTTTTACTGTTTCTAAAAGATATCAAATTTGATCCGAATGGTGTTCAAATAGCAATTTTTTTTCACGAGATCAAAAATAATTCACAAGTTTCAAAAAATAATTTACAATTTTCAATAATTCTCAATTTACAATTTTTCAAAACATAATTTACAATTTTTCAAAAGCCATAATTCACAGTTTTCAAAAAATTTCACGAGATCAATCAATGCATTAAACGAAATTATGACTTTGTAAGTACAGTTCCTTAACTGTAACGTACTAACAAAGCCATAATTTCGTTTAATGCATTGATTGATCTCGTGAAATTTTTTCCACCCACATTGGATAGTATAGTCTTGATCTGACAGTCAGTTTAACTAAAATTGAGGCCGTGTATTTTGAGTGTGACATTCCCAAAGCAATAAAATTCATAATTTTGGTATTTTTTCAATCGCATATTTGCTAAAAAAATTAAGTTGTAATATTATCGGCAATTTTTGAATTCTTATTGAACATTTCTTAGTTGATGTATTATGACGAAACACAACAAAAAAAAAAAACTTTTTGCTACATGCGTTTTTATCGTGACAAACGAAAATAAGGCGAAAAATGAATATTTTCATTTCACCGTCAAATAACTATTTATTGGCAAACGTAAAATATTGATTTCAACTCAGTTTGGTCAAAAAAAGACAAAAATAAAAATACGAAAATAAAAGTTTCGTTTTGTTGCCAAGCATTGTGCAATTGGGCACCGTGTTAAGCAAAGGGTTTAACTCATGCGCATCACAGATGAGGTCTGGGGGTGGAACCCCAGCTTACGATTACTTATGATTAGTGTGTTTTTCTGTAAAAAAAATTGCTATTTGAACACCATTCGGATCAAATTTGATATCTTTTAGAAACAGTAAAAAAATTAAATTGCTAAAATTTGAAAGCCAGTTGAAGAACTGAAGAGCTCAGCCCTTCACGCCCCCAACTTTTTATTTCCAGGCCAAGTCCAAAACGAGAGAAAAAATAATTTCAAAACATTTAGCAACGCTTGGTAATATTTTTTTGGTAAATTGCGGTAAATATATGAGAAACATTAATTGGCAATAAAATAAAAATTATTTTCTTTCTTTTTCTTCTTTCTTGATTACCCGTTTTTACGTGAGAGTAGCGCACCCTTGCACCCTTACCTGAGTCCAACGCCCACACGGAACAGCTTTTATTGCTTGCCATTTACCCGAACACAAACCTACGGTTGTCAGCAGAGATGAAAACCCCGGTCGGGTCGAGATTCTTCGACCGGCCCTTCGAGCCAGTTGAAACACCGGTCAAATTCTCCTATTTTGCAACTAAAAGATATCTAAGCACCACCCGAAATATATGTTTATATTTTATCAAATAAAGCTTTTCATAAAAAAAAACAGTATTAATAAACCATCCCTTTGAATGGTTTCAAGCTGTGACTATTATGCTGTGACCATTAAGACATACACATCCGCGGGCGTATTCAAGGGGGGGGCATTGTGCCATGCCTTCCCTTCGGGCCACGACACAGAGCAAAAAAGTGCAAACTATATGTTAAAATTGCGTAATCAGATTATAATAAAGCATGCATGTGGAAGAGGCTTACGCTACCTGGCATTTTAGCATCATTTTAATCAGCTTGAGAGTAGAAGTGGCGCAGACTTCAGATTTTTTAGTACCAGCTAAAATCTTGCCGCTTTGAAAAGCTTTTTTTAACTTAAATTTACCACACTCTACACTGGGCAAAATATTTCTTTATATCTAACTAGCCATATAGCTTGTTCTGAAGCAGCAGCATTTCTACAAACTGCTGGGGCACATAATATTTCAAATATTTTTTAGCCAATGTCATAACAGTTTAGTGTTTGCTGCTCGGCAAATAGCAAATACTCTGTCACCAATAGCTCAAAAATTTTAACTTCTTTTCTTGACTTGACGCATAATGTCATTAGAAAGAACGTTTAATAATTTAGCTTGTGCTCTCCTGTTTTGTTATGCTTATTTTGCGCACGTTTTGCGCTGCTCAAAACAGGTTTTTCAAACCAAAATTTAACCTAAAAAAGTCTTAAAATTGAATTATTTTTTGCAAAAAACGCAAAAATTTGATTGTTTTTTTTTTCTGAGACCCCCATCCGGAGTCACAAATTTCAACATCTCGCCAATGGCCCCCCTTTTAAAAATTTTTCATTAGATGCATTGAACAGTGAACAAAAGACTTCAGAAAAAAAACAGTCGACCGGGCCAGTCAGAAACCGATGGACCGGCAGGTCAACCTGCGCAGATTTTTTAATTTACCGGTTGGGTCGGGTTGAGAAAATCCTGGTCGGTTCCATCTCTGGTCGGCAGGAGATTGTCTTAAAAGCACGTAACAACTGACCATCAACGCCATTCTCCCGCAAAATCTTCCAAAGTTTATCCCGAGGAACTCGGTTATATGCTTTTTCAAGAACGACAAAGCATCCAAAGAGATCTTTGCCATACTCCCGAGATTTCTCGAAGATTTGCTTCAGAGTGAAAATTTGGTCCGTGGTGCTGCAATCCGAGTGAAAACCGCACTAACAATCTTTCAGTTTTGATTCTAATATTTTGTGGCAGAAATCGAAATTATCATTTTCAAATTTCTATTTTTGTCTTTTTGGACCTAACTGAGTTGAAATCGATATTTTGCCTTTGCCAATAAACAGTTGTGTGACGATGAAATGAAAATATTCATTTCTTGCCTTATTTTCGTTTGTCACAATAAAATGCATGTAGCAAAATGTTTGCATTTTCGCTGTGTTTCGTCATAATACATCAACTAAGAAATGTTCAATAAGAATTCAAAAATTGCCGATAATATTACAACTTAATTTTTTTGCAAATACGCGATTGAAAAAATGCTGAAATTATGGATTTTGTTGTTTTGGAAATGTCACACTCGTAATACACGGCCTCAATTTTAGCTAAACTGACTGTCAGATCAAGACTATATAATCCAATGTGGGTATAAATAATTTCACAAAATCAATCAATGCATTAAATGAAATTATGGCTTTGTTGATATAGTAGTGCAGTTTTTTCAATCAAACAAATTAATCTTAGCCCCAACAGCTGAAAACTTCGGGAGCTATATTAATGTTTAAAAAAATCCAACAATAAAACTACCTAATAATTGAAAACTGTAAGGCAGCATGTCGCACAGATTGCTATAACAAGAACAAAAGTACCAAGCTTTTGAAACATTTTGGCGGTTAACCGTAAATTAATTTTTAACAGTTTTCTTTTCCATCAACGTTAAACAGTAATTTCCCAGTGGCGTACATGTACAATGGGGTGGTTTGAAAATACGTTTTTGTTACAAAATTTTTCCAACCTCTTCAAAAATGTTTGAATTGATGAAAAAACACTTGTGTAAAATTTTGAGCGTTGCATGACAACCGGAATACTTCGCGCATCGAACCCAAAGCTTGAAATTTTTGCTAAAAATGCGAATTTTTTCAATTTTTTAAAAATGTATTTTAAATACACAGAATTTGTTTGCAGCTCCATTCAAAATTTTGTTTTGTGAGATATAGAATGTTTGTTGTGAAGTTTCATTCGATTACGAAAACACGAATGCTTTGTGCAATGCGTTCGAATTTTGAGAAAAAAACAAACAAATCCCCACACTTTTGGTAGGTCAGCGAACTGCAAACTAATTGTTTCAACACTAAATGTTTATTAATTTTTTTTATAATTAAATGACGTTTCAATCCCATATTTTCACTCAATAAAGTAGTTAGTTTCTTCGATTCAGCTAATTGCCTCAATTTTATTGCTGTTTTGTATTAGTTCAATTTTGACCAAAATTCATACCCAGCTGCTTCAGTAGACATCTTTTTCATATTGATTCAATTTTCCACGTGCCTTCGAATAGGTATAGGACATGGCTGATCTAAAAAGAATCATTTTTGGTTTTATTTTAGCAAAAAAAGTTTTTTGTTGTGTTTTGTCATAATACATCAACTAAGAAATGTTCAATAAGAATTCAAAAATTGCCGATAATATTACAACTTAATTTTTTTGCAAATACGCGATTGAAAAAATGCCAAAATGATGGATTTTATTGCTTTGGGAATGTCACACTCGTAACATACGATCTCAATTTTAGCTAAACTGACTGTCAAATCAAGACTATATAATTCAATATGGGTAGAAAAAATTTCACGAGATCAATAAATGCATTAAACGAAATTATGCTTTGTTAGTACAGGTAAGGTTTTTTCTTAGTCAAAGAAATCAATTTTGGTCTCCAACAGCTGAAATCTTTGGTAGCTCCTTGTAGTTAGAAACGAAAAAAAACGAAAAATTTCAAATACCTAAAAATAAAAACTGTAAGGCAGTATGTCGCACACAATGCTATATCAAGAATAAAATGACCTAGTACTAGAAAAATTACGGCCACTAACCGTAGCTCAGGTTTTTACCAGTCTTTTTGTTTTTCCAAGAGTAAAAAGCATTATTATAGTGACATGTACAAAAGGGGTGGGAGTCATCGCCTCTAATCTCTTCAGTCACGGCTTAGCAGCAAAACAAAGTTTGTTTTTTGATAACGTTGTGACCAAGGAAAATGTAATGGCAGGCATAGTGTGGAGGTGCAATGCCTACTTTCTCCCTTGCACGTGCTACTGTGATGCTATGTTCTTTTTACTCTTGAAAGAACATAAAAACTGTTGAAATTTAATTTACGGTTAACAGCCGAAATTTTTCTCAATATGGCTTGGCATTTTTAGTTTTGTTACAGCAGTCGTTGCGACATACTGTCTTAAAGCTTTCAATTGTTAGGTAGTTTTAATTTTTGCGTTTTTTTAGAGAAATATATTTACCGATGATTTTAGCTGTTGGGACCAAAATTTTTTTTTTTTTGATTAAAAAAATCGCACTACTGTATATTAACAAAGCCATAATTTTGTTTAATGCACTGATTGATGTCCTGAAATTTTTCCTACTCACATTAAATTATACAATCTTGATCAGTTAGTTTAGTTAAAAATTGAGACCGTTTATTACGAGTGTGACATTTCCAAAGCAATAAAATCCATCATTTTGTTAGTTTTTCGATCGCATATTTGCTAAAGAATTAAGTTGTAATATTGCCGGCAATTTTTGAATTCTTATTGAACATTTTTTAGGTGATGTATTATGACGAAACACAGCAAAAAGCAAACTTTTTGCTACATGCATTTTATTATGACAAACCAAAATAAGGCAAAAAATGAATATTTTTATTTCACCGTCAAATAACCGTTTATTGGCAAAGTCAAAAACTCGAATTTTAACTAGTTTGGTCAAAAAAAGACAAAAATAGAAATATGAAAATAATAATTTCGTTTTGTTTTCAAACATTATTTCTCATATAAGTATTACTTTTTTACCGAAAAAATATTATTATATCTTAATAAACATTTTGAAAAATTATTTTTTCTCTCGTTTTGGACTTAAGCTGTAACTAAAAGGGTGGAGAGGGGCTTGAAGGGGCTGAGAAATTCAATTCTTCAACTGGCTTTCAAGTTTTAGGGATTTACTTTTTTCAAATGGCTCCAAAAAGTACCAAGCTTGATCCGAATGGTGTTAAAATGGCACTTTAAGAAAAACACACACACCACACACATAAAACAACTGAGGAGCACAAGCTGTTTCAACAACCTCTTTTGCTTATAGGTGCTGTTCCACTAGTAAGATCTAGGTGGTTGGTAGTAACTTCTGGCATTGGGCAGAAAATATTTAAAAATATCCTCTCTACGCTATATTGAACTGGTTGAAATTCTACTGTGTTACACAAGTTATTTGGGGTATCTATATTACTTTATTTTGTACCAATATCGTGACTTTAAGTTTTGTGTGTTTGTACTTTATCGTGAATTAAGTGTATGGAGGAGAAACAGAATAATTTGGCTCTTTTCAATTAAGTTTATGAGTTCAATTTTGCCAAAGCAAAATTGCATCTTGCTGCAAGCAAAATTGCATCTTGCTGCAAGCAAAATTATTGCCAGTGAGACCCCATCATCAATACAACTTACGTATTTGCTGAAAAACATGTTATCCAAAGGTTTTTTCACTTCCATGTCGGCCAGCATAATTTCCGAGGTCATAACCTTACCAAAAACCAACTTTTGTTTTGCTTTAGGCCGTGACTCAAGACGTAAAAGGTGCAATGACACCCTCTGCTGTTATTGTACATGTACACCACTGGGAAAGTACTATTTAATGTTGATAGAAAAGAAAACTGTTAAAAATTAATTTACGGTTAACGGCCAGAATATTTCTAAAGCTTGGTACTTTTGTTCTTGTTGTAGCAATTGTGCGACATACTGCCTTACAGTTTTCAATTATTAGGTGGTTTCAATGTTGGCGTTTTTTAACATCAATTAAGCTACCGAAGCTTTTAGCTGTTGGAGACCAAATTTAATTTCTTTGATTAAAAAAAATCTTACTACTATATTAACAAAGCCATAATTTCATTTAATGCATTGATTGATCTCGTGAAATTTTTTCTACCCATATTGAATTATATAGTCTTGATTTGATAGTCAGTTTAGCTAAAATTGAGATCGTATGTTACGAGTGTGACATTCCCAAAACAATAAAATTCATCATTTTGGCATTTTTTCAATCGCGTATTTGCAAAAAAATTAAGTTGTAATATTATCGGCAATTTTTGAATTCTTATTGAACATTTCTTAGTTGATGTATTATGACAAAACACAACGAAAATGCAAACATTTTGCTACATGCATTTTATTGTGACAAACCAAAAAAAGACAAAATATGAACATTTTTATTTCATGGTTAAATATAACAGTTACAAGTGTTTATGGGCAAAGGCAAAAAAATCAATTTTAACTTAATTTGGTCAAAAAAAGACAAAAATAAAAATTTGAAAAGTTATTTTTTCTCTCGTTTTGAACTTGGGCTGTTAGTGAGGGAGACGGTGGCTTGAAGAGGCTGTGCAATTCAATTCGTCAAATAGATTTCAAATCTTAGCAATTTAATTCTTTCAAATGGCTCAAAAAAGGTAAGTGTACTGGGCATAGTCTGGCATGGAAGACAGAATTAGAAATTATCTTGGATAACTGTAGTTTTTCAGCCAATACTCAAGTTATGGCACTGTCTCGCTTGCGTGATTTTGCTTACTACAAGATGCAATTTTTTTGACAAAATTGAACTCAAAGATTGTTAAACTTTCTTCCACCGTCCAAAATTAGTCAAACGACAATCACTATTGTATATTGTTTGGGTGTTTTTTTCATGTTTTATGTAAATTGTCAAAATTATGAAAATCAACCCGAGGGGAAACCCTCGCATCTGACACTCAAAGGGGCGAAATGCCTCTCGCTCCTTCAGTTTTGGTTGAATGACTACGTGCTGCACAAATGTTTGAAAAATGAAGTTTTATTTGATCGGTTGCTTGCTATCTGGCCTAAAGGCTACCAGCGCTGAAGCCTAGGAAAGAGTCACTTGAACGGCGACTACTTAAGAACAAGGTTAGCATTCCCTAGGCTTCCGCGCAGGTAGGCTTTAGGCCAGATAGCACGCAAAAGATTTAATATTGAAAGCAAACGTCAAAACATCACAACTAAATTATTATCAAATGAAGTTTTGCCGGAAATAGTTTTGTTTATAAATGATGAAAACATTCCAAGTTTTCCGTGTAACCGCTATTTGCAAGATCAAATATTCTCTCCAAATCGTATTTAAAGAAGAATAGGGATACGTTCATCTGCACACAATTTTACGCAATATTTATAGACCGGGCCTGACATCTATTGCTATTATTAAAGTTAATAAAAATAACCCAGTTAATAAAAATTAAAATTTCAAGGCATAATCGCACCATGACTACATTGTTGCGTAAGTGGTTAGATTAACAAATTATTTAATTATGAACAAAAACTCTGGACAAAATTTGCGTTGTTTTGTTAAGTCGGTGCGGTGCCACAACAATAAACATGCTGCCATTGCGCTAAATGTGGTCATTGAGAAAATAGCGCAATGCCTTTGTCGGATAGACAACAGTACTGATTCTTGAAATTTGTTTCTAAACGTAGGACAATCTGACTTGTCGGAAGGATACTAATGTCGCACTTGACACAACCGCAAATACGAGGAAAAATTCTCGCCCCTCTGAAAATTGCTTTCTTCGACAAAAATCGATGCATTTACACAAATAAAACCCATAACATTGCTCGCAAATCTCTTGTTTTTAACCCTATTGTTGCTATTTTTCAGATTTGATTGGAGTTATAAATATAAGTATTAGTTGAAAACCCAATGACTTGGAAATTAGAAGAAAATTGTTTCTACGTCAAGCCTTATATAGAGCCTAAATTCTATATCGCTGTTCAAACACGTTTCCTCAAAAAGTGTAATTTCAACATTAATCCGGGAAATCTCAAATATTCCTATGGTATATCGTTACTTTCCAACCAATAAAACTGTAAATAAACGCAGCAAAAAATTAGAGTTTTCATTTAGAGGAAGGAAGTTGAGTGCAAGATCTGTAGACCATGTGGAAGCGTCCAAAGTTTCTGTTGGCCGGAACCCGAAAAAATCCTTACAAAAATGGAGTAGTAATCTTAGCACTTCGCGCTCATCGTTGCAAAATATCCTTACTTTCACATTGTCTTCAGATTTTGCACTTAATTTCCTTCCACTAAATGAATTTCTAATTTCTTGCTCTGTTTATTATCGATTCTGTAGGTTTGAAAATTACGATACCACAGAAATTTTTTTTTCCAAAATAAGTGTTGAAATTAAACTTTCTGCGTAAACGTGTTTAAACTACCTTATTAAATATAGTCTCTATTTAAGCCTAGGCGCAAAAAAAATTTTCTTCTAATTTACAAGCCGTGGGAATTTCACCCTGTATATGGCCTCGCATTGTATCGTTAGCACGTCTACATAAGATGAAGACTTGCGTTTTCAGCAGTACAGCTTCCACTTGTATATTTGAATTTTTTTATTATCGGTATCTTTTCCGTACTTATTTTAAGGCGTTTAACAATGAAAAGTTTTATTTAATTAGGTATGCACAAAACATGATTGGCAGAACATCACGATTCCATAATTGCCAGCTTTAATGAAGAATGAAAAAAATCAACCAAGAAAAATCATGGTGACTTATTTTCCAAGCTCTTCTTATCCTCAGCCAATTGCCTATTAATTTACAGCATAGGTGGGCAAGTTAATGCAAAACGTTAGCTTCGTTAACCACTAGTCCGTTAACAAACTTCACACCTCCGTTAACGTTAATCCGTTATTTTCGGCTTTAATTAACGGAAGTTAATAAAGTTCGCTAATCCGTTAACATTTAGCGTGTAATTTACATTTTGTTTTATTCACTCGCTTCTAGAACACGCATTTACGCTGTTGAGCTGATTGTAAGGAAATATTTATTGCTCTGGTGGTCTTTTTGTGTTTTGGAAGTTACATTTTACAGTCTAATCTAATTTCAAGATAAAAACAAGTTCAAATGCACAACGAAGCTGCGATCGGAAAATCTTTGGAAATTGTAAACAGCGATAATTAATAGACCTATGCAGTAGCGTAGCCAGGGGGTGGGGGCAAAGGGGGCTATAGCCCCCCCCCCATTGGCCTGCCGACCAAAATGCAGAATAAGGAAAATACCACGTTTTTAGCATTTCTAAGACTCTCTTTTGCACTGGATTAGACTAAAAAAATGCTTTAAAGCATAGTTTTAAACGTTTATTTGGAGGGGGGCTAATGAACTACCGACCAAAATGCAGAATAAGAAAAATACCACGTTTTAGCATTTCTAAGACTGTCTTTTGCACTGGATTAGACTATTTTGAAACGTTTATTTAGGGGGTTATAATAAACTGCCGACCAAAATGCAGAATAAGAAAAATACCACATTTTTAGCACTTTTAAGACTCTCTTTTGCACTGGATTAGACTAAAAAATGCTTTAAAGCATAGTTTGAAAGGTTTACTTAGGGGGGGGCTAATAGACTGCTGACCAAAATGCAAAATAAGGAAAATACCACGTTTTAGCATTTCTAAGACTGTTTTATGCACTGGATTAGACTAAAAATGCTTAAAGCATAGTTTGAAAGGTTTATTTAGGGGGGGGCTAATGAACTGCCGACCAAAATGCAGAATTAGGAAAATACCACGTTTTTATCCAGTAGCGTAGCCGGGGGGGCTATAGCCCCCCCCATTGACATGTCGACCAAAATGCAGAATGGGAAAAACACTACATTTTTAGCACTTCGAGACTGTTTTATGCACTGGAGTGGACTAAATAGTGATGTAAAACATTTTTTGAAACATATGTTCAGGGGGGGGGGGCTAATTTGTCAAAAATAAAAACAACAAATAAATGAAACCTTTGATAAATGGTAAGAAATAAGCAATCAAATTTGATCGCAAGTGTAAAAATGCTGAAAATAGGTGTCATCAACAAATATACTATAAACTAAGGAATAGGGGGGGGGGGGGGGCTATTCAGTATTTTTTAATTACCAATCATTTCTCTCAAATCTCTTTTCATTAGCCCCCCCCTATTATTTTTCTCAGTAAACTGTATACGAAAAAGATTACTTCGTGTGAGTTTTATTGCACTATTTGATTTTACAATTTAACAGCATCTAAACAAGAAAACTACATTTTACCATTAGCCACCTCCCAAATAGCCCATTTATGCTACCAGTTTAATCTTGTTTGCACTGCCAATTTCTAAGCCACGTTTTAAAATCATTATTTTTTAATCAAATAGCCCTAAAATGAAGTTACTTTTGCAAAAAAATGCAACATTTTCAAGAGCTGGGGGCTTCGCCCCCAGACCCCCCAAACAGCCCCCCCATTGCGAATTTCTGGCTACGCGCCTGGACCTATGAGGCTGCAGGTTATTATTTGCCGCAAAAAAGAATTCCTTTCTTTGCTTTCTTTTATAAAACTCCTGCTAATACGCGACAAGTGTTACCAGTGCAAACTGGTTGGTACCGGTACGATGAATGAATGGTGCAAGATATAACAATAAAAACCTTAACTGAAGTTAACAGAACTTAACGGAAGTTACTTTAGTCCGTTAGCATGAAAAAACTGTTTAACGTATTAACGAGTTGATGAAAAAGTTAGCTTCGTTATCAACGGATTAACGATTAACGGACTTGTGCCCACCTATGATTTACAGTATAATAATAATAAGTTCTAAAGTTTTGTATCCAACGCCTAAGCTTGCGTTATTTGAAATGGAATTTATTGTAGATTAGAGATCACATAGTAAAACTCGGAGAACTATGTATTAGTGTTAAGCTATATGTCAAGCCATATACCGACTTTTTCCTTCGTTTGCTTTTTATTTTTATGTTACTTGCAGTGTATTTCAACAATAAAGAAACACGAATTTCGTGTCAACCAAACATATGTTTGCTTAATGAAGGTGGATCTACTTAGTTGACCTCTAATCTTGTTGACCTCTATATCAAGGGGGGACAATTTGCCGGATCGTCGACAACTGATCGCGACAAACTGACCGCGAACCAAATGACGCCGATTAGCTGAGAAGAGCGATTATAAGCATATTTTACTATCCTCAGAGCCATCTAGCCCAAATCCTCACTTTGTGATGAAATCACTGTGACGAAACCGCTGGCTCGCGGTCAGTTTGTCGCGGTCAGTTGAACTCGCTCGCAATTTGCCCCAGACTTATGGCAAAATATCCCTTTATAACGCCCTATTTTATGAGTTCATCTTAAGAAAGCGTAGCCTACTTTGTTCAGAGTTGAGTAAACCTATGAAGATAAAATCCCTTGGTTAAGTAACTTTCAATATTATTTTTTGAAATTGCTATTACAGTTTATTGGTCAAGTTGGCTTGGCTAAGAGACAGCGAAGGAACCTTTCGGTCTTCGAATCAAACTGCCACCTGCCCACTAGTTTATTACACACGGTGGAGGCTTTACACTCTTCCTTTTTATTGCTGAACGTCAATCAAATCAGAAAGTTTTGAATACGTACTAATTTTTATAGTATTTGATTTGACCCCACCGAGACACGAACTCGAGTCTACTGATTGAGCAGCAGACGCTATAACCATTCGACCACTGATTGGTTAAAATGTCTGTTTTTAGCGTCACTTTAAAAGACGACTTTCGACACTTGAAAAGAATCGTGAAAGTTTATAATTAATCTGTGACGAGGAAGTTTATAAGACCGAAAATATCAATCTGGAGAAATAATATCAAACTTTCATATTATTTCAGGGATAATTTAAGATAAAATTTCGTCCTAAAAGTTTCAATCTCCGGCCGTTATCTAACCTTTAATGAAGTTAATGCGATTAGCCATCTATTATACCAGCAACTTTAAAGAATAGTCCACCTCGTTAGTTTCTACGCAACAAAATACTTTAAAAAAAAATTGGCTAGGGGCAATGCATATTGCATACTAAACATATTATTGAATATGAATGGGAGGGGCCGGGGGTCGTAGCTGTACTTGACCTGTAAGTAAGCGAGGCTGCAAGGGCTGAAAATTTAATTCTTTTAAATGACTTCTGAATTTTAGCAATTTAGTTCTTTTCAAATGGCGCTAAAAATCTGCAAAACTTGATCAAAATGGCGCTTACACGCCTATTATTTTCCGAAATATCACAATAATTGCCAAGCGGTTATACATGCTCCCCCTCCATACCCACTTTATGAAACGCTTGAGTCGCACCAATTTTCTCGGCACTCACGAAAAAGTTTCAATCAATAAATAAATTGTTGTGCTCCTTGAACACATTCTATTTCAGCCGCTTTTATATTGATTACCTATTTTACTTAAGCGAGGACTGAAGGCAAAATCAATGGGGGTATCTTACGTTAGGTCAATCGTATTAGATTAGATTTGTGTTGTCTCCATCTTTCTTGACCCAGCCGTTCCACAAATATTCCATTTTAAACACGACGTAAGGTCCTCCATAAACACGATGTAAGGTCTATATGCACCTATACTGTAATAATAATAAAAAGATCTATAAAATCGTTAAAATAATGCCCCCAACAGGCTGTTTTGCCGTTAAGCTCTTCAAGGACAAACTATACTGTGTATAGGTAGAAAAACTATGTGGCTTAGCCTAATTAGTACAATTATTTGCGGCGTTGCCGTAAGATAAACTAAAATGGCGTCGCCGATATAATAAACGTCCGAGTTACCGATAAAATTATGATTGAAGAAGCTCTTACGTCGTGTTTGAAGTAAAATATCTCTGGAATGGCTGAGTCAATAAGGTTGAAATTTACGCCAATTTAGTTAATTAGGATTCGTCTAACTTTGGATATCCCCACTTCAGTCCTCGTTTAACACTGTACGACTCTTTAAAATAACGCGGAAAAATTATTTTTATTATAATTTTTTTGGGAGACAAAGATAGTGAATTTTTATTTCTGGCTTACCTAATTTTGGAAATGCGACATTAGCACTGAAAAGTTTGCCCACCCTTGTACATGCAAGCGTAACATATTGATAATTGCTGTCTTATGTCGTTTAACAGCGCTTTGGTCAGTTTGAGCCAGAAAATCAATATCCAAGTTTGAAAACTTAACTGATAGATGCGATAAACGTGATATAAAAAGTAAAACGTGACCAGGCGCGTAGTCAGGATTTGAAAAAAAAGGGGGGGGGGCTTTTTTGAAAGAGTGAGACAACTGCAAGCGACCTTGACCCGAATTCTCATTGTCCTTGAATCAGAACCACACGGTTTATCCGAAATTGAGACGGTTTTTCCGCCCCAAATGCGGGTGATCTCCAAAAAAAAAGGTCTTCATTGAAATTGATACGGATTTTTTGGCCAAATTCAAAAATTCAAAGATTTTTTCAGCTGCATTTTTCAGCTACGTCTTTTTCACCTGATTAAAAGCCAAAGAATGGCTCTTTTTACTCTACACGAAAAATTTCATGCGACTGCGAGCAGTGCAGACTGCAGAAGTTTTGTTCTTCTTGTAGCTTAGTAGAGATACAGTCTATGCCAGGAGTTCTTAACCGGTGATCTCGACACTTTAACCAGGGGACCACTGACATTCTTTGTTTTCTTTCCTATAGTATACTTCACGAATAAAAGCGCTTCCCCATCGAGATGGGAGTGCCTGCCTATCGAGAAGCCACCCAAAACCGTTCAACTGGGAGCCACTGATGTTGCTGAGACTTAATAGAAGGGGGCCAGAAGCCACAAAAGATTGAAACCCATTGGTCTATACTATTAGTAATTTGATTGAGAGGATTTTTACGTTTGTGGGCCTGCAGTCGTACAAAATTGGACGGCAGTGTGAAACGGGCACGTTTTGGTTGTACGACTGCAAAAATTTGAAGACCCCCGACAGCCGTCGCCGGTGTGAAACGGGCCTTAATGTATGGAAAGCCTAATTTTTTTTTGATTATATGGGTGTAATTGGTAACTGAAACTGTAAAATATTGCATGGGGAGGCGCTTCCACAGCCGTGACCAGACGAATTCGGAATGCGGAAGCAAGTTGGTAAAGATTTTGCTCCAATTCAGGAAGAATTCAAAGTCTTTTGGCATAGATTTTGTCCCCAAAGTCGAGCGAAGACAAAAAATAAATAAAATATTCTTCATCGCTAATTGGTAATGTGTTGGGCAGGAATCCGGAATCTATTGGAATCAACAGCCACTTTTTGGCCTAAATGTCCTGGGCGCTTCTTTTAGTGGGAGTTCCTTAGATATCAATGGGGGGACGCTAAATCTTGATGGGGGGACGCTAACTCTTAATGGGGGACCCGTCGTCCCAGCAATTTAAGTTCTGCAACTGTAGTATGTTACAGTTGATATCGTGTACTTTAATTTGTTGAAACAATCCATCTCACAGTATTTTGTCCCTAGATGACAGCAGAGATGAACAAAAATCCAATTATTTTCGTGCTGTCAAATTTTAGTTAAAGAAAGGTTTATGAAATGCTGTTAAGAATGGGTTTCCTAAATCCCAAATTACCTCGACGAAGTTTATTTGTAGTAAACATCTGAATACTTACATACATAGGTGGGCACAAGTCCGTTAATCGTTAATCCGTTAATAACGAAGCTAACTTTTTTACTAATTCGTTAATCCGTTAAAAAGTTTTTTCATGTTAACGGACTAAATTAACTTCCGTTAAGTGCTGTTAACGGACTAAAGTAACTTCCGTTAAGTTCTGTTAACTTCCGTTAAGGTTTTTATCGTTAAAATCTTGCAGCTTTGTTGTGCATTTGAACTTGTTTTATCTTGAAATTAGATTAGACTGTAAAATGTAACTTTCAAAACACAAAAAGACCACCAAAGCAATAAATATTTCCTTACAATCAGCTCAACAGCGTAAATGTGTGTTGTAGAAGCGAGTGAATAAAAAGAAATGTAAATTACACGCAAAATGTTAACGGATTAACGGACTTTATTAACTTCCGTTAATTAAAGCCGAAAATAACGGATTAACGTTAACGGAGGTGTGAAGTTTGTTAACGGACTAGTGGTTAACGAAGCTAACGTTTTGCATTAACTTGCCCATCTATGCTTACATAAGTAGTTAAAATGAATTACTTGCGGTTCATATCAATTTTGCACAACCAGGCATTTGCTTTTATTGCATTTGGAATTTTGCTTAAGAATTTAAACGCTATTTTCGGGCCACTAATAGAGTCCTTTTTTAGTTTCGTAGCTTGATATTCATATTAAAACCGCAAACTTACGCAACATCTTTTATTAATATCCCACAATTAAAGAAACCAGAAAAAAATCATCATCATAACTGGCAGCATACCTCCAACATGATACTGAGATGAAAAAACTAAATGAAATATTTTAAGGTCAACCTAAAACAAAATCTGACTGGAAAGGGCTAAAAACTTTTGATTTGATTATTTTTTTAAAGCTTGTTTTTTGTTACTGCAGTTTTATGCATAAAATATTTGTATAATGCTAGAATATTACTACCCCTTATAAATTTCGAGTAAATTAAGCTAACCAGAACACAACATAACAATAACTGAAAAAGCTTGTCCAGTTTGGCCGCGAGGTGGCTGGGGAATACCTTTGGTTTAGACAGTTTCAGATTTGCTGAGGGCTGCTGATGAAACCAAAAGCTCGAGACAGCGCTGTCCAGCTCAGTGCAAAGCATTAACTACTACCAGTTCTTAAGATTGAAAAGCACTTAATGCTGCTGTTTGGTAAGGTAAAATTTTTTTTGATAAGAAGTCCAAAAACAAATAAAACACTCCATGAGTTACACCATACGTTATCTTAGCCTACCCACAAAATCAAGCAGCCAAGTACAGCTGATGTTCCAAGGAATATTATCTCTTATCATTAGCCTATTTAAGTAGGCTAATCAACTTTAAAATGACCGCTGTTCTACATTAAGCAGCTTGTAATAATCACTGAATCACTGCAACCCACTTAACAACTTAAACCAGAAAAGATAACGCCTATGCGGCACGCCCTGGAGATAATTAAAGTGTAGGCTACAGTATCGGGTTACCTACTACCGGTACAACTACCTTGTAACTGATTTTGAATTGAAACACTCTCTTGCTTATATATGCGCTTAAAAATTTTTAATTTTTGATTGTAATTTTGATTTTTTATTACGTAACAACAGAAATATTATTCCTCTGCAAAATGTGACAGGTAAATGTTGTTAAGTCAAACCTTGTTGTGACAGGTTAATGTTGTTAATTCAAATCATTTTTTGGCCCTAGTTAGGCCATTTGTGACGCAATTTGCACCAAACTTGACATGTACTGTTGGACACCCCAAAATCACAAAATACTGCTGAAAAATCGCAAAAAAAAGCGTTTTGTTTGACGTCTGTGACATTGCAAAACCTTTAAACTCAAATTACTCAAAACAGCAAAAAGTGACTTAACAACATTTGCCTCTAAGGTCTTCATATGATACCATCACTCACACAATACTGATCAAGAAACTAGAAAAGTATGGAATTAGAGGATTACCATTACAGTTACTAGCAAGTTACGTGACTGACAGTCAACAGCATACAATTGTAAATCAATATAAATCCAAGTCAAGAGATGTTATTTGCGGTATTCTTCAGGGCTCAACTCTAGGTCCGTTGTTATTTAATATTTATATCAATGATCTTCCACTTGCCTTAAATTCCACAATTCATCTTTTTACTGATGATACAAACCTTACTCTCTCCCATTCTAATGTTTCAACACTGCAACAAAATATTAATGATGAATTAGTCAATGTAAGCAATTGGTTCAAAGTGAATAAATTATCAATTAACTTTAATAAAACTGAGTTTATGGTAGTGACAACAAAGCAAAATAAACCTGAACTCAAAGTATCAATAGATAATAATCCAATCAAGCAATCACATCACATGAAGTATTTAGGTGTTCTCATAGACAACAATCTAGACTGGAAACAACAAATCAAGGAACAATGTTCAAAGGTAGCAAGGGGATCTTGGGCCCTTAATCAATTAAAACACTTTGTAGATGAGCAAACCTTAAGATCTGTTTACCACTGCCTCATATACTCTCATCTACAATACTGCATAAGTAGTTGGGGGACTGCTTCAAAATCAACACTTGCACCTCTCTTTATTCTACAAAAAAGAAGCAACTGATTGTTAACTGGAAGTGGATATCGTGAGCATACTAATCCTTTGTTTTATCAAGCTAAATGCTTAAAACTCAAGGATATTTACTCTCTGGAAACTGCAAAGCTAATGTACAAAATTCACAATAATGTATTATCTTTTGCAAATTCAGATAAGTTTAACTTAATAAAAAACTGTTATACACATAAGACAAGATTGAGCCACAAAAACAACTTCTTTCTTCCAAGAACTAGAACAAGATTAGGGCAAAAGTCTCTTTCATTCGCAGGAATTAAAGTTTGGAATGAAATTCCAAGCAGTATGAAAGAAGTTTCATTCTACAGATTTAAAAAAGCTGTTAAAGCTCATTTTTTATCAAACTATGAAACCGATAAAAGCTAGAATAACAACATTCTATCAGCAATGCAGTAGTAATTACAGGAAACATAGTTGCATATTTATGCTTGAGTTCAACAATAACCTATTCTATTGCTTGAATGGCATGAGATGGTGCATTTCATCTATCACACATTTATACAATACGTCATCTCTCATTTTGATGTGGCCTTGAATTATAAGTATTTTTGCAGTAACTGACTGCGGTTGATATATACTGGTTTCGAAATTGTACCAGTACTAATGACATATTCGCAAACAATACAAAACAAAGCAAGGAGGTTTTTTTTTCACTCCAATTGCCCACTTTAAATTCTATAAAACATAAATAAGCATTATGAACTTTATTGATTTTATTTTCTATCCAATCGTAGTTACAGTATTTTTATTTTTTTTATTTTTTAGTATGCTTAGAGTTAGAACAATTCTAGTGTTGTCTTGCATTTTCTTTACATGTTGACTGTGAGTTTTTGTGTATACACTGTACAAAGTGTACATATCTTTGCAACACTTCGTTTTAATTTTGCGTAAAATTTTTTATCATAGAAAGTAGCAGACTGAGAAAATCTAGAAGCTGTTTTTTTTTAACCTTAACTTGGTGAGGTGGCAGTAGACTTAGATGACCTTTCGGTCCTTCGCTGTCTCCTCACCAAGTGACTAAATATCGCTTTGACTCTGCAAGTTTGTGTGTTTGGTTTTAAAGGAATTGCATATTTGGATGCTTTGGTGATAGACTTAGAGGAAGATCCAGTTTGTTCTTGTGATATGACGTCATTTGGTAAATAAATAAATATGATGATGATGATTCTTTGTGGTTAAAATACCTATTGTAAATATTACACAATTGTGTGCTTATTGCTTTTTGGCAAATTGCGCGCAATTCAATCAGATCAAGATTTTTACATCTTGAATCGAACTTATAACAATACGACGTCAATGATACCAATTAAAAGCAGGTTTTCGTCTGTGTCCTACTTGCCAATTTTTCATTTCAGACATTCAGTAGATAAAGCAAGGATCTTAAATAATTTGAAAAGATGACTTTAAAACCATACGCGTGGCCAAAAATCTGCAATGCGTAGGCTGTTTTTTGTTCAAATTCAGTTGAAGGTAAAAAACAAAAAATCCCCACCGAAAATTGAACCGATTTTCGGACCAAAATTAGGTGAAGATTAAAGAAAAAGGAGAAAAAAAACAAACAAAAGGGCTTGACCTAAAATTAAATCATTGTTCTGGCCAAAATAGGGCTTTACCTAAAAAGATCAAACAATGCTTTTGGCCAAAATCAGTCCAGAAGTAAAAAGTAAATGGTTTTCCTAAATTCGCAGATGCCAATGGGGAGGGGGGGAGCGGGGCTGTATTTTCTTTTAGTTCACAAATCGGTCTCAAAAGTGTTAAAAATGTGATAATTTTGATATTCTGCATGCCAATTGGGGGGGAGGATTCCAAGGAAGAGCCACCAAAACGGCGACTACTTAAAACAAGCAATGCGAAAAAGTTGTCTTACCGCTAAATTTGAAACTGCAGCTTTTGGGCTCCCAAAATCCGTGGGTTGAAATTGCAGGATAGAATTCTGTGGAAGACAACTTTTTTGCATTGTTTGCTGTTTAAGTAGTCGCCATCCTGGTGGCTTTTTTTTGGGCATCTGCGCTGGTTAGGCCGAAATCGCACAATCAAGTTTTTTACAAAATTTTCTTGCATCAATCGTGTGAAAGGTTGCGAGCAAGTTTATTACTCATTATTGCCAACACCGGTCATCATCTTTATCAAACAGCCCGTGTGAGAAGAAAAATCAGCTTCTAGAAAGTCTTGCTGAGTTCTTGCGGAGAAATAGAATCGAGAAAAAGAGCCGCCGTTCTTATTAAAAAAAGCTGAGCTTTTAGTCGTAACTTCGAAAACATTAAGCCGCAGAATACAAAAAAAAAATACCGTCGAAGTAAATCAAAAAAAAATACCGTCGTACAATTCATCATTTTAATTGATGAAACTTTTAACATTGGCCGGTTTTTTACACATAAAGACAAACAGCACACACTATGCCACTCCAATGTGGTGTATCAAATCAACTGTAGTTGTGGTGAATTTTATATTGGACAGACACAAAGAACTCTGATTACTAGGCTTAATGACCACAACCCAGCCATTTCTACTTCTAATGATACTGATGTCACTAAACATCTATGGCAAAACCCGGACCATCACATTGATTTTAACAACCCCATTGTCTTATCTGATGCAAGTAACTGGCGTAAATTGTTAATAAAAGAAACGTTACTTATACAAGAAAAGCAGCCCCAACTCAATATTGACAAAACTTCCACTCCACTATATTTATTCAATACATAATTTTTAATTGTATAACTTAATTGGATCTTAGGTTTTTTATGTTTGTTTGTTTTTTTGTTTTTTTTCTCCCTTGTAAGCCTCAGACTTGTCTGGTTTGCAGTGTATTTATGTAATTAAGCTTGTTCCTGGCGTCAACCATTTCACTATTTCGTAACGCAATTTTCAATATTTTAGTGATTTTGCAATTTAACACCCTAACTACGATTGTACGGTAACATTGTTTGTTCTTCAACAGTATATTATTCTGAACTTCTATGACGTAATTTCAAATTTGCTTATTTTCGTTCAAGTTTTTTGCCTGCTCATAGATCAGCGTTGATAATGAGATAAGTATAATCTCGAAACGTAAACAATCAAAAGAATGTTTTCAGTTGTATTGGCTCTGTGCTTTTTACTGAGAATTGTTTGCCGATCCCGTCATTTTGCTCCAAAAAAAGACCTAATTTCTTCTCCTAATTTTGGCGATTAAACACTTCAATTTTCGGCGAAGACCTTTTTTGGTGTTTATTCAATTTTGGCGAAGGAATTACGTAATCTTCACTATTTTGCATGCCTAATGCGTTTGGTCAAGGCTGCAAAAGCGTCCCCCATGCAAAATTTTACAATTTAAGTACTGGTATCGTAGCCAGGGGGGGACGGGGAAGGGGGGCTATAGCCCCCCCCATTGGCATGTCGACCAAAATGCAGAATTAGAAAAACACTACGTTTTTGCACTTTTGAGACTGTTTTATGCTCTGTAGTGAATTAAATAGTGATTTAAAACATTTTTTGAAACATATATTTAGGAGGGGGGGCTAATTTGTCAAAAATAAAACTAACAGATAAATAAAAATTTCGAAAAAATGGTCGGAAATAAGCATTCAAACTTGATCGGAAGTTTAAAATGCTAAACATAAGTGTCATCAACAAGTATACTATAAACTAAGGAATAGGGGTGGGGGTTATTCAGTATTAGTTAATTACCAATCATTTCTCTCAAATCTCTTTTCATTAGCCCCCCCCCAATTATTTTTTTCTATAAACTGTATACGAAAAAGATTACTCCGCGTGAGTTTTATTGAACGACTCGATTCTATAATTTACCAGCATCTAAATAAGAGAACTAAAATTTTACTATTAGCCATCTCCCAAATAGCCCATTTATGCAACCAGTTTAATCTTGTTTGCACTGCCAATTTCTAAGCCACGTTTTAAAAGCATTATTTTTTTATAAAAATAGGTCTAAAATTAAGTTACTTTTGCAAAAAAATGCCAAATTATTGAGCGCTTGGGGCTTCGCCCCAACACCCCCGTGCCTCCGGCGACTGGGGGCTTTGCCCCCATACCCCCAGCCTCCGGCAGCTGGGAGCTCCGCCCCCACATCCCCAAAACCAGCCCCCATCGCGAATTTCTGGCTACGCGCCTGGCTCTATACAACAGCAACCAAGAAACAAACGCCCAACTCACGCCGATTACTAACTAGACTGGATTATCAATTGTTTACCAAACAAAAAAATTCATAAGAGACCCTATAGACGCCCTAGGACTGACTTAGAACTAAACTATGGCATTATAGAAAGCAGTGAAGCACGAGGAAACTTTTGGTGATAGAAGCCCTACACGATACTATTTGCCACTAAAGCAGTTATCATTGTTATTTTTTTTGAAAACTTTACATTACCCCTTTTAAAATGCCAAATTACCCTTTTCTGGGTAATTATCCTCTGGGTAAAAAAGTGGATAATCATCTAGTCTAAGAGATGGTAATTTGATACAGTAAATAAAAAGAATTCTCTTCAGAAAAATGCCACCGGGACAATGTTGTACATATAGATCAGAAACTTGAGTTATTCCGTTCTTTGAAATCGAATGCCTATTTGAGGGTGGATTTTGAGGTCGGGCATTGGTGTGTTTTGACGTGCTACATTTTGCAATAACTTGTTTATACTAATATGCAATCATGTAAAATTATATCTAATTTTTTATTAACTTTATTGCACATTACGGTAGATCAAAAAGTAGAATAATATTTTTATAGAAAAAATTGCGCTGCGTGTTAATGCACGTTGTTTTGTTTGTTTCATTTTTTATTAGTTGGCGGGCCCTAGAATCAAACTCATTCTTTTCCTATTTTACAAATTTCTCACTTGTGTCTTCGCCAACTTTAGTTGATCTTTTACGTTGTACTTTCTTTACCAAATTTACATACAATGCTATTGGCGATTTAATTTTCAAAATTCTTTCTTCCGATTAGCAAGTTGGCAACACCTAGTTTTCTGTTTTAACGTTGTTTGCCTTTCGACTTTATTAAAAATTTTCTAGCCAGTTTTTAGTTTACATTCAAGCAAGTCGTAGGCAAAAAAATTCGTTATTATTTTTGTAAATCAAGCTAATCCTATAATAAATTATGCTGCCTCATTTCACTTTATTAAATCTGTTAATAAATTTAAGTTTTTCTCGAAGCTGATTTTAGTTGACAGCTTTAGGAAATTAGCCAGTCAAGGCCCTTAAGTTCTTTGGGGCCAAAATTTTGTAAGATTAGACAAAACCGTTTGCTGTAATACTGAGACAAACAGAAAATTCTAAACATTATGCTAAAAACTGGTAAATAATACATAACAAACATCTGTTTTCTTGAATAGGTTCTTTCCTTGAGGTAGAATTCGAATTTCCAATTTTTTTGTTTTTTGTTGCTTTTCATTTTTCAGGTGAAAGAGGTCAATTTTAGTGGGACAAAGCTTGACGATGAGAAAGCAGCAATTCTTTCAACGTGTGTGCAGAACGTGGAAGTGTTGAATGTCAGCGAATGCAAACTGACAACAAATGGAATTCAATGCATTGCTAAAGCGATCGCACAAAAGAGTGCACAGGTACTGCCGGTCTTGTAACTTCCAAGATAGCCACTTTATCTGGCTCTCCACTGAGCCAGACTGGGCACAATGCGTTTCGAGCAAACGGGGCCAAACCGGGCACCAGTCAGCCTAATAAATGGTTCTATAACAGTACTGGGCTTGGAAATTAAAAAAAAGTTTTTGTAGCAAAAATGAAAAATTATTGCTCTTTTGTAATCATTGTAATTTAAAAAAATTGGAAGCTCTTGCGAAAATCTGTTCTCTTCGCAGCAGTTTGAAGGCATTGAAATTTTACGTGACGACGTCGCAACTCGCAACTAGCAATTCATCACTCTCTGCTGCGATAAACGGAGAAAAATAAGCATTAGCCAAAGCAGCATTTAGCTTGTCATTGATGTTGGAAAACGTGAAAATTTGTTGAGTGGGTAGCAAAATCGCACTGGTGATAAACATATTACATTTTGTACGGTGGTGGTAGGATACTGCGGTTAGCGTAGAATCCTAAAAGAGTACATGGTAAACTAGAACGTGAAATTGCCATCAATATCCTAGACTTCTCGACAGATCCTACCTTTAATTGAGCTTTCAAGTAATAGTGAACTAGTTGCGTTAAACGATTCGCTTTTAAAATTTAGGAGTTTCTAAACGTTATCAAAATAATGAAGTAACGTCAATCAAATGGCTGTATTATGCAGCCAAAGCCATATACACATCCTCAGTCAACTTAATATTGTAGATCAGCAATTCTTTGGGGTTAAAATATCTATTGTAAATATTAAACAATAGAGTACTCATTGTCTTTTGGCAATTAGCGCTCAATTGGATCAGATCGAAGTTTTTACATCTTAAATCGAACTTACGACAATGCAACGTTAATGGTACTAATCAAAAGCAGGTTCTTGTCCGTGTCCGGCTTGTAGCTATTGTGTTTCAAACTTTGCAGTAGATAAGGCATGGATTTTAAATTACTTTAAAAGATGACTTTAAAGCAGACTCCTGTTAAGCTAAACGGCTCATTTTTGCATAATCATTTACATGCTATCTAGCCTAGGGTCTACCAGCGTGGAAGTCTTGGTAAGAGCCATCAGAACGGCAACTACCGGCGCTTAAAACAAGCAACGCAAAAAAGTAGTCTTCCCATAGGATTCGACGCTGCAGCCTTAAGACTACCAAATTCTGTGGGATGAAATTGCAGGTTCAAATCCTGTGGAAATACAACTTTTTCGCATTGCTTGTTTTAAGTAGTCGCCGTTATGGTGGCTCTTTTTTGGGCTTTCGTGCTGGTTGTCTCTAGGTCAGATAGCGAACGTCAAAACAACACAATGAAATTGTTATTAAGCTTATTTACGGTAATACGTTCAATTGCACTTTTTCATTATAGTTGAATTTACCTATAAAGTTGACTTTTTAAAGCTCAAATGTTTTCATATAACTTTCAGCTTACCATTTAAAAATGGTCACGAGCCATCAGTGGCAAAAAGTAACACTACTTTTTATTTAATACTACATCTTATCTAGCCATCACTGGCAAAATTTACTAGTTTGACTTTTTGCACTTCAGATAAACATCATTAGGATTAAAATGAAAATTTGATATCCATCTACGCAAATAGCTTTAAAAAACACTTTATATACGCAGGAAGACTTATGAATAAACGCAAATTAATAATTTTACTTTTCTTGAGCTCCTTCGTTCAACACAGCTTTTTTAAACAATACTTTTGCTATTTTAGCAAGCATAGATTTACAATTTATTGTTACATTCTCTACTGCAAATAGAGCAATTATTTACCTTAAATTTAATGAAGGCTAGTAGGGATCAAAACAAAAATTAACTGTTTATGGTTAAAGCTGTCTTTCCTGGACTCTGCACAACGTAGAAGTTTTGAATGTTTGCGAATGCGAACTGACAGAAATTATGGGGATGTCGTGTGGGGTGAGGTCATAATGACTTCACTTTTCAATAGCGGCGACGACCCCCCACTTTCACCAGACGGCTTATGCTTTCAATCTAGTGGCCGTCCGGTGCCTAACAACCTCGATTAGAACAGATATAAAATACCACGTGGTGTTACTTTTTTTAACGGCCGAGCGGCAGAACTGCTTGCCACGATATCACAAACGGCGAAAATGGCTCGCTTCAGCGCGCACGTGTTATATATATTGTCCGGTTCAGTGTTTCAAGATATGTTTATCCAATTGCTTTCATCGAAGTTGGATGAGTTCCCGGAAAAGAGTTGGTGACATTGGCTAGGTGAGGAATCAGGGGATGTCCAGGCGTAAAGGTCTAGTGTGTGGGGGCGAACCGCCAAAGAGGGCAAGACCACCACAAAATAGAATTCGATGCATCTCTAAAGCTATTGTGCAAAAAAGTGCGCTGGTACTAACCTTCTTGTAACTTTGCAGGTAATCATTTCATCTGGCTCACGTCTGATCCAGACCGGGCACTATGCGTTTCGAGCAAACGAGGCCAAACTGGGCATCACTCAGCCAGATCTCTTTCTGGCCGAAGCCAGGTCGGGCATGCAAAACAGGCCTCCATCTGGAACAAATATCTGGGTGAAATCTGGCAAAAGTGTAATCATTGCTCGTGATAGATCAAACCCAGATTTGGCTCCTAACTAAAATCTTGCAGCAGCTCTGAGCACGATATTAAAACTGCTATCAACCATCAGCGCCAGCTCTGGCTCCAATCTTAATACCGCGATTAACGCCCAGCCCAGGCCACAATCTTAATACTGTCAACGATGATCATCGCCAGCCCTAGTACTGCTCTTAAAACCGAATACAGTATTACTTTAAATTAGGGTGTTAAAGCAGGAAAAACTTTAAAGGTGATCTAGTCCTGATCTCTTCGTTATCCTGTCTTTGCTCCTGCTCCAGCTCCGGAGCTGATTAAAAAGAGCTGCTCCGGTCCGGTTCCAGCTTCGGGATTATTCAGACTGGTACAGAGTTTTAGTTTTATGCTATCATTATAGTCCACTTACATTTTTCTCAATTAAACCTAATTTCTCAGTTTTCTCTATTCAAACCAACATCAACTTGACCTTTTGGCAACTCTTACAGTTAGACCGCTTGTGACGTCATGAATAAGAGCGTCTACCTTGTTGCGATGCTGTTTTATCAAGTAACTAGCTAGTAACAAATGAAAGCAGTTTACTTGAATGCTTTTTTATAGCACAGGATCAGCAGCCTCTAAAACCTCAACAACAATTCCAAAACTTGGCGGGAAAAAGAAAAAAGCTTAGAAATTTTGTTGGTAGTGAAGTACCAGATGTGGAGTCGAGGACACAAGGCTCGAGGCCAAGGCCAAGACCGAGGACACAAAAAAATCCGAGGCCAAAGCCAAGGACAGCCCTTCCGACGACAGACCCTCTGGAGGCCAAGGACAGGAATGCTAGAGGCCAAAGCCAAGGACCAAGTACACAGGCGCAATTGTTCTACAAAACAAAAAAATTTTTTTTTCAGGTGATCTAAAAAAAAGGCTTCAAAAAAAAATTTTGCTAGTGCTAGAGTTACGTAGCAGGGGCTTTTATGTTCAAGCCTATGCCGATGATCTAGCAGTGTAGGTCACTGGTGCTGATATGCTTTTGGCTCCGAGGTACGGCCCAGAAAGCAACCAATAATGCTGCAAACTGGGCTTCGGAAAAACAGCTACACTTTAGAAGCAAGAAAACCGAAATTGTACTGTTCACGCACTAACGGAATCTAGATTTGGGTTCCTTGCAAATAAATGGTTCAAAACATAAACTTTCCAAGGAAGCAAGGCTGTTAGATGTTACTCTGGACAGAAAGCAAACGTGGAAACCACATATTACCCGAATTACTCGCAAAGCAACTACAGCATTAATGCAATGTAGGCAAATTGTGGGTAAAACGTGGGGAATAAAACCATCTATGATGAAATGCAGAGGTAGTCAGCCCAAGTCATAAAAATTGCGCCGCAAGCGCACGCGCAACTACTCTAAAAATCTTGCGCCGCAAGCGCAATTGCAAGTGCAAGCGCAAGTGTAGCGTTTTAAAAAGTATAATTCTAGTTGACTCACGGCTCAAACCTCAAAAGGTTACGGTACGAAACCAATATTTAAAGCAAATTATGCACGCTACCAAATTAGCAAACAAAAAATTAATTATTTCTTTTGAAAAATACAAGCATTTGAAAATGCGCATTGCTTAAATCTCTTTGGGCGAAAAACATTTTTATGCCTAACGAAAAAGTGCTGTCAACACTCGCACTTAAAGGAACCGGAGTGTTAAAAAATTTCACAAATAAAGTCATCATGTGGTGGTAAGCAATCGACTTTGAAGTACTGCTTTTTTTCTAATTGCTCGTCGAGGAAATTCTTTACAAGCTTTTATACATATTTTGTACTTTTGGAGCAATTAGCATCACTCTCTTACAAATGGAGCTCGCCAGGAAAGATCATCCTGTGTTTTGTTCAAAGAAATTAAACCATCTAAGTATTTCCTATTAGAGCTACATCAATGCTGTCACTTCTGTTTGCAATATTTTTCAAGTTTTACCACCGGACTAGCAAAAAAGTTGCAAATAATAGTTGTAGTTTTTTCTTGTTTTTGAATTACGGTAAAAAAGGACTGTTAGGAGTAATGCGTTTAATGCCCAAAACAAGTTTAAGATTTTGTAAAATTGAGTAGTATTTCTACAAACACAATTACAAAAATAACTTTTCTGTTCAAATTTTGATTTTACAACCATTTTTTAACTTACTCAATTAGAAAAATTTTTTTTTTTAAATCGGCAAGAAATATTTTAGAGAAAAACGTTTCAGCAGAAGAAGACCCCAGCTGGGGTAAATACAATAGAAGTATTGCAAGCAGTAGACAAGTCGAATTTCTCATGACGAGGCTTTTATAAACCTTACTCGTCATTGGCGTAGCCAAGGGAAAGGGGGGCAAGAGGCCCACCCCCTCCCCTATTAAAATTCCACGAATGATAAAAATAATAACAACAAAGCTTTATGTTTTTTCAGTTTCACTTTCTTTAAGCATTTTTGCGTACAAGAGTATACGTGTACAACGGACTAATATTAATATTGACGACCAGGGCCGACATGACAGAACGTACTAGCGAGCTCGTAAAGGCCATTCTCGCTCGCCACAAAGCGCTAACGAACAAAAAATCTTCGGAGACAAACTGTCATTTCTGAGCCGTCTCGCCCAACACACGTCAAAACAGCTCGCTTGAATTTCATTGCGAGACGTTCGTAACTTGTGTTAGTACTTAATAAATTGCGTCGTCAGATGCATTTCTGCTTCAAAATAATGCGTTCAAGCGTAC
Source organism: Trididemnum nubilum (assembly GCA_963965965.1). NCBI lineage: Eukaryota > Metazoa > Chordata > Ascidiacea > Aplousobranchia > Didemnidae > Trididemnum > Trididemnum nubilum. The sequence continues at coordinate 50,627,195 of OZ014469.1, forward strand.
TGTATGCACTGCATTGTTATGGAAAAATATACTATAAGCTGTGCGTTATTATTCTAAGCTAGCAAATTTCTTAATTGATAATAATTAGTTAATGAACGACAGAATTAAATTGTATTTTTGGATCAATGTGAAATAAGAACAACTTTTTCCATGCTATAATTTTTTAAATGACGTAAAGCACCCTTGAGGTGGTTGGTGGGTAAACTCCAGAGCTGGGCAAGTCCGCAAGTTAGTCCGCAAGTCCGCAAATCCGCAATTGCGGACTAACGAAAAAAGTTGCGGACTTGCGGACTTTGGCAGTTTAAATTGCGGACTTGCAGTTGCGGACTATTTTTAATTTTAGTCCGCAATTCCGCAAGTTTTATACAAATATTGAAATTTCTTACTATTTTCATAAAATATTCATGTTTTTACCCAGTCAAACATGAGAAATCAATTTAATTTTTTCGAGTTCAAGCTCGGCACAAATATCAAGTTTTTCGAGTTCAGGCTGACATAAATGCTAGGTCTGCTTTTCGACTTAATCGCTTTCTTTTTGTTGACATGCTGTTTGGTAACGTGAGAAACGAATACATGCCGCGTTTTCATCTTTTATGCAAATACTTGGTTGATTTTTTAGAGCATTTTAAAACCCCCTTTTGTGCACCACCGTCATTCTGGCAGAATAAAAAGCGTCATTCTAGCAGAAAGTGTTGCCAGACAAAAACAAACAAAAAACGAAAAACGTCTTTGCGTTTAATCGGTGTTGCCAACCATTAAACCGAAAAACAAACAATGACGTCATCAAAAAGAAACAAACATTTCCTCTGAAACGCAAACAACAAAATAGTGTTGCCAAAAACAAATCAAAACAAAAACACAAAAACTTCATGCTCAAAATAAAACGGAAAAAAAGCCAAAAAACTGTTGAATGAAAACAAAACTTAAAATTATTACCTAAAACATAAAACACCAGCATTAAAAGGTTAAAAAAATCGTGTTCAAAATAAAAATAACAAAAAGGCCAATAACTTGTTGAATAAAAACAAACCTCAAAAATATTACCTAAATAAAAAAACAACCCAGTTTTAAATGGTTCAAAACTTCTTCTACATGATGCAATTCTAACTTCGGGCGCCCCATGACCAGGGGTGCCAGCAGAACGGTTTTACCAAAAACATCAATTTTTGGCAAAAAAACGATTTTTGAACCCCCGATTTTAAACTCTTCCGATTTAACTTTCCGACACCCCTCAGGCTCGGTGTGTGCATGGATTTGGTAGCCCGAAGCTTCCTTAATGCAATGCAATTCTAACTTCGGGCGCCCCATAACCAGGGGTGCCAGCAGAACAATTTTACCAAAAACATCAATTTTTGGCAAAAAAAACGATTTTTGCACTCCCGATTTCAAACTCTTCCGATTTAACTTTCCGACACCCCTCAGGCTCGGTGTTTGCATGGATTTGGTAGCCCGAAGCTTCCTCTACACGATGCAATTCTAACTTCGGGCGCCCCATAACCATGGGTGCCAGCAGAACGGTTTTACCAAAAACATCAATTTTTGGCAAAAAAACGACTTTTGCACTCCCGATTTCAAACTCTTCCGATTTAACTTTCCGACACCCCTCAGGCTCGGTGTTTGCATGGATTTGGTAGCCCGATGCTTCCTCTACACGATGCAATTCTAACTTCGGGCGCCCCATGACCAGGGGTGCCAGCAGAACGGTTTTATCAAAAACATCAATTTTTGGCAAAAAAACGATTTTTGCACCCCCAATTTCAAACTCTTCCGATTTAACTTTCCGACACCCCTCAGTTTTCGGTAAAACCGTTCTGCTGGCACCCCTGGTCATGGGGCGCCCGAAGTTAGAATTGCATCGTGTAGAGGAAGCTTCGGGCTACCAAATCCATGCAAACACCGAGCCTGAGGGGTGTCGGAAAGTTAAATCGGAAGAGTTTGAAATCGGGAGTGCAAAAGTCGTTTTTTTGCCAAAAATTGATGTTTTTGGTAAAACCGTTCTGCTGGCACCCCTGGTCATGGGGCGCCCGAAGTTAGAATTGCATCGTGTAGAGGAAGCTTCGGGCTACCAAATCCATGCAAACACCGAGCCTGAGGGGTGTCGGAAAGTTAAATCGGAAGAGCTTGAAATCGGGAGTGCAAAAGTCGTTTTTTTGCCAAAAATTGATGTTTTTGGTAAAACCGTTCTGCTGGCACCCCTGGTCATGGGGCGCCCGAAGTTAGAATTGCATCGTGTAGAGGAAGCTTCGGGCTACCAAATCCATGCAAACACCGAGCCTGAGGGGTGTCGGAAAGTTAAATCGGAAGAGTTTGAAATCGGGGGTGCAAAAGTCGTTTTTTTTGCCAAAAATTGATGTTTTTGGTAAAATTGTTCTGCTGGCACCCCTGGTCATGGGGCGCCCGAAGTTAGAATTGCATCGTGTAGAGGAAGCTTCGGGCTACCAAATCCATGCACACACCGAGCCTGAGGGGTGTCGGAAAGTTAAATCGGAAGAGTTTGAAATCGGGAGTGCAAAAATCGTTTTTTTGCCAAAAATTGATGTTTTTGGTAAAACCGTTCTGCTGGCACCCCTGGTCATGGGGCGCCCGAAGTTAGAATTGCATCATGTAGAAGAAGTTTTGAACCATTTAAAACTGGGTTGTTTTTTTATTTAGGTAATATTTTTGAGGTTTGTTTTTATTCAACAAGTTATTGGCCTTTTTGTTATTTTTATTTTGAACACGATTTTTTTAACCTTTTAATGCTGGTGTTTTATGTTTTAGGTAATAATTTTAAGTTTTGTTTTTGTTCAACAGTTTTTTGGCTTTTTTTTCCGTTTTATTTTGAGCATGAAGTTTTTGTGTTTTTGTTTTGATTTGTTTTTGGCAACACTATTTTGTTGTTTGCGTTTCAGAGGAAATGTTTGTTTCTTTTTGATGACGTCATTGTTTGTTTTTCGGTTTAATGGTTGGCAACACCGATTAAACGCAAAGACGTTTTTCGTTTTTTGTTTGTTTTTGTCTGGCAACACTTTCTGCTAGAATGACGCTTTTTATTCTGCCAGAATGACGGTGGTGTGCTTGTTTTAAGAATCTTCTAGAACTGTCACTGTGGTAATTTTAACTGTATTGTCTTTAGACCTTTAATCTGATAATCTTTAAGTTTGCAACTAGTGCTCATATTAGATAGTCTTCGACAGGTATGTACGAGTGAAGTGGTGTCTCAAATTTTCGTAGTTTAGTGTATCAAGCTAGCTGTGTAGTAAGTTGGTTGCTGATGTTTCTAATTCTATAGTGAGACCTCGAAGCAGTTTTTTAATAGTATAGTCTAGTAAAGTTTAGCATAGTGTTAGTATAATCAATAGCGTAAATTTTGGTCTGGTAAATTTAGTTAATTGATATTGATTTGGCTAGCTGATAATTGACTTCTTGTTTTGCCGTGCTCCTTTGGATGGATCAAATTTTTGGTGTTCTGTGAGGAACAACATTGTTATATTTATATCCAAAGTGTGGTATGACTGCAGAAATATGAAGGATACGGCGCGCGGTGAGACAGGCTATTACAAGCGGGTCTAACCTGATTCAAATTGTAGTCAACACTGTTTTCTCGAGTTCGGCAAAGCAACCAACTTTTTTGGGTTTAGGTTCGAATTTGCAGCCCAGAGCCATGGTTCAAAGTATGGCTTTGTTGTTTTTTACCGTGAGTTTACAAAATTTGCCACTGGGGTGCCATTTTTGTACTGGTAGCCAGTGCCGTCGCTACGGTGGGGCCAGGGGTGCCGTCCCCCCGTAACGACTGCTCGTGCCCCCCCCATTTTGGTTCATTCAGAATGCTTTTTGGGAGCATCGCGTAACGACAAGACAACAGGCAATAATGGAAAAAGGAATAATAATTTTCAAGCATGATTCTCGTTTGAAGTTTTCTCGATTGTTTGCAAAATTGCTGGCCACCAACTGCTGTACATAAATGTGACCCAATAATCCGTCTTATTAGCACGTCTTTACGGATGTGTCGCGGAACTGGGATGTATGCCTACAGAAGCGTTACCGGTATTTCGTTAGTGATTATGACCTGAAACAATACGTGAAAACATTTCTTTAAAAGACCAGCTGTTTTTTGTTTTTTTTTAGAGCACACTCAAGATTTATTTCAGTTCGCAGTCAGAGGCGCAATTAGGGGGAAGGGGCTAAGGGGTCATCAGTCCCCTTTAACCAAGTCATTTAGAAAATGTAACCAAAAAAAGAATAAGCGTTTAAACGTGCTTTGGACTTGACCTAATGTATATGGGGGCTCAAGAGGCTAGACAATTTAAATTGTTTAATGACTTCTGAATTTTAGCAATTTGTTGTAATTATTGATATGGTTTTAAAACATACGAATTGTAATTCAAATGGCGTTAAAATTGCTATTTTTGCCGCAAAATTGCAAGAATCACCCAGCAGCTGAGCCCCCTCTGTAACACGCTTGAGTAGGAACGGTTTGTTCAGCACGGGACCTAAATTAGACAATTTTGTGCAAAAAAACATTTACTTTTGGTTCAAGCCCCCTCTCTCTTACTTAACAAAACCCTGGTTGCGCTTCTGGTCGCATTCACTCCTGAAGACATATTTTTCAAGCGATTACACCGGCCGCATGCAAAACGAGCTAATAAACGCTGCCGGGCTTTTATGTATCTTTTTCCAAAGATGAATACAAAATTGTAGCTTTAAACTATCAGTTTTTATGCGCAAAAGTTCAGTCCATTTTCGGCTAGGGTCCTCTCACTTCGTTTGGTCTGGCGACGGCACTGCTGGTAGCGTGTGATTATCTCATTCCTAGAGTATTTATTGAAACTAAGGACTAAAAATTTAGTAATACGATTAAGTTAGTGATATGAATGTTTTTTTTGCCTTCTACTGCCTTTGCCTTTTCCTGCTTCGAAAAAAAATTGTTTTTTTAGAATATGTTGTTGCAAGCGGAAATGCGGATTGTGCTTTGGTATTTGATGGCTTCTCACTGTAATCCAATGGCTTTTAATCTCCGAATCCCTAGCTTCATTGTAGCGATTTTGAGGGTTCGCCGGAGGGTTGTGCATTACGCTTCCACGCAGTTTAGGCACCTACTGTATAAGCAGAAGCGCAACCAGGAGGGCTGGGGGCTAAAAACCCTTAGTCAAGTCACTTAAAAACTTTAACCAAAATTACAAGCGTTAAAATATGTTTTGAGTTGGACCTGAAAGTAAGAGGAGCTGGGCTATTCAATTCTTAGGTTTGCCATCCGAAAAAGCAGCTCAATAACAAGTCATGCTGTGGTACAATTACTACAATCAACGATTGTGAGTAATTTCTTTTATTGCGTGGAATGTATTCACCATACGTTTGCTATACTTCCCACAAGTCACAACTTTTGACTTATTTTTGCCAATCAACTCTGAGCAGTTCACTTCGGGACGTGGTTGATTGCAAAACTTTTTCACTCGGTTTATAAAAAGTTGCGGACTTGCGGTGCGGACTTCAAATATTACGAAGTTGCGGACTTGCTGTTGCGGACTTGAAGAATTACGAAGTTGCGGACTTGCGGTTGCGGACTTCAAGAATTACGAAGTTGCGGACTTGCGGTTGCGGATTCAAGAATCTCGAAAAGTCGTTGCGGACTTGCGGTTGCGGACTAAGCTTTTAAACGTCCAATTGCGGACTTGCGGTTGCGGATTAAGAAAATTGAAATTTGGTTGCGGATTTGCGGACTGCGGACTTAAAAAAAAACTTGCGGTGCCCAGCACTGGTAAACTCATATGTTAACATTAACTTTAGGTCTTTAGGTTTTAAAATTTTTCGAAAGTGAGCAAGTCTAAGTACACTCTTTTTTTTTAGAACCGGTAAATCTTGAGTTGAGACTGGCTGTTTTTAATTTTTTGCCGATATTCAGTTTCATTTGTTCTTGATTTTGTAAAAACTTTGAGAGCATCGATGTCAATTTTAGCGGGCATGTTTGAAACACTGTTTAATTCCTATTGCTCTGTCTGCATAAGTGAATGCTTTTTTCTTGCTTTGCAGCATCGTAAAATTGCAAACGCAAAAAAGCAAGCTTTTTTCAAGTTGAACAAATGCCAAAAAAGATTCTCAATTGCTTGCGCAGAGCAACAGAGCTTTATAATCTTCAATAGTTGCAATTTTGCTTGCAAGCACAAGAAAATCACTGAAATTTTATCCTTTTGAATCAGCACAAAAGTTTTTTTTGATTAGTTTCAATTTTTGTTTGTTTGTTTTTGGTTTATTTTGCTGCCGAGGCTGGCAATGCTCTTAATTTGTTCTTACATTTTGAGCAAAAATGAGTCTCGTGTTTTGGAAATTTGTTCTTATAGAAGGAGTGTATTGCTATTTTTGTCAACTGGCACTACTCAACATTTCCTTATTAGTAGAAGCAGCAAATGGTTCTCAATGTAATTCGCTTTTGTTTTAGCAGTCTAATAGCAAACATGGCAAAAATTTTAATTAATTTTTGGCAAAAATTTGCTATAGTTCGAAGTTTTCAACATTTCGCCATTAAAGTTCTGAACCAAAAGAATTTCTCGCACGCTTAAAGTGTCCTTCAAGATTCTTTGTAAGTTGGCGAGAAAAATGTGACGTGTTTTTACTCGAACTGCTTTCCGCAATCGCTCGAAGCAAGTTAACAAGAAAGAATGACGAAACGGATTTTGCAAGGCTTTACATACACGTGCAAAAATAACCTCTTACGTTTAGTGAGTATTTTGTTCGGTAGCGCTTCGTAAAAAAAACTCGTTAATTAAAGCGAACGAGAAAATTTTTGTCATGTGGGCCTATAGGTGGCCTGGGCCCACTCAAATCAAATTTTTTGCAATCCAATTTAAATGTATAACCGTATTCATGACAAAGCAAATATCTCCAAAGAAAATACTCGAATGATTATTTACTACATAAAACCACCAAAGGAACCACCAGAGTACAAGAGATATCACACCTACGGGCGGGGAACTATAGCGGTTTGAATGAAAAAGAGAAAACAACGTCGGTTGTCAAAAATATTACGATCACAACATTACAGAAATTACGCATGTAAGCATCCACTACCAGTTTCGTGCTTGTTCAAGGGGCTCATCAGGAAGAAAAATTGATTTGCTGGCTCTGTTTTCCGTCGCTGCATTGCTAAATTTGGTTTTCTCGTTGATGCCCCAGGCTGCTTTTGTTCTTGCGCCAGATGAGTCTCAAGAGCAAGGACGAAACGGGTCGCGGATGCCCACCTGTGCAATTCCTGTAATGGTGTGATCGTTGGTATGTTTGTTCACCGACGTTGTTTTCTCTTTTTCAAGAGATTATTTACTGCTAAAAGTATTGCAGGAGACAAAGTACTTTGCTTCTCTCACCAGGGCCAATGCACTTAAAAAATTTAACCCCCAATTACAAGATTTTGAGCGTGTTTTGGACTTGATGTGTAAGTAAATGGAAGACTTACCAATCTGATTTTTTTCTATTGGATTTCAAATCTTAAAAATTTAGGAATTTCAAATGGTGCTAAAAACGTGCGAAAGATGATTCAAATGGCATTAAAAGAGCTATTTTGTTTCAAAAAAAAATTACAAAAATCGCCCAGCGGCAGCCCTCAGACCCCCGTCTGTGATACGTTTGAGTTAAACTAGTTTGCTGACCACGTCTCCCAATTTAGACAATTTGGAAATATTTCTAACTTTAAGATCAAGTTCTTTCTCTTTAGCAAAATGCAGGATACAAGCCTACCCAGGCTCCGTCTTTTAATTCTCCATTTTACGGTATCTTTGTCCCTTAAAAAGTCCCCCTTTTTGAAAAATTTTAAGGAAGTCATTGCGTATGATATGCATTTTGGCCTCCCCCCTAATCAAAAATCCTCGCTACGTCTATGTACCTCTTTTACGTTTTTTCTTAAGTTTGATCATATTTGAGTGAAAAACAATTATGCATAATCGTATTTGAATTGCACTTGCGGTGGAAGCGTCAGCGCAACTTTTTAAAAGTAATTGCGGTGCAAACGCTCTCGCAAGTAAAGTAGTTGCACCGCAAGCTTGCGCCACATTTATTGCGGCGCAGTGCCCACCTGTAATGAAATGGATATAAACAACTATGATACGTCCAATCATGTCGTATACAAGTGTGTCCTGGGCTGGCGTTCTCAACAGAAACTATCTAGTGAGGAAACTTACAAAGGTGCAGAGATTTGCTTGCCTGATGATTTCATCAGCTTTTTCTGGCACCCCTACTGCATGGTGCTCTGGAAATATTGCTCAACATAACTCCCATTGAGAAATTCTTATTGATTGAGGCAGCACGAGGGTCATACAGACAGTAGTGGGGAGTAACTAGTTGCAAATGTAACAAGTTACTGTAACAAGTTACTTTTTCAGTAACTGTAACTGTAAATTCGTTACTTTTTTCAGATGTAACGACATTTGTAACTAGTTATCAGTTTAAAGCTCTAAAAAAGTTACAGTTACTTTTTGTACTACAATTTTTGAAGCAAATTACAGATTTTTTACTAATTCCATTCAAAATAATTGTATTACACAGGACGCACAGGACGCACACTAATTTCAATATAAAAATAAGTTCAAATGCACTAGCAAAGCTAGCTGCGATCGGAAAACCTTTAGAAATTGTGAACAGCGATATTTAATAGATCTATGAGGCTGCAGCTTATTATTTGCCACAAAAAAGAGCTCCTTTCTTCGCTTTCTTCCATAACACTCATGCTAATACGCTACAAGTGTTATCAGTGCAAACTGGTTTGTACCGTTACGATGAATGAATAGTGCAAGATATTAACGATAAAAACCTTAACGGAAGTTAGCAGAACTTAACGGAAGTTAATTTAGTCCGTTAACAGAGCTTAACAAAAGTTAATTTAGTCTGTTAACATGAAAAAGCTTTTTAACCGATTAACGAGTTAATGAAAAAGTTAGCTTCGTTATTAACGGATTAACGATTAACGGACTTGTGCCCACCTATGGAGTTATCTATTTAGCCTATGTTTTATAGAGAAAGATATAATTAGAGGGGCTAACGGAAATTTGAGAGAACTGATTGGTAATTAAGTAATACTGAGTATTCGTCATCCCCCTCCTACTCCTAAGCTTATATACAGTACATTTTTGATGAAACCTATGTTAAGCATTTTTCAATATACGATCAAATTTGAATACCGATTTTTGGCTATGTTTTAATTTTTTTTCTGATTTATGAGTTTTATTTTTGACAAATTAGCCCCCCTCCTTCTAAATGAACGTTTCAAAATATGGCTTAAATCATTTTTGAGTCTATTCCAGTGCAAAAAACAGTCTCAGAAATGCTAAAACGTGGTATTTTCCTTCTTCTGCATTTTGTTCGGCAGGCCAATGGGCGGGCTACAGCCTCCCTGACTACGCTATTAAATACATCACTACAAAAGCATTAAATTGGCATGGTTCTGTTCTATAATGTCATAAACCAAAGTGAATAGCTCAAGTTAGGCATCCAGCTGTGCTATATGTTATGAATAGGGAAAAACAATCTGCTGTCTTTTTCTATAATATGTTGTTCAGCGAAGTCTTACTATTTAACAATGTCTATTTAAGTAGAATCTAAGGTTAAGTTAAGAACGGCGTTTTGCAGAATTGCAGGAGCTTTTAACGACAGTCAGGGTTTACTGAAAGTAGTAAAAATTGGTATACTCTTTGCAACCCCTTGAGGCCCCATACGCGACCCATTGGGGGTCGTGACCCCCAATTTTAGAAGCCTTGGCGTAGTCCATAGGGCCTATATTAATCTCTACCGTACTGTAATAATAAAAAAAACAATTAAACTGTTAAAATAGTGCCCCCAACAGGCAGTTTCGCCCCTACGCTCTTCGAGATACCCTATACTGTATATTTGAAAGATCTTTGTGGCTTAGCCCAATCGGGATTTTGTGTTAGTGCGTAGTTGGGACTTTGCGTTAGCGCGTTGTACCTTTTTAGTTTTTGTTCAAGACTTTTGAAAGACGAGAATTGATTTGCTCATAACGAGCTAACGGTTAAATCTAGAAAGTTGAAATTGGGACTCAACATAAAATTATGGAAAGCGTTTTGTGTACCAATTTTTTGGACACTAGGTCACATGATCGTGAATTGACACACAAATAAACGTAAAAAATTAGCAATTTTTGGTTTGAAAAGTTATTAATTCGCCTATAACTCATAACTACAAAAAATCAGCAATCGAATTGCAGTGAAAGTTTTTTATTCATTTCTATGTAAAAAAAATTGACTATGTGTTTGCTGTGCTTAAAGCTAATCAATTACGGTTTGGTGTGAATTTTTATTAGCAAAATGCATATCAATTTGCCAATCCCAATGAATTTCTCCAGTGTTAAGTTAAGCTTCTACCTGTGTTTGGCAAACAATGTGACAAGCTTGGCAAACTGTGTTTGGCAAACAACGTGACAATGTGACAAGCAGTAGCGTAGTCAGGGGGGCGGGGGGTCTATAGTCCCCCCCCCCATAGGCATGTCGACCAAAATGTAGAGTAAGAAATATACCACGTTTTTAGCACTTTTAAAACTGGTTTATGCGCTAGAATAGATTAAAATAGTGATTTAAAACATTTTTTGAAACATATATTCAGGAAGGGGCTAATTTGTCAAAAATAAAACTCACAAATGCATGAAAACTTTGAAAAATGGCCAAAAATAAGCAATCAAATTTGATCGGTAGTGTAAAAATGCTTAACATTAGTGCTATCGAGAATTTTGCTATAAATTTAGGAATGGGGAGGGAGCTATTCAGTATTAGTTAATTACCATTCATTTTTCTATAATCTCTTTTCATTAGCCCCCCCCCCCAATTATTTTTCTCTTTAAACTGTGGACGGAATAAATCACTCAATGTGAGTTTTATGGAACTATACGATTTTATAATTTAGCATTTAAACAAGAAAACTAAAATTTTACCACTAGCCACCTCCCAAATAGCCCATGTATGTAACCAGTTTAATCACGTTTGTACTGCCAATTTCTATGCCACGCTTTAAAAGCATTATTTTTTTATCAAAATAGTCCTAAAATTAAGTTAGTTTTGCAAAAAAAGGAAAATTTTCAAGCGCTGGGGACTCCACCCCCAGACCTCCAAACACAGCCCCACATCGCGAATTTCTGGCAACGCGCCTGGTGACAAGAGGGTGTTTTAGGGAAAAATCAACAACCGAATTGGAGTGAAAGTTTATGATTCATTTCTATGTGAAAAAAATTGACTATGTGTTTATTGTGCTTAAAGCTAATTAATTACGATTTGGTGTGAATTTTTATTGGCAAAGTGCATGTCAAGTCGCCAAACCCTATGAATTTCACCAGTGTTAAATTAAGCTTGCAGATTATTTGACAAATGTTTAAGCTGGTAAATCCTTAGGGACAAAAAATTCAATTTTAAAGCGATTTTATAACCCGAAATATCGCATCTCTGAAAACTGTTTTTCACGCATGTCGCATCCACATACCAAAAAATAAAAACGAGCTGAAGTTAAATATTTTTTGAAGTTTACGCTGATTTTAAACGTTATGGTGAAAATTCGAAGTATTAATCTTTTCTAGTTTTTGAGATATCGACTTTTTTCAAAAGTAATTTTGCAAAAGGGAACATCTGCTCACATCTTATTACGTAATAAAGGATACATTTGCAATAGAAAAATTTTAAATTTCTTGTACACTTGAAAACAAATTCTTTTTTTATTTTAAGAATTTTACGTTTAGTGGCGTGTTCTTTTGTTGCATTTTTTGTTGTTGATAAAATGCATTCAAAATTGCCGAAACCTGATTGGTTTACCAGCAGTCAGCGCGTAAACGCTGTTAGCCTGTTAAGCAAGTCTTATTACAATGCCTTATAATAAATAAATGAGAGTGAACCATAGCATATTACAATTTACGAAGAGCTGTTAAACGTTGGATGTTTCTAAATTTAGACAAAATACCTACTTAGATCTAATTTTGAAATTTTGAGAAAGGCTAAGACAAGGGTCATACTCAAGAGATTACTCCAAACTTTTTGCCCACAACTTACCGACCACCATTACCCAGTAGGCTACTTAGATCTAAATATTACTTAGATAAAAATAAAATAGGCTACTTGGATAAAATAGGCTACTTTGATCTAAATATTAATATTCAGTAGGCTACTTATTACCCAGTTGCCTACTTAGATCTAAATATTTTACATGTTGCGTTGATAATATGTTGTGCAAAGTTTAATTTTTATTAATTGTAAAGCCCCAAATGTTTCACTGCTTTATTGGCAGAAACTGGATTATTGTTGAAAAGTACAGTATTTTGATTGTTGAGATAGGATTGATGATTTTTAAGGGGGTGCAATGTTACCGCTAAAGATCTTTTAGGATTAAAAGTTATTTTGCTGGCTTTCGTCCATTCTAGTACACTCTGTAACTCATGATTTGTCTTATCACGCAAAATTAATGGATTGTCGGCATGGATATTACTAGACACGTATCATCAACAAATAATCTGGGGGTTGGGTTTAAGGCATTAATGATGCCATTTATATTAAAATCAAAAAAATAAATGGCCTAAGTTACATGCTTTAAAGCATTCCAAATCGATTGTTGACTATTTCGAATTGCAGATCCTGATGGGCACAATTTTTTTGTCTGGGCTAGACGGTTTTGTTTTCCAGATAAAAAGAAGCTTATAAATTTGTGCGCAACTTCTCGGTTATCATAATGTTTAAGTTAACTTAATATTAACGTATGACAAACAGTATCAAAAGCTTTTTGGAAATTTAATAGTACTGTGCAAGTAAAATTGTTATCATTAATGTGGTCGTAAGAGGTGGTCAAAACATCCACAATAACATAGGTTGTAGACATATAGATCACTTTAAAAACCGTAATGAGACTAAATCAATACAGAATGGTTTTGAAAAAATTTTGTTTGTCGCTTGCTCATTAACTTTTCAAAATTTTTTAAAAAATGCATTAAAATTAATACGAGTCCGTAGTTGTTTAAGTTGACTTACTCTTACCATTTTACAACTACGCGGAAACATTTCAATAGATTCAAAGACAAGAATGCTTTGTTGAAATACTGCAAAAGCAAGTCATTTTTCAGTTTAATTATTATTTATTATTAAGTGTTTATTTCACACGCAAGCGGCAAGCATATACAGCATAAAGCAAGGTCTATTGTAGTAAACAACCAAAAAAAATAAATGAATGAAAATCCACATAAACAAAAGCCAACAAGCATGACTAAAAGACTATTTAAACTTATACAAAAGCATACAGCAAATTGTTGTAATTGACGTAAATCAAGCTTCGTAAATCACTAAGATTTTTAAAAAACAACAAATTGCATCTCAAAATATTTGCTTTTTGCTTTGCTTTTACAAGCTATACGCTTTAAACATCGGATTGTCTGCATCAATGACTGCTGCGTATAAAATTTTTAAGTTTTCCATTGTAAAAAACAGCTGTTGTGACGTAATAGTTGACATGAAGATGTTCCCTTTTGCAAAATTATTTATCGAGATAATCGATAACTCGCAAACTAAACGAGTTAGAGACTTGAAAATTTTACCAGACCTGGAACAGGTCTTATACTGATTCTGAATGCACTCCCGTCATTTTGCAAAAGGGAACATTTTGAGATGTTCCCTTTTGCAAAATGACGGGAGTGCATTCAGAATCATCACTGTTGGTGGGCTCTGGCATGTCAACCGAGTTGGTTTTTTTGAGAAAACGAAAAACCATGTTGATGTTTGCAATGAGACAAAAAGATTCTTTTTTCTGCTGCAAGCGCGAGATGACCGCATAAAGAAAACTAAGGCTTTCGAAAGAAATTTCGCGTGTCAAATTATGGATGAAAAGAATGCTATCAGATTTAAAAGCGTTATATATCAGAACACTGTCCAGTAGGGGTGTTCAGATTTTGGACTTTTTGAAAAAGTTCATGTTTTCGAAGCTTATATGGTGCACTGGACCTAAAAAACAACTACTGTGCAAAAAAAATTCGAAAATTTTATCTCTTAGCTATCGCTCATGGAGGTTAAAAAAGTCTTCCATAATTGCTCCAAGGGGAATCCCCTTATGACGTCATATTATCTAAAAACTAACGTAACTTTAGTTCTAGAGCAGATAGAAGTGCAAACTCAAGTAATTTCTCTTCCATTAAATGGTTGCTTTATTTTGAGCATAAAAAAGATGACGTCACTTAAGTGATGACGTCATAATTGCAAAACACACAATTTAAAGTAAGTAGGTCTAAACAAATGTGGTAAACAAGATAATTTGCTACATTGAATTATTTAGATAGGCTACTGCTGCAATGATACTTTAAAATAATTGTGGAAATTTTAAACCCAGTAGCCTACGTCACTTAAGTTTGATGACGTCATAATTAATTTTGAGCTATTTCTAGGAACTGATTCGCTTGCAAATCATTAATTAGTGTTTACATGTATTACTTGTGGTGACATATTTTTGCATCAGATTACCAGTAATAACGTTGCAATGTATAGTGAGTTACGATTCAAATATTAGTTATTGTGATAGGGACAAGAATCATGGTGTTGTGTGGTATCGATGAAACTGTTAAGAATGTTAGCCTAATACACGTGGAAGTACAGTGCAATCAATGAATTGAATCATATTGAACTAAAAGCTGCCTGCCCATTTTAAAAGCGCACAGTAGCACGACATTACGAAGGCTCTTCAAGCGAAACGAATTATATGCAAACACATTTTAGGTGAAGTTTTACTATTGAACGAAAGCCCCAAACTACCAATGTTCTGCCCGAGTGCATTGTGAATACCACAACTCGCACCGGTATTGCAAGTTACAAGGAGGAGGAAGAATGAGCTAAAGTTGATTTTTTAAAGTCAGCAAATTGTTTTCGATGTTTTTCTACCACTTGCAAAAGACTTTCTCGTTGTACTTCATTATCAGTTAATATGGCAGCATAATCTGAATACAATTTGACTCCTCTTTCTGCTACATCGTTTACAACTTTAACATTAGCTGCAAACTTTTGACCTTTTACGAAAGAATCATAAGTGGGCCATAACTTGGGTAAACCATAAAGCCAAGCTGTGTCTAATTTTAGGGTCTCGAAAATAAACCAGGTCTCTGGGCCAATAAAGTTTAAAAGTTGAGAATGCTTGTCGATGTTTCTTTTGAAAAGAGGAACACCTCGTCGATACTTTTGTGGCGGTACTATTGAAAGCAATCGCAATGCCATAGACTCTCTAATTTCATTTGTTAACGAAGAATGCTGGCAAAAAAACGAGAATGCCACTATTTCTTCCGTCAAATACCATTGATGGGAAGAAAGCTTGTTGAAAGCAGCGTCAACTACAGCCGGGTCTTCCTCTTTATAGCTGATCATATCTTGCAAAAAAGTTAAATCGTTCATTGGAGCATCCAAACCAATACTGCATTTCAGCCATGTAGGTACATAAAAGAGCGCGATAAAAAGATTAATCCGATGAAGTTTTGCCAAAAAATCGCTGTCGTAAGACAATTGATCGGCCCACACAAACATTTTTTGACAACACAAAACTTGGCCCATCCATCTTGCGCTTGAAGTTGGTCCAGGCTTATGATAAAAAAAAATTGCCGGGAGCAGCTCCTAGCAGTGCCAGGGCATTTTCTGCACATTGCTTGTAGTCACCTTTTATGAAGACCTCTTTGGTAGTTTTCTTTTTACTAATAATCTCTTGCAATTCACATATTACAAGTTTTGAACGATCTTTCAGCCAATCTGACGATATGTTTAAAGTTTGATAATTTTGAGTCCTGTCAATGTTAGGCCAATTAATTTTAAAAGATTTGAAATGGGCATCTTCTGGAGCAGATGAATCGCCAAACAAGCAAGTGTACACAGATCCAATAACAAGTTCATAAATGTGATGACGACATGCATTATAGAAGAGTTTGCGATCTAAACGATTTTCCAAAATTTTGGCGGCTCCATTTTTCCAACCAGAATTGCTTGCTGTAGTGTCAAAAACTAAAGATTTCACTTCTTGCTTCAAATTTAGTTGCTCGAGAAAATCATAACTTGCCTTCGCTTGAGGTTTTCCACTTCCACTGTCTAGCTTCTGCACTCCCAAAAGTTTGCCTTCTTTATAATTAGGAATCCCTGAAACCAGCACAGAAAGTACTTCGTGCTTATCACCGTAACGGTCCTTAGTTAATTTTGCATCCCAATGAAGTGCCAGAAAATCTGAAGGAGCTTCCGTTATGTCGGTAGTAATCTCATTGGAAATTTGCAGTCTGTTTGCTATGCGAGCTCTGTGGGTAGATGAGCGTGAGAGACAAAAGTCGTCAATATTTCACTGGCAAGCTTTAATAAACGAAGCTACTAACATAGTAGCAGCGTTGTCCGAAATTTTAAGCCTATCCAAAACTTCCGTAATTTCTGGGTTGTTGATGAGATTCTTGGGTACATTTAGTGTTACAAAATTGCTTTGAGAACTCGGAGAAGCATTTTCGTTTGACTCATAGCCCGCACTTGAAATAGAATGTGAACTAGAAGAGCTTACTTGACTGCATAAATCAATATCTCGTTCACTTTCATCACTGCTGGAAACTGGGGCAACAGTTAAGAGAGCTCTTCTTTCTTGGCGTTTGCGAAGGCTTTTCTGGAATAATGCATCTTTTCCTCCGATGACGCCTTTTCTTGCATTTCGCTGGTCTTCATAGAAGTATATATCTTCTTCTTTTTTTTCCGAAGACAACATTTTGTTTTTTTGTATGGCTTCAACAGCATCTGGAGCCCCAATATCCCATAGAATAGATAGAACTTGAGCAAATTTTTCTCGTTTTCTCCCAGGATCAGATGCACGCGTTTTATTTTTGCAAAGCTGTAGCCAAGTATCATAGTCTTTAGTTAACCTTTTTAATGCATTAATTTTTGTTATTGTTTTGATTCCGGCTCTGGACCAAATCAATAAAACTTCATCAATAGCATCAGATAAATGCTTTCTCACTGGGGTAGTGATAGATGATACTTCCTTCAAATGCAAAACATATCGAAGGATTTGCCCTAATAAGGGCAGTTTGTTTTCATTAATGTGGTCTTCACTTCGTCCAATTAAGAAGTATTCAGCTGAAGCACGGGTTTTGATTTTCTTTCGAGCAGGCTCTGACATTGCACTAATACTGCTTCATAAACTATTATAGTAGCCTAAATATTGTATCTGCGAAAATTCGTTTATAAATTAAATACATGTCATCCGAAATTAGGTTACTTATGTTATCTAACAATTATGTTGCAATTATGACGTCATCACTTAAGTGACGTCATCTTTTTTATTCTCAAAATAAAGCAACCATTTAATGGAAGAGAAATTACTTGAGTTTGCACTTCTATCTGCTCTAGAACTAAAGTTACGTTAGTTTTTAGATAATATGACGTCATAAGGGGATTCCCCTTGGAGCAATTATGGAAGACTTTTTTAACCTCCATGAGCGATAGCTAAGAGATAAAATTTTCGAATTTTTTTTGCACAGTAGTTGTTTTTTAGGTCCAGTGCACCATATAAGCTTCGAAAACATGAACTTTTTCAAAAAGTCCAAAATCTGAACACCCCTACTGTCCAGGTTTACACCGAAGGCTCGAAACTAAATGGGAGAGTAGGTGCTGGTTTTTGTGTAGAATACCCAAACAACTCCCGAAAACAAGCACTTTTCCACCTTGGAATTTACACTGCTGTGTTCCAGGCAGAAGTCTTAGCTATTTCAGAAGTACAGTAGCGAAAAACCTGCTTTTGGAAACAATGCACAATCAAAGTATTGTTGCGCTGATTGATAGTCAAGCAGCCATCAAAGCACTCATAAAGTGCTTCGTAGTATCAATTACAGTGTTCACCTGCATTAAAAACCTAACTCAGTTATAAGTAAACAAAACCACGCCAGTATTGCCTGGATTTCTGGACATGCAGCGGTACGTGGTGACGAAGAGGCAGACTATGTAGTCAAATCAGGATCTAAATCATAAATACATGGTCCTGAACCTTTTATTACTCTCCGTATGCCAGCTGTGTTAGCATGATTAAGGACTGGTTCACATATAGATGAAAATCTATGTAGAATCAACGGAAAGAGTGCTTGAGGATGAAGGAGTCTGCAAGTTGGACGTCTTCTCGAGTAACAATACGTCTCCTTGACCTTAAGAGGCCTCAAGTAAAAGTAGTGCAAGTTTTAACTGAGCACTGCAATCTACAGCGACGCAAAAAAACTACAGGCCGTGCTGAACCTTTTTCGTATCCAAAATGCAGCCTAAAGGATGAAACACCAAAGCAATTGCAAGCTTTATTTAGATATTCGTGAAGTATTTTGAAATCACCAAAACCACTGTTCACAATGTGGTAACGAAATGTAACATTAACAAATAAGCCAAGTGCTTAAAGGAAGCTGGAGGATTTTTCTGAGTTCAACCACGCCATACTAAAGAATACGGCACGATATCTCACATTCAGCGCGCCGCTGCTAACAGGCCACTTTTTTCGCTGTTGATAAACAAGCGACCTATTTGCCACACGCGACCGCTTCAGTGTCGAGATGAAGCGATTGTTGAAGCGAGACAAACACTACAACGTGCAAGTCAGCATTGCAAGGTAACTGAAAAATTGAAGAAAGATAAAAGCAAATTTAGCTTCAATGCCTAGTAAATCCTGTGTAAGTAGGAGTCTATGTTTAATGTTATTATAAGATAGTACGTCAGGCAGCAGTATGATTTTTGTATTGAGCGGTTTTAGAAAGTAAGAAACCAAGATTTTTAGAAAGAAACCAGAAAGTTTTACTTAACAATCTCGACTTTCAAAAACATTTACTATTGGTAAAAGAGTAAAAACATGAACTGTATTCTTAAGTTTAGCAAACAGTTTCTTAAAAGCATGAATAAGGCTGCAGTAATAAAAAACAAAAAAATAACATGGCGTGGAGAGTAACTATTAATGTAAAGCCAGGTTAGTAACTAGAAACTGCCAGAGCAGTTTTAGAACTATGAAAGTAATTTTCTGGTTGCTTCCAAAGCTTGTTTTGCTTAAAAACTTTTAAAAGTTGTTTGACTGAATTAGAATTATTTTAGCTTATTTTGAGTGCGAACGTTTCTACAGTAGATTTAAAAGTGCTAAGATGAACTAAAGTGTAATTGTAAATAAATACAATATCTACTGACTAGTTTTCTTATCAGCACTAGCTCAAAAAATTGGTCATTGAATGTGGTTTTTTCTGGGCGGGTTTTATTGCATCGTATGCAATTTCTTTCTGATTGTCAAAGTTATGTAAACACTGGATTAGGATATGGTGAACACGTGTGTAGTTTATGGTTAAAGATTTGGATATATATCAAAATTTAAAAAAGACAACAAAACAGTATCATCATTTTCTTTTCCTTTCTATAAACCTGATTTGCTAAAGACATGGACAAAATTTGTCAATCGTGCAGACTGGTCTCCAACTTCAAATTCTGTGATTTGCGTAAAGCATTTTGAAGAAAATTTGATCATTGACAATGAAAAACGATAAAAGCTAAACTGGAGTTTAAACCAGTGCCAACTATCAACACTAAAGCAGCATTGAAACGACCGTCAACTTTGCCAACTTCAAGCTCATCTAGAAAACCGCCCAAAGTACGAGTGTATCAAAATGATCAGCTTGCTGATTTCAAAGAAATGGATAAAATAAACAAAATTTGATGATATGACCCACAGTCAGGCCTCAGCAAATTATCTGTTTCATAAAACTTTGGAATGTATCGTATTTTACAACTTAGTTTTTTGTGCCACAACAGGATTTCCCAAAATATTCGGTGATATAAAAGTTGATCAAGATTTGCATGTAAAGTTGGAGTGATGTTGACTTGGTATGCCATGGATGGCTTTTTAAAAATTGCTGTTGTTAATCACAAATTTAATTGATATCTTGAAACTCTAGTATGACTGGTCTGAGATTCTGTTTTCAATACAATTATCTTCTGAGTTTTGCGTGCAGGTTTGTGCAGGTAATGTTTTTTCGTTACCTAAACTTTTCCACTTGGTAGTCTACTCTTCATCACCTAGCCATTATTGTTTTAAAAGTAATGTCACTCTATTGAAATAGATAATATTTGTAGAGATTTCTGTTAATAGTGAAGTAGCAACTGTAATATTTGAAGCTGTATTGCCTCGGAAAATCTTTTTGCTAGATTTATGCCTCAATTTTGCAAGTGTCATGTTTTTATTGCATGTGTTAGAATTAGACCATCTAGCTGTAAAACATTACTGACACAAAAATAATTGTAATTGTGTACTTTTTCATCTAATTAGTGCACTTTTCATTATTATTTTAAGTATTATGGTCGAGTTTTCGCAGTGTTATTTTGATTAAAGTCTTTGCAGTGTTATTTTGATCCGGCAAATTTGAATGCAGAAGGTACTTGTATTTACATCCTTATTTCAGTGCCGTATGACCTGAATCGCTATCAGGCCCTTTGGGATTAAATTTGCTATTTTTTGTCATTCTAAAATTAAAATGCAGTTTAGAAACGATTCTTAGGATTGCATAAAACCTGGGTTAATTAAATTTAACCAACAAGTGTTGCATAGCTTTTAATAGTAAAGATGGCTATTGCTATTTGGGTGATATACTGCTAATGAGATTGATGAGGTTTTGATTATTATTTCATCTTTTCATTTCATGAAAACGGAAGAATAAGCTTGCAAGTTTTTTTTTCTTCGTTGCAATATGCACACTATTGCTAAGAGTGATTTCAGTTGACTTTTGCTATTAAAATGCTGTACGATTAGAATTGCAAAAATTATGGAAGTAGGTGATTAATATGGAAAGCTTGTTAATATTAGTAAATATTGCTGTAATTTATTATCTTTTGGTAATAATTTTGTTATACAATGAACAATGAAAAATATCGATCATCTAGTATTCCTTGTAATGCTTGTTTGTTCACTGCAATTCTCACTACATCGAAATAAAAGTCGGCCTGTTAGCCTTGGCCTGCTCAATGTGAGAAATCTGGCCGTATTCTTTAGTAGGCAGTGGTTCAACTAGTAACCAAACAAAACAACAAAAAACATAGCACCTAAAGTTGGAATGAGCCCAAATGAGGCCTATGCAATGTGCAAAAGGACTTTACCTAACGGTCGCAGATTCGCTTGCACCGCTGCCCATTAATAATAATAATGAAAAAGATTTTTTAGGCCATCTCCAATTGAGGAAAATAAAAAAGGTCTTTGCAAATTTTCCGCAAGATTTCTGTCGTTTTCCAGCAAGATTTCAACGGTACAAAAAATTTAGTTGTGATGTTTTGACGTTTGCTGGCCAGAGCTCTTATAATTAATCGTTTGCGTGCTATCTGGCC
Organism: Trididemnum nubilum; assembly: GCA_963965965.1. Classification (NCBI taxonomy): domain Eukaryota; kingdom Metazoa; phylum Chordata; class Ascidiacea; order Aplousobranchia; family Didemnidae; genus Trididemnum; species Trididemnum nubilum. Next base: position 50,648,515 of record OZ014469.1, read on the forward strand.
TAAAGGCTACCAGCGCGGAAGCCTAAGGAAGATTCACCAGAACGGCGACTTCTTAAAAGCAAGCAATGCGAAAAAGTTGTCTTCCCGCAGGAGGCTGGGGGTATGGGGGCAAAGCCCCCAGCCGCCGGAGGCACGGGGATCTGGGGGCGGATCCCCCAGCGCCCCAAAATTTTGCATTTTTTTGCAAAAACAACTTCATTTTATGGCTATTTTGATTAAAAAATAATGATTTTAAAACGTAGCTTAGAAATTGGCAGTGCAAACAAGATTAAACTGGAAGCATAAATGGGCTATTTGGGAGGTGGCTAATGGTAAAATGTAGTTCTCTTGTTTAGATGCTGGTAAATTATAGAATCGAATACTTCAATGAAACTCACACGAAGTAATCTTTTTCGTATACAGTTTATAGAGAAAAATACTTTGGGGGGGGACTAATGAAAAGAGATTTGAGAGAAATGATTGGTAATTAAAAAATACTGAATAGCCCCCCCCCCTATTCTTTAGTTTATAGTATATTTGTTGATAACACCTATGCTCAGCATTTTTACACTTGCGATCAAATTTGATTGCTTATTTCTTACCATTTATCAAAGGTTTCATTTATTTGTTGGTTTTATTTTTGTCAAATTAGCCCACCCCCTGGACATATGTTTCAAAAGATGTTTTAAATCACTATCTAGTCCACTCCAGTGCATAAAACAGTCTCAAAGTGCTAAAAATCTAGTGTTTTTCCCATTCTGCATTTTGGTCGACATGTCAATGGGGGGGGCTATAGCCCCCCCCTCCCTGGCTGCGCTATTGGCTAAAAACGTGGTATTTTCCTTATTCTGCATTTTGGTCGGCTGTCTATTAGCCCCCCCCCCCCCCCCTAAAATAAACGTTTCAAACTATGCTTTAAAGCATTTTTCAGTCTAATCCAGTGCAATAGAGAGTCTTAGAAGTCCTAAAAACATGATATTTTCCTTATTCTGCATTTTGGTCGGCAGTTCATTAGCCCCCCCCCCCCCTCCCTTAAATAAACGTTTCAAAATAGTCTAATCCAGTGCAAAAAACAGTCTCAGAAATGCTAAAAACGTGGTATTTTCCTTATTCTGCATTTTGGTCGGCAGGCCAATGGGGGGGCTATAGCCCCACCCGCCCCCCTGGCTACCCTACTGCGTCGAAATAAAGAATAATAACTGCAATCAAGCAAAAGAATAGCAAATCGCAGCACAAACAAATAGCTAAAGCAACGATTACGGTCTAACTCAGAAGTCGTAACTACTTACAATTCAATTAATACTAGAGTAAGCAGTAATTAAATAATGCGAGAGTTTATGCGGCAATTTTAAGCATAAAGGCAAAGTTTTTTGTAAACCATGTCCCATTCACTTAGGACCAAAAAATCTTTTGATCGCAATAGTTATTGATGAGAGAACAATAATCAATCTTAGTAGATGTAGCACACATGGTTACAATTAGAATAGTTGATTTTAGTTTTATGCAACAAAAGCTCTTTTCAAGCTTTTTACACGGCCATTTTATCACTTTGCATTTTGTAGTTACACTCAAATTAAAAACAGTGATAGAGAATGCAATACGTAACTGAAAAAATCAGGAACTGGGAGCTACAGTATCCTACAGTAAGGTTGCTTCAACTCCAGCTCCACCTCAATTATATGTGAGCTCCAGCTCCGACTCCAGCTGCGGCAAACTACTCTATCTTCAACGCTCTGCTTTAAATCAGGACAGTGAGATTTTGGAAAAGGAGATTTTCATTTTACGAAAAGCACAATATAGTGAATAAACAATTTGTACAAGTAATGACGTAGCATGATATAACGGAACACGCAAATTTAAAATGCAGGTACACAAAACTTGGTTCAAACAGCAAAGAACTCTCAGCAAAGACCAAATCAAGGGGAATAATACTGTAATAAGATTTACAAAATAGCGGGTTGAGAGGCAGAAAAACTATTGGTGGTATTTCTTTTCACTGTTTTTTTTACGTGGTAGAGTTGTAGCCGCTGACCAAAAATCGAATATCATTTTGGTAGTGCACTATTTGATTTTTGTCGCTTTTTTCAATATTGAAAAAAATTTTTTTTGACAGACTCGCAGTATTAATGTCAAACGATAATAGTTGTTTAAAATCAAACTTCATGCTCATTTACAAATCATTACTAATAATCTTGTAAAACTTTGTCTTCTGGTAAAAATTTTGCAAAACAGTAACTATATATAGGACACATAAGATGGGAGTTAGATAAAGCATACAAAAAAATTTACATACAAAAAAAGAAAATAATGACAGCTTAAGCGTAAGTTTATACACTCTATTTCTCATGAAGTTACTGAAAAAACTTCTATACCATTCTGATCAAAAATCTATAATCTTCATCACTTACCATCTATACCACAGTATAGAGAACATACATAAAGTGAATTTGCAACCTTTTCAACACTAAAGACGCTAAAGTATTTTCGTATGTTATATTTTGATTTTCGATAGGTTATTTCAACGCTAGCTTTCGCTTTCATCGGTTTTGAACAAAATAAACTACAAACCTGAAAGTGGTGTGTCGGGGCGAAGCATGCTCGACGCAGTCGAGATTCCAATATGACGTCGGGACAAACTTGCTAATTTCATGCAATTTCAGTGCCATTGTTGAACGTAAATTGATGCTAGTCATTTTGTTGCAGCTTAAAGTTTTACATCAAGTTGAAGTGATCGAGACGTTTTTGTGACGTCACAATTTATTGAGAGTTTCTTTATTTTATAATAATGCTTGCTTTTAAACAGCTTTTTAGTGCTCGTATTGAATAAAAAAAACAACAAACCTGAAAATGATAAATGAGGTTGAAGTAGTAATCGCGACAGCACTATATGAAGTAGCAATCACGTCATAATCAAGTGACAAATACGTTTATTTCAAGCAATTCTAATGCAATTATTAGTTATCATAATTTCCCATCAATGTCTTTGTTATGTCTTAAAGTTTTCAAGTCCAGTCGCCATGCCGCTCCCACTCGAGATGCCTATTGTGACGTCATACTGTCAGACATTTATGGTTTCCTTATATGTAAATTTATTCGAGCACTGCTAACGTTTTGATAGTATTGATTATAAAAACTAGAAAGTTGTAAATCGGCTCGAAGTAGTCATGACTCTATCATGAAGTCACAATGTTTTTAACAAGTTTACTATTTCAACAATTATTTTGGAGCAATTAAAGACCATAAATTATAGTGGGATGTTAATTGCCAGTGTATATCAAGTCGATGTGATCAAGACGCTGTTGTGACGTTGAAATGATTTGACAGCTTTTTTTTTTTTTTTGTATTAATTCCTGCCCTAAACAGCTTTTTAATGCTCGTTTTAAATAAATAAAAACAACGAACTTGAAAATGGTAAATCGATTCGACATAGTTGTGACTGTTTTATGACATCATAATGAACTTAGAAAAATGCTTATTTTGGCGAACGAACAAAGTTATCAATCATAAACTTCATCATTGTCATTGCTGAGATTGAAAGTTTTATGTGTCAAGTCGAAGTGGCGTTTCTCCCCCCTGAGGCGTTTTTGTGACGTCATAATGCATTTACGGTGAATTTATAATAAATCGATAGACTGTTGATTACATTAATTGTGCTAGCATTTATTATATTAATTAACAAAACTGATGGTGCAAAGTTGCTGGAAGTAGTCGGAACTCTATTGTGATATGATAATGTTGTTTAACAAATTTCTGATTTTAAGAGATATTATAACAATTATTCATCATAAATTATTTTAAGGTATTCTATCGTTGCATGTCAAAGTTTTGCACCAATCGAAGTGGTCGGGATGTTGTTGTGATGTCATAATAAATTAGCATTTTTCCAAAATTTATGTTAATGTTTGCTGTTGAACAGCATTAATTTTATTTTTGCGTTCATTTTTGCTGTTGAACAGAAATTTTAATTTTGCTTGGCATTGTTTCTGACGTTGTTGGTGATTGACGAGTTAAAATAAACGATGATGACGTCTTCGTCTTAAACTTTTGTCCACAGCGAACACGGATATCTATTATTAATGATATAGAAAAGTATCGCTTGGAATCAGCAATTTTGTTAACGTCATTATAACGTCATAGTACACTCCAGCATATGCTTCGAACCAACATGGTAGCACTTCCAGGTTTGTTCAAACCAATGCCATAAACTAATTCAAACTCAGGCATCAAACAAAAATGTCGAGAAACATGTTTATTCATTATTATGACATCACAGCAGCGACTCGATTACTTCGACTGATAGGAAAGTTTTAACCAGCAAGAAATATCGTGATATTATTTATGATCAATAACTTGCTACCTAAAATTGCTTGAAATTATCAAAATTGTTTAACAGCATTTTGACGTCATAATAGAGTCACAAAAACTTCGAGCAAATTTTCGATGTCCAATTTCGCTATTGAAATAGCTGTTTATCACCAGAGAATCAAATAGTATAACTTAGATAAACCGTAAATGTATTATAAGGTCATAACAGCATTTCGACCTCTTTCGAATTGATATGAAACCTTCAACTGTAATGAATCCTTAGATACAAGTATAGTTAAATATCGATAACTGATATAAGAAACACTTGGAATAAGCAATGTCGTTAAAGTTATAGTACTCTTCCGACTACTTCAAACCGATTTAGCACTTTAAGGTTTGTCACTTAATTTCTTCAACACAAGCACTAAAATGCTGTTTAACAACAAGCATTAATATAAATTTTGGAAAAATGTTCATTCATTATGACATTATAACCAGGATGAAAACCAGCCGAGTCAACCGGCACCGGTCGGGTCGACTGGTCGATTGGGTTACCGGTCGGGTAGAGATTTTTCGACCGGCCGATCAAGCCGGTTGAAACACTGGTCAAATTCTCCTTTCTTGCAACTAAAAGACATTTAAGCACTAACCAAAATATACATATATATTTTATTATAAGTAAAACTTTTATAAAAAATTGGTATTAACAAACCACACATTTCTATAACACTGGTTGAATGACAGCAAGCTTTGACTAATATGCAGTGACCATTAAGACATGCAAATCCGGGGGCGTATTTAGGGGTGCCCCCTTTTGTGTCACAGCACAAAGCCAAACAGTGCAAAATGTACCATAAAATCGCGTAATCAGATTATAATAAAGCATGCATGTAGAAGAGGCTTACTTTGCTGGCATTTTAGCATCATTTTAATCAGATTGAGAGTAGAAGTGGCGCAGGTTCCAGATTTTTTAGTACATGCTAAAATCTTGCCGCTTTGAAAATCTTTTTTCAACTTAAGCTTACCACACTCTATATGCACTGGGCAAGAAAGACATAGCTCTTCTTTTTTTATATCGAACTAGCCATGGCTTGTACTGAAATAGCAGCATTTCTACAAACTGCAGGGGCACATTTTATTTCGAATGTTGTTTAGCCAACGTCAAAACAGTTTATTGTTTGATGCTCGAAAAATTGCAAATAATCTGTCACCAACTAAAAAATTTGAATTGCTTTTCTTGGCCTACGCAAAATATCAATAGCAAGAACGTCTGATAATTTAGCTTGCGTCCTCCAGTTCTTTTAATGCTCTTTTGGGCATGTTTTGCGCTGCTCAAAACAGTTCTTTCAAACCAAAATTTTACCTAAAGAGATCTTAAAATTGAGTTATTTTTGCAAATAAAGCCAAAGTTTTTTCACGTTTTTTTCTGAAACCTCCATCCGGAGTCATAAATTTTAACACCTCACCCATGCGCTCCCCCTTTATAAAAATTTTTCATTAGATGTATTAAACAGCGAACAAAAACCTTCTGTAAAAAATCGGTTGACCAAGCCGGTCAGAAACCGGTTGACCGGCCATTCGACCGACCTGTCAACTGGCGTAGATTTTGAAATTTACCGGTCGGGTCGGGTTGAGAAAATCCTGATCGGTTCCATCTTTGATCACAACAACATCCCGACCACTTCGGTTGGTGCAAAACTTTGACATGCAACGATCAAATACCTTAATACGATTTACGATAAACAATTGTTCTAAAATCTCTTAAAACCAGAAATTTGTTAAACAACATTATGACGCCGCAACAGACTCCCGACTACATCCAGCCAACTTTGCACTTCTAGTTTTGTTAATTAATGTAATAAATGCCAGCACAATTAATGTAATCAACAATCTATCAATTATCATGAATTCACTTAAACCGTAAATGCATTATGACGTCACAAAAACGCCTCAGGGGAGAGAAACGCCACTTTGACTTAACACACAAAACTTTCAATCTCACCTAAGACATTGATGAAGTTTATGATTGATAACTTTGTTAGAGTCATCGAAATATGCATTATTGTAAATTCATTATGATGTCATAATACAGTCACAACTGTGTCGAATCGATTTACCATTTTCAAGTTTGTTGTTTTTATTTATTTAAAACGAGCATTAAAAAGCTGTTTAGGGCAGGAATTAATACCAAAAAAAAACTGTCAAATCATTTTGTCAAAACAGCGTCTTGATCACATTTACTTGGTGTAAAATTGTCAGCGTCTTTAAAAAGACCTTGCATTGATCTACAATCAGTAATTGAGCTGAAATCGCTTGAAATCAGCGTATTTGTCAATTATTATGACGTCATAGAGGGCATCACGACTAGATCAAGCGTGCCTTGATTTGGTACACCACTTTCAGATTTGAAGTTAGTTGCATTTCATACCGGCAAAGCGAAAACTTCAATGAAGATACCCTAACGAAAAACAAAATATAACATTCAAAAATATTTAAGCACTTCTGGTGATTTAAAGTTTGCATGTTCACTTTGTGGTGGCGGCCAGGATTGTGGCTGCCACCGATTGAAAATCATGGATGCAAAATTGACAGAGTGAAAGCACTGTATGCTCTCTGTACTGTGCGAATACTTTGGGCCTAAACAAGGTTTTAGAACGCCGAAATCTCATGCAGTGCAACCTTAAAATGTCTGAATCAAAAACTAGTAATCACTGATCTGTACTCATCGTTCGAAATTCCACTGAAAATACTCGTTTTCATAATTCAAAAATGCTAAAAAAATACAATTATCAGGTCTATTAAGTTTTTTTTCCGCTCTTTATTTCATCTCTAGCAGTTTGCCCGGTTTTAAACGCCGTTTCCTTTAGCTTTTCAATCTTTTGATTTGTATAACCTGTTTGTCACTTCGCAACAAATCTTTCATTTGGTGGCATTGCAAAGAGATTAAAAGATTCATGAAGAGCACCTGAACATGAGCAAACTTTGAGAAACCTTTCGGGTTTACACCAGGATTGAACGAGTGAAATCGAATACACCAAGGATCTAGCATTAACTGTGCAAAAGCATTACAGTACAATACTTGCAAACACCATGTCTGAAATATCCAGCAAGTGTTATTGTGTTTTTGTATGTGCCGCACCAAAAGCTCGTCAAAAGTTTAATGTTCGTTTGAAAGTGTTTTGCTTGTTTGCTATAACTTTTTCTAACATTTTAAATTGTTGTCGTTAAGCTTTTTGAAGTTCCTATGCTTCCTTGGATTACCAAAATAAGATTTCCTTGGAATTCCAAAATTGATCAGGTGGCATATTGTATGTAAAAGTTGAACCGTGTGTGCGCAATGTCGAAGCAGTGCCGTCGCTACGGGGGGGGGGAGGGGGGGATAGAGCCGTTCTCCCTTAATCCCTGTTTCTGTTTCCCCCCTACTTTGGTTTACTCAAAATATTATTTTTGCAATACCATGCAATTACAAGACTTTGAACAATGATGGAAAAAGGAATAATAAGGTCCAAAATAATTTTTGTTTGACGTTTTCTCGTTTCTTGGCAAAATTACTCGCAACCAAATGCTGTATATAAATGTGACGCAATAATCCGTTTTATTAACAAGCTTTTATGTAGCGAAATGGAGATGTAAGCCTACAGAATCGTTACCGATACTTCAGTAGCTATATTATGGCCTGAAAGAATACGTGAAAACAACTCGTCGCAATTAAGTCAAACAGTCGTATGTGCAAAAACTAACTTTCTCATAAAACGATAAAATAGTTTCACTATGTGCTTGTATCTTCGATAACAATTTTTGCATATTTTTTTTTGAAAAAACAATTTAAAGGTACTATAGTATATTCAGTTGACAAACATTTAATAACGTTTAAAAAATTTTTTTTTTCAATTATACGTTTAATTGTTTGTTTAATTACTACTTTTCGCACTTACGACAGTTTGACGAAAAGCAAAATATAAAAAGCTACAACATACGACATCGATAATGCAGGTTTGCTTGTTTGTTTGGTGAAAAATTTTTCACAATTTTGAGCTATAATTCAAAATAACGTAATGAGCACGTGAATTGCAAAACTTATAAATTATTTTTTGTTTAAATTACAGCTATAGCGTGACAAAAAAAATTACAAAGCTAAGTAACTGGTGCTTTAGGACTTTCTGTTTATGCAATTAAGTAGCTCACTGAGAGAATGGCTTTAGGATGTATTTTTTAATATTATTCAAATTCAACCAAAAGAAACACTAATTTGGCATTTTAATAAAAAGTTTGCTTCTACTTCAATTCCAGACAAGCATGTAATAGAAAAACAAAAAGCCCAGTTCTCACTTTTCATTAATACAAAATTATTTACAATGACGCAAAAATGTTCAAATTTAATCATTTTAAAATGTCAAGTTTTGACGTCGATATCAACTAATCAAGTTTCATTAGCCAAAAACAAAAAATTGTTTTAAGTCAACACAATGATTATTTGTTTTACTCTTCTGATGCTGCATCCGTTTCTTCCTTCAAACTTTGATAAAAAGCATTATAAGTTCTTGAAATTGCTAGTTTTTGGCACAAGTTTAATAAACCCTTTTTTTGTCTTTTTTGATAGGCTTAAAACTTTCTTCGTTTAGTTTTTTGTAGTTGATTTGCTTGATTTGTTTGAAGCTTGCATCCAGAGGAACAAATGGATCGAGTGCAGAGTAACAGTAATTGACTGCCCAATGTTGATAGCTCATGATTTGCATTTTAGAAATTTTGGCTGTACTTCTTCTGGACACTACTGTATTTGACGGGAAACATCTGCAAAATCAAAAATTTGCGCCTGGTGCAGTTCAATGACATTGTAGCTCTTCTTCTTTGAAGCCAATCTAATTAGCGTATACCACTGTTCTGGAACAAACACTTCAACCCGCTTTGCCGAGCGCTCAATAACGGAGTGAACTGCATCGTTTTCGTTTTGACTATGCCCAGACTCAAAGAAAAAGTGATTGATTTTTTGATGCTTATTGCTTCCAGATTGACAAAGGCACAAAACAAGCCCAAAATATTTCAATTACGGTTTTGGCATGAGCATGCATCACTAAAAAAGTTTATTTGTTGCGCTCCATTGGCATCCCACTTTTTCAGAATTTGGAATAAGCAGCTGCAAATTTTATTGCTACCTCTTCCCGAAATCGTTTCGTTCCACACAAAACAGGTTACTTCATCATTCGTCAAATCAGAAATTGAGAAATTATAAGTAGAAAATTTTTTGGAATAATAAAACAAAGAAACTTCAGACTTTGGAGTAGGAAGAGCTTTTTGCAGATCAAAAATAGCGGTTATCTTTGTTTAGTCATTGCCTCGCTTTAATTTTTGTTTAATTTCGCAAATTTTTTCTACTTTTTGACGGTGTAGTTGAAAGCTTTCTACTTCTTCTTGTTGTTCTTACAATTCTACATTCCGGTACATTTCACAAGTTTCACATCTGTCTTTTTTAGGGCCATGAAAACTTATATTCATTGATTGAAATACTGTCCAGTATGTAGAGTAGCACAAGGGTTTAATTTGATTGTGCTGGCATTGTTCTGTGCATAACGAATACATTTTGCTTAATGTTAATTCGGACGAGATGTAACGCAAATTACTAGAAGATCTGCAATAGTGACTTGGTACTAATGGAAATGAAAAAAATATGACGGCGAAGATCTTCTTTTTGTTGTTGCATTGCTTCATCATTGTGTTTTGTTTTTCCGCGATGATCATCTTCCACCATTCCATTTTTTCTTTTTTTAAAAGCAGCTTCCAATCAGTGGCGGATTTAGGGGGGAGGATGGGGGGGATGCATCCCCCCCCACCAGCCTAAAAGTAACAATTTTGGCCGAAAAATCAGCCTCTATTTCGATTAATTCGGTGCCATTTCGTGATGCATCCCCCCCCACCAGCCTCAACCTTACGATTTCGGCTGAAAAATCACTCCTAATTTCGGTGAAGACCTTTTTTTTTTTTTTTGGAGACCACCTGATTTTGGGCGAAAAAAACGTTTGAATTTCCGATTTTGCCAGAAAAATCACTCTCAATTTCGGTGAAGACCTTTTTTTTTTTGGAGACCACCTGATTTTGGGCGAAAAAAACAAACGTTTAAATTTCCGATTTCGGCCGAAAAATCACTCTTTATTTCGGTGAAGACATCCGAATTTTTGAGGTTTTGTGCTTCAAAATCCCCCCCACCACAATTTTCTAGATCCGCCACTGCTTCCAATGTCCTTTTAGAAATCGCTAGAGTATTGAGAAAAAACTGTTTGCATACTTCCACTTTATTATTGTCTAACAGAAATAATATTTTAAACTGTCCTTTCTTCTTAAAGTGTGGCTCTTTAATGTATATCTTGCTTTGTTGTGTTTTATTACAGAGTTAATTATAAACTGTCTTTGCTCGGTGATATCTTCTAAACCCCAGTAAAAATTGAACGATAACTTTCTTCTGTCTTCTGAAATTATTGTGTGGCATTTTAACGGTTTACAACCGCAAGGTCCTTTCATCGTTTTAGCGTCAACTTTTTGTGTAGTGCTTCTCCTTTCGTAACTTAATCCACTGTTTCTTTTTTTCTTGTTTTCTGATCTTGAAAATGCTTTTATTCTGGTTTGTCCTTTTTTAGCTCTGTCTGTGACCTGCGAGATATCTACAGGACACATTCCCTGCATAATGGGGCAAGAGGAACCAGGGTTTTCCCTTCTTCGTTTGTTTTAGCAATATCTACAGAATTTTCTGATTGCTGCGGGTCCGGTTCATAAGTTGGGTCGATTACGCTTTCAATACTAATATCAGTGTCACTCATATCACTTTCTATTACTTTTTCAGCAGCAGCATCAATAGTAACTCCTTTTGACGCCTTTGCAAAGAACTCACTTTAACTCGTAAACGAAATATGACTAAATGCAAACATACCTTTCCCAAACTCTCAATTAAAACAGTTTTTGCTACAACTGACTTCGTGCTTTGGATTATACCATGATAGAAGATGGAAAAATTACACCAATCACAGCACACAATAAAAATCTTTACATCAAAAGAGTTCATGCAGTTTGAGGCGCAACTAAACACGCGCAATTTTATTACAGTACAGTGATTATTTGAAGATGCCAATAAATGGCAATAGAAGGTTGATAATTACCAAGGAAATTGCGGAAGATAATTTCATCATAACAATTCAAATCCGATATTTTATTCTAAAATGTGACACTGCAATTTAGTTTAAAAAACTTAATGAACAAATACTTACTAGGGCTTAAGCTAATAAACAGCGTTTATTATAGTTTAAGCATTTTAAGAAAAAAACAAAAAATTGTTTAGAAAAATTACCTCAACAGAGAAACAAATTTTCATCTTTAAAAGGCATATTTAAGGTTATATAAATAATGCAACATAAAAATTGCAATCGGCATATTGTCGTAAGTGCGCATTTAAAAAGGAACACTAGCTAAAGTATTTTTGGCAAACGATCGTAAGTGGCACATACTACAGTTTTCCAAAATATTAAATCAATATACTACACTTTGACATAATTCATATCTTCAAAAATACAACAACTACAAGTGCGATAGTTTGACCAAAATGATCAGCTTTAAGGGACAAAAACAAATATCGAAAAAAACGCAATTTGAAAGTTTTTCACTTACGACCGTTTGACAAAATAGCGACAAACTATTTTTCAAAGACGAGCTGTCTGCCACACGCTTGAGTTGCATCAATTCGTTCAGCAAGGGGTCTAAATTAGACAATTTTTGTACAAAAAGTAGTTGAGTTTTGACTTAAAACTCCCCTCTTCTTAGCAAAATCTTGGTTGCGCGTCTGATGGCATTCACTGCTGCAAATAGGTTTTTTAAGCGATTATGAGCTGCAGACACAATGAGCTATGAAACGCTGTCGGCCTTATGTCTTCTTTTTTAGACATTAATGTAGCAGAATTTTTGAAACTGAGCATAATTTGTAGCCGTACAATTTTAGTTTTTACGTGCAAAAGTTTAGTCTATTTTAGTGCCCCTTCACTTTCGGATAGCACTCCCCTACTTCGTTTGCTCTGGCGACGGCACTGGGTAGAAGCGTTGAAAATTAGTAAATAACATACAACAACAAAATGGATTTTAATGCATTGCTAAAGCGATTGAGCAGAGAGTTACGCAAGTGCTGAACAATCTACTAACTTTTTACCCAGCAATTTGGCAAAGTCTTACCAAATAATTAGCGTAAGATACTGCGAGTACGCAGGTAAATTGAATGATGATTTTCATCAAGCAGTACTGAAACCTACCAGTATAATCACTACGTCTGTGATATTGACAAAATAAATGTCAAAGTGTTTTGTTTGGAAAATAAAGTTTCAGCAATTTCGTTCAAAAAAACAGTAAAGTTCATTTCTATTAGTTAGAATCAGGGCTGCAAAAAATGCGGCCTAGGAGCTGAACAACAAGTTTTTGCGGCTTGCTACGGATTCTCGAGGTTTATTCTATTTCTTTCGATGCATGCATTTTTTTTCACTAAATCATTGTTTCTGTCAAATTTGTTGACGTTAGTTTTTCAATTATTAATTTTAAGCAATTTTTTTGAAATTTTTTTGGTTGATAACGTTAATACGAGTAGACTATAGTCACAGCGCAGCTTGCATTAAAGCAACAAAGAACCACAACCCTGTATACAGTAGTTAGTACGTAATGTGTTCAGCACTGTTTAATATTGCAATTATTGGTTTTAAGGCATTGTGGGGCTGAAGCTTCTCTTTTTTTGCCAAATGATTTAGAGAGTTTGACGCAAAAAAGCTAGCTTAATCTACAAACTTGGAACTTATCACTTTAATAGTTTCAAGTAGCTCTAAAAAAGTGCAATTTTTTCAAATGTCGTCAACATGGCTCGTTTTTTTTTCATAAAATCACAAAAAGCAGTTCAAGAATTGTCCACATGCCGCTTGTGATGTTATTTTAACTGCGCAACAGTTTGCTCAGCACATTAGGTGTTGGATAGCGTTTAACTCTGTATTTCAACTTAAAAGGTTTTTGGCTTTGATTTTTTTAAGCCTATTTACACGAGCTATTTGAGCAACGCATTTTACATACGAAAGAGTACTATCTAACTTCTAATTCGAAAATCATGGGACCAGCAAATTTGGAAAAATTCATTTTCAAATGACGACGTCACGTTTGTATTTTCAAAAAAAGATGTTATGTTTGCAATAACGTTGCAGGCAAATCAAATATTTAAGCTAAATAATGCCAAATAATGCTCCGATTTCGGAAAGTGATTACAGCAAACCTCAAAATTGGGAAACTTTCAATTACCTTAGCAATTTCAAATTTTCAAGATTTATTTGCATGAAACTTAACGTCAAGTTAAATCAAAACATAAAAATTTTTGTTGAAGAGATCTATTACGTAAAAATCGAAAGGGGGAATGCCCCCATTCCGTGGAAAGTAGGATTAAGCCCTTTCTGCAGCAAAATCCTGTATTCAATGGCTGGGAAATAAAAAAGAAGTAATTTTTGATGCGATAAAAAGTTTTTCAAATAATCGGAAATTTTAATTTTTAGTAATCATAAAACTACATCTAATTTTATTGAAAGTCAGCCGCGTTTGAAAAACAATCTAATTCGGCAGAACAAGGCAAAACTTACAGTATATGAGCAATGTTTGGAATAAAATATTCCAAACTTTGTTTGAGAGTTAGTACGGCGCGCTAAAGCTCAAGAATAGTGTATTGCGGCGCGCTTTTCAAAAGCTTTGGGCACCGTTGTTTTAAACTTTTTAAACTAACTTGCTGTATGTTTTTGTTTCAAGACGGCAGATATTTATAACTCTGTCAATTCGTAAGAAAAAATTCTTAAAAAGGAGTAAAAAAATCAATGAACCGACCCATGAGCTATACCACATGTCTGTCATGACAGCATATTCAAAAAACTAGCAGCCTGGTCTAGCTGCTTTTTTAAAGAATATCACCTCTCGTTAGCTAGACTAGCAAAGTATTCTTATCGAACCACGTATGACAGGTGTAGCGCATTTTTAGCAACTTGCAACAATCAACGAAGTCAATCCAATTAACAACCAAAAATGAAAGGAAATCGGTCTCATGAAGGTACCCTTGGGGATAATTACCTGCTTGGCTACAAAATCAAACGCCAGTATATCCGCTAAATTATGATGCCAACATCAGCCTTTTTTAAATTATAACGCAGAAAAAATTCTATTCATGGGGTTCATTTACCCCCCCCCCCCCCTTTAAACTTACAACAGTTCATCATCAGTAAAAGCATTTTTGAATAAAAGGCACAGTACATTTATTAATTTAGCAATATTGCTGTTTTAAATATATCGATACCAATTCTTTTGTTTTTAGTTTCGATTTTCATTTTGGACTAATGCAATAAATAACAGGCAATGCAATCTCTGTTTCTCAATACATAAAAAATAAATGTTTACCTACCACGTTTTTTAGATAAAACATTTGAATTTGAAAGGTAACAACATCACCGATACATGGTTAATTGCAATTTCAACTTGTATCAGCAACATCGAGAAGCTTAGTGGAATTGAGAAAGTTGATTTTCCAAATAATTCAAATCTGAAGATTTCAGGGCTGGTTGAAATTGTGAAGAAAATGGATAAACCGGTAATAATAGAAATCAGTTTTAATAAAATATAATTTACCAAATAATGCAAATTTTTGCGATATTGTGTGTAAACTGTTTCTGTATGAAAAATGATGAGCATTTTTTAATTTAAGTGGCATCACTTGTTACGAAAACGGCCAATTTTTGCAATGATTGGAAAAATGATTCAGAAAAACAGAAATTATGACGCAATGTTTTTTTAAAGATCATTGAAACAACCACGTCATTATTACTCGCTGCTTCCGACAAAGTGTCTACTAAGCTTTTGGACTCGTTGCCAGAGCCAAATGGGTCCCGCCAACCTGTTATCCTTTTTGGCTTAAAATAGCAAGTATTTTTATATTTCGAAGAAAAAATCTTTAACGTTCTGCTAAAGCCTTACACATGATTACTCAAAGTGCATCTCGCCGACCACATGCAGCCCTCACAACAAGCTTTTGCGGCTCACGGCTTCATGTAGTCTTGATTTTTAAGTGTTTTTTGATGTTGAAAATTTTTTCACCAAAGTTGTTTTTCTTTCAGCCATACTTGTTAACGCTAGTTTTTCCAAACTTAAATTTTTCAATTTTTTTGTGAATTTCTTTTGGTTAATACCATCATTATAAGGATATATTAGAAAGCAGAAGTCGGCAGTACCAAGTACAAAAGTACCGCGGTACTTTTTAGTACCGATATTTGTACCGATGATAATTTTTCAAAACTAGTACAGAAATACCGATACCGCGGTGCTATTTTTGCCCATTTTTAAGCAATTTCAAAACCGTAAAAATCTGGTATTTTGTTTTGATTGCAACTGCTGAATAATATCACCTTACAGCATGTACTGTAATATGGAATCAATAACTTATTTACAGCAATGGTTTGTGTATAGTTATTTGCGCATTTTTGAATTGCAAGGCGTAATGTCACTAAAACCTAAAACAACGCTGCTGTTAGGCAACTGCATTGAGTGTAGTTTTTGCTGCGCACAAATCAATTTAAACTTGTCAGCAAAGCATATTCGAGCTTGAAAATAGAGTACACTGTTATGTAGTCTAGATTTCTCGGTGACAAACGTCTAAAAACAAGCAAAAATACGGTTGCATATTGTAGTAGAGTAGGAAGCCATTGTTTGCAACTTATTTGGAAAAGTTTGTTCTAGGGTCATAAAATACTATGACGAAATACAATAAGCCTACCTAGGTACTGGTATTCTTACTGTATTATCGCATATGAGTTTGTTTTTGGTAACTTATAATTAAAAGCATTATTGCTAACGGTAGGCTATAATTTAGACTGAAAAGTGCTTTAATAGCTTGATTTTTCATGAAATCGCTAGGCTTTCAAACAGTCTATATACTCTTTTTAACAGTTCGAATCTGTTTTGCTGACAAGATCAAACTGCTCATTTTGCAGAAAAACGGCTCAATGCAGTAGCCTAATTTCGGCGTTGCTTTAAGTCAGAACTGCGTTGGCGTCGCGAATGACGCTAACGCTATTAATGTAAAGATTGCCAACAAAAATTATAGCAGTAAACTCATTTAAAGGCCTTACGTTGTGTTTGAAGCAGAATATCTCTGGACAGGGCCTCAGAGAGAAAATTCTCCATGGGGTACAAAGGTCAATACCGGGTCCCCAAATCTTATTGGGCCCCCCAAGCCTTATCGGGGCCCATGCCGTTAAATCATTTTTTGTCCGATGGGTGTAAAACTGTAGATCTTCATTTAAAAGTGAAGGAATAACGATATTCGCATACAGTTAGAATTTATGAAAAACACAACTAGACATAAAATTGGTTTAGATCCAGCTAGGGGGTCTAAGGGAGCGCTCTGACCTTTAGCACTTTTTATGTATCTCGAGGATAAAATACTGCATTTGATTAACATCCCAGCACCAAACTTACTTAAATTGACAAGCAGAAAACGTAATATACATAATAAAGTATGTGAAGTTGGGGAAAATGACATTGACACAATATCATACAATACAATGACTTCAATACTGCAAATCCAAATATTTTACTGATAAAAGTTTTAAGAAGTCATTTGCAATCATAGACTTTACAAACCCCAAAACCAATACTAAACTTATACAGATAGAGTGAGTTACTTAATGATAGTAGCATAGTATGTCAACTTTGACTCCGCTCTCTGAGGTTGAAATGCTTTTGAATCTCTGGAAATGTGGGCTCTCATACATTGTTATAATGTAGAAGTAGGGCTCTCAAGTCAGAGAAATGTAACAAAACGTTAATTTCGGTGCAAGTGTATGACTTTTGATACATTTTTCTTCTTTTTTTAATCAAATTGGCCACTATTGGATGCCCTAAAGACTGTGTAGCAAAAATAGCAACCAATTACCAGTACTGAATAGGCTGACTGATATTTTTGCTGTAGGCAAGTTTGATTACGATTTATGGTGCGATACCAAAACTTAACGCGAAACCTTGAACTCTTCCGGGCCCCTTGAGCCCGGGCCTCCCTAGGCTGAATCGTACAGAGGATAATTGTTTGTTATCCTCTGTACGATGTGCCCCCTGAGCCCCTTTCTCGCAAGCCCTGTCCCTGGAAAGGCGGCCAAAAAGCATGAAGTCAAAGCCAACCTAGTCTTACACGACTCGTTCAACTTTAAATATCCCCATTATTGATTGTGCCTTCAGTTTACATTTAACTTTCAAGGCATGCTTTGGATCTGAATTAAATGGAGAAAAGGCTGATTAGAACTCAGTTTTTTAAAGTGGTTCCAAAAATGCGTGAAATATCTTTCATGAAAAGGTATAAAAACTAATTTTTTCTATCAAATCAAAAAATCGCTCACCGACTGAAGGTTTCACCACTAGATTTTGTTCTTACATTGCTGGGTTTGAGACGCGCAGCGATTTGTTTAGCACTTCAGTTTTTGGGTGCTGGATGTTTCGCATATTCGCAAAAAATACCTATAGCTTACACACCACCCTGAGCAAAATCTTAGATAATATATCACGATGTGCAATGCACATTGCACAGGTCTATGTTTGTATAAAAAAGCTCTTCAATATTGTTGAACATATTATAATAATCAATTAACATAAAGCAAAGTTTAATTTCATTAAAAATCATCCCTGGGTTAAAAAAAATTAATTTAGTAAAATAATATAAAGCTTATGCTGATTTGTGCAAGTAAAAATCAAAAAAAGTGTAAGGCAGATCGATCCTCAAAAACTTAATTAGTGCTGTCCCTAACATTTTAAACTGTTAACGAAAAAAGCTAATATGGAAGTTTCTCTTTAATATGTGATCCTCAAATTTGTCAAATAATTGATTTTAAGTCTATTCTATATTAGGGTGGGGGAATTTTTTGCCTCCTCTTTTTGGTTTTTTCATAATAAATCTCTTCCACAAAAGATTTTTTTCAAATCAACTTACTGCAACTTTGAGTCAAATTTCATTGCAAATAACTGCTAAAAAGTTTAAGCTGTGACATGGTACGGGAAATTTTTCAATTTTGAGGTTTTTCGAAGTCACTTTCTGAAATCTGAGATTGTTATTTTTGGTAAAAGCGCTAGCGCTTCTGCGAAAACGTTTGAGTTATTTCATTGACAAAAAGAATAGTTTTTGTTTTATTTTCGAGAAAAAATTTACTTCTTTTCAGATAAAGAGAGTCGATTTCAATGATGCAAACCTTGATGATGAGAAGGCAGCAATTCTTTCAACGTGCGTGCGCAACATAGAAATGTTGATCGTTAGCAAATGCAAACTAACAATAAGCGGAATTCAATGCATTGCAAATGCAATTCAGCAGAGAAGTAGGCCAGTACGTAATAACGCATCAATTTGTTGCCAAATAATTTATAATTAGCCAAATGCTGGGTTTATACACAAAAGTTAATTTTTGTGATATGGTCGAGCGGCAACGTATTCAATCTTTGGAGCGGGAGGTCTGAGGGTCGAATCTCAGGCCGGTCAAATCGGACACAGTGCTGTCAACGGCTCGCCACTGCTGCGACATTTGTTTGAAAGGAGCTGCGTTGCGCGGGCGCAATGATGCGGAGATGGGCCCGCCAACTCGTTACACGTTTCGGCGTATCCATACAGCTAGTACAACAAAAGATTAGGAAAAGTTGAAAACGAAACTAGAAACAGCAGAAGTTAACTTTACACAAATAAGCTTAAATGAAGCTGCAATAACAAAAATATTATCTTAAATGTGTGAAGTTACGAAGAGACCAAATTATTTGGTCTTCTGTTAATGACTTAATTCTTTTAACTATAAATATCTTATTTTTATGATAACGATGCTTCTGTTTTTACATAAAGCATTTTTTACTGCAATTCTTTTTCTGTTGTGTATTTGTTTGCTCATACCATTTGACAATATTAAACAAAACAATCATACCTTGGATCCAGAGTTTGCTAAGAATGATGTTTGAACCACAAGTTTAAACTACTTTTGTTCGAAAATGTTTTCATTAGGGACAATGCTATGTTACCCTACCCATTGACTTTTTTATTGCGTGCCCCGCTCCAGTTTCCAACTCGACACCTTTTTGTTGGGTAAATCAGTTTTGCACACATCACTTTATTTCCTGCAGCCATTGACCGCAAACGTTTTAAAAATTACCCACTTTTGTTAATTTTTGCTCGCCTGGGTGTTTGGCTGAGTTGCCTCCGTTCTGGCATTTGTTTTCACTGGAGCAACTGGCAAACGGACGCATTTTATTTTCAAGACTTTTCGAATATCACCATTTTAGTTAATTATTTCTGGTTAAATTTAAGTTATTTTATGCCGCGCCGTACTGCCCCATATTATTTTATTTCTGTCTGAACAATAAACTTTAAGCTTGGAGAATTTCAATTGTGGGTGGCCAGAAGAACACAGTGAGGGCTCCAAAGTTCCGCTGGAGAACCTACATCAGCAATGTTACAGAGGGCTTCTGTAACATGCTGATAAAACTGGTGACGCTTAAGCAAATCACGTACAGAGCTTTAACAATTTCTTTTTTAATACCCGTTTGGATCGCATTTTGCACATTTTTAATGCAAATCGAAAGAAATAAATTAATACGATTTGAAAATTTTTTAAAAGAATTAAACTGCTTAGCACGTTTATTCCCGTTTCTCTTTACCTCCCGGTCAAATCCAAAACACGTTTAAACACTTGTATTTTTGGATTAAGTTGTTGAAGTAACTTAGATGAGAGAAGCTAAAATCTTTAGTCCTGTCCTGGTTGGCCCACTGCTTGTAACATAAGATTAAAAGTGAAGTACAGAAATTTGGTAACTTAAAATGTCAAATATCATCAGTCGAATTCAGTTCTATGCTGGGTTTGTTTAAATAGATTGACAAAGAAAGCGTCAAATCCTTTGACAAATCAGAAGAGGACTCAGTTAATTTAGGTCGACTTATTCAAAACGTAGAAAAGAAAGACACAATAACATTTCCAGAAGGTCTTGGATACATTGGATTTGAGCTGCTGGCATCTGCTGTGAAGCTAAAAACTTCAAAGGTTAGTCAGCGTCATAAATAAATAATTATTGTAATTCGTATAAAAAATCATTGATGTTTTGACGTGGTGGCAACTAAACAAAATTGATCCAATATGCTACCTACATGTATTAAATTGTATTTAGGATCAAATTGCATTTGAAATTTAGTCTTGAGTCCGCTCAAACATCCTCCATCACTTAAAATTTTTTTCCAATTAAAAGTTTCAGTTAAAGTTGCAACTTCTGTATCGCTGTCATTGCATTTCTTAGATACAAATCAAAGCAGCGGCAAGGAATAAATATTTCAAGGTCTTGTAATCTATGTATGCTTGAGGCCAATTCGAAAGCCTCGTTTTCTCAACTGATAACAGAAGCAACAAGTAGTCCATAAACAATATTTCCTTCTTGGCATATAATGATCTTGAGCCTTTGCATTGCTTAACTGCATAGTGCATACGTCGGAAAGACGCGTTTCACTTAGTAAATATTTTAAAATTGGAACACAAACGTGATTTCCTTATAATTACAAAATCTAGTTCAAACAAAAGCAAAATGTCAATTAAAATATGCCCTGGTCCAATCTTAATCGTTCTATAATTCACTGTAATTTTGAGCAATCACTGAATTGTGCTTTTATCTTCGGTTGACTAACCTGCAGCTTAACCAAAGCTCCATGGCATTCTTTTTGATTCTTTTGAATTTCTCACTTTTATCACAATCAAAGTTATAGAAAATAAACTTGAGCTTAGAAATCCATGTGAACTTATACCTACCTGTTCAAACTAAACCCTAAAACGATTAAAAGCATTTTGAACACTCGCATTTATTTTTACAGTACAGCACTATGGACAATTTTGGACTTATGCTTTTTTGTCCAGGGTAAATGTTGCCTCTTTTTTACAGTGAGACGTATTATTTATTTACAGAAGTCTTTTTTTTGTTATTTTACTACATAAAAAGTTATGGCAACGTCATTAAAGTAAACTATTTTATCTGAGTATAATCATTTTACCGCCATCCAGCACGTTGTTCTATAATTTTATGAGTAGTTTTTGTGCTTATTTTAGAGGAAACCTGGCAGTTTTTTGTTACTACACCAATGCCGGGCAACTTTTGGAGTTATGCTTGCAAGTAATCCACCGCGACGGAGTTAATGTTTTGCCTCAATTGAAAACAATTTTTCGAAAGATACAGCTGCATATTTATATTGCAGAATTAAGCTGGAGTGTAATAGATTTCAATCAGAAACTGACACTTTACTTCTCCCTATATTGCAATTAAATAATAAACACGATAACAATGCTATCGTATTATATGAAGTCGTGCAAACTTTACAGCAAAAGCTTAATCCTGTTTATCCTGAAATATTGACTGTAAAACAGTTCTACTGCGTTGTCAAAAGACACCTGCCGTTTGTCTTTCAGTGTAGCTGCAATGTTTAAGCGGGAAATAAATTTATTGATTTCGTTGTTGATTTATTGATTAACTTTGATATTTGATTTGGCATTTTTATCTCTTGTAATAATAAGTCAATTAAGATGTTTTTTGACGTTTGCAGGCCAGAGTTTTAATATTTTAATTGGTTTGCGTGCTTCTGGCCTAAAGGCTACCAGCTCGGAAGCCTAGGGAAGAGCCACCACAACGGCGACTACTTAAAACAAGCAATGCGAAAAATTGTCTTCCCACAGGAATTGAACCTGCAGCCTTTGGATTACCGGTCCACTGCTCTACCACTTGAGCTAGAGAAGACGCCTCCTCGTATGCTTAATTTTGGCTATTTAAACCCAGCAACTTGCTTGTTGTATGATTGTAATAATAAGTCAATTAAGATGTTTTTTGACGTTTGCAGGCCAGAGTTTTAATATTTTAATCGGTTTGCGTGCTTCTGGCTTAAAGGTTACCAGCTCGGAAGCCTAGGGAATACAACAAGCAAGTTGCTGGGTTTAAATAGCCAAAATTAAGCATACGAGGAGGCGTCTTCTCTAGCTCAAGTGGTAGAGCAGTGGACCGGTAATCCAAAGGCTGCAGGTTCAATTCCTGTGGGAAGACAATTTTTCGCATTGCTTGTTTTAAGTAGTCGCCGTTTTGGTGGCTCTTTCCTAGGCTTCCGAGCAGGTAGCCTTTAGGCCAGAAGCACGCAAACCGATTAAAATTTTTATCTCTCTTACCTCTATAGCTACTTACAGCGCTAATAAACGAGTTTTTGTCTTTTAATACGATAAAGCAGAGAAGCGAAAACTTCGATTTCTAATTTTTGTTGTTGCTCTTTCTTTTAGGTTAAAGAGGTTGATCTTAGTGGTACAAACCTGGATGATGATAAGGCAGCAAGTCTTTCAGCATGTGTTCACAACATCGAAGTGTTAAACATTAGCGATTGCGAACTGACAACAAACGGAATTCGATGCATTGCTCAAGCGATTGAGCAGAGGAGTACACCGGTACGAAATAAAAAATACCTACAGTACCTGTTACTAATTGTTTTAGCAAAATTACAGCAAACAAATAGTTTTAGATAAAATACCAAGGCCAATGTAAATTATGATGTAATGATATTACATTATAATGACATTACATTATGATAATATTACAAAACCTTTTATTTTGCATGTTTTCCAGTATCTCTGCTTGTCTTGTATTGTATTGTAATTATTTTTATTTCATGTATTAAATCGCTCCACTTTTTCAAATTGAAACGAGTAAGAATTTTCAAAAATTTCCAACATAATGATAGATGGTTCCAACCTCCGGGTAATGAATGTAATATTATAATGTATGTGATTAGGAAACATTTTTTTTCACAGCATAATAAAATACTAATTATAAGTGCAATTGCTTAACACTTTCACTGCCATGGATGTCATATGAGGAGCCAGTCATGTTTTCTCGGAAACCATGGCTAACCAATGTGGAAGACGCATGTGTTTTCACTTTAAGTCACGTGTCCTCATTATAATAGCTGTTACAGGTATTTTAAATGGCGTGTTCAAACCGTTGCGTCCGATTATTCACTTGAGTATGCTTGGTTCAGGCAGAACGTAAAAAACAAAAATTTTATGGGAATTTTTACCGAAAGCTTTTTTTCTCATAAAAGCTACAAAGTTTAGAAGCTGCATGACATCAAACAAATGAAAGTAGAAGCGCTTAGGTTCGCTGCCAAATTTTGCACATTGTTTTTTTTACAGTAATTTCCATAAATACTGCATAGCATGTTTGCTGAATCGTGCACAATCAGCAAACTTCATCATCGTTCATCTTTGTTTTTGCACTTCAGGAATCAATCTTATTTCCAGCTTGTCGAACCTGGCTGGCTGGGAATTAGGATGTACATGACAGAACATGTTAGAGAGCTGGTAAAAGCCATTTTCGCTCGCTAGAAGGCGTAAGCGAGCAAAAAGCTTCATAGAAAAAATGCTATTTCTCAACCGTCTCGCCTAACATGCATTAAAAATGCTCGCTCAAATTTCCTTGCGAGATTTGTGTTAGCACGTAATAATTACCTCATTGTGACATCAGCTGTATTCCTACTTCACAATATTGTGTTTAAGCGTACTGTGTTTGTATGATAGTAAGTACTGCAATTGTTATGGAAAAGATACTATGGCCATGCGTTAATATTCTAAGCTCGCAAAATCCTCCATGGATAATAATTAGTAAATAAACTACAGAGTTCAATAATATTTTTAGATAAATGCAAAAAAACAAACTTCGACCATACCACAATTTTTTAAATAACGTGAAGCGCTCTTGAAGTTGTTGGTGGATATACTTCTATGTTAGCATCAACTATAGGTTTCAAAATTTTTCAAAAGAGAACAAGTCGAAGTACACTGTTTTTTTTCAAAACCATTACATCTAGAGTTAAGACTGGCGGTTTTGAATTTTTTTGCGATTTTCAACTTTATTTGTTCTTGAATTTTTCTTAAATTTTTGAGCATCGATGTGAATTTTAGGGACTATGTTTCAGGCCCGATGCCAGAGTAGTGTGACTGGGTGGAGCATTAACAATTTTTGGAGGGAGGGCACGAAAACTTTTTTCTTCGAATTCGAGAGTGAAGACCGACATATTCGCAAAAATCATCGCAAAATATCCGCAAAACTTCTTTTGAATGACTGCCAAAAAAAATTCTCAAACAGCGCTATATACTCTTGGAATAGTTGCAATTTTGCTTGCAAACAGAGGAAAATCACTAAAATTTTGCCGTTTTAAATCAGTACCAAATTTAGTTTATTTTCTTTGACTTGATTTTTTTTTTGTTTACTTTTGGTTTATTTTGCTGCTGAGGTTAGCATTGTTTTTAATTTGTTCTTAAATTTTGAGAAAAAACGAGTTTCATGTTCTTTAAAAATTGTTCCTAAAAAAGAGTGTATTGCTTTTTTTGTCAACTGGCGCTACTCAATATTTCTTTATCAGTCAATACAGCGAACAGTTCTCAATGCAATTTTTTCTTTTTTCTTAGCAGTCTAATAGCAAACATGGAGACCATCTTAAGTAATTTTCAACAAACAATCGCTTTGGTGAGAGTTTTCAACATTTGGCTATTAAATTTCTGACCAAAAAAATTTTTAGCACATTAAAAGAGTGCTTTAAAATCTTCATTAAGTTGGCGAGGAAAATGTGACTTTTTTACTCAAGTTATATTTTGCAATCGATCCAAGCAACTTAGCGAGCGAAAATAACGTTACCGAGCTTGCAAAGCTTCAGATGCACGATCAAAAATAATCTTTTGCTTTTAGCGAGTATTTCGTTTGGTTGTGCCTTTTTGAAAATTCTAGTTATTAATGCGAGCGAGGAAATTTTTGTCATGTAGGCCCAGATCGGGCCAGGGATATAGCCAGGGGGGGGGAGGAGGGAGAGCAACTGCCCTACCCCAAAAATATTTTACTTTGCTACCGAAATGATTCCTTGGAGGCCAAATATGCAAGACAGCCTGTTTTTTTTTTAAATATGGCTTGCCGCACTGCGGTATTTTTTTGCAAAATTGGCCTAGTGAGTGTGTTAATGATTGGGTGTAAAAACAATAGCTGACGTGTTCGGTGGCTTTTACACAAAATGCGTCTCCAGAAAGTGTCGTTTCCAGTTTATAAAATCGTAAAAAATATACATTTCTTCTTCAATGTTTTGTTTTAGCATAGTGCACGGTGATCTAGACACAATTTAAACGTTGTGCTCTGTTTGCAATTATATTTAGCAGCTTGCTTAAGGATTAAAGCCAGGTATGCGAATTTGAAAACTTTTTTGAAAATTCGAAAACTGAAAAGTAAAAGAACTTAAAAAATCAATTGAGTTAGTATCGCTGATTAATCGATTAGACATTTATTTTTTTAACGCTTTCAATAAACGCTATGTTTTGATTGCAAAACCTTGTTGGCTTTAATTGCCTAAAGTACAGTATTTATTTGCGTATTAGATATTAGAAAATATACAAAATAAGAAAAACGTTTTGTGATATCAAGATGTTAATTTTCTTCAAAACTTTTCGTCTGGCACTTGACAAGAAGAATTGTCAGAATGAAGAGCGCGGGAAAAACGGCTGTTCATCATTTTCATAATGTGTGCAGTTTATTTGCTACCGGTACTATTTAATTACTATCATTGTTTCAAATTCGGTGTAGGCTGAAGTGGCCTGCCAGTGAAAGAGCCAGCGCGCAATAACTTGTAATAAGCGTTCTTTTGTGCATGTTGTTTGACTGTTTCTTATTATTAAATACAAAAATTGCATAAAAATTTTTGAGTGGTTTTGCGGTCATCATGTAATTTTGAAGGTTCTACTGTGAATGAAGCTGAAAGTTCGCATATGTTCTGGTTGATTAGTAGAAGTTGCTAACTGCTATCACCACCAACTGAATCAAATCTTTATTCCCAACGTACTTTCCGATGTTGGCCATTGATGTCAGCCAATGTTGGCAAAAAGTAAATTTCCATGTTGGCTAGCAGTAGTTGCCAACTATTGGGCCAATGTGGCAAAAAGGTGCATAAAGCTTCTGGCCAATGTTGGCCGACAACATCATGCCAACGCTGCGCATAACTTCTTGCCAACTTCTATCCAGCAATTAATGTTTGCTGGGTATAGTATCTGTTACTGATTGTTTCAGCAAAATTAGAGCAAATAAATAGTTTTAAATTAAATATCTAGTCTAGCAATCTACTACAAAATAATGCGCCGAATAATATTAAATGCTTATTGCTTGGTCACCTTAAACAGCTGTACTGAATTATACATTATAGTATTTTGCACTGTCAATAGTGTTAACGGTAGTAGATTATTGCGTTGTATTTGTAGCTGATTATTTTTAGTTTTGTTTCTGCCTAAAAGTTATGATATCTAGGCCATAAAGCAATAAGCAAAAATAATTATGTATCAGACGTGTCTCAATTTGTGCCATGAGAAGCAAAAGTTTGTTAGTGACTTTATAATAAATTTGATATTTGATTCATTTTGGCATTTTCATTTCCTTTACTTTCTAAGCTACTTATAGTGCTAATATATCAATTTTTGTCGCTCAATAAGATAAAGCAGAGAAGCGAAAACTTCGATTTCTAATTTTTGTTGTTGCTCTTTCTTTTAGGTTAAAGAGGTTGATCTTAGTGGTACAAACCTGGATGATGATAAGGCAGCAAGTCTTTCAGCATGTGTTCACAACATCGAAGTGTTGAATATTGGCGAATGCGAACTGACAACAAACGGAATTCGATGCATTGCTCAAGCGATTGAGCAGAGGAGTACACCGGTACGAAACAAAGCTCCACCTACAGTACTCTACCTGTTACTGATTGTTTTAGCAAGATTACAGCAAACAAATAGTTTTAGATAAAATACCAAGGCCTGCAATTTACTACAAAATATTGCGAAGAATAATATTAAATGAGTATTGCTTGGTCACCTGAAGTAGCTGTACTATAGTATATAGTATTTGACATTGTCAAAGAGGTCAACGATATTAGTACTATAGCACTGTCAACGGTGTTTGTAGCTGGTTATACCTAGTTTTGGTTGTGCTTGAAAGTTATTCTTCTAGGTTATATAACAACGGTAAGCAAAAATAATCTTTGATTTATCAGACATGTCTCAATTCGTGCCATGAAAAGCAAAAGTTCGTAAGTGACTTTTTGATAGTTTTGAGTAAATCGCGTTTAAAAATCTGATAGGCCCTGAAAAATTAGGTTTTAATGCAATGCATTCAAATAGTTGTATAAATACCCCACAAACCTGACGCTACACAAAATAAGATAACAGAGTTGATGGTTTGAGCCCCTGCGGAGGCAAAATTTCACTTACGACCGTTTGCTTCTCAGTTTTTTTGTTGAAATCCGTGACTACTTTCACTTACGACCTTAATAAGTCTATTACTTTATCGAAATATTATGTTTCAAGTAATTTTCTGCACTTAACTTGTAACCAAAACGCTAGTTTAAGGGTGAGTTAAACCATTTTTATCATTGGGTTGTAAAATAATTAAGAAAAAAGTTAATAATGCTGAAATTGAATTGGAATAGAGCATAAATGAGTTAAAGATCCTTGTTTCTGGTAACTCAATAGCATTTTGAAGAGTTGGAGCAGATTTCAGATGTTTTAATTCTTACGCCTAGCTTTTTGCTATTTTAAAACTAGCAAGTTAAGACCACAAATAGCAAAAGTCAGCTACTCAGTATCATATATCAAGTAGCGTTGTCATAGATGCATTAAGAAAGCATGGTCAAAGGTGTATTGAATAGCGGAAATTGTTAGAGATGTATTGTAAAGGGGAGATTGTCAGAGATGTATTGTACAACAGAGATTGTCAGAGGTGTATTATACAGCAAAGTCATATATGGACGGATAAAGATGCTGCGCTTTGTACAAACTACATTAATTCTTCAACCATTATTAGTGTCACGAGTAGTGCTCCTCCTACAGAGAATCTGTGCACTGAAATAAGTGGCACCACTTGCCCTCCTGCTTCATCTCTAGGTCTTGTGCAATGCTCCCCATGTTTAGTTTAACTTAACTAAAAAACAAAAGCTTAAACATTAATAGCCATGCAGTTATTGGAACGGAATAAACAAAAGTTGAAAAGGACTACAACAAGTGACAACAACATTTGAAGAATTTTAACTTTTCAAACAAAAAATTAAGATGGGGCAAATTTGAGGATATTTCCAGCAAATAAGTTATGGAAGTTGTAAATGACTATAAATGGCGGCAAAAAACTTAGAGAAAAAGCCTTTTTTACCAAAAATCTTTACTAGTTTTTTATTAATGCTGGCCCAAATCTAACCTACCCTCAAATTTTTACTCTAAATTAAACTCAAATTTTTACTCAAGATCTAACTTAAACCCTAATCTTAACTTTTAAAGAGTAAATGAAAAATGTGCGTATGAATGCTTTTCATTCCCGTTTTATTCTCTCAAAAAGATTTTCTGGTGCTAGTCACTCCTAGTTTTATACTGAATATTGTACCGCGGTTCTATAAGCAACGCAAACATGGCGATTAATGTAGAATAGTGCGCGCGCCCCAGCAGTTGAATTGCTTATTTAATATGCTTTGTGCTGGTTAAAGACGCTGATTCTGTTTGAAGCAGAAATTTGAACAAAATTGCATTAAATTCATGTTTACTAAAAATTTTTTTGGGGTTTCCGCTCGCAAACTTATGTCTCTTTCTGCTAAAAAATTTTACGTTGCAGTGATGGAATTAAAGTTTTGAGGGCTTGAGTCAAAAGCCCACAAAAACTTATTGGCAACCCCCGGGTTATTTTCACGGTTTAAATTAGAGTAAAGACGAAAAAACTCTTGATGGGGTATAGTGCTGCTCAAACAGACCATTCAAGAAGATGATCGAAATTTAGCCGCAAAAATTGCTCTCTCTGGGAAGAGAAAATTAATATATTTCTTTGCGGTTCGGGGTCTCTCAATCCGGATCTCGGTCTCAAACTTAAAGTGGCCCAACCCAAAATGTTTCTGTTTGGTTCTGCCCATTGCTGTTTCCCACACCTTAAGCTTTGATCCCAGACCTACTTCGTACCATTAGGCCATTTGGCGCCAAAAAGCACGGAGTATCCGATTCTTCATTATTTTTTTATTGATTACAATCACTCAATTTTGTTGACTTTTAACATTTTGTTAACTCGAACAGTGATGTACAACAACTATTTGTTTAAAATGGGGCGTTGCTAGTCAAAAAACGTCATTCCCAAAATATTTCGATTTATATCTTTACTGCACAATGCAGACTTATATTTCAGTGCTTACCTGTGTAATATGATACAATAATACTGTAAGCTTGCTTAGGTTGTGCAAAAAAGGAAGGGGATTTACCTGGAGAAAATAGAGGAAATAGAGATATCTGGACAAAATAGAGGCATTTTGCCTTGAAGACCTTTTTTTTGTTTTGGAGATCACTTCAAAATCCGGAAATAATAATGTCAGCAATTTCACTAATAAACTTTTACTCAAAAAAATCCAAAATTTCCAAAAACATCCCCCCACCAAACTTTTCTAGATCTGCCACTGTTCCTGAGCTTATACTTTTTTTCATGAAACCTATGTTCAGCATGTTTCAACAAGCGATCAGTTTTGATTGCTTAGTTTAAGCGATTTTTTAAAGTTTTAACGGATTTGTGAGTTATGTTTTTAACGAATTAGCGCCCCAATTCCAAATAAATGTTTGAAAAGGTGCTTTAAATTATTTTTTATCCATTCCAGTGTGTTGAACATTTCCAATGTTATTAAACATTTTGTTTTTTCCTTTTTTGTTCAATTGGTATCATAAAGTGGTGTCACCCCAAAGTAGTGACATCCTGGGCGAGCCACCCTCTTTCCCCGAAACCGGAGCAATGCGACCGGCAATTTGAACTCCTGATTCAGAGATTTTTTCAGATGCGCATCTCTAAAGATTTCTTTCTTTATTTAAGCAAGATTTTGAATTGAGCATTCAAAATTGAGCATCAGGGACTGTACGCTGTATTGCCTTTTTAAATTTAAAGTTTGGATTATCTTTTTGAATTGGAAGCTTACAGTTATTTTTTCCGCTGATTTTTTCTGGGTTTTAACGATTAGTTCTTTTTGTTAGCTTTTAACAAAAGTAGAACATGCTAGTTTTTGATCCTAAGTGATCCCATGATTTAAAGGTTAATATTAGAAGAGATTGGGATTGATTTGTCAGTTCAAATTGCTGGTAATAAACATACTGTAAGCTAATTATATACCAAATATATTTTTGCGATTGCCTGAGGATGATTAACCATTAGTTGCGTTGATAGACGAGTAGTTTATAGCTAGTGGTTTAGCTTAGTGTTGTACATAAACGTTTTTTTTGCCCCATGTTTTTTTTGGTCGTTTTTTTTTTTACTTTTTTTTTTTGGTTTTCTCGTTAGTTTGTTTGATTTCAGCTTAAAAAAGTGTGCTAGTTCAATCCATGCCGTAGATTTCTACAGGTACATAATCTATTACGTTCACGTATATTAGACGGAAATTTGCCTCAAGTTTTGGGATTCGGAAAATCTTGAAATTTTGCAAAAACTTCGAATTTTGAAATTACGAAAATCTTGATTCTTGAGTGGCGACACTGCTCTTAAATAATGATCTACCAGGCGGGAGTACGGTAGCGCTAACGGTACGGCGTGGCTACGGTCAGGGACTCTGGGTCTAACGAACTCCTGCTGAAATGCTGCCGTGCAAATACCGACCTGACACCTTAGCAGCTAAGTACTGTAGATGCCGTTTTAGACAAAACATGGATGCACTGTGTTTTTTTTACTGCAAAAATACTGTAAGCCTACTAGCTTGCCATTGCCGGTCAGTCTAAAGTTTATGGTAGACCTACTGGTACTAGGGTCTATTATGATGGCTTATTTACCTAGCAGTTTAAGCCTAGTGTACTATTGGGCTTTCCAGTTTATGGTGGACCAAGCAGTAAACTTGACCTATTCCGTAGTCTACTCTGCAGGCTAGTTTTGGTAGGCTAACCCAGAGATATGCCTAGGCTATAGCCTATAATCTGATACCAATAGTAGCTATGGAAATGATAAATTCTAAGTTTGCAACTACAAAATTAAGGAAGTCTGCAACCGCTAAATTCATGCGGTAACTGCGTCCGCATAAGTCCGTAACTTTTTAGAGAATTTCTACCGCTAATCTGCATTTCTTTAGAACCAAAGTCCGCTTGTTATTTTTTTGAGTGTGCAATATATTGCGGATTTGCCCAGATCTGGACGTTATGGTCGTGGTGTAATTTTTACAGAAAGTAAAATTGGTGCTTCGTTTTAAATTTGATTTGTATTGCATTCTTTGCAGCCTATTAATACGAAAATAATATCAGACTCCCCCTTAATTTGGTAAACACTACACTAGCAAACAAATTGTCATACAGGCAAGGCTATAAATCAACCTAACAAATCTATTTTAATTCCTGTATTAATGAGGTTCACTCTCTCAACAAGATCGTCTGAAAGATAAAAGTATTCCGTTGTTCTGTGATGACCTCCCCCTCCAAAAAAAAGCCGATATATTGTATGAACTTTTGACATCATAGGCTTGTCTATCAACTATCATAGCCTTAGTAGTTTCAATTACCGCAAATTGCTTTAACGGCTCCTATACCGCAAATAAAAAGCACAAAAGTTGTAAGTCACAAAAAAGATGGGGTGGCAAATTAAACGTTGCAATGCCAATTAACTTTGAAAAATGCCAAATAACGTTGAAAAAACTATTAAGATTTTAAACTTAATATTTTGGGTTTAATTTATTTATTTAAATAGACAAATGTCGACGTGCTTAGTAGAGTGCTCGATAACGAAATTACGAAATTAGAGTTTGTATCAACCTAGATTTACTGAACTAAACACAGAACTAAAATTGTGATTGTGATTGTAATTACATTTTATTTACCAAGTTGCCTTGGCCAGGAGACAGCGAAGGGACCTTTCGGTCTTCGAGTCAAGCTGCCACCTGCCCACCTGTCTACCACACACGGTGGAGGCTTCACATTGTCCCTTCATTTGCTGAACGTCAAGCAGGGAAGCTGTGAATACCAATTTTTGAAGTCTTTGGTTTGACCCGACCGGGACCGAACCCGAGTCGACCGTTTCAGTAGCAGACGCTCCATCCACTCGACCACTATCTGCAGGCTATTTTACCCTTGATATGGATCTTCAGCCGCTTGTTGCACTTTACACATTTCTTCTTAAAATTTTTACAATTTACATTTCAAATGTATGTAATAAAGCTCTCAAATGAATAAACTTCTATGTGTTTTTTTTTTGGCGGATCACGGTCTCACAGAGCAGCATATACAAAGCCAGGGTTCCCACGATCGGGAAAAGTCGGGAAAAAGTCGGGAATTGTGTAAAGGCATTTCCCGACCGGGAAAAAGTAATAAAGAAAGAAGAAGAAGAGCATTATTGTTATGCTGTAGTTAAATAGTAGCATTACCTCAAACGCAATTAAGCAAACGGAAGAATTCAAGTACTGGTTGCCTACTAGCACTAAAGAAGGAATAGCGTGGCATACGTAGACAGTAGGCAAAAGGTTAGCAAAAAACAGAAGAAGGCTATTTCAACAGTTGTTGCATCCAAATGAAGTTCAGAGATTATTAACCTACTACACGTTAATAATGCACTGATAGTTTACAGTAGGCTGTTTGCATAGGCCATGTTTGGCTTTGAAGATAAAAGCTGAGAGATTTACTAGTCTACGCGATAGTAGCGTGCTGATAGCCAACAGCAGTATTAGCCTGAAGTAGGCACTCTGCTTTGGCCTATGGTTAGCCGTAAGAGAAAGCTCCCTTGGAGCAAAGCATACCGATTCCAGCAATTGAGCTACTGGGAATACATACACTAGACTATACCTCCACCAATAACTTATTTCTTTGGTACAAACACTGCAAATAGCGGTAGGCTCTGCAGATCCCGGTAGTTAGTCTGGTAAAGGCCTACTGTATGTATCAAAAAAACAAAAACTAAATTTTTTCTAATTAAGTACCATTATCTTTATTATATAACCATTAAGAGTTACTTGACAGCAAGCCAAATTTACGTCACTCAAAACAAAAAAACAAAAACTAAATTTTTTCTAATTAAATTCTTTTTCAGTTTTTACAGGCTTTTATGTGCCATTTAACTTTGCTGTTACAAAGAATCAACTAATTTAAAGCCTGAAAATACGTCTTAAATCTTTACAATAAGTGTTGTTGCATGCATGTAGAATTGTACATAGCACCGAAGCGCAATTTTGACGTCCAGGGGGTTTGACTAGCAGCGTGATGACGTCACGCGCAATTCATCAATAAGGAAATATAGGTTTTAATGCCTTTTTTCAGGCTTTCAACCGGTAAAAAATTTTCACGGTTTTCAGGACGGACTCGTTAAAGGGTGTTACAAGACAACAATCTGATATTATTTAAAATCAACAATTAAAAACAAAAATAAAACAAAAAGCAATGTTTTTTTTAACCAAAAAACAACCAAAAAAGAACTTAAAAAAAACAGGCTTTGTTTTTTTTTATTTACATCACTAATTATTTCGTTGACAAAATACGTCAAAATGTTTGACTAAGCTCACTTAATCGATTGCAAAAAATTTTGCAAATAAATACCCTTTGTTTACTACGGTTTCAAGCGCAATAACTATGGCATTTGAAATGCTAAAAAATTGCATTCTCTACGAGTTAATGATGTTGTTATGACGTTAAGGTCCCAATTCGGACTTCTAATCATACCAAATCGAAATCTGTAGATCAATAGCTTTCAAAAAATACATCATAGTATTTGCCCAGAATTCGGGCCCCCAATGTGCTCCGTTTGATAGATTAATATCTAAGAATTGATGTAGGAGAATTTCTAAAATCACGCTGCGTAACATGAAAGTCTAATTTGTACTGTAGTTATGATTAGTAAATTTTATTGTTAATTTTGTGTAATGGACATCCTTAGTTAAAGTTTAATAAAAACAAAGTAAGGTAAACGTGCAAAAGCAGTAAAAACATAAAATAAAGTAATTATTTAGTTGAACTGTAATAGTTCTTTGACGTTGTAAGGGGCATTAAACTCAAACAGATTTTACTTTATGCGTTAATTTTTATTTTTATTCTTGATGACGTCTACCAAACAAAATTAATCATGCTATGAAATAATGTAACCTCACAGTATTACAATTACAGTAGAACGCCGATTATCCAAACTAATTAAAACTGGGGGTGGTTCGGAAAAGTGATTTGTTCGGATAATCAAACAACATGCACTATTAGGAAAATTCATCGCTTAGGCTACAGCAACATGTAATACTGCATTACGAATTACGAAAATACATCATCTACAGTACACAGACATAGTGATTTATTGTATATTATTAGTGCTGGCAGTATAGTAATCACTCATTTTTTTTTTGTTCTAAATTTGCTGAAGTCGTAAGTATAGAATTGATTTAATGACTTTGGTTGAATTTGTGTTCGGATAACAGGCGTTTCAGATAATAGGCGTTTGGATAATCGGCCTTCTACTGTACTTATTTGTTTAATAGGTTTCAAACTACACCAAATTTCATTTTCTCTTGACTAACCAGTAGAGTCATTCTTGTCAAGCGTCTCTGCGGTTGAGAAAAAAAAATTAAAATACAGGTCTGCTGCTGGTGGGGCGGAAAACATTTTTGCTAACGTTTCGATAAGCTTTGCTCAGGGCATGTAAAACATCAAGGCTAAGTAAAGTAGTACATGCCCTGAGCATAGCTAATCGAAACGTTGGCAAAAGATTTCTGCCCCACCACTTGAGTTATTACTTGATTTAATTCACATTCCTGGTGACAGCAATCTGTCCCATGAGAAGCAAACAGTTGCAAGAGACACTTTGTACAAAGGTAATAGCACGTTTTTTGGCAACGTACAGCTGAATGTGCGGTTGTGTATTTTTGTTCCTTTGGAACTTTGTCATTGATGAACGCTTGCATTAGGCTAGGAAAATTGATTGAAAAATGTTAACATTTGCCTAAGAAAACAGATTGATAAATGTTAGCCGTAGACTTGGAAAATTAATTGATGAATTTAAGCATTGGTATAGGAAGGTTGATTATTACATGTTGGCATTAAGCTGGAAAAATTGATTGAAAACGTTAGCGTTTGGCTAAGAATATTGATTGATAAATGTTAAAGTTAGGATAACACTCCAATCCGATATTTAAACAATGGCACTCTAGCTTTTGCTAAAAATTGCAAAATCCGACTCCGCTGCAACTCCAGTCTATGAACTGCAAGGCTGGATTTTTGAGTTGATTTTTTCTATTTGTGTAGATGAATAGTTATGGTTTTATTTATAGCAGGCATGGCATAGCATGCAGTAGACTTAGTATGGCACAGTAGGCATAGTATGGCATTGTAGACTTAGTATGGCATATAGTAGGCATAGCATGCCACAGTGGGTGCTGCAGCTTGGCATGGCATTATAAGCATAGCGTGACATCTTAATAGGTTTAGCATGACACCCTTGTAGGCATATCGTGACACCTATATAGTAGACTTGTTATGGCACAGTGGGCATAATATAGTGTAACACAAGGCGTATGGCATAGTTGGCTTAATGTGGCACTGTAGGTTAGTATGTCATAGTAGGGATAGCATGACACCCTAGTTGGCAGAATATAGCTTATGAGAGGCTTGTTATAGAACAGTAGGCATAGTATCAGTGCGCATAGTATGCCACAGTAGATGCTACAGGCTAATATGACATTGTAGGCTTAGTATAGCATATAGTAGGCTTATTATGATACAAAAGGTATATAGTAGGCTTATTATGGCACAATAGGTACAGTATGCCATATTGTAAGCTTATTATGGCACAATGAACACAGTATGCTGATTATGGCGCTGTAGGAATAGTATGCCACAGTGGGCACTGTAGCTTAGTAGGCGTAATGTGGCATATACTTGGCTTATTACGGCACAGTAGGCATAGTATCCCACAGTAGGCACTGCAGCTTAGTATGTCATTGTAGGCGTAGTATGGCATTGTAGACATAGTATAGCATACGAGCATAGTATGGCATATGCTTCAGTAGGCGATTATGGCACAGAAGGCATAGTATCCCACAGTAGGCGTAGTATGTCATTGTAGGCATAGTATGGCATTGCAGACATTGTATAGCATACGAGTATTAGTATAACATATGCTTCAGTAGGCGACTATGGCGCAGAAGGCATAGCATAACACAGTAGGCGTAGTATGTCATTGTAAGCGTAGCATGGCATTGTAGGCATAGTATGACATGAAGTAGGCTTATTAAGGCACCCTAGTAGGCACAATATGTCACAGTAGGCACTGTAGCTTATTATTACGCAGTAAGTATAGTTTGCCTAATATGACACAGTCGGCACTGGAGGTTAGCATATCATAGTAGGGATAGCACGGCACATTAGAAGTCAGAGTATGGCATATAAGGGGCTTGTTACGGAACAATAGGAATAGTATTAGTTCGCATAGTATGCCATAGTAGGCGCTACAGGCTAGTATGACATTGTTGGCATAGTGGGCTTATTATGGCACAGCAAGTATAGTATGCAATGGTGTAGGCTTATTATTGCACAATGGACATTGTATGCTGATTATGGTGCAGTAGGAATAGTATGCCTCAGTGGGCTTTGTAGCTTAGTAGGCGTAGTATGACATCATATTATGGCATATAGTTGGCTTATTATGGCACAGTAGGCATAGTATAGCACAGTAGGCGTACTATGGCATTGTAAGCATAGTATGACATAAAGAAGGCTTATTATAGCACCTTAGTGAGTACAGCATGTCACAGTAGGCACTGTAGCTTACTATGGCACAGTAGGCACAGTTGGCTTATTATTGCACAATTGGTGCTAGAACTTAGTATTTTATAGTAGGGATAGCATGGCACCTTAATAGGCAGAGTATGGCATACAGGAGGCTTGTTATGGAAAAATAGGCATAGTATTAGTAAGAATAGTGTGCCAAATAAAGCGCTGCAGCTTAATATGACATTGTAGGCATAACATGGTACCCTAATAGGCATAGTATGGCATACAGTATGCTTATTATGGCACAATTGGCAAAGTATGCTGATTATGGCATGCCACGAATAATAATTTTGAATGCCTGAGATATAATTATTTGTTGTGTTTTAACGTGTATGTGACTGATTGACTACTTTTGCCACTTTTTTGAATTGGAATATTCGAGATGATTCCTTTCTAGTGTATTCTACTGTCTTCTATTAGTAGCGAGAATATTTTGGCTATTTACCATGCTTGATTGCTTTGTTTAGACTTGAAGTTTGTGATGTCATAATTATGTCAAAATTTGTTTATCTTAAGCTCGTGTATTTTTTTCTACTGTGACGTTTCAAGGATTTTTCTGGGATATTGGATCGCTTTTGCCAGAGTATAAATAGGCGGGTCAGATTTCACCTATTATTTTAATATTCTAAGAGTGGGGGATTTCAGGTATTAGTATCGTAGGCAGTTAAGCCGAATATGTGTATCTGGGGTTGGCTCGTATAGCCGTTTGATGAGAAGTGTTTGTGGAGCAATTTTGCTCAGTAAGATATGGGTTTTGTGTTTTAATCTTAAAGTTTTAATTTAAGATTGGTGTGCTGTTTCTAAAGATTCAAGAAGCTAAAAGAACTATCAACTACCACTTTCGATTCGTCAATTGACATCTTAGTCGTTCTCTAGTTTTAGTCAACATGGACGATTCTAGAAATTAAAGGTTGTACTCTAGCCAAGTATCAGCAATCGTGACATGGCGCAATTGGCATACTAGGCCACAGTGGGCACTGTAGCTTAGTGGGCATTTTATGACATCGAAGTATGACCTATAGTTGGCTTATTATGGCATTGGAATTGTATACCATATTTTGGCATATTAGTCGTGCAAGGCATAGCTTTTACATGAACTATCATCGTAACAAGGTGGAAAAGTCAATGTGCCTCAATGACCTGCAAAGCTGTCCTGGCTGGAGAATCAATTCTTCTGGTAAGGTTACCTATGCCAGATAGGTCTGATGGTAGAAGCAAGACGAAGTATAGGTTAAATCAAAATAGTTGGAAAACTTAAAACCTGCGTTGGTTATGCACATCAGCTGTGGTAAGCATATGACCTAGGAGAAGGACAACTCTGATATAAAACCTCTCCGCAGGTATATTAAACTTCAAAACAAATCATGATGAGCACAAATAATGAAAATTCGTGAACGATGTTAATGAGTCCATCTTCACAAGTGGAACCTTGTCCGGCAGGGGAGCGCCTAGGGACTCCCATGTCGTCATTCAGCAAAACTCCTATGGCGTTTGAGTCTTAGGCAGAGGGGCTCGTTCAAAAAATAAGCGACAATCCCCACCAGCCAGCCCTAGTGGCAGCTCCACTAATGTGACTGCTACACGTTTGGAGAGGCGAATGGAGGCAGCGCAGAGTATTTGTACCCGAGATAGTGTCGCACACTCACGGGTCAACCATCATCAACTGCTGTTGGTCAATTCGAATATCCTCACCCTCACAGGAAAAGAACTAGAATTGGTTGAGGAAGCAAAGCGGTATCATCTCGATATTATCGGAATTTCTTCAACCGAAAAACGTGGCTCTGAAACTGTGGATCTGGATGGCGGATGGAAACTCTTCTATTCTGGTGCTGATCCTAGTATGTCTGCTCAAGCGGTTGTTGGGATTCTCACAAGCCTCCAGTTGTCAGACTGTGTGTCAGGTTGGATTTCTTTGGGATTACGGTTCTGCATGTTGAAGCTTAAAGTATTGGATCGGTCATTGTGTCTATTGCAGTTATATGCCCCCAATGCTACGAGTGAATGGCAGGCTTTTGTGGATGAAGTAAGTGATGCTCTTCTACGAGTAACACCAACTGAATCTACAATCCTTGTGGGGAATTTTAACGCTCATGTTGGAACAGACACAGATGCGAGGACGAGTGTGATCGGAAAACATGGAGTCACTGAACTGAATAAGAACGAAAGATATTTATTGTAGCTTTGTTGTAGCAACGGACTCCGCATCATGAATACCTTTTTCCAGCACAGAGAGGTTCGCAAGTATACATGGTATCGACCTAGTATGGATCAAAAATCTTTTATAGATTTTTGCATAGTTTCGTCAGATTTGTTTTCTGATGTGCTGGACGTTCGAGTAAAGCGAAGTGCGGAATTGTCAGCTGATCCATCATCTGGTAGTATTGCCACTTTTAAAACCTTGACCAAACAGGAAATCCAACAGGTCGTCTGTGACTTACCGAATCAAATGGGAGTCTTTGGAGGACAAAGTAGTGGGGAAACATTTTGCATCCAGTATATCGTCTAAGTTCAGACAACTTCCTGATATATTCGAGGACATCGAGAAGGAATGGCTGCTGTTCAGGTCAGCGATCATTTCATCAGCTGCTGAAAATTGTGGGCGAAAACGGCTTAGAGTGGTGGGCAATAGTGAGAAAAGAACACCTTGGTGGAACCAAGAGGTTAAAAAAGCTAATTGAGCAAAGAAAGATGCGTTCAAGCCCTTGCTACAGGACAGATCGTCATCTGATTTGCAATCCCGGTACACTGAGACGCAAAAAGCGGCAACTTTGGCAGTAAAGAAATCCAAGGAGAAGTCATGGAAAGAGTTTGGTCGTAGGTTGGATTCCAACTAGTTTTCGGCAAACAAAGTATTTTGGCAGACCATCCGCCGATCAAGTGGCAAAAGATCGAGTGTCACGTACTCAAACAAGGATTCTGACGGTAATATTCTAACGGATGAGAATGAAATCCTTTCATGATGGAGAGAATACCTTGAAGCTCTTTTGAATCTTGTAAAGGCATCGACTCGTGACACACAAGAAGTGACACATTTAAGGGAAGAGGACGTTTTCACTGCAGCAAAAGTGGCAATAGCAATTAAAGGGATAAAATCTGGAAAAGCTGCTGGTGAAGACGAAATCAGACCCGAGATGTTGAAAGATGGAATTCTCTGGTAAACCCGAGAGTGTCAAGCTGCGTGGAAGTTTGCCAAAACTCCCAGAGATTGGCAAACACGTGTGATTATTCCTATATTCAAAAAAGAAGATCGCATACAATGTACAAACTACAGAGGGATATCACTCCTTAGTTTGCCAGGGAAAGTATATGCCAAATGCCTTGAAAGGAATTCAAAACTGAAAAATGGTCAGCGTGGTTTTCGTCCGAGTCGCAGCACCACTGACCAAATCTTCACTCTGAAGCAAATCTTTGAGAAAACTGGGTAGTTTGGCCGAGATCTCTTTGCGTGCCTTGTCGATCTTCAAAAACCATATGACCGAGTTCCTCGGGATAAACTTTAGAAGGTTTTGCGGGAGTATGGTGTTGATGGTCAGAAGGGTGTTGCAGCCACCCCAAAAATTTGAAAATTTTATCGTGGCAACTTCTACCTTAGCTCAAGTTGGAGGCTTTGCACAAAAACCCTTTTGCCCAAGTTTCGTAAAAATATGTCAATGTTTAGGGGTCCCACAGTGACATCAAAATTTTGACAATTTCAAAAAAAAAATGTTTTTTTCGTTTTGAATTTTTTTGGACTATCATTCAAACCTATGATTCCTTTTGATCATTTGTACTGTTTTTGGGAGTCGTTGTGTAGTACATAGCCTACAAGAGAACTTCTAAACTCAAAGTTATTAAAAGTTGCATTATAGACCTACTGCCACAAGCATAATTGATGCCAAATTATTGCATATTTTTCTAATTTGGTAATTAATTTCACTTCTGGCCCTGATTTTAATCTGAAAAGTGCTCATTATTGTTATCTACCCAATGTCAGTCTTTTTTTTTTATTCTAGACAGCTGTGTAAACAAAAAGCATCTTATTAATAAGCTTTTATAAAATCTGTTTCTTTTCTTTAACAGCCAAAGTGTTTCCCATATTCTCGATAATGGTTTTTTATGAGACATCGTGCTATGCAAAAATAATTTTTCTTCATTTTTCAATCATGTTAAGGCGTTCGTTTGATGACCAAGGCTTCCTCGTTGTGTTCAATTTTTTTTTCAATGTTAGAGAAATTTTGGAAATATAGCAAAGACCTTTTCGCATGCTTTGTTGATCTCGAAAAAGTATAATATGATTGCCTTTCTGTCTTTGGTGTTTTCTGAAGAAGAATGGCGTTGATGGTCAGTTGTTATACATCCCATTAAGGCATTCTATGGTGCCGACTGGAGTTTCGTGGTTGAGTAAATGGCAGGCAATCAAAGCTTTCCATATAGGCATTGAACTGCGTCAAGGATGCGATTTGTTTCTTTTCTTCTTCATTGTTTACCTCAATTGGATCGACAAATGCAACCAAGCTGATCAGTTTGGCACCATAGGAAATTGAAAAATCAATTGCCTGCTATGTGCTGATGATTTGATTCTGCTTTTGCAGAATCTGGCTTTCATTGCACTTAGGTTTGCAGCTGCACATAGGTTTGCAGCTGCTTATGACTCTGCTGGAATAGAAATAAGCACAGTCAAAACTGATATGCTTTATGTTTCAAGAAACACTAAATAGCGCTTGTTGCAAGTTAATAGAGCAACACAGAAACAATTCTACTAGTTCAAGTATCTTGGGGTTGCATTCACGAGAGAGAGAAGGCAAAACAAAGAACTAAGTATCCCGATTGGCAAGGCAATTGCAATAATGAAAGCTTTACACTATTCAGTAGTTATAAGTCGGCTCAGTTGTTGTGAGACAAAAATTGTCAAAAATGAAGCAAAGCTCTCAATTTTCGAAACAGTCTTTGTCCCTTCTTACCTACTCTATCTCTGCATGGTCATGAAAATTTGGTAATGACTGAAAGGGTGCGATTGCAAGTGCAAGCGTCAAAAATGAGGTTTCTCCAAAAAATTAAAGGAGTTACATCATTGACAAGGTGCACATCTCTTAAGATTCGAAAAGCTGTAGAGCCGCTACTTCTTCAAATTAAAAGATCTTAAATTAGATGCAGGAGTGCCGAAACCCTGGGGGAATGGGGGATATGTCCCCCGAATATTTTGACTGTATCACCCCCCAATAATTGAACTGTATTCCCCCATAATTTGAGTATGGTCTACATCTGCATCCTCCCCAATAGTTTGACTCTAGTGTGCATCTGAGCGCAGGTCTCTACTTGAATTCGGGGAAAAAAGGGTTTCCATTTTTGGTGAAGACTTTTTTTGGATGGGGGTCTTCACTGAAACAAATCGTGGTCGAGGTCATCTCTCCCAATGTTAAAATAGGGCAAAATTGGGGTAAAATTGCAAATAATCCCCCCCAATGCTGAACAAAGATCGGCACCCCTGCTTAGAAGTTTTGGCAATGTAAGCACAATACATCAGGAAAAACTTTCAAAGAAGCTTTACTCGCAAAAGCAAACGGGAAAAAACATTTGGACAACTCAGAACTGCTGTAGATGAATCAATATTTCATTTAGGATCTTGGGTGGAACTGTTTTAAACTTCGCTTGAGCGAAATGGTGGGAGTGATGGAAAAACGTAAAGTGTGGCAGCTTAATCTCGAGCTTCTGCCCCCGCAACTTTCACAGGAAATAGGGTAATTAGAAGAGAGAGAATTTTCCATGAAGTTTTCAATGGTTTTGTTTGCTTTTCTACAGTTTGTTCTGTTCAAGTCGCATTTGTACAAATTTTTCATTTCATTTACCAATTTCTTTACTTCCTCAATTAATTTTAATTGACGAATTGTAGGAATTCCAGCTTTGTGGCGGGAAAACATGCGCTTTTAATAGTATTGTCATCAGGTCTAGAAGTAGTTTCTGGCAGCAAACTGCGAGGATTTACTGATCTAGTATTAGTATATTGCTAGTAGATTCACTAATGTTCATGTTTTATAAAGCTTGTACTAAGTAGATTGCACTAAACTCCGTATCTTGCACAGCAAAACAAAACAAATGCTCTGTAAAAAGCACAGAGCCAATACAACTGAAAACATTCTTTTATTGCTTACGTTTCGAGATTGTACTTATCTCATTATCAACGCTGATTTATGAGCAGGCAAAAAACTTGAACAAAAATAAGCAAATTTGAAATTACGTCATAGAAGTTCAGAATAATAGCCTGTTGAAGAACAAACAATGTTACCGTACAATCGTAGTTAGGGTGTTAAATTGCAAAATCACTAAAATATTGAGAATTGCGTTACGAAATAGTGAAATGGTTGACGCCAGAAACAAGCTATAATTACATAAATACACTGCAAACCAGACAAGTCTGAGGCTTACAGGGGAGAAAAAAAAAACAAAAACAAACAAACATAAAAAACCTAAGGTCCAATTAAGTTATACAATTAAATATTATGTATTGAATAACCGTAGTGGAGTGGAAGTTTTGTCAATATTGAGTTGGGGCTGCTTTTCTTGTATAAGTAACGTTTCTTTTATTAACAATTTACGCCAGTTACTTGCATCAGATTAATTTATTCAGCAATTAATTTATACAGCAAATTCAAGTCAAGCTATTTTCACTTTAAGAACACTGGAATGCAAAATTTAACAAAAGAAGAACAGCTATCTTTGAAAAGCCTAAAGAACGATCAATCCATAATTATATATAAGCCAGACAAAATCCAAGGTGTTGCCATTTTTGATAAGTTGGACTACATAGCTAAAATGGAGAAAATTCTTTCTGATAAAACCGCTTTAATGCAAGTAAACAATGATGACAATGTTTCAAATTTAGAAAAATTTCAAAATTTTTTGTATCGACTAAAGAAGAATAAAAATTTGGATGATACCATTTGTTAAGAAATTCGACCTCGAGCAGCATCTACCCCTTGACTGCCCAAACTCCATGAGGACAATT
The DNA here is from genome assembly GCA_963965965.1 of Trididemnum nubilum. NCBI lineage: Eukaryota > Metazoa > Chordata > Ascidiacea > Aplousobranchia > Didemnidae > Trididemnum > Trididemnum nubilum. The sequence continues at coordinate 50,692,636 of OZ014469.1, forward strand.
GCCCATTAAGACCTATTTTGTCTGCCACTGGTTCTTTCACTTACCAAACAGAATCCTGGTTAAGCAACATTCTCAAGCATTTTCGTGAACACTCTGCAGTATTACAAGATTCGTTTCAATTCGTGAACCAAATTTCAAGAATTCCCAACTTCAAAACAAATTTTTAGTAAGCTTTGATGTGAAAAGCTTATTTACAAACATCCCACTTGACTTCACTCTCAATTTAATATTAGACAAGTTATTCATCGATCAATCGACCAAAATATTTGGAATGAATAGGAAACATTTTAAGAAACTTCTTGACTGGTTCTGCAAAAATGGCACACTTCATTTTAACGGTAAATTTTACAAACAAGTTGACGGGGTGGCTATGAGATCCCCTTTGGCCCCAGCCATTGCTGACATATGTATGAATTGGCTTTTGGAAGAAGTATTTAAAAAGACCATATGTATGAAATGTATGAATTGGCTTTTGGAAGAAGTGTTGGCTTTTGACTATTCTGAAGATATTGAAGACACCTTTAATGAATTTAATTCCATTCACAATAAAATTCAATTCAGCCATATTGCAGCAACAGACAAAATTTTCAAAATAGATATCATTTTTATTACACGCTAAACGTTTTCGACCATTCTTCTGGTCCTCTTCAGAGCAAAATAATTACATGTTAACAGTTTAAGAACAAACTAGCAAATGAGCAACTTTCAAAAAAGCAATATAGTTTACCTCAACGCAACAAGTACGCAATTTTAACGTAACAATTGTACAAATTATGCAATGACATGAAGATAATATCTCGTATACATTTAGAAAAAAAAAATGCACGCACTCAAAAACATATTACATGCTAATCTAATAAACATTTAGTAAAAAAGATGAACCATTAGCATAGAGCTGTCTATTGAGTTGTGGATTGTGTTTTTTTATGAGTAAAGCTTCTTGTATCTTTGTAGCATATTCTGAATTACAAGTGCGTAAAACTTTAAAACCATTCAAATTTGTATTGTTTAGCTTGCAGTTTTGGCATATTTCAAAGTGCTCACGTATTGCTGATTTTATGGTTTTGTGGTGCAGATGTTCCTGAATCCTAGTGCCAAGATGTCGTGTAGTCATACCGATGTATGAAATATTCGCATCACGCGAACAAGAAAATTTGTACACGACATTCGACAATAAAGGAAACGGAGTAGAACACTTAAGTTGAAAATACGATCCAGTTTTAAAACATGTATAATAAACATTAATATCGACATTAAATTTCGTTTTAACTAGAGCAGTTAGTCTTTTCGCAAACACTTGTGATGCTTTTCCAAAAAAGGTTCATATTTATCCGAAGGGTTGTTTTGTCGTTTTTCAAATTTTTTTATGGTGTTATTTATAAACCAATCAGGATATCCATTGTTGCGAAAAATATGGCGTAAACGCTTTAATTCCTGCACATACAATTCGGTACTCGAGCTTATTTTCTTAGCACGATGCAACAAGCACATAATTAAACCAGATTTCCAAGTGTTCGGACACAGTGCACTAAAATTAAGTAGCAATCCAGTATTTGTGGGTTTTCACCAAACGCAAGTGTCATAGCCAGAGTCATTCAGTTTTATTTGCACATCTAGGAAAGGCAAATTCTCGCGATTTCAACTTAAGTGGATCGCATTTTCAATTTAGTATTTTCAATTAAGTGGATCGTATTTTCAACTTAAGTGTTCTACTCCGTTTCCTTTATTGTCGAATGTCGTGTACAAATTTTCTTGTTCGCGTGATGCGAATATTTCATACATCGGTATGACTACACGACATCTTGGCACTAGGATTCAGGAACATCTGCACCACAAAACCATAAAATCAGCAATACGTGAGCACTTTGAAATATGCCAAAACTGCAAGCTAAACAATACAAATTTGAATGGTTTTAAAGTTTTACGCACTTGTAATTCAGAATATGCTACAAAGATACAAGAAGCTTTACTCATAAAAAAACACAATCCACAACTCAATAGACAGCTCTATGCTAATGGTTCATCTTTTTTGCTAAATGATTATTAGGTTAGCATGTAATATGTTTTTGAGTGCGTGCATTTTTTTTTTCTGAATGTATACGAGATATTATCTTCATGTCATTGCATAATTTGTACAATTGTTACGTTAAAATTGCGTACTTGTTGCGTTGAGGTAAACTATATTGCTTTTTTGAAAGTTGCTCATTTGCTAGTTTGTTCTTAAACTGTTAACATGTAATTATTTTGCTCTGAAGAGGACCAGAAGAATGGTCGAAAACGTTTAGCGTGTAATAAAAATGATATCTATTTTGAAAATTTTGTCTGTTGCTGCAATATGGCTGATAAAGTCAAGCTCTTTGCCAAAGATTTACTTTAAAATTCAATTCACTAGAGAACCAGAAGTGGAAAATCAATTAGCCTTTTTGGATGTCCACATCACGAAAACTAGGGAAGGCGTAGAAACCAAAATCTTCAGAAAACCCGCATTCACAGGCTTATACAATACATTTATTACAATACCCACATTCACATTTATTACAATACGTCATCTCTCATTTTGATGTGCCGTTGAATTACATGTATTAGTAATTTTGCAATAACTGACTGAGGGTGATATATATTGGTATTCGAAATTGTACCAGTACTAATGACATATTGGCAAACAATACAAAACAAAGCAAGGAGTTTTTTTTTCACTCCAATTGCCCACTTTAAATTCTATAAAACATAAATAAGCATTATGAACTTTATTGATTTTATTTCTATCCAATCTATACTTACAGCATTTTTATTTTTTTTATTTTTTAGTATGCTTAGAGTTAGAACAATTCTAATGTTGTCTTGCATTTTCTTTACATGGTGAGTGTGAGTTTTGTGAAAACACTATACAAAATGTACATATTATCTTTGCAACACTTTGTTCTAATTTTGCGTAAAATTTTTTATCATAGAAAGTAGCAGACTGAGAAAATCTAGAAGCAAATTTTTTTGATCTGGATTATTGGCTTTTTGAAATTTAGCGGCACTTTGCAAATACTATGGTTTTAGCAAAAGTTGCTTTCAACTTCTGCAACCCTGTGTCCGAAAAGAAGAAAAAAAAAAGTAATCAGAACATTAGCAAATGTTGCTATAAAATAAACAATACTAAGCGTTTTTGGATTGTAGTTAGCTCTTGTAAAAGCAAGCAGGCGCGCAACCAAATTTTGTTTGGGAGAGGTGGGACTTGAATTCAAAGCTAAAAATTGTCGGCTTCTAACAGGTGGGGGTTTGATACCGTAACCCTGAATTTAGATATATGTTTGTTAACGAATTGCTCTGACATTTCATTCGGTTATTTATTTGCTTGTGAAATGCTTTCCAATAATTTAGCTGTTTAGTGTTAGATTGTATGCAACTCGAAGGAATTTGGGTAGCTTCTACTGTTTTTTTTTTTTTTTTCTTCACCAGTAGCTATTTATGCGTTTATTCTGCATCCATTAGCCTTAACAGTTTATAGTTTATCTGAGAAAGACTTGATAAATTTTGTTAAAGTAGTCTAGTTTTGCACATTGGTGTTTGTGCATCTTTTCTTTGAATTTCATTGGGTACTTTATCACGCATTAATTCAGCATTGCGACAAGAAATAACTATATTTGCAAACAGTTTATTTTTTGAAATTAAAAGCATTTGTTATTTACAACCAACTACATTCACTTATTGGATTAAAACCATCAGGCCTACTCATGATAATATTGAAAAAAAGTAAAAAAGCATAATGCAAATTCGCAAATATAAAGCTTTTTAACATTTTGACTTCCAGATTTAATGATAATAAAATTAACGCACCGATCCACCACAATTGTGCCTCGCTAAAAAATAGAAAAAAATCAACCGTCATATCAGCAATCTGACCAAGCAGTACAAGAAGCAGAAGTTGTCATAGATAGCATCCACCACAAGTTGGTAATTGACAGTCATCCGAGGTGAAATTTAAATCATTCAACATTAAAGTTACGATTAATTTTGGACCAAAAGTAATACCATAGTATGAAGAACAAAAAAATACGTTGGGCTAGAGTCAAGACCAAGGACAGTGAAAAACATTAGCGGACTTATTGTGGGAGCTAGACTACAACTTATATGTTAGCATATTCATGGTGCTAATTCAAAGCAATATTTCCTATTAAAGCAAACTAATTGAATCAACTGTAAATATTGACAGACGTGGGCGTTGCGCAAAATAGTTCGCAAGTTGCACAAGTTGCGCAAATGTGCAGTTTGAGTTGCGCACTATGCCTTTTTTTTCAGCTCTTGCGCAATTTGCATTGCGCTCTATGCCTGTTTTTTCAGCGCTTGCGCAATTTGCGTTGCGCTCTATGCTTTTTTTTCAGCGCTTGCGCAATTTGCGTTTGCAAATCGGTAAATCTAACATTTGTTGCACTTCAATTATGAATTTTTTTCCAAGATGTGCAATCACAAAATAATTGTTAAATGTTGAACTGCATGTTTCTGTCAAAAAATAAATAAATTTTGATTTTACAGATTTAAAACATGATCACGAGATAGTTGATACATGCTGATTGCTGATAGAAAGATTTTTTTCTTGTTTTATTTTCTTCTGCGTTATCTACTTTTTTTCTTGTTTTGTTTTCTTCTGCGCTATCTACTTTTAAATCGCTAAACTTGCTGTATTTAAAGTTTGAGCGATTGAATATACCAAGGAGGACTAGTGTGTGACAGAAATCAAGGGTGCCAGGTTGGGAGATCCTCTCAATCGGGTCTTCCAAAATTTCGAACTTTTAAACCGTTAGAGCTTAATGAATCAGATTTTTAAAATGGGTAGATATCAAAAATAAACTAAACGTAACAAAAATTGGGGGTACCACTATGGGGGTTTGACCCAAATGAACCCTTTAAAATTCAAACTTTTTAATCACTCACGCTGGGCAAATGAAATTTTCAGGGTGAGCAAATATAAAAAAACGTTTTTCCCAACGGGGCTCTGCAAAGCTCAAACTTTTTAACCTTTTGAAATGGATACATGAAATGGTGGTCCACAAATTTTCAACTTTCCTATTTGAAGCAACCTTTGCATTCCTGCACCATCAGCTTCTTCCAAAAAGGTGCTTCTCCAGAGCAGGTTTGACTGTGAGCGAATTAAAAATGCAACTATAAGTGGTGAACATTTAGAAGCACTCAATGTCATGCACTGCAATAAAGCGCTGCTTTAATAAACCTGATCGTTGAATAATTTTTTTCTGAATATCGGTGGTGGTTGACTGGTAGTTCACTTTTTCAACAAATAAAGTTAATTAAGCCAGATTTGGATTCGGTTTTAGCCATTCGGAATAATTCTGAAATAGCCTAGTATTCTGAAATACCCATCCCTAGTGGTAGTACTTGTGCTTCAGATAAACTATATGCTGTATACGGCTGGAAGACATAGAGTAATGAATTAATATTACATCAGGGATCGAAATCAACTTTTTTGACAACTTGCCCGAACAAAAGGTACTCTAAGTTTTGAGGTTAACTCGGAAAAAAAGCACTGAATTTGCAAAATACGCGTAATTTCGAGAATCAAGTTTTTTGTGCGATCGTTTAGATAATGTGATGCAATCAGTAACTTTTTCCAATCATGCATCAGCAAAAATCGATTTTTTGATTGTAGATATTTCATTTAATATTTAACGATCATAATTATTAATTACCGTTGTAATTTGTTGCAAACGTATTTTTATTAACGAATATTTTGGAAACTACTCGGGCTAGAAAGCTAAAAGTACTTCAAAATAATCATAACAAAAAAATTGCAAAAATCTTGACGTTATCTTCATGCTGCGCAGGGTAATAGTTGTGGTATCTGAAACAGCTGTTAGCGAGGCAAGCGCCGGAAAACTTATTAGAAAAAAAAAAATGGAACATTTTGTGCTTAACAGTTGCTAAACGCGTCCAAGAATTGAAAAATCTGCGTGCGATTAAGACGTGTTAATTGCGATTAATAATGTGCGTACTATTAGACAATGCATTAATTGTGATAGTTACAAAGTGCTTACTAAAATAAAGCAAAAAAAAACAGCTTTCTTTACGTACAAATTTTACTTTATTGCAACAAAACCTGGTAAATTGCGTTTTTAATTAATCTTGTTTGAAGTTGTCTATGGCGCTGTATTTTGTTAACTTGCCGTCGAGGAAGTTAAGCTGAAAACTACCTTACCCGAGGCGATTTCAGTTTGCCTCGGGCAAGCGGGTAGGCGTTAATTCTGAATCCTGTATGTAGTTTAAGCTACCTCACTTAATAAGTACGAAATACTTTTTGTTTTTTGTACTGTAATTAGTAGCCGAAAACTTGGTCGCTACAATATGAAAAAAATTAGATGAAAGGGTCGGAAGAGCAAACGACAAAATCACCAAAGATTGCTTTGCTGCCTACAATAGAGATGCGTGGTTGCAAAAATTCAAAAGATTCAACACTGCTATTTCTAGTTTGGCCGCCGTCGAGAGATTATTTGCTGTTGGTGTTGATATTTTGCGATCGAAACGATCGTCTATGACGAAAAAAATTTTTAAAAATTTGTTTTGCTGCGTGAAAATAAGGTGTTTAAAAAGTCAATTTTTCTCCATGAATAACGGATTATTTCTAAATGTGAGTGAGTGGAGCTTTTTTGTTTTGGTGTTTATTTATTTCTATTGCTGTTTATTTTTATTATTTTTTTGTTTTAGTGTTTTATATTTGCTTTTTTTCAACAATAAAAATAATTCTTTCTTCGGTCTTAGATATGTGCCTTTAGTTATAAAAGCTAAACGCAATGCAATTGGTTTATTCCAGTGCAGCTTAGCTGAAAATGGTACTATGTTTATACTTTCATATTTTTATACTTGACACCAAGGATGGCAGTACGGTACGCCTCATTTTTTGCGAAGAGATACGGTACGCTGGTGCGGTACGCTTTTTTTATGATGGTACGGGTACGGTACGTTGGTACAGTACGCCTTTTTTGTAATGGTACGGGTACGGTACGTTGGTACGTGGTTTGATATAAAAATCCCAGACTTTTCGCACATTGCACCGGCTTTTTGTATGCAGAGGCAAAAGACAGCTAAAGCCGAGGTTAAATGTGTGAATTGAGATCACTGATTTATAGGCAAGTGATTTCAAGTCAGTTAAAGTTGCGAGGAGTTAAAAGCAAGGATGGCAGTACGGTACATAAGTACGGTATGGTATGCCTCAATTTTTGCTAAGAAGTACGGTACGGTGGTACGGTACGCCTTTTTTGTAATGGTACGGGTACGGTACGGTGGTAAGATACGCTTCAAAAATTGAACTGAAGTACGGTACGCTGGTACGGTAGGGTGGAAGGTGCAAAATATGTAGTACGCAAATTCTGAACGTACCGTACCGCACTGCCATCCTTCCTTAACACTATTGTCTGTAGCGTGCTTTTGAAACTTCGATAATGCAAAAATTTTTACTCAAAAACTTTTTTAAAAAGCGAAATCTGTGTGCGCTTCTCAAGTATTCAATTCGTAGTTGCGCTGTACTATTTTCAGTTGTTGGTTGCAGAATTTGTGGTTGCGCTTTAAAACGTTTAGAATTTTTGTTACGGAATTTGCAATTGCGCTTTAAGCTTTTAAGATTTTGGTTGCAAAATTCGCATTTGCGCTTTAAGCTTAAAAATTTTGATTGTGGAATTTGCGCTTGCGCTTTAAGCTTTTAAGATTTTGGTTGCAGAATTTGCGCTTGCGCTTCGAGCTTAAAAATTTTTGGTTGCGGAATTTGCGCTTGCGCTATACGATCTTTTTTTTAAACGCCCAGCTCTGAATATTGAAAAGTATGTTTAAATAAAAAATATTATTGCTGATATGTAATATTAGACCAATGTAATGCAGTAATATCTTCAGACCAATGTAATGTCATGACACAAATGTCGCAGAAATATGAATTCAAATAATGAATTAATTAGAAACATGAAAGAATTGTATAATTACTGTTAGGCAGAATGGAAGATATGATAAGCTACAGACAGTATCCAGATTCTTAGCGGCAAATCAAACCTTAAGCTAGTATATAGTAGCTCTTGCAATATTGCGATTGCGTTAATATTTTTCAAAAAATGTATATTGCAGTGTATGTCATGATCTAGTTAATTAGCGATTCTTTGCCTTTCTACACTCATGTTCGTACCTGCAGTCTTAGCTATACTGACGAGGAATAAAAGACGATTGTCGATTCCGAAACAGGGTGTCTTAGTCTCTTGATCAAAGATTAGATTGTGCTTCTTAGACTCTGGATACTGTCTATCATTATTTCATAGTGCTTATCATTAATTCATAGTACATCAGACTCGGTGCCACGGGGGGCATACTGGGGCCGTGCCCCCCAAATGACTGCTTCCGCCCCCTAAACGAAAATTGTGCCCCCCAAGCGAGGACTGTGCCCCGAAGAAATTAACAGGCTCGGGGCTACTGGAGTGCAAATCGAGTTCCAAATTGGTGTTTTTTGTGGATTGACACCGGATTTCATGACGTTTTTCGGATGAAAACTTTTTTTTCTTTTGGAGATCACCTGTTTTCGGCCGGAAAAACCGCCTGAATTTCCAATTTCGGCCGAAAAATCCCTCGCAAAATCAGTGAAAACTTTTTTTTTCTTTGGAAATCACCTGTTTTCGGCCGGAAAAACCGCCTGAATTTCCAATTTCGGCCGAAAAGTCCCTCGCAAAATCAGTGAAAACTTTTTTTTTTTTTTGGAGATCACATGTTTTCGGCCGGAAAAACCGCTTGAATTTGCGATTTCGGCCGGAAAATCCCTTTTAATTTTAGGTCTGCACCTTGTTCATTTGATCCAGACAGGGATAAATTTCTCGAGCACCCGTACCCCTCTCGAATTCACATAAATAAACTTCTCGTGCCCCCCAAAATTTATTTCTGCCCCCCCTCCCCCCCCCCAGTCACGCTATCCTGACGCCGGGCATGTAGTGCATTGTTCTTAATAAATGGAAGATAATGTATGCTTAATTATAAATAATTAGTCTAACGTTGAATAAAGAAGAAATTTAAAATGACTGGAAGTTGCAGAATAATAAAGTCATATCTTTATACAGTAATACCTATAATGTCGTGTGTAAAACGATTGCAAACCACATAAGAACACAAATTGGATCAAAGCTGCGACGCCTTGATTATTATTAAGAATTTTCTATTATGATGATCGGAAATTTTAGGCTTTTGATGAGGAATGATTTTTTTCCGTTAACATATAACCACTCTTAAACGAAAAATACTAAAAGGCGGAAATTGTGCTAAAAGGCGGGAAAGTAAAAGAAGGCGATTAGGGTTTATCCTAACCTAACCCTAATCCTAACCCTAATTCTAACCCTACTCCCAACCCTAATTCTAACCCTGATACTAACCCTTATCCTAACCCTAATCCTAATCCTAACTCTAAACCTAACTCTGATTCTAATCCTAATTCTAACCCTAATTCTGATCCTAACTCTAATCCTAGCCCTAAATCTAACCCTAATCTTAACCCTAATTCTAATCCTAATTCTAACCCTAATCCTAACCATAATTATAACCCTAATTCTAACCCTAATCCTAACTTTAATCCTAACCCTAATTCTAACCCTAATCCTAACCCTAATCCTAGCCCTTATCCTAACCTAATCCTAACCCACCTTTTAGTACGATTTCTGCTTTTTCCTACTTTTCCGCTTTAGGAAAAAATGGAAATTGTGCTAAAAAGCGATTTAGGTTCAGGCATGGAGCCAAGGGGTTGCAGAGGCGGCAGTTGCCCCCCAAAATTTTATTTTACCCCCAAATAATTTCAGCAGAACGTCATTTTTAACAAAATTTCGCGCAACTCATGTATGTGCAGTACTTAAATACGTTACTTTGCCCTGCAAATTTTTCTTTGCCCCTCCAAATGAGTTCACTTAAACGTCATTTTAACGGGAGAAAAAATCTGAACCAGCCAGTAGTGGGCAAAATCAGTACGAAATTTCGTGAAGATTTTTTTTTTTGGTCTTCACAGTTTTTTTGTGCAAAATCAGCTCTTTATTCCGCGAAGTCCGTTTCTCGAAGACGTTTTCTCATCCCCTCCATCCCAAGTATTTTGCTTGCATTTCCAAAACAATGGGTCTGGCTACGTGCCTGCTTAAATTTAGGATTAGAGTTAGTTTACCGTAAACCCAAATTCTAACCGTCTTCTACTTTCCCGCTTTTTACCACAATTTCTGCTTTTTCTTACTTCCTGCCATTTAGTATTGTCCCTCTTAAACTTTGCAGCAACTTTTAAGATGTAAATTCCAAGTTTAATTTCTTGAATTGATGCAATTCAAAGAAGTAGCAGACTCTCTTTAACTTGAGAGAAGAATGTATAATAATTATCTTTATGCTTTAGCGTGTTTTACCGATTCACAATCATCTGTAGGTCAAAATATATTAAATTTTGAGGAAAACTTTGTCAGGCAACGGACAGTGGACAAAATAAAAATACCATCACAATGCCTGCAATAGCGGCAAAAAAACAAAAACAAGTAGTTTTTCTAAGGAAAGAAGCTGATATTCGGCAGGCACTATTATAGTAGCTACGTAGAGCATATAATATGTACAACAATACACTTAGTACAACATAAGTATAGATGCAATGGGACTCCAAGACTCTATTGTCGTAATTGGTGCATTCATTATCATGCAGATCCTGCATCTGTTAAGGTAGTGAATAGACAAACAACTTAGCTGCCTCAATTGTGACTGACAGTTTATTGTCAAGCTGCAGTCAATCTACCAATCTCATAGGCATAAAATTTAAGTAGAAAACTTGCAGTAGGTACCAGTAAATTAGCTATTTTGGTACTTACCCAGAAAAGCCTAGAACAGCCAAAAAAAATAAACTGCGCGGTGTTGTCGGTTGTAGGAACGCTGTATACCTCTTAAAACTGAATCTCATAATAAACAAAGGGCATTAATCATTAAATACAACATCTTTTTTTGAAAAAATTGCAAGTTACACTTTTTTCGACGGTATAGCCAGGTAGCCTACGTTATTGTTTTTAAATATCGGTCTGTTCTAGTTTTTGAAAATTTAAGCAAGTTTTTTTTGGCTTTACACAAACCGGAAAACATCTTGAGCAAGAAAAAAATTCATTTGCTTATCACTCCTTACATCTTCGCAATGAAGAACCAACTGCTAGAATAGACTAGTGCAAATTTTAGGTGGAAAGGCTAAAACCAAAGTTTTAGTTGGCTAATATCGCATTACTTTTATGAAAAAATAACCAGTTTTCTATATCACTGGCAGAGGTGGACAAAATAGTCGAAAAATCTACTTAAGTAGAAGTATTGTTACTTACTCAAAAATGCCTTTCAAGTAAAAGTAGAAGTATGGCGAAGCGTTTCCACTTAAGTAAAAGTAGGAAAGTAGTCAAAATTAATTCTACTTAAGTAATGAAAGTAGAAAGTAATTTCGAATTTCACGTGTTTGTTTATTCTTCGAAGGTTTGCTGTTGTGACGCTTACGATCAGTGTTCAAGCAAAGCCATACTTACGGCAGCATATCAAAAAATCAAAGTTTTATTATTCTCTTGAAATTACACCGAAGCGTGTTACGAATACGATTTAGTAGGGACTCTGGGCTCATCTCCGCGCTTGGACAACACAGCTTGAGAAGAAATGTCGCAGCGATGGCGAGTCGTTAGCAACACTGTTCGTTAACCGGCTAGGGAATTGAACCCCAGACGGGCCGCAGCAAACGCAACGTCGTTAACCGCTAATCTTTTTCGTATGAACCAGGAGTAATGCGCATGTCTAGTTTGTCTACTGTACCATGCTAATCAGGGTTCGCTATGTTTTTGTTTTTTAGTGAGACTGAGTCAACACCTGGTATTTGATGCAACGCAAAAACACACTACCCTAGATGACCCGTAAATGAATCGGCGTAACTATTCAATAAGTTTCGTAGTACTGTACAGTAAAACAAACTCGATACGTACTTATTGTACACGTTGTGAGGTGGAATAATTTTTACTTCGTTATTGTACACGTTGTGAGGTGGAATAATGGCTAGGTGTTTACTTCTACTTTACATAAAAGTCATTACTACTCAAGTAGCGTTACTTCGAGAGGATTTTACTTGAAGTAAAAGTAGAAGTATCAGAAATGAAAAATACTTAAGTAAGTCGCACGTTACCGAAAATACTACTTAAGTAGAACTACTTCGTTACTGACCACCTCTGATCACTGGCTTTATCAACTTTCTCAAATTTTGCTTTATTTGTCGCCTACATATCTTTTTGTTTTGTGTGTTTAACTTTATTTTGGTGCGTAGTTTAAACTTTGTCTGCTTCCATTTAAATTTTACTCAGTCACATGCTTAGAAGAAAGCTTTTGCACTATTCGTTCATGCGTGACGTAACGTAATACAGTCTGGTGTTTGTTCTGGTTTTGTGTAGTTCTCTACGGTAGTACTCGTATATAAGGTTGCAATAAGTCAAAATGTTTAATCGAGCTCACTTAATCGATTGCGGATAATTTGCAGATAAATGCTGTTTGTTTACTACGGTTTCAAACGCAATAACAATGGCTCCTTAAATGCTGAAAAAGTGCATGCTCACGTATTGTTGATGTCATTCAAAATAACTTTGAGCTGCCGATTCGCATTTGCAATCATATCAAATAGAAATCTGTCGGTCAGTAGTTTTCAAACAATATTTGATAACAATTATCCAGAGTTTAGGCTCATAAAATTGTTTTTTTATTTGGCTTTATCCTATAGACTATTTTGATCACAAAATATATTGCTGATTCCGTTTTTTTTTTGGTTTGATTTTTGATAAAAGCACACAAAAAACTATTGTAAATTGAATTACAGTTTTGTTTAACCATGCTGACACGTATCAATCGATACCCAAGATAAAAGCGAGTTAATTTTTTTTCAAAATTTTTGGTGACAAAAAGTGTCCAAACAAAAGACACAGTTTATGCCACTCAATTCAGCAAAGCATTTTTAAATTCAAGACTTAAACATTTTTATAACAATTTGTAAAAACTATTTAAATTTTTACAAAATACAGATTTGTCCATTTTCAGCAATTCTGTTGTTAAAGTCAAGATTTAATATTAAGCATCAATAAATTTTTCCTTACAATCAGCTCAACAGTGCGATTACGTGTTCTAGAAGTTAGTGAATAAAAAGAAATTTAAATTACACTCAAAATGTTAACGAATTAACGGACTTCATTAATTTCGTTAATTAAAGCTAAAAATAACGAATTAACTTTAACGAAGGTATGAAGTTTGTTAACGGAGTAGTGGTTGACGAAGCTAACGTTTTGCATTTACTTGGCCACCTATGGTGCTATTACTTTTTAGTACATTCAAAATATTTCCAAGATGTAACAATATATATTGTATTATAGGCAATATCTAAAGAAACTTGCCGGTATGCAGTACTTGATTAAATTTTCTACACATAAACGTAAATTTGACTATAGAAAAATTACTTTATTTCAAAAAATTTCAAACTTCGTGCAATAGAGGCGATTTTTTGATATCTCGGCACTGTCTGTCTATTTCAACAACAATCATCTGGCTGTCATTGTGATGACAGAAATCTTCTTCTTCTTCTTCTTTCATCATGGCCCGCTTTTCCGTGAGGGTTGCGGGGGCAGTAGCTCAAGATTGAGCCGCCACACCTCACGGTCTTCCATCACCTCCATCATTTCGCTTGGGCGAAGTCCCAAGCGATTCCATCCAAGATCCTCAATGTAATCGGTCCATCTAGTTCTAGGTCGTCCGACTGGTCTTCTCCCATTTGCTTTGGCAAGTAAAGCTTGATTGGGGAGTCTTTCCTGAGGCATTCTGCTTACATGGCCAAACCATCTAAGCTGAGATCTTTCAATTCGGAGAAGTAACGGCTCGATAATAAAGAAATTTTCGAATTTCAGAGCTACGCACCTTGTTAAACAGTGTAACTCCTTCGATTCTTCGTAAAAACCTCATTTCGAACGCTTGCACTTGTGATCGCATTCTTTTGGTCATTACCCAAGATTCATGACCATAAGTGAGAATGGAGACAAAAACTGCTTTGAAAATTGAGAGTTTTGCCGTTTTCGACAATTCTCGTTTCATGACAACCGAGTAGTGCAAAGCTCGCATTACTGCACTAGCCTTGCCTATTCGGGTATCCAGTTCTTCGTCTTGCCTTCCGTCACTCGTAAATGCAACCCCAAGATACTTGAACTTCTCTACCTGCTTCAGTGTTGCTCCATTCACTTGTAATACGCACTGATCAGGGTTTCTTGAAAGATGAAGTACCTCAGTTTTGGCGTGCTTATTTTCATTCCGGCGGTGTTGCATGCATCTGCAAAGCTATTTAATGCGAGCTGGAGACCAGATTCTGTGGAAGAAAGCAGAACCAAATCATCAGCGAATAGCAGACGACTAATTTTGCAATTTCCAATCGTGGCACACTCATCAGCTTGGTTGCATTTGTCGATCCAATTCATGTAAACAATGAAAAGGAGAGGTGACGAAACGCACCCTTGCCGGAGTCCAACGCCCACATGGACCGGCTTTGATTGCTAGCCATTTACCCGAACATAAACCTCCGGTCTGCAGTAGAATGACTTAATAGCGCGTAGCAATTGACCATCAACGCCATACTCCTGCAAAACCTTCCAAAGTTTATCCCGAGGAACTCGGTCATATGCTTTTTCAAGATCGACAAAGCATGCAAAGTGATCTTTGCCATACTCCCAAGATTTCTCGAAGATTTGCTTCAGAGTGAAGATTTGATCCGTGGTGCTGCGACCCGGACGAAAACCGCACTGAACATCTTCCATTTTTGTTTCCACTATTTCTCGGCATTTCCTTTCAAGGCATTTGGCATATACTTTCCCTGGCAAACTAAGGAGTGATATCCCTCTGTAGTTTGTACATTGCTTGCGATCTTCTTTCTTGAATATCGGAATAATCACACCTGTTTGTTAATCTCTGGGAGTTTTGCCAAGCTTCCACGCAACTTGACACACTCGCGTTAACCAGAGAATTTCTTCTCCAGTCAGCGCTTTCAACATCTCGGGTCTGACTTCATCTTCACCAGCAGCTTTTCCAGATTTTATCCCTTTAATTGCAGTTGCCACTTTTGCTGCAGTGAAAACTTCGTCCTCCCCTAGATGTGTCACTTCGTGTGTGTCACGAGTCGATGCCTTTACAGGATTTAAAAGATCTTCAAAGTATTCTCTACATCGTGAAAGGATTTCATTCTCATCCGTTAGAATGTTACCGTCAGAAATAACATTTAAATTATTAAGTGCTCTATTGCGAGCCATTATTTTTCACAGAATTTGTGGATTCGTTGTAGTGACTAACCGCAACAGCCCTAAATCATCAACCAAGGTCTAAACTTGATTTCAAAGGCGCAACCAAAACAGCTATACGAGGGCTAAAACTCTTCCTTACCAGCAAGTCACTAAAAAGATTTAACCCAAACTTGCAGGTTTTTATCGTATTTTGAACCGGATTATGTAGGGGTCAGGGGGGCGTGGCTAAGAAATTTAATTTTGTCAAATGTCTTTTAAGTATTAGCAATTAGTTTTTATGTCATTCCAGATGGCGTTAAAATAGCCATTTTTTAAATAATCTCAAAATTACTCACGGGCTGAAAGCTTCGCCTCCAACTCTCATTCCTCCCTATGGCTGTGAACTCCACCAGTCCCACGTTTGTGAAAAGCGGACAAAGTTAAGGTTTCAATTCAAGTCCCCCTTCACGAATTCTCAGTTGCGCGGCCGCTTAAGTTTTTTCATTATCGTTATCACGTGAGTGAAAAATATTTTATTTTGCTATAAAATTACTACCATCGAATAGGAGCATCCAACAAAACAACGATGAGCTTAATTTTCATTGAGTTTCACAACATCAATATTGATATGATATTTATACAGCAGTAGCCGAGCCAGATTAAAGAGAATTGCCTTCCTTATATCTTTATTCTATCCCCACTCTGTGGTACTTTTTTGAATGGTAAATATTGACATTGGCGTGCAGAGTATTGTTTTGAGTTGAGAAGGTGGCAATTTTTGGCGTTTTGGACCATTCATAGTAGACTTGAAATAGTCAAAGCTGAACCGCATTAAAATGTTATATAAGGCTTATTCTAAAAATTTAATATTTTTATTCCGAAAATGAAATGTTTTACCACTGTTATGCAATCACTGGTGCAACCAGGTGGCTATAGAGCTGAAGCCTTCTTAACAAATTTGCTTAAATGAGAGAGAGTGCAAGGCGGCCTAATATAGTCTTTTGCAATTTAATTTGGTTTTAAAAACGAGTAAAATTGTTCCAAATTGCATCACAAACCATTCAAAATGTATTTTTCTTAGCTGGCAAAAACAGCCCAGTAACTTTAGTCTAGCCCCCGTCACTAATGTTCACCGAGAAGTTAAAATCACTGACAATTAATGCGATTGTTGGATCGCTGGCTGGGGAGGTTAGATTTTGACAAAATTTGGTCGATTTTCTGAATCGTTGATGCACATATAGTACAAGTTAAGAACTTTTGTAATTCGAAATTAATAAAAGTGTCGATTCTGTCAACTATTATCATTGCAAGTACAAAAATACAAGAAAAAACTTTTCGCCTTTGTTTCTAAAAAATTACAAAATTTTCAATTAACTTTTTTGGGTAGTGGAGGTAAAAAGTTTGCCAACAAGAAAAAAAAAAGATTTTTAAAATTTAAATTCAAGCAATCTGAAAATATAAGTATTGCAGAAGAATTTCAAAATAGGCCTTCCAGTTCAACAACAATGAAATGCGAACCACACTAATTTCTGTTCAATGTTTAAAATCTAATAATTCTTTCTTAGAATATTCGCGTTTGTTTATGTTATATATACAGTTTATGAGGTTGTGCGTTTAGAAACACGTGTAAAACTATAGCAACATTCGTAAAACAGTTTGCATCCCCGCCAAGTAACGCTGATATGAATAAAAGATGAATTTTTGCCAAGAAAAAAAAAAATTAATTGAAAAAACGAAAAAAAAACTTCCACAGTTGTAAAGTGATTACATTGTAACTTTCTGGCTTCATTGCAAACGCAATAGCCGTGTGTCAAAACATAAAAAGCCATAAAGTGAAACAAGCATTATCTCTTTTCATGAATCATCATAATTGATTACTTCCATACAAAGTTTTATTTGCTTGAATAGTTTTCGAAACAAGTTAACCTGCCGATTTCGTTCATGACTAAGCGCAACACTTTCGCCGCAAAACGATGTAATGACAAATTTCTTGAAAACCAGACAGCGTGAAAGAATTTGACGGTGTTAGGGCATTTAAATTTTATTTTGACAGCTTTAATGTCTCATATTTGCCTGAAAACTGAGGGTTTAGTTCAACAAACCGTTAATTGCATTAAAACAATAAATTTTTTGATGACAAACTTTTCACCATCACAAATTTGAATAAATATTAAGAAAAGTCAAGAAATTTTACGATTTTCAGACAAAGGTATCCCGAAAAGTTTTCATTCTGAAACTTCCTTGTGTCGATTCGACACATTGACCTGCAATAAAGGGTTAACAAGAAAACCCATTTTCATTCCGTTAACTTTTCAAATAGTGCATGTTTTTTGATCTTTGCATTTCGTTTTCGTTTTTCGGCTTTACACTGATCCAAAAAAGTGAAACATTTCAGTTATCAAAGCACTTAATTTATGAGTTGTAACAGTTCTATGACATCATTACCAACATACATTACATAAAAAGCACAAAAATAAAATAACATGAAATTTTAGTTTGTTAGTTTCATTTTCAAGAATAATGTGCTATCCTAAACATTTAAGAAAACATGTTTTGAATTTCTAATTACATGAAAATAAATATTTAACTAAAGTGTTTTTTCAGATGCAAGGTTTGAAGTTAAAAGGAAAAAACGTTGCCGATGCTGATTTAGTTGCAATTTCATCCTGTATCAGAAAGATTGAAAAGCTCAGTGGAATTGAAGAAATTAGTTTTGAAAGTGATTCAAGTATACAGATTCCACTGCTAGTTGAAATTGTAAAGAAAATGGATGAACCGGTAATAAGAGAAATCAACTTAATGTATCTGATTATTAATTTTTTCTTCTTATTAATTATTTCTATTATTTCTTAATACATTTTTTTAAATAAATATTTTTTGTCCAACAAAAAATATTGCGTTGAATTTACACATAAAAAATTATGGCAAGCATTTTCACGTTCACTAAGAATCAATTGCTAAAGCAAATTGTTAAGTTTTTCTTCGCAATTATTGGGTAAAAGAATTCAGAAAACAGAAACTATAATGCAGCTTCGTTCAAAGAAAATGAAGATTGCATTATGCAGCTGAACTATGCCGAAGCGCATAACAATTTTGCTAAGTTTGTTATGTGGTCGTGCAATGATGTGGAGATGAGTCCCATCAACTACTTACACGTTTTGGCATAACTAAACAAGTACAATAAAAGATTTGGTGTAAACACCTGGTTCGATTCTCGATTTGGCAATGCGTTATTGCATTCTTAGGAAAATTTCGCTTTTATTTGTTTTGTTCCCATAATTGGGACTAAGTATAATTTGGCCGCTCTTGTAGCCAAGCTTGATAAAAGACTTACAAAATCAACTCAAAAAAGGTTCTTTGCGTTGGTCTGGTTCGACAAACTCAGATTGCTTGGTTCATACTCTGGAATGAATAAAAATTTGATCTAAAAACGCTTTCATGATGTTTTTATTCTAATGGTTTGCCCGCAGTTTTTTGCGAACCAGTGAACGAGCTCAGAGAAGCTCGGCCAAACTGGGTTAAAAATTTAAAAAACAAAAGAAAAAGGGACATTCAATTTTTTTTCCAACCACTAAGAGGCTAGTTAATGCATGGGCTCTTCAGTGGGGTTACGATAAAAACAGAAAGGTTAAAGACGTTAAATTTTTTTGGATTACCGATCTACTGCTTTACGATATGAGCTGTAGACAGGCGCGTAGCCAAGGTTTCGCTATGGGTGGAAGGCTGTTTTAGAGGTCAGGAGACGGAGCCCCCAGCGCTCGAAAATTTTGCTTTTCTTTGGAAAAATATCTTCATTTTAGGGCTGTTTTGATGAAAAATAAGGTTTTAACCGTGGCATGGAAATCGGCAGCGCAAACATGATTAAACTGATTGCATAAATGGGCTATGTGGGAGGTGGCTAACGGTAAAATTTTAGGTCTCTTGTTTAAATTCTGGTAAATTATAAAATCCTATAGCTCAATAAACCTCATACGAAGTAAGCTATTTCGTGAATATTTTATAGAAAAAAATAATTTGGGGGGAGACTAATGGAAAGATATTCAAGAGGAGTGATTAGTGATTAACTAATACTGAATAGCCCACCCCCTAATAATTTCTGAGTTTTTCGTTTATGTGTTGGTAAAATCTATGCTCAGCGTTTTTACACCAGCGATTAAATTTGATTGCTTATTTATGGTCATTTTTCAAAATTTTTATTGATTTGTAAATTTTTAGTTTTAACAAATTAGCCCCCCCTAAATATATGTTTTAAAAAATGCTTTAAATTACTTTTTAGTCTATTCTAGTGCAAAAAAGAGTCTCGGAAGTGCTTAAAACGTGGTATTTTTCTTATTCTGCATTTTGGTCGACAGGCCAATTGGAGGGATATAGCCCCCCCTGGCTTAGCTACTGGCTGTAGAATATGTCTCATTGCATGCGTGATTTTGGCTAATTTAACCTAACAATTTGCTTTTATTATGATGTTACTATAAATTAAATTGTGATGTTTTGACGTTTGCAGGCCAGAGATTTAATGTTTAATTGTTTGTGTACTTTTATCAAATTTTTAATTGAAGCACGTTTTTGCAGAAGATGCTAAGTCGCATTTTGCCGTTTCGAAAAAATCGCGTTTGAAATTTTAAAACTCTCAAACAAACTTTGCGGTCAAGTTTAAGATGTTTTTGAAAAATAACTTTCACAGTTATGATGTGCCTGATTTGGCTCTTCTTTCATTAAAATTTCAAGATTTTAGGTGAACAAATAAAAAAGTTGCAATCGAAACAGTTTTTTAGAAGCAAACTTTTTCCTATATTTTGCGGTTTTCAATAACGTTTGCTTTTCAAGTTAGGCATGTGCACTTTTGCCTTTGATTGGACATACTGAAACTTATGGGGTCAAAAAAAGTTTACTGAGAACTGTCAACTCAAAAGTCGAAACCGGTTCTATGTGTTAACAGTTAACCTCTTCTGTAAAAAGTTTATTGACTCAGGCGCCGTCACTGCTGGAGACCATTAATTCTATTTGCGCTCAACGTCATGACACGGCTGCACCGCTTTTGGTTTAACGAGTACAAATTTGACAAATGGTTATTCTTTCTTTTCGTAAACAACAGATTTATTGCTGAATGGATTTTTTTTTTGCTAGATTAAAATTACATAACGAAAATTACAAAAGTCATAATGACAAAAAATTTATGAAATTTTTTGACGAAAAATTTTGGAATATAAAATAGCACTGTAATACATAACTACACTGGCTACAAAAATGGGGTGATAGGTAGGCGGTGGTATGATGGTAAAATTTTAATCATTTTTTTACATGGCGTAAATATACTACACGCCATTTATTACATTCGAAAAATCACCCTAATTCTTGCGCATTTTATAGTCCAGAGAAAGAATTGGAAAAAGAAAATAATGGAATAAGAATTGAAAAAAATGATTTAAGTTATCGCAATTAATTTCCTCCCTATACTCATAATTTTTTTTATGATGTCTACACGGTAAGCATTTTTCATCTAGCAATCAAACTTGATTCCTTATTGTTTTTTTGCCGTGTTTTAAAAATTTGTACTACTTTGTAAGCCTAATTTTTGACAAACATTAGCCCCATTTCCAAAATCAATTTTTTGAAAGTGGCTTTAAACAATTTTAGAGTACATACATGTACCTCTGCAAAAGTCTGCCTCAGAAGGGCAAAAAACGTGGCATTTTTTCATTTTGCTTTTTGGTCAGAACTTGACAGGCAGTGGGGCCCTTTGACAAAGTTACTAATCATTAAAAGTTTGGTTTTAATTCCTGTTTCTGAGCAAGTATAGCGTGAATTTATAACTTAAAACGTCATGACGTTAATTGATCCTGATACTGGCTTAATGACAGACGCCAAAGCATTTGATTATTGTAATTAATTACCAAATTAGCACTTTAATGTTTCATCCTATGGTACGATTTATGCTGCTTCGCAATGGAATTTTTGGCTATCAAATTAAAAACTTCACAAGAAATCTACTTTTCTTTTGTGTGATGTTCTTGTAATCTAATTATCGTAGCTGTTATTTCAAAGGTGTAAACAGGTCGTTAAGTTCAGGCCCAAACCCAAAAAATGGTTTGAACCTCAAAGCAGGCCTAAAAAAGCCTGCAAGTAAAATTAGGTTTGAAAAACTTATACAGATAATATAATTGTTTTTTTTTGTTTTGACTTTTCTGCAGTGACTAAATGGAGCAAATTATATATTTCTGAATTTTTATTTAAATTCTTGATTTGTATTGTGTTATGATATTTGCTATGGTTTACGCTGAAGAGCACGTTTTTGAATCGGTTGAATTCACACGCTACTTATCATATCAAACAATCTGAATAGAAGATAACAAAAAAAAAAAAAATGCGTCATCTCTTGTTGCTATGTATTCATATGTATTTTTGTTATGTTTTTCTTTGTTCATTAATGATCATGCAGGAAAATATGTTGCCGAAACTCCAAAATAAGGAAAGTGTCTTTGCTTAATCTCTGTTTTTTTTTATTTATTTGCTGGAGTTCAATTTCCGCTAGCAAAACCGCTAGTCCATGGTTTCGCCGAACAAAGCAAGAACATTCGAACAAAATGATGGAATCGGCAAATATTTCTCAGTAAAAAGCGCAAAGCTATTACACCTGAAAACATTTTGCTTTTATTGATTACGTTTAAAAATGTACTCATTTTATTGTCAAAGCTATACTACGAGCAGGCAAAAAACTGAAACAAAAATAAGCAAATTTGATATTATGTCTAATCTCGAAATGTAAGCAATAAAAACAAAATGTTTTTAGTTGCGCTGGCTGTGTGTTTTTTTCTGAGAAAGCAAGTGCAGCTTTGTGTAGAAAATGATCATAATGCATTTACTGCGGTACAATAACTTTCGTCAATTCTACTAACGTATTCTCTTTTACCAAATTGTTTTACAAGAAATTCAGCTCAAAGCTCTGCATATCACTGTAGTGTAAACAGAGCTGGGCGTTTAAAAAACACATCATAAAGCGCAAATTTCGCAACCAAAAATTTTTAACCTTGAAGCGCAAGCGCATATTCTGCAACCAAAATTATTTTAACTTAAAGTGCAAGCGCAAATTCCGCAACCAAAAATTTTTTAGCTAAAAGCTGAAAGCGCAATAATTGTAAATTCTGTAATCAAAATTCCAAACGCTCTAAAGCGCGAACACAAATTTCGCAACCAAAAATTGAAAATAGTACAACGCAACTGCAAATTGATTGCTTGAGAAGCGCAAATAAATTTCTCTGTTTATAAAAGTTTTTGAGTACAAATTTTTGCGTAATCGAAGTTTAAAAAGCGCACTGCAGACGATGGTGTTAAGTACAGAAATATGAAAGTACAAACATTGTACCATCTTCATCTATAGTGTGTAGAATATTTCTGCTATTAACATCGCTACTGCTTTCAACTGGAAGGTACTCAAGAAGAAATGTTTCATTTGGGGTATACAAGCTGCCCTATGGTACATTATTTTTGCTCATGCAATTCTGCTTTATCCACAATCGAATATTTTCACGTGTATTTACTTACGGAATTATATTGCAAACGTGATTACAACATATTTGTGACATTTGTGAAATTGTACGGAACCTTGAGTTGAAAAACTTTTCTTCAAATTTTATAAAACAAAATCCAACTAGCGTAGAATATTGGCAGATACTCAAAATTTCAGAAAAATCAAGAAAGAATCAATTTTTTTGTTTTTTTTTTCGAGAAGTTTTTTTCCATCGATGAATTTTTTTTATTCACTAAATTGTTGTTTCTGTCAAATCTGTTGACGTTAGTGTTTCAAATACCAATTTTACGCAGGTTTCCGGAAATTTATTTGATTGATAACGTTGATACGAGTAGACTAATGTCACCGCGTAGTTTGCATTAAGCAACGAAGTAGCACAACACTGTACCGTATACAGTAGCTAGTGTGTAATGTGGTTCCTGCTTAGTATTGCAATTATTACTTTTAAGGTGATGTGGGGCTGAAGCTTGTTTCTTTTGCCAAATAATTTAGAAAGTTTGACTCAAAAAGACTAGCTAATTCTATATACTTATTTTGGATCTGGTTTATAAGTGAGGAATAAATTGGCTTAGCAATCTAATACTTTTAAGTGGCTTTAAAAAAGTGCAATTTTTTCCAATACCGTTAAAATGACTCGCTTCCTAACAATTTATTCAGCACGTCAGATGCTGGATAGAGTATACTTTTGTTTAAGATAAATGGTTTTTCGCTCTATTTTACACAAGCTATTTGACCAACGCATTTTACAAGGAAAGGAGGGTACAATCTAACTTCTAATCCTAAAGTCATGAGACCAGCAAATTTGCCATGCAGGTTGGTTTTCACGAAAGTTTTTAAAAGAATTGGTTTTGAAATGATTAGGTCACGTTCATAATTTTAAAAAATGACGTCATTTTTTCAATAACGTTACTGGCAATTCAAATACGTATTTAAGAAAAGATTAACCCAAAAGTGCTCCAATTTTTAAAAGTGACTTTAGTAAACCTCAAAATTGGAAAACATTATGTTATTTTGGCAACTTCAACTTTTTAAAAGTTATTTGCAATTAAACTTGTCGGCAAGTTAATTTGAAACGTTTTTGTTGAAGGTATTTATCACAAAAAACCGAGTGGGGAAAATACTTCTAACTTATTTCGTGTAAAATAGAGTTAAGCCGCTTCTGCTGCAAAATCCTGAATTTAATTGTGGGTAATAAAGAGGATTATTTTTATTAAGTGATAAAAAGTTCTTCAAAATAACTTAACAAATTTTAATTGTAGGTAAACGTAAAAGTACATTCCATTTCATTAAAAGTTAGCCTCGATTGATAAATTATCTAACTTGACAGGACAAGGCAAAACTTATATGAGCAACGTTTGAAATAAAAATATTTCAATCTTTGTTTGAGAATTGTGCGGCCCACCATAGCTCAAGAAAAGTGTATTTCGGCCCGCTTTTCAAAAACTTGGGGCACCCCTGTTTTAAATGCTTTGAACTAACTTGCTGTGTATATTTTTCAAGCAGGCCTTAACTCTATCAATTGGTAAGGAAACATTCTTAAATTCTGAAAAAGAAGTCCAGAAATCAATGGACCAACCCATGAGTTACATTATATATCTAAAAGCCTAGTCTAGCTGCTATTTCAAGAAAAATTTCTTCGCCTTAGCTAGGCTAGGTAAGTAGGCTTATCAACGCTTGAATGATTGCTGTTCAACATTTTAAGCAATTTTGCAGCAATCACTAAAGTAAATCCATCTAAGAACCAAAAATAAAAGAAAATGGGTCCCATGAATGTCTCCACTAGAGATAATGAACTGCTAGGCTACAAAATTGACACGCCAGCATATCTGCTAGATTATGATCCCAAAATTAGCCTCGCATTTATTTATAAAGCAGAGAATATTCCACTCATTGGGCCTATTTAAGCCTCCCATTAAAGTTACTGCAGCTCATCATCACTCTCAGCAATTTTGAATAAAAGATACGATTTATTAATTTAAAAATATTGCTGTTTTCAATATACCAGGACCAGTTTTTTTCTCAGATTTTCATTTTCATATTTGAATTAATGCAGTAAACAACACCTAACGCAAAATCTATTTTTCAGTACATAAAATTAAATATTTACCTATTGTGTTTTTCAGGTACAACATTTGAATTTGAAAGGTATCAACATCACCGATGCGTGGTTAATTGCAATTTCATTTTGTATCAGCAACATCAAAAAGCTTAGTGGAATTGAGAAAATTGCAGTTCCAAATAATTCAAATCTGAAAATTTTGAAGCTCGTTGAAATTATAAAAAAAATGGATGAACCGGTAATAATGGAAATCAGTTTTATTGGATAATAATTCACAGAACAATGCAAAACATTTGCAAAACTGTATGCAAACTGTTTCAGTATAAAAAACAATTAGCGTTTTCAAATTTACGTGGCATCACTTGCTAGGAAAATAGCCACTTTTTTGCTGTTCTTGGAAAACTATTCAGTGAAACCATAAATATGACAGCTTCTTTCAAAGAATGTAAAGTAATCAAATCATTTTTGCGTGATGTAAACGCTAAACAGTCTTCCAAGCTTTTAGGGCTCGTCTCCGGGGCCAAATGGGTACTGCCAAGCATGAAAAAGCACGGATATACTATGATGGAGTCACATCCACACTGTCTTCCTCCTGCAAATGTGAACACGTTAGCCATCGCTTAAACAAAATGATAAAATGAAGGAATCATTATTTATCAAGTAAACACACACTGTATGCTGAAAACCAAGTTTTTATTAATTTTTAAAAGTTTAAAATCTTTGCATTTTTAGTTAGCTCTTACGTAGTGCTGTGGACACTTAGTAAGTACTGCAAACAATTTACTTTTCCAGAGCATTTTGCCGAGGATGTGACAGAAGATTGATTAAGAGATTGCTTCAAAGCTTTTGGGAAGAAGCTTTCTTAACCCTATAAAGCTCAAGCGAGGATCGAAACGATCCCCCTCTTTAAACACTTTGCAATTTCGATAAAAAGCAGTTACGCTAAGATCATGAAATTTCCTAGTTTTTCCTAAAATTCACTACTTCAATTCCAAAACCATTATCCTTTAGCAGATAAATTTGGAGTTACGAAACGATTTTCAAGGTTAAGTCGATGTTTTTATTAAATCTTCAGCAATTAAGCGTAATCTTATTTATTCCCATTGTTTAATTATAATTAGCAATTTTGCGCGATTTCTTCAACAGTAATTGTGCGTAAAAATGTAAACTCAGCAACATTTTGGAATGCATTTTTTCACTCCTTTACTCAAGAAACAGAAACAAAAGTTCACATTTACAATTTTGCTTGGAGCATATTATTTACACTCGGAGGTGGGCGTTTCGCAAAATAGTTTGCAAGTTTCGCAAGTTGCGCAAATTGTGCAAATTGCGCAATTGCGCAAATTGAGTAGCGCTTTATGCTCTTTTTTTCAGCTCTTGCGCAATTTGCGTTGCGCTCTATGTCTTTTATTTCAGCGCTTGCGCAATTTGCGTTTGTGAATTGGTAAATCTAATATTTGTTGCGCTTCAACTGCGAATTTTTTTCCATAATGCGCAATTACAAAATAATCTTTAAATGTTGATGTACATGTCCTCGTCAAAAAATAAATATGTTTCAATTTTACAGATTTAAAGCATGACCCAGGGATATATAGAACACCGGGATTGCTCGCTCCAGCGATTTCAGTTTTTTTGGTGGACAACAGAAGGGCTATTTTAGTCAGCTAAAGTGTCTTCGTAGAGGTACTTGGTGCGGAGTGGAGCAGGTTAGCGTAAGTTAAGACGGCAAGGCAAAATTGCCGTTTTTTTCGTGAGTTTAATTTTTCAAGGAAAACATAAAGTTTAGAAGAGTTGCTCAGGTAATAAAAGCAATCTGCTAAGGCATTGGACTATATATACTTGGTCTGTTGAACAAGGCTACTGATTTCAATGGTAGTCCCAATTTTTATTTCTTTCACATTAGAACAGAAAGGATCTAGGCTTTGAAAAGTGATAGAGGCTCAAAGTTTGCGCTGATAATTGTTATAATGTAGACCTTCTGGAAAGATCCTTTTAATGGAATTAAGCTCTGAGATTAGCCTATTTTGAATTTGCAGTTTTTGCTGACAACTTTAGGCCATATTACTTGTAGCCTAATATCGATATGCATAAACATAAAAAGTGTTGGCATTTGCTAACGTTGTAATACTAATAGTCTAAGCCTATCTATATAAAATTATTGGTTACCTGGGCTATGCTGCATATCATAAGCTTAGACTATTAGTATTACAAGCATTAGTGAGCGCAAGAATAACCTAGTCTAGTCAGTTTTCTTGAGAAGTGAGCTGTAAGCTGTTAGTAGCAGGTCAGGGATAGGTACCGGTATATAGAAACAGAAATGTCTTAGTCTACATTCTGAAACACCTGCTAGCATTGTATAGTCAC
Source organism: Trididemnum nubilum (assembly GCA_963965965.1). Lineage (NCBI taxonomy): Eukaryota > Metazoa > Chordata > Ascidiacea > Aplousobranchia > Didemnidae > Trididemnum > Trididemnum nubilum. The sequence continues at coordinate 50,719,865 of OZ014469.1, forward strand.
TGTAAGGCACAATACGCTAACACCTGCACACCAAATTTTCATCTTTACATCCTTTGGCTACGAATCTAATGTTCGATTCAAAATTTTGTAAGAAAAGTAGCCTAAAAATACTAGAGTCTTAACTAGGAAAGAAACAGCGCAAAAACTACAATTTTAAGCAAATTGAAAAACACTTCACCTAATGACATTTATTTGCCAAAGAGGTCACAACCGAATACCATACAACCATAGATGGGCAAGTTAATGCAAAACGTTAGCTTCGTTAACCACTAGTCCGTTAACAAACTTCACACCTCCGTTAACGTTAATCCGTTATTTTCAGCTTTAATTAACGGAAGTTAATAAAGTCCGTTAATCCGTTAACATTTTGCTTGTAATTTACATTTCGTTTTATTCACCCGCTTCTAGAACACGTATTGGCGCTGTTGAGTCGATTTTAAGGAAGTATTTATTGCTATGGCGGTCTTTTTGTGTTTTGAAAGTTACATTTTACAGTCTAATCTAATTTCAAGACAAAAACAAGTTCAAATGCACAACGAAGCTGCATGATATTAACGATAAAAACCTTAACGGAAGTAAGCAGAACTTAACGGAAGTTACTTTAGTCCGTTAACAGCACTTAACGGAAGTTAATTTAGTCCGTTAACATGAAAAAACTTTTTAACGGATTAACGAATTAGTGAAAAAGTTAGCTTCGTTATTAACGGATTAACGATTAACGGACTTGTGCCCACCTATGCATACAACAGTTACCTTTTGGCAAACAAACATGCTGTAGGCCTACTGTTTTGAATTTACAAATATCAGGTAACCATGGGAAGGCTACTTAAGTTTAAAGCACTTAAAAACACAAAAGCTTCTGGCAGCGTAAAAAAAAAAAAAATGTTGACTATATCTGTTTCTTTAGGATTAATTCTTATTACAGTATAGCCCACATACCGCAGTACACATGCCACAGTAGATGGGGACTATTGCTGATTGTGCAGATGTTTGTGAATTTAATTTTTTAATGGTGTATGCCATTTTCTCACGAGGTGCAAGAGTGCATTGGTTGATTCTTTTCAACTCATTCTTAGCAAAGCAGTTGAATATTGTTTGCAGCATCAACACAAAGTTATTCACTTATTGTGCTCTTTCGCACAGGTTTCTTCAGCCAAAACTAGACTATATACGTGTCAGATTCCGCAAATTTTGTCGCAGCAAAAATAAAGCTACCCTCTGATTTTTTGCCGACAACAGCTTACTTCGTGCAGATTTATTAGAAAGGATACAGTTGTGCAATTGCACTGCAAAGCTGCACTGAAACAGCATCACGCTTCCGTATTCCTACTCATAAACATTTAGCGATAAAAACTTTTTAGTCTTTAACACAATGTAAAGTTTATTAAATAGCATGTCAAGAATACTAGAATTTATGGTGGTGTTCTAAGCCAATGGAAGAGTTTATAAGTTGGATTCGACGTCCTAACGTAATTTGAAAACGGCATGCTATAGTTAAGTACTGCTTTTACTCAATCACCTCTGGCTTTTTTATATCTGGTAAAATGAACATTATTGATCAGCCTGTGGCAACGACGTATCTTTGAATCATTGCTATAGTCGTAGATTAGTAAAAAATTGCAGAGTACTAAGAAACATCTTGTACCTTTTGAAGGAGATTTTAACGACATGATTTTCCAGATATTTAAAATAAATTTGATATATCTAGCAGTGTCTTTAAAAGAAGGATGACTATCACTGTAAAATTCCAAACCTCTAACAGTCGATTCACTGAAAACACCTGTAATGAAAATTAAAACATAAACTTTTGTAATATACACTAAAATCTTTCTCGTAATAACCAGAAAATATTGCAGTATTTATCGGAAAGGATTGAAAAGTCTTTGCACAATTAGCTAAAAAAACTTATCATTCATGATTTTTTGGTAATCTGAACAAGCAATTTGATTGATTGATTATAATGCGCTTTTTGCATGTGGAATACTGGGGTACAACTTTTGGTCAAGTCATAGTTAAGAATACAAATAGCATTCTCATCTTTTTGTGTACAACACGGAACAAACATAAAGCAAAGCAATCGGTGATATCTCCTACCCAGTAGCAATACTAATAAAATAATAATTTAAAATTTCGCACGATTCTGAGTAAAATTGCAACTGCTTCTTTTGCAATCTGTATGAAGTAAGCTGCTGTCCACAAAAAATCAGAGGGCGGCATTTATTTCTGTTGCAACAAAATTTGCGGAATCCGACACGTATGTAGTTTTGGCTGAACAAACCGGTGCGCAAGGGCACAATAATTTTGTGTTGATACTGCAAACAATATTCAACTGCTTTGCTAAGAATGAGTTGAAAAGAATCAACCAATGCACTCTTGCACCTTCCGAGAAAATGGCACGCACCATTAGAAAGTTAAATTCACAAACATCTGCGCAATAGTCTCCATCTACTGTGGCGCGTGTACTATGTGGGCTATACTGTAATGTGAATCAAATAAGGAAACAGATATAGTCAACTTTTTTTTATTTTATGCAATGGAAGCTTTTGTGTTTTTAAGTGCTTTAAGTTTAAGTATCATGGTTAACTGATATTTGTAAATTCAAAACAGTATGTTTGTTTGCCAAAAGGTAACTGTTGTTTCGTATTCAGTTGTGACGTCTTTGGCAAATAATTATCATTTAGTTAAGAGTGTTTTTCAATTTGCTTAAAATTGTAGTTTTTGCGCTGTTTCTTTCCTAGTTAAGACTCTGGTAATTTTTACTTTTCTTTCAAATATTTTAAATTGAACATTAGATTCGTAGCCAAAGGATGTTAAGATGAAACTTCTGTGTGCAGATGTTACTGTGCCTTATTGTGACTATACAATGCTAGCAGGTGTTTCAGAATGTAGGGTAAGACTTATCAGTTTAAAATGTTACGAAAAAGATATACATTTTGGACATTATTTCACTGAATGGTGAAACTTCAACGAGCAGCTATTATTGTGTCTCTCTTTTGATTCTTTTGTTAACCGAAAAACTGAGACTTTCAAGCTTTTTTTATCCAAAAAATTTGCTGAACTCCTTTTTATTTGATAAATTTTCTGATGTTTACAGTTTATACACCTTTATGCGGTTGTGGTGAAAGTGACCAAACCATGTGCCAGATTTTATTTGAATGCAAAGGCTCTTTGAGCATACCTAGTGATGCTGCCAATCAGCTTAGAGAAAGGATATGTGAAGCAGAAACTAACTGTTTCCCTAATATGCATGTTCAGAATTTCTGCACTATACTTCTGAATCACAATCGTGATTAAGGTTTTATAACTTTGCTGTTGAAACGCATTCAGGAATGTGGTTGTTATTTAAAATCCTCTGTAAAATTAACGCCATAGCTCTGTTTTTTTTTTGTTTTTTTTTTACATATCATTGCACCTTTTATGTTGGGCTTCAATGTGTTTTTTTTTTTTTTCTAATACTGACTTGCAACTAACCACTGTGAACTGTAGTGTTGTAGCAGTTTAGTAATATTTATTTTCTTCATTGTCAAGCGTATTACAAGTAATATATTCTGATTGGCATATAATTTATATTTCAGTGTTTTTTGTTTTTTTTACCCTCACAAGTGTCATAAGTTTTTTTTTTTTTTTTTTTTCATCAACAGAAACGGTGACATAGGCCTACTGTATTTCCATGTAGCAGTTTTCGTTATTTACTACACCTACTTTTTCTCTTCATAGCAACTGATCGTCAGAATTTAATAATTTTGTTCAGTTTTTCCCTAAATGTTGAAAACAAATGTTTTCAACTTCTAGAAAGAAGTGTTTTTATTTGGCTAAATGTGTATATTATATCGCATTGGTGAATAACCGCAGTGAATATTATTTGTGTACGTTCTTAGACACATTTTTTCTTGATGTATATAGATATATATATTGTGTCTCTTATCAAACCCTTCGTCCATTTTACATCGCCAGTTTGGCGCAGTGCATTAGAGCGTTGTTACTTTTGACAACCATGATTGGAAGGTTTTTGCTTAACTTTTAGCTGAGCTTCGTCAAGCCAAGTCATCTGACCGCGAACCAACGGTTACTAGTGATTTTGTCACTAAGTGAGGGTTTGGGCAAGATGGCTCTGAGACGGTACAATATTTTTATGATCGGCCTTCTCAGCTAATCGGCGTCAGTTGGTTCGCGGTCAGTTGTCGTGGACCCTGACAGGTACAGTAGTGTTCGAATTAATTTGGACAAAACTATATTTTTGCATTTGTTGAATTTTGTTTAGGTTAGTTTAGGGAATGTATGATAGATAGTATTGTAATGATAATTAATAAGCTAAGTAAAGAATATGAACCACTATTAACTGCTTTTATGCTCTATTTTTCAGATTAACAGATTTTTTTATTTTAAATTATGAAGTAAACTTATTCGTGGCCAAAAATATTATTTTGATTTTTGCATATTACTATCTGCCTGCTTACAATAAAATGAATATCGCTCCAAGAAAGAGGGCACAAATTGTTACTCTACGACAACACTCTAATATGACAATAAGAAAAATAGGAGAGAAGCTGAATGTGTCAAAATCAAATGTGGGGCGAATTTTTGAAATGATGGATACTAATGGTGACGTCACCACGACTAAAAGGCGGGATCAGCATGAATGAAAGCGTAAAACGACCACTCGTGATGACAAAATGATATTGCAAAATACTTTTAAAGACCTTAGAAAAACTAGTAAGGACCTTCAAAGAGATTTAGCAACTGCAGGAGTCAACGTGGATTCGTCAACCATAAGAAAGCGACTTTTGAAGCTGGAAGAAAAGCCAAAAGTCTATGCAAGAAGCAATTGCCAACTGCTGCTATGAAAAAGAGACGCCTAAAATGGGGTAACAAATACAATAAAAGGGAAAACAGGAATGAATAATAATTGTTTTTTAGATGACAGCCATTTTGAAGTGCTTGGACTCAAATCTCAATATGTAAGACGAAGTGTTAGAGAACCCCTCAATACCTTTTATATTCTACAGGCCCCAAAACGGCCCCTAAAGAAAATGTTTTGGGGTTGCTTCACTCTTCATGATACTGGAAGATTATGTACAAGCGAAGGAATGATGAAATCAACTAAATTTTGGAAAAAGACTTGGTTTCAACAATGCAAAAATCATTCTCAGATGGCAGTGGTGTTTTTCAGCAGGACAATGCACCATGCCATACTTCAAAAAAATGCAAACATTTTTTTAAAAATCGAAATTAACTTTGCTAGACTGGCCTGGCAACTGCCAATACCTAAACCCCATCGAAAACTTGTGGGCTATCATAAAAAGGTGTCTTTAAGTATGTGACTGCACAACTAAAACCAAACTCATAGAAGCCAAAATACGAATTTGGTACCATGATGAAGAAATTAAAGATATTTGCTCAACCCTAGTTGATTTCATGCCAATACGAATTTCAATGCTCGTAAAGGCAAAAGGAGGATATATTAACTATTGAACGTGCTAGAGTTGATATAATTTGGATTAAAGACGCGTTTTTGAGAATTTTTCTAATTTTTTGACACTTTTCGTTTTGTCCCAATTAATTTACACACTACTGTATATAAATGCAAAAAAAATCAATCAATAGTTTACAATTAGTAATCGCACACGACTTTCATTTGGAAAATATTGCACATTTTTTATGTATTTTCCTGTCTATGGGTATCAAAATGACGTCAGTGATGACGTCAGTAATGACGTCAGTATTACGTTATTTTTGTTATTATGTTAACTTTGGTTGAAAGCATTATATTTTGCATAATAGTTGGTATAGCAATGCAATAAACAAAATTTTCCAAGTAACCCTTCTGTTGTCCGCCCTAAAATTCAGCAAGCAATCCCGGTCTTGATGTTTCTATATATCCCTGGCATGACCACGTGATAATTGATGCATGCTGATTGCTGATCAAAAGATTTTTTTCATGCTTTATTTTCTTCTGCGCTATCTACTTTTAAACTGCAAAACGCACTGTATTCAAAGTTTGAGCGATTGAAGATGTCAAGGAGGACTAGCATGTGACAGAAATCAAGGGTGCCAGGTTGGGAGATCCCCCTCAATCGAGTTCTCTGAAATTTTGAACTTTTAAACCGTTAGAGCTAGATGGATCAAATTTTTGGAATGGGTAGATATCAAAAATAAACTAAACGTAACAAAAATTGGGGGTGCCACAATGGGGGCATCCCCCAAAACGGGCCCCCCAAAATTCTAACTTTTTAACCTTTCAAGCTTGACACATGAAGTTTTTAAGGTAAGTAAATATAAAGAAAAAATAAAACTTGACAAAATTTGGGATGCCAAAATGGGGGTCCTTCTCAAACGGGGCCGCATAAGTTCAAACTTTTTAACCACTCACGTTAGACGCATGAAATTTTCCGGGGAGGCAAATATGAAGAAAAGTTTCCCCAAACGGAGCTCTCCAAAATTTAAACTTCTTAACCTTTTAAAATGGATACATGAAATGGTGGCCCACTAATTTTCAAATTTTCCATTTGAAGCAACCTTTGCATTCCTGCACCATCAGCTTCTTCCAAAAAGGTGCTTCTCCAGTGCAGGCTTGACTGTGAGCGAATTAAAAATGCAACCAAGTGGTGAACATTTAGAAGCGCTCGATGTAATGCACTGCAATAAAGCGATGCTTTAATTAACCAAATCGTTGAATAATTTTTTTCTGAATATCGGTGGTGGTTGACTGGTTGTTCACTTTTTCAGCAAATTAAGTTAACTTAAGCCAGAATAGGATTCGGTATTCTGGATTCGGTTTTAACCATTCGGAATAATTCAGCTTATACTGCACATCCAATGCGATCCTTTTTGTAGAATGATGAGTTTTGAAATATTATGTGCTATGATTTCCAGAATCGAAGTTTGAACGCAAAACAAACAAAGCTAATTATTTTCAGAAAATTAGCTACTACAGATCATTTCTGGGAAAAATCTATTTATTCACTGTAGGAAGGTCTGTTCTTAATTTTGACTGGTTTTTTGAAGTTCAATGAAATAAAAATATTAACATAACTGGAAAACTTTTCATATGATTGTTCAAAAAAAAAACAACTGAAAATTCAAAAAATATTTTAGTAGTATACTGTAGAACTGCATCATGCCGCATATAGAAATACTGTACTTTAACAAAATAAAATAAGCAACTCTTTTTTTACCAAGGACACTATATATTCCGTAGGTCTAGTTATGTAAGCCTACTCTGAGTTGTTCCTTTATGTCTTTAGGCCTAATCTTTTTGACAATTTTGCACGATGATTGAAATTCACTCATGCTTAAACAAATCGTCCTTAATCCAGTTTTTTTGTTTTTGCTTGAGAGAGAAATTTTTGTTTTTTTTAACTACCAGTACGCTAAGCAATAATTTTCTTTGACTTGGCTACCTATTATGATACCAAATCAAACATTTATTTTATGGCAAAAGACTATGATTAACATAGGTGTTTTTTTTGACATTTGGAGACAAAATAGTCCTAAACGCTATTTTGCCTCCAACTCCTAAACAGTAAATAGCCCAGTAACCCTAACCCTGAATCGTAACCCCAACCCTAACCTCACTGCCTCAGACCTTAGCCTAGCCCTAACGCTAACCCCAACTCTTAATCCTAATCCAAAGAGAGGGAAAATGCTACCGGTATGTTGCCTCTTGAGACAAAATAGCTGCTTCCACTAAAATTTGTTATAAGTACAAGTTACAACTTTAAATTTTTTCTACGGTAGTGTCTGCTGCACTAGTCCAGTTCCCGATATAAAAACGCAGCTGCACCAGCAGCCAGTTATATTGCTTTTTTCTCATTAATTCAAGTTAAACACGGCACTTTGACGCATCAACTGCGTAGCCTTGGTGGTGTAGTGGTAAGCGCGCTTGCTGGTTGAACTCAACGTTCAAATTCCATTTGTGCTAAACGCGCTGGGCTCGTCTCGCGATTGAGCACAATCGCGCAGTGTTATTTTTATTTCTTTTTCTTCAGAACCTTGCATTAGACTTAGAGTTACCGGTAGGGTTTGGGCAGCAATACTAGCTTGAGAGATCTGAGATAGTAACTTGAAGTGCAAAAACAAACGATCGGTGCAACAGCAATTTCATGTTGGAAACCAGGCCGGTGCTCTAGACACTGCCTTTTTCTACGAAACGTGACATATGTAGGCCTATATCATAATACAGCTGCACAATCTTCTGGGGCACAATTTACCTCGGTATAGGTCTGGGAAAAAGTTTCTCCTTCTTCAAATACTAAAATAGGGTTAATTACCAAAACAATAATCAACAATAGAATAGGTAGGCTAATATAAAAACATACCGTAGCCTACCGGTAATAATTACAATTTTACAGTACTTTGTTTCATGTCTGAAATTACCCTTATTTTTATTCAGTATTGGCTGAAGTTAGGGTTTGGGTTAGGGATCGATTTTGGGATAGTTTTAGATTAAGCATTAGTGTTTGGGTTAGATTTGAGTCAGAAGCTATAAAAAAGTAGATAAAAATTTTCGGGGAAATAAAACCTTCCAAATATAATACCGTATTAAATAGCCTACTGTCAGACTGTAGCTTAGTCCAGTAGTCTAGAAGCCATTTTTACAAGACAATGCTAAATAGCATTTGTAAAACTAACCCCAGCACTGCAACACAAACTGTTAAAACTATTACCTCCAACCCTAACCTTAAACAAACTCTTAACAATTCCTTAAACCTGTAAATTTTTGCCTAAAACCATCCACTCAAACACCAATGCTACTGTAAATACTTGAAAAACTATTTGTCATGCTGTTCCGCTTCAGTAATTTTGTTTTTTTGTTTTTAAAATTTGTGAAGTTTTTTAGCTCAACCATCTTTAGTTTTACAAAGAAGTTAGACTAAAATATAAAAAATTACTGATTGGTGTTGCTGATTACTCTGCACAATAGTAAGGCATAAGTTTTAAGTAAGGCTTGGCTTCACCATAACAAAGTTTTTTCAAGTGCTTGCTCCTAAAAAATCACAAAAATAAACATGGATTTTCGACAAAATAACATGTAGGCCTTGTTTATGATTCAGATCCCTGTTCAGCACTTTTGGAATGAACAGCCGAAATTAATAACAAAAAATTGTCGGTAGTTAACAAAACTTTTATCCAGCAATGTTGGCCTGGGGCTGGCATCCAAAGTTGGTCCTGTATTGGTTGAAATGCATAATGCCGATGGCAACCGATTTTGAGCCAATATTCCACCAACGTTGGCTGAATCGCAATAAAAAAAAAGTATTTTTGGCAGGTTGAATACCTATAAATAAAGGAAAATGGCCAAGAATCATTAAACAATTGTGAAAAAATTTGAGGAAACTTACTACTACAATAATTACGGCTTTTGCAAAGATGTTGGAAAAACATTGGCAACGTTGGCAAAGCGTTGGCAAATTTGCCGACGTTTTGCCAACCCTGCCAACCGATGACCAACATTGGCGCGTTCTTGCATGTTTGCTGGGAATCTTGGTCTTTTTGTTATATTGTGGCTTTGTGGTTGTTTAGTGATCTTGACAATATAAAGTGACTAAAACCAAACAAACTTAGTTTTGTAGTCGAAAATCAATATTAGCATGTCCAGAAAACACTACACAACTGAAGAAGCAGCTAAAAAGTTTTTGCGGGATTTAGACGATGAAATTAAAGCCAAAGAATTTCATTCCGACAGTGAAAGTGAGGGTAATTTGCCCGTACTGCTGTTATCCGAGTTAGAACTGGAAAGTAGTGATAATTCTGAAACTGAAGAAGTCATTTCCGCTCCCAGAAATAGAGCATGGCATCGCAGCAAAAGATTAGCAGAGGTGGAGTCCTCGAGGACGTCTTTGGCCTCGAGGACGTCCTCGAGGACGCATTTTGAAGTCCTTGGCCTTAGCCTCGAAGGTCAAGTCCTTGGGCTTGGCCTCGAGGCCTCAAGGAGGTTTTTTTTTGAAGATCGCCTAAAAAATTTCTGTGAAGACGTTTTTTTTTGTTTTTTTTTTGGGAGAGCACTTGCGCTTGTGTCCTTAATCCTTGGCCTTGGCCTCGAGCATTTCTGTCCTTGGCCTCGAGAGTGTCTGTCCTCGGAAAGGCTGTCCTTGGCCTTGGCCTCGGATTTTTTTTGCGTCCTTGGCCTTGGCCACGAGCCTTGTGTCCTCGACTCCACCTCTGAAGATTAGTGCATGATTTAGAATCGGCTTTGTCTCCGGCGAATTATAATGAAATTGCTGAAGTCAATACCTAAAAACTCTACACTGCTTGCTTGGAAAAACAGAAAAATTTTACTAAGTCAGTTACATGGTCTAACACAAAGCTATCTATCTACTGTATATATATTGGCCGTCAATCAAAACATTCCGTCATAATTGGACAACCTGGCCCATTTGGTGATGCAAAACCAGCGTTGGACTCTTAGAAAGCGTGGGAGCTATTTTTTTCTCGTGAAATTATGCGAATCATTGAGAAACACACAAACGCACGCATTCAAAAAGCATGGGAGTCTTTCAAGTCAACTTCAAAAACATTTTTGTTTACTAATGATATTGATGAGATTGAATTGCAAGCATTTATTGGTCTTATGTATCTTCGCGGCCTTGCTGGGCTGAATAGCAACAATACTAAGTCTTTGTACCATTCTCTGACGGCACCGCAACCATTTGGCGCTACAATGAGCAAAAACAGACTAGAGTTTTTGTACACTTGCATTTCGTTTGATGATTTTTCAACGAGATTCCAGCAATGGACTAATGATCGCTGTGCTACAGTACGCGAAGTCTTTGAAATGTTTTGCCACAATTGTTCCTCTCAAATTATTCCTAGCGAATATTTATCTTTGCGTGAAACTTTATATCCAATGAGAAATCAAATAGGATTTAGGCAAAATATGGACTGCTTTTTAAGTCAGTAGATACCGTCAATTACAGCTACACATTTATTGCAGCACCGTACTCCGGAAAACCTTCTGAAAATCCAACAAGTTATTTACGAGACAGGAACTGAAAACATTATAAAATATTTTATCAACAAACTTAAACAAAACGTGGACTTGCAAGGACAAAACATTTCGTTTGATCGCTTGTATACAAACATACCTTTAGCACAGTGGCTGTTGTCACACAACATCACTTGCTTTGCCACAATCAAGGCTAATCGAAAAGGCATTCTAGTTGAAGTTAAGGAGCTGGCCAATCGAGAACCTTTTACGTACGAATGTTTTTGGGAGGCAGAAGAAAGCAAACATTCTCTACATTCATATGTAGTTAACACTAAAAGTTTGGGAAACAGAAATGTCTTGCTTCTTTCTACAATGCAGCCCATACTTGGAACTATAAAAGACGATGGAAAGCAAAAACTAGCCATTTATAAGCTATATGACTACACCAAAGGAGGAACTGAAGTGGTAGACCAACATATGACTAATTACACTCACTAAGCGAAAAGCAAGCGTTGGATCTTGCCGGCATTTTCTTACATCCTGGACGTAAGCCGCATTAACGCTGCTACAATCATGTCACTGAATAAAGAAAACGACCTTCGACAGATTGATTCGTATGATTTTGGAATGGATTTAGCGCTTGCTTTGATTCGACCTCACGTTCAAAGAAGACTTTCGATTGGTTTGCAATTTGATGTGCAACGCAAGGTGAAGCTGGTTTTGGGAGAGCAACAATTTCGATTAGGAGAGTCCAGTGGTATTACAACACTTACACCAGGACAATTTTCAGCAAAATCTGGCACTAGAAAGTGTTGCCGTATTTGCATCCAAAACGAAGTAGGCCCTGGCCAGAAAAAAAGAAAAAGGGATATGAACAAGTCAAGAAATCAGTGCCGAACCTGTGACCACCCATTACACATGCAACACTGCGTTTAAATATGTAATATGTGCTTTGAACAATGCCGAGATAATTTTCAGTCCGAGTAATAATGCTTTGTTTTTGCTTATCAATAATAATTTGTTTTTGCTTACTAATTATTTTGAGGCAAATAATGTGATTAGGAAATAATTTTTTGCATGGCTGATACAAAAATAAAATTGAAAAAAAATACCAGCTTCTGCAGCAATCAGAGTCTACGTTTATTGTGACACCATAACTACTTTTAGCTCCGTGAAATATGATTTGTGAAAATTTGAGTTTGCACGTAAAGTACTTGTGATTTTCACTAATCTTACATTTGTTACGGCACAATTTTATTTTAAGTGTGTGTTTCAAGTCATAAGTTTGCAACAGTTGAAGAAATTTAGTGGCTGCCTGAAAACACAACCAAATGTATGTTTTATTTAGGCAATGCTTTGTAAACGATTTTTTGAGATATCGATACAAGAATGGTTCTGCAATTAGTAAATGTCTCATACGACAAACTTTTAGAAATAGATAATGGCACTGCTCTAAAGTAAATAATTATCTGGAAGATTTTGTATCATTTATGATCTATTTCATATTTAACGCTGCAATCAAGTTTTATTACTATTTTCCGCTGATTATTGTAAAACACTAATGCTGCAACTTAAGTAACCCCTTTCCGGTTAGCCCAAACCATTCAGAATTTTTATGGCTTATCTCCTAGCTTGAACGAGAGACTGCGTTTTTTACTATTTGGTGGTGTGTGTAATTTTATTCTACAGCATTAGATAAGAGTATAAACTAAAATGAATAACGGTACTTGTGGTTTTGTAGTGTACTGTGTATCATACTTTTTATTCAACTGGTAAGCAGTTGTTTGTAAATTCTAAATTTCTATCGCAAAGTTTGCGATTATGATAAATGTAATAGCATCATTCTTTCTCGGAAGCTTGTTCTAAAGCAGTTCGTTTTGCGCAAAACCAGATTGCGATAAAAATGTCCTAAAATGAAATAACAATAATTAGGTCCAATTGATCTGATTTTTCTGATTTTATGTGGCCAGCTCTACAAAATGAAGCCATACTGTAATTTAATCCTAAATTGAGTAATACCAACTAATACGTAGCTGAGTAATAGAAATCATCGCCTACAGTAAATGCTACTCTTCTGTTTGTTTACCACCAACTGCACAGTAATTGCCTACTGTTCTCGAATACTCCGCGATTTGATTTTAATTTGTGTTTCTTTTGTTAAGTCCTGAATTTCCTTTGCATAACATTGTCAGACAAACTGGCAAAGCAAATCCAATTTTGATTATAAATATTTGTATTTAGGTTACCTTACAAATTGCTTGATATTTTGAGCTATCATCAACATGACATCGAACTGGGTGATGAAAACTTTAGCATTCAGTATAAATCAATTTGAGTAACAGGGATTTGAGAAATACCTAAGCGAATCTTGACAAAAACTCTACAAAGCTGTCAAAGTTTCTAGCATAATAAGAAAAACTACAATTCCAATTCTAACTTTCACAAAAATAAACAAATTGTATATTAAACCGCAGCATCGTTATTGTTATGGGCTTTTTGGCCAAATACTATCGGAGCAAAGTTCAAATAATGCTGTAATGGGTGCAAATAATAATACATTTTAGTGATTTACGGTTTGTTCATATACCAATCGTCTTCCTTACAACATAACAGAAAAGAAACAAAAGTATTGCAAAACATTTGCAAAGTTAAAAATTATTTTGCCTGGTCATAAGTCAAATTGTAAATTTTGCACAGCAAAACAAGTTTTATTTTTGCAGCGAGCGTTTGTTTCAGTTGTTTTCAAGACTGAGTAAAAAGTACAAAAATGGAAATAGGCCAAATTTCAAATAAATGGGGTAAATTTGCAACTTATCGCCGCTGTATTTTTATAGCCAATAACTTACGCGTTTATAATAATAATGTAGTTGGTTTTGTAAAAACTCTGTTCCTGCATTATTATTTACAATTTTAGTGGAATATGTTTACTAATTATAATAGAATTTCACTAAATATCCATTCACGTGATTAAAGCTGATCGCATGGCAACAAACCAAGTATCATTCATTACGTAATCACAAACCGCTTGTACGTGTTGTGTGCAATTGTGCGTCATCATCATCCTAATTACTACCGTTACCCTTTTCCCACAATGAAGCCAACATAACTGCATTTCATGCTTAACTGCAATTGAGTACAACCATTATAATCTCTTTTAACGCTTACTAGCCATTTTAAGGATACGCTTTTTGGTCACTGTTCAAAACTGGGGATGGGGCGAGCTTGACCGCTCTGTTTGAACGCTTATATCTTTGTAAATACACAAGCTAAAGTTTCAAAAAAAGCATCAGTATGCCAAGAAATTTACACACTTTCTTGCCAAAGTTTGATAGTCTAAAAAAACTTTATGTTAATTAAAAAATTACCAGTTTTTGTGACCCCACTCAAAATCAGCTTATTTTTAGAAAAAAAGAGAAAAAAGAAACAAGAGCGATTCGATTACGCGTCGACAAGCTGTGATTGAATGACTAAATAATACGCAAAGCTTTTTTATCGCGAAACTTCTTACCTCAAACATAATTATGACTTGCTTGGTTAGCGTTTTGACTAATCTGTAATTGTTTTCAACAAGTCAAAAGGGTATAGCAGAAATCTAGCTCTTCAATAACATGCCCAAAACACATCAATAAGCAATTTTCTGTTATTATTTTGTTTTTCCTCGTGCGTCATCACTATCGTTCATTATAACATTTTTATGACACGTAAAGCTTTATGGCCAAACCGCCTGACTCACACGTAATTACGACATTGAATTCGCAATCAAATTAGCGAACGTTTTTATTTTACAAAAAAATAATTACCAATTGTAATTTGCAGTTAATTAAGTCGCGTCCTGTATGAAAAAAAGTATGCGAAATATTCAAATACTCAAGTGTAAAAATGTGGAAAATCAAAATTTGTTTGTATGATTAGTTTGAAACAATTCCGATCAGCAATTGTGCTTTTTTAGTAAAAATCTTATCGATTTGCATAAAAGTTTGCCAAAATTTTCTGGCTTATTTCCGAAATGTGACAAAAGATTTGATAAATTATATTGACGCATTATGCTCCAATGAAACTTTAATATTGGGATTTAGCGAATTTCTTAATTTTTCGAATTTTTAGCAGTTACCAAAAATGCTGCGGAAAAAATTCTAAAATATTTCTGGTGCTGCCGTTGCAAGTCCACTGAAGAAAATGGACTCAATTTGAAAATTTTGATTTTTTTTCTGCAAACAAAAATGTACCAAGTCACGCAGGAAAATGAAACAACAAAAAATGCAGAACAATCCTTCTGAAGAAACCTTGCGAAAAGACAACGGCAATTTTTTCGAAATAACTCAAGGCCGTTTTCAAGGAAAGGCGCTACCGTTGAGTGTGTTATATTGGTAGAAATCTAATAATATGTAATATCAATGCGCAGTAGTGCATAAAATATTAGCTATTTTCTAAACGCAGCCAAGGATAGATAAATAACAATTAAACTTGCGGTAAATCTTTTACCAAACTTTTGTGAATACTGGCGAAGCTAATTCTTTGCACGCAGCAGTATATATACTTTCCGCCCACTAAGGTAACCAAGAATTAACAAAATTGTACTTAAATACTTTTATTTTGCTCTTCATTTGAAATTTTATAAAACCTTCAAAATAGTTTTAGAAGTTGTCGACAACAAAGCACTAGACCAAGGGCGGCTAGTAATGGAAACCGAAAAAGCTGCAGCATATTCTGCATCGTCTGTTCGTTATTCCTTTTTTATTAATATTTTTATTTTGGAGGTTTTTAGCTGTGGCGACTCGTAAATAATTAATCACCTTTACCCCTCTTTCTCCTGCTTGACCACAAAAATTAGAAAAATATTGCATTTTTATAGCTATTTTAATATAAAAAAATTTTTGGAAACTCTTGAAAAAAGCTGGTCACTTTGCAGCTTTTATAACGCATTGAAATTGTACGCGGTGACGTCACAGCTAGAATTTCTTCACTCCCTGTTTTGATAAATAGACAAAATTAAGCTGCAGCTTGCGTAGCTTTTTGGCTTGTGAGAAATGTAAATGTGTGTTTCTGGATAGCAAGCCCTGAACTTTTGAATTTATCACATCTTGTTCTGTTGTAGGAAACTGCGATTGGTGTAGACTGTAGAGTTGTGGAAGGATATATGCTAAACTAGAACGTGACATCGCAAGTGATATCCGGGGACTTCGCGACAGTGTTCAAATTTGACTGAATTTATTACGCTTTTAAATAGCGACCAAATTGCGTGAAATGAATTTGTTAATATGTGGTTGCTGGTAGTCAGATGAATAATTTAAATGCGCATCTTTCAAATTTTTTTCATTTATTTTAACAGCTTCTGGTTATGTGCTTTCGATATTTAAATGTCTCGAAAAATTGAAAATTTAATCACGGAACGTCAATTCTATAATTGTGCAGCCAAAGCCATTTATACCATTCTTGGTCTTATTAATATTGCAGATCAGTCTTTTTTTGCAGTTAAAATACCTGTCGTAATGATTAAACTACAGAAGTGTACTTATTACTGCCGCAATTTTTGTTTAATTAGATCAGATAAAGTTTTTACATCGGCATTTTTGTTTTTTTAAAGAATTCCAATCATTAAAGCAGCGACTAAAACTGCCTGGGTGCTTCGAGCGATGTTATTTCAAACCATGGTTAAACGCATACTTAAATAAAGAATTAATGTTTTAGGAGAAATAATGTCTCTCCTTAAGGTTTTGAAACATGTCTTCAGTCACGCGCCGGTAACGACGGCCAAATCTTGAATTGAACTTTCGTCGTCAGTGATACCAATCTAAACTAGTTTTTCTTGTCCGTGCCCGGGCCTCGGCGTGCCGCTTTTGCGTTTGGAACATTACAATAAATGAGGCATAAACTTTGATTAATCACAAAGGTGACTGCGAAGTAGATTCCAGTTGACCTAGAAAGCTCATTTTTGTTAATACGTTTAGTAACACTTTTTATTGCAGTTGAATTTATCTACGACGTTGACTTTTTAGGGTCCAAATGTTTTTATGTAATTGGCAGCTTACTCTTTCAAAATGGTCTCGAGCCGCCACTACGCTGGACTGTATAAGGACCTATAGTTGCGAACCATGCAACATAGCAACCAGCGAATGCGCAACTAAACTAGTTACACATATGCACAATTAAAAATTTGAAGCCGCAAAAATCAGTTTTTGCACGCAAACTTTAGCATTTCCAATAGTTTAGTTTGTGTTTTTGGCACCACAACTTCGTTTACCCTGATCTGTTTGTAAGTTGTGCATTAGCAACAAGTATTTTGTCTACATGCATGATAATAGTCAAAAATCCGGCTTGCTGGAAGTCCGCATACTGCCTTTTCCGCCCGCCAAAGCGAAATGTACGAGAAGACCAAAAATAGAAGGTATCGTTTTTAAAAAGGGACTGCTTTATGCTAAAAATACAAACGACAAACAAACAAAAGGTTTTCATCTTGCTGAATGGCTGTTGCGCCCCGGGACACTGGTCTGCGCTGGCGGTTTTTCCTCCCTTCCGTTGTACGCCACTAATATAGCCTACAATTAAATTTTATAATTTGCAACAATGATGGTAATTGATACGGTAGGTGGTTTTTACATATTTTTTTTTGTAACTGAGGACCCAGCAGCACTACTCTATAGTTCACAAATTAGATCAAAAAACGCAATTAATTGATTTTCTTTTATGCTGTAACGTACCATAGCTCATCAAGCCGTTTCTCTAATTATCAGGCAAGCAGCAAGCAGGATAGTTTTGGAAGAGCAATATCTTTTCGATCATCTTGGTAACTACATGGTTTTAAAACAAATAATTTTTGTTTTGCTAATACATTTGTAAAAGTTTTGCATTCGTTTCTTGTTATTATAAAAAGTTTTAGTGGTAATAAGTTCCTGAGGTTATTGGAGGTTTAGGGTTAAAGCCCCAGCTACCAGAAACAATGAGTCTTGGGGCCTTTGCCCCCAGCGCTCAGAGATTTTTGCGATGTTTTTTGAAAAAAAACAAAAAAACAATTTCAGGCCTATTTTGGTTAAAATTATTGCTTATAAGCACCGCACATAACAGGAATGTAAAGCATGATTTTAATGGCTGTGTAAAAAAAGCTAAACGAGCGATGCCTATAATAGTAATTAGAAAATTTTATTCATTTTAATTCTAGCCATGATACAAATCTGTTATTCCAAAAACTAGCAAGTTTTATCAACTTACCTCGGAATATCCCCCATGCCCCCCACCCCCCAAAACATAAACACTTATTTGATTAGCTTACCTCAAGCACTTTTTGGCAAGCAATCAACTTTGATCATGCTTGGTCGAATTATTTTACTGATATTTTTAAGTTGTTTTTGAGAAATTTATGCCCCCTCCCAAAAAAATATAGCAAAAACGACTTTGAAGTCTCTTCCTTTTCCCCGGCTAGGGCTGTAATTATTTTATTAATGAAATGTAAAGCAGCAAGTTTCTGCGAACTACAATATATTTGTGATTCTTGATGCGTGCATTCCATGCAACTAGATTCAGCAAAATTGCGCAATATAATATTCAAAACTACAGCTCCCAATTTGTTAAGTATCAAACACGTTAAGGTTTAATTTTTTTTTTTTTTTAATATTTTCGAAGCTATATAGGCCACTTACTGTCAACTTATGTAATACTGCATATAAATTCAAAAGTTTATTATTATACCAATGTCTGAGCATAGGTCTGAGCTTTTGATAAAGCTTTGTTAATTTGTTAGTGAACTGTGAACGTGAGTAGAAAAAGAAATTGCCGGAATAGGTTGTTCTATTCAATTTTTAAACAAGCGGATTTTTGTGTTCTGTCAGATCAATCGATGAATGACATGGTTGTAGCCTACCAGTCGATTAATTATGTAAATATGCGTATGTTAACCATATACTGTAATATGCAATCAAGCAACTGACTGTCAATGATTTTGGCTGATTTTTTGCTCCTGCTATCTTACTGTAAGGCAAGTAAGATTTGCATGGGGAGCAAAATAAACCTTAAACGAATCCTCAGATATTCCTTTGACAATGGGACTGCTAAGTGCTAATTATCACAAAGTATTGTAAAGCGAATCTTTGCCGCAGTAGTATGTAACATTTGTTTCTAATCTTAATTGAATGCTGTGGCTTTAAATTACTACAATATTTTTACCAGTAGCGGCCACGTAATCAGTGGGGGCTAAGGGGGCTGAAGCCTTTACCCTTGGCGAAGTCACTTGGAAAATTTAATTCAAACATGCATGCTTTTAAACGTGCTTTGAACTATTTCTTTTGACAAAAAAGTATAAAGGTAACTGAATCGGCTATAGGTAATATAAGTTTGTCAAAAAGTTTCTAAATCTTCAAATCTTTGCAAGATTATTTGCTTATGGCTCTGCACACAAGCGAATTGCCATCAAACAAGCGTTAATACTTATTTTGGAAAATTACAAACCTTGCCAAGTGGCCAAACCATGACCCCTAACGGCTGCTTGTGCCCCCCCCCTTTTGGTTCACTAAAGATACTTGTTTAGAACATCACGTTACGAAAAGACAACTAACAATTATGTGAAAAAGATTGGTAACGTTCAATCTTATCTGTACTCTAGCAGTAAATTGATGTTTTTGAAAATCAAAAGTTTTGTGGTTTATGTTTCAAATACCAGCTTTACCATTCAAAGTTTAAACCTCTGAACCCATTAGGTCATGAATTAGGCTATTTATATCAATTCCAAAACCACGAGCGTTTGCATTATATGCAATTCAATGAATTCTACGCCCAAAGTCAGTGTTTCTTAAACCATGGGTCGGAATGCACATCAGGTCGCTAAGCGTTTAGGGATAGTAATACAACCCAGAGGTTCTCTTCCCCCCCTAAGCCAAATCACTTGGAAACTTTAACCTTAGAATACAGGCGTTTAAATGTGCTTTGGACTTGACCTGTAAGTAAAGCAAAGGCTGAATGGACTGGATAATTTAATTTTTTCAACTGGCTTCCAGAGCTTAGCAATTTCTTTCAAATAGCTTTAAAAACCAGCGAAATGTGATCCAAATGGCGTTAAAATGGCTATTTTTCTCAAAAAATGAAAAAAATCTTCCAGCGGCTGGGAGCTTCACCCCCAGACCCCCGTCTATGATGCCCTTGAATTGCACCATTTTGTTTAGCTGGACATAAAATTGATGCATTTATCAAATAAAAAGTTTTAACTTTTGGTTCAAGCTCCCTTTTCTCCCTTTAGCAAAATCTTGGTTTCAAATGTGTAGCAGCATGCAGATGTCGACTGACAAAATAGTTAGTTTGTGTTTTTGATGGCTAGCTGTTTTGGTTTTTGAAGCATACTTCAGCTTGTTTAGGTCACAGTGACCGCTGCAAATAATTTTTTCAAGCAATTATGGACCGGAACCGAAAAGCTAAGAGAGGCTACCGGCCGTATATGCCTTCTTTTTAGACATGAACACAAAATTTTGTGAATTGCGCATAATTTTCAATTGTGTGGGATCAATTTTAAAAGATCAGTTTATTTTAGTGCCCCCTCATTCTCGGCAAGTGCCCTTTTCGTTTGCTGTGGGCTGGTGACGGCTCTTCAATCAGCTGTAGACTAGGCTTCCACACCCCCACTTTGGAATGCAAACAATTTTAAGCAAGAGTTCTAGCCCCCTTAGCAAAATTCTGATGGCACCCTGATTTTCGCAATTTTTGCGCAGCAGCAGCAAAAATATAAGTAGGCCTACTGCAGTTAAATGCACATTATTTTAAATGTAGTGGCATTATCCTAATTGCAAAGTTTTTCTAAATCTTTTCTAAACACTCTAATTTTTCCACCGCTATATCGAAGCCTACTTGCCGTCAAATTTATCATAAAGTTATTAAAAATACAATATTGAAAGTTGAAACCCACATATTTGAAACACAATTTGCATACGTGCATATGAAAAACGCAACTTCGGCAGTGGCAACAACATTTTGACAAGAAAAAAATATATAAACGCTTTTGGCATAAAACATAGTTGGTCAAAGTTGGTTATTTGCCAATTAATTGTTTGATTAAAATGCCGCCTAAATATTGCAATAGACATAGGTGGTTAAGTTAATGCAAAACGTTAGCTTCGTTAACCACTAGTCCGTTGAAAAACTTCACACCTCCGTTAACGTTAATCCGTTATTTTCTGCCTTAATTAACGGAAGTTAATAAAGTCCGTTAATTCGTTAACATTTTGCGTGTAATTTACATTTCTTTTTATTCACTTGCTTCTAGAATACGTATTGACGCTGTTGAGCTGATTGTAAAGAATATTTATTGCTATGGTGGTGTTTTGGGTTTTGGAAGTTACATTTTACAGTCTTATAATAATTTTAAGACAAAACTAAGTTCAAATGCTCTAACAAAGCTGCGATCGGAAAATGTTTGAAAATTGAGAACAGCAAAAATAAACAGACCTATGAGGCTGCAGCTTATTATTTTTAAAAAGAGCTCCTTTCTTCGCTTTCTTTTATAAAACTCATGGTAATACGCAACAAGTGTTACCAGAGCAAACTGGTTTGTACTGGTACGATGAATGAATGGTGCAAGATATTAACAATAAAAGCCTTAACGGAAGTTAACAGAACTTAACGGAAGTTACTTTAGTCCGTTAAGAGAACTTAACGGAAGTTAATTTAGTCCGTTAACATGAAAAAACTTTTTAACGGAGTAACGAGTTAATGAAAAAGTTAGCTTCGTATTAATGGATTAACAATTAACGGACTTGTGCCCCCCTACGGCAATAGCCAATGTGTATCGAAACGCGATAAAAAAAAAGCATTTTCGAAGCCAGCAACAACCTTTCGATTGACAGCTTTCAAGCTTTGCATCTGCTGTACGTACCAATTGTACCACGTACTTGTACAATATACAGTACATAAATCAGCAGTAGGAAAAATTAAATACAATTGGCCCATTGAGTCGAAACTATGGTTTTGTTTTTCAGGCATATTCAAAAAGCGTTTACTCAAAAACAATAAGCGTAATGTAATTAGAACATTGAACTTATTTTGTTGGTTTTGCAATTTGTAAGCTCAAATTGTAATACAAACAGTAAAACAAAACTATGACCTGGCGACAGTAAGACCGTAATGTGGAAACAAAAATTCTTTGCCTGTTTGATTGACAATCTCACTTAGTTGTAAAAGACTCTTTGCTACGATCAATAAGATTTTTCTAAATGAAAATAACAGCTGTTTTCATGACAAAATGTTATTTGTCATAGCGCCTTGCCATTGCGCTCTCGACTGACGGCCGAGAACACATAGTTTCGATAGGTGTCGCTAAGCATGCAAGGCTCATTCTCGCCTATTCTCTTTATTTACGAAAATCAGAGCTTGACCTGTGTGCTGACTTTAACAGTTAATAACTCGCTTTATAGTTTGTAAAAAGTCTTGAAATTTTTATCAATGGAAGCAGAATTTCTTAACTTAAAAAGTTAAGGAATTTGATCGACTATCTTCAAATAGCTTTAAAACAATAGGCGTTTAAAAAAAGCGTGTGCACAAGTAGCCCTCCCCCAATCCTGACAGGGTTAAAGGGTAGCAAATTTTTAAACAGTAGACAAATTTTTTTTTTTGGGGGGACAGAGAATGGAGATACTGGTTTAAATAAAAAGAGGTTCAATAGCAGATAGGCGGAAGGAAGAGATGCGACCGTAGCCAAAAATAGAAAATTATTTGCTGTCATCGTATTATGTTAAGCTCAGGCAAAATTTAGTGAAGAATGAAGTCCAATGGCTGAATCAGAAGTAAGCGACTAAGTATTAGGCTGGGTGGAAGATTTGCTTTGACGGGCAGGAAGTATGTCTGTGCGTTTTTGGAAAGAAGACCCAGAGCGAATTGATTTAGAAACTTATTCTGCAGCTTTTAGGACATATGGTTTACATAATTATTAATAATGAATATCACAGCTGCGTAAAAACTGCTACATGTCATTGCTTTTTGTAAAGCAGCAAGTGGTGCATTTTTTTTGGTGGCAGATAAAAAAAACTGTTTGGTTGAGTCAACATCGCGCTGTTTTATAGCGGAAAAATGATAGAAGATTTTGCTTGCTTTCCACACTGGGTAGAAACAAAACCAAGCTCCATGCAAGATAGAGCTTGGTGAACTGGCATCTTTCCTGTCCAATTTTTGGCAAAGCTTGAAGTTATTTCACCTCCTTAACGATTGACGGCTAGATAATGAGCTTTGGGAATCCAGTAGTTTGTAGAAACGAATTGACTTCGTCTGCCTTATTCCGATCGCAGTCTGTTTGAAAAACAGATGGAAAGAATTAGGATTAGTGGGTATTAGGATAGAAAGTTTTGGGTTTTGTGTACTAAAAGAATTCGATTGCAACAAACGTAATAGCCAGTTAACGTGAATTTGCGGTAAATGGAAGAGATGAACTTGAATCGATACATTTCGACCAATCCGTCCAAGAATAAAAGAGACAGCAGATTGGGTTTTTTTAAAGCAAAGTAAAGACAAAGGGTAAAGAAAGTTGAGACTTTGCAAGAAAGAGTAGCATTGAATTTTGCTGTTAAGCACTATACAGAAATGCCATATATATAGCGATATATGGCATCTCCGGCTTGGAAATTGTCCAAAACAGTTTTGATTGATAGTAGCCGTCAAAAACAGTTGTAAGAGCTTGTCCAAGGGATGATTCCATGCATTTCGTCAATTTCGCAATGCATGATATAGGCCAGAATGACGAACTTACCATGGCATCACCATTAGGAATTCCTTTTGTCCACAGAAGTAAAAAACATATCTCAGCGTCAGCAACGTTAAGTATCAGTTTTTATGTCACTGTGATTGTTTATTTGTCGGCTTTAGATCCAAAGGAGGGCAAAGGACAAAAAAAAACAAAAAAACTGCACGTTTACAAACCAATCAGCTATGGGTCTTCTTCCAACCATAACACAGATATACTTCCTGCCCACCAATGCAAATCTTCCACCCAGCCTGATACTCAGTCGTTAACTTTTGATTTAGCTCATTCTTAACGGAATTCTGCCTGCGCTTGATATACGACGACAGCATATTTTGAGCTTTTGGCCACGACTGCAGCTCATTGAACCTCATAATATTAAAACAATGCAGTATTTTTATCGTACTGTTGGCAAAAAAATTCGTCTGCAGTTTAAAAATTTACCATGGTGTTTTTCCAACGAATCACGTCTCAATCAGCTTTTTTCTTTTAAATCACTCTTCATTGAAACGATTTTCTTCGACAAGTGTCAAACTCAAAAATATTTTGATAAAGACAACAAAACTCTTCCTGAGCTAAAACTGCATGCCCAGACGCTTCTAAACTCGAAACTTTTATTCTCCTCATGCGATTAGTTTTCGAGCTAGAGCTGTTTAAACCTCCGATTGGCATTTTAGTTTTTGACTCGAAAACGGGTTGCACATAACCGATTGCTCCAAAATTAGCACTAAAAAGGATTCACATGAGCCTCATCTAAGTTCTAAATTTCAAGTTTCATCCTTTATCCGTTTCAAAGTTTTAGCGTTTTTGACTTTTGTTGCTGAATTTGTAAATTTGCCCTGAAAAAACACATGGACTTCCAACGCAAAGCGTTGCGGAAGTCCCAATTACAGAAGTTTGCTTAATTTGAAAAATCAACTCAACATCAACATTGCTCTAATGTTTTAGTTTTGACGCAGTTTATTCATATTTTATTTACACTGACTATTTGACCAATGCTGTTTTCACCACCCGGGTGTAAAAGCAAAACAGCCCTCCTTCGCTAACTATTAAATCAAGAGTCATAAGAACACCAAATTTAACATGAGGGTTGGTGTTTTCGAAAATGTTTAAAAAAGTAGCTTTGCCACCATTATAATGTGACGTCAGAGCCATATTTTTAAAATAACGTCATTTTTTCAATGACAAACACTTTCATTTAATTTTTTTGCATTGTCACACACCACTGCATTGTGATGCAACCCTTTAGTTTTTTGCTTTAAAACACTGCGAAAACTGAGTTGCGGACTAATGTTTGAAAAGATTGCTGCAGATTATAGGCTATGCGATGCGTTTTCAAATTTTTTCTCCGGTTAATTGCGTAATTTTATTGTTTAAACTAAATTTTATTTATTGCAATCGTAATATTGCCAAATGACGATCTTCTTTAGCAAACTAAATGCTTCTTTACAGCATTAAAATTGCAAAAATGCGGTAGGTACATACAGTTATGCAAATTTGATTGCGGAGGTTTGATTGCGCTTTGACTTCGTACAAAAATCCCGTTTCGCAATCGCGGAGTTGCGTTGGGCTTCAACTGAATAAAAAAGTTTGTCGCGGAAGTTGCGCTGCACTTCAGAAAATATTAAGTTGCGCATCTTGTGCTTTTAGTGGTTGAAAAAATTGCCGTCCTTTTCCGTAAAATGTTTATTCGTGCCCATTTCTGCAGCATTACATTAAATAACGTAGACTGCAAAATGCAAAAATGGTGTTTACCAAACAAAAACTACATCAAAATCGACTCCAAATATAGTAATTAAAAAACCAGGGTTTTGAACAAAAATAATGTCTTGATATAGACATTATAAACAAAAAAAGTTGACAAAATGGCTGTTCTTAAATGAAAGTTAACATACAAGCATTAGGCAATATAGTTGATGCAGGCAAACTTAATGCAAAAGCATTATTGAAAAATACAAACATTTTGCCGGCAATAAGTACAGTTACACTAGAAGCGAATTGAGGTTACAAACAAATCTGTTGTCAATAAATGCTGCTTTTGCATTATTAAAAAAGTCATTAATTTTTTGCCAACGTTTCATGCGTTACAAAAATTAATACTTACAATCTTGAACAAATTATTGTACACCTAAGTATTCTTAGTCAATCAATTGACTTCATTTACATACTTTTGGTCTCAATATATTTACCAACCAAAATTTTTTAGAGTTTTTAGATTTTATTGTACAAATTAACTTACTGAATTAAGATCAGTGAAATTTAAACATAATATCATAAAAAATTTATAATTCTCTCAGTGGTCAACTATTATAAACCAAAATTATTTATAAGTCAATTTTTTTTTCCTACGTCATAATTAAAACATCGTACCCGCAATTTCAAAGTAAGAATCTGCATCCTTGCCTCTTCAAATTTCTGTTAACCAAAAATTAATAAGAGTGCATGAAATGGTATTTTTTATGCTGTCTATGACGAGCCTACCGGCTACAATAACTAATTGACACTTATATGCCATTTATTACAGAATATTTTTTGCATACATTTTGCAGCATACTGTATTTATCGTGTAGCAAAAAATCTACTCTTTTTATTGAACTACATTTTGATAAAAGTAGAACCTAGCATTTTCAATATTTTGAATAAGTTAGTCACTAATAAAAAAAAAAAAAATTGAATGTTCTTATCAAACAACACAAAAAGTGCTTTAAAGCACGTATTAGAGAGCAAAGTTACCAACTCAATAACCCCTATTATTGGTGAAACTGTCGGTGAGATTTTTAATTTTCCAATTTTTTTTAAAGTGCCCAGTTTTTATGGTAATGATAAACGTTAATAGCAAGCAAACTAAGCGACTCAAAAGTAAAGCCTACAGCTTATGATAGCAATACATCTATGATAATTTTTTGTCATTCATTGAGATTTTTAGAATAATTTTGTTTGTAACTAAAAAAGCTGGGCAGTTATTGCTCTAACTTTTGCAGTTAAAATAACTGAAGTTACAGAAAAACTAACTAAAAGTATATAAATAGAGTTTAATGGGCAATGAAGTATTGTTAATTAATTCACAGCAAAAGCCAAATAAAGTAAGTTGTAAACGCAATCGAAAAAATTAAATCGTTAATTGGCTTTGAAGCTGTACGCTGTAACCGCACACTTACGCATTAAGCTATCTGCTTTACATTTATCGTTGTTAGGCCTATACAAAATTGTATGCAAAGCCACTTTAGAACTAACTCAAACTATTGCAAAATAATAATAATTTGATAAAAAGACATAAATAATCAAATCAACCATACGCAAGCATATATAGGATACACATTTAAAGAAAAACAATGTCATCTATTCAAAGTTGCTAATGTACAGTATTGCTGAAAAAATCAAAATCTATTATTTTGCTAAATTTTTAATAGCAGCGATATTATGAAACCGACACTATCTCAGCATTTCCTCTGGTAATTTTTGGGTCGAATTCTATTTCAATAAAACTATACGTGCATCCTCATCATATTTTCTTGGTTCAGCTTCATGTTAATAATAACTCCTGGTAAAGTTCAAAATTTTTAAGCTACAATTTGTTTTGAAAGACATTATTCATATCTTGAGCAAAAGTAATATACAGCATTTGACAGAATCATTTTTACGTTTTGTTTTTTAGTTGAAAGTGTTGAATTTATTCGGCAACAAGATCGGTGATGTCGGTTTCATTGCAATCTCATCATGTATAAGCAAGATTGAGATTCTTGGAATCGGAAACATTGATGACCACAACCTAACAATGAAAGGAATCACAACATTGGCGAATGCTGTAGCAGACTCCCCCACAAAGGTAAGGGTTATTACTTCAATATTGCAGAACGTAGCAAGAAGTTATTTAAATATTGTTTTTTTTTTTACTGGTTTTCTGCAATATCATCCAGTAAGCTTTCAAAATCTTTTTCGAGTTCAATTTAAAAGAACAATCAATTCATTACAAAAACAAAAATAAATCTTATCTAATTATAATTTTTTCTGACAGAAATGTACCAGAAAAATGTTTTAAAGGGACAAAATAAGGCTTGTATTGTCATGTTAAAAACATTATTTTCCTAGTCGACTATCTGAAATAAAAATATTGTTGACAATGTTTCACACCTTTGGTATTTTAAATATAGCAGTTAATTTTGTCATACGCTAATGATTGTAACATTATCATGTAATAATTGCTTGCACCAATGCAAATCCAATTTACTGTAACCAAAACAATAGCTTTTATGTTTCTTGATTGCAACAAATCTCTACCTTACAAAACAACTCCCGTGGCAATCTATTTTTTCGACACTAACGCTAAACAATTGCAAGCAAGAAATATGCCAGATAAATTAGGTCTAAGAACCTTTTTACACTAGCGTAAAATCGTAAGCGTACGAGCGTATTTTTCATTTATTTGAAACGGAAATTCAATAACTCGTCGTATCACTTTACCAGCGTACAATTGCCAGTTGGTTGAAATCAACAAAGAATACGTTCATACGCTCACGATTTTATGCACAGTGTAGAAATAGTACCGGAAATTTTGTGGTTAAAAGCTATATTTGGGTGCACAACTACCTGAAATAATTGCAGAACATAGCGATCATATTTATGCGGTATTTACTCTAATATTTGCAGTTATAAAAAAAATCTTAACCATAGAAAAACATTAGTTTCTGTAAAGATTAAAGGACATTGTCTCGTTGAAAACTTGCTGAAACAGCTAAAAGATTTTTATTTGATGCAGCCACGGGTTATGGTTTTGTTATTTCCATCTAATTGTCAATTCTAAAGTTACTTTTCTAATATTAGTGACTGAGTAAAATGCAGGAATGTGGAAACGGCAGTTTTTGAATCGCTTTCGCTTCCACCACTTGATGACATTATTTTTGCTTAAATTTTTGTTATCTTAAAATTGTTTAGGCAAATTTTTTTTCTAGATTTATTTTATGAAAGCAAAATGTGAAATTAGTTTGTTGTTGCAAGGATCTGAGCATAGGCGTAGGCGAACAATTTGGATTTAAAGCGGTCCGAAATCGAAATTAAAATCCAATCACTTGGCCATATACGCTGAAATTAGAAGCAATTACTTATTAGAGCCTCGGTATGGATTTTCAAGCTCTGTATATTAATGTTTTAATTGCATCTGCTATATAGCATGTAATTCTTGAAGTGGCTATTAGTAGTTATAGCCCTGTTGGAGCTAAACCTCAACAATCGCAGAATTTTTTCAATAATTCGTTTTTATTCGTGACTTCGCTCCAAATTTCTGCTTAGCAGTGGCGTAGGCAGAAATTTCGATAAGGGAGGTGGGGTATGGGTCAAAATTTGCAACACATGTTGGGGTATGGGACGAAGCTCCCAGCCGCCGAAGCAAATTGAGGCAAGATTTTTTTACAAATATAACTCATTTTTAACACTATTTTAGGTAAAATTTGTATTTAAAAGACATGCTTTTAGCAGCTCAAAATATACACAAAATAAGCATGAAAACAACTGGAAGGCACAAGCTGTTTAGTCATCCTTTCTCGTGGTACAGCACGTAGTCAACGAAGCCCAGGAAAATCAGTATGAGTTTGTTAGCTATTGATGCAGATTAGTGATTAGCAACTTTCCAAGCAGCGAACTCTAAACTGTTATTGGCATTGGTAGGAAAACATATGAAACATTACCAGGTCCCAGCAGCAACTTGAGATGCTACTGCAGTACAAGCCGTTTTTGAAAATGACATAACCCAATTGAGGGAGCTGAGTAACGCGCGCACAGTGCTTGTGAAATGTTTTGTGTTTCCTATATCAAAGTTTTTCAAGTTTTCTTACATTATTAGAGTCCAAATTGAAATGGTGTAGCATAGGTCCCTGCCCACTTAAACGGTATTGGCTACGAAAAACTTTTTACGGGAGCAAAATACTTGCATGGGCTGAAAAAATGTAAAATCTGCGCCATCTCCACCCTCAAGCTGATTAAAATAATGCTAAAATGCCAGGTAGCAAAAGTCTTTTCTATGTGTATGCTCTATTTTAATCTAAAAACGTTAAGGCTTTCGTTTTTTGCCTTTTTTTTCATCATTCCCCACTTGTCTACACTACTGCTGCGAAGCGACGTGTAACTGCAAAATAAAAAGCACTGTGGAAATTTTGTGGTTATACATGCCATAAGATATCATAAACCTTTTTAATTTAGCAACGGTATTCTGCAAGAAGGCATGTATTATTATAGCATATCATGTTTTAAATTCTATGTTTTTTTGTTTAAGAGACATTATCATGCTTTGCCCGGTTTACTTTTTAAAGAATGCAGTCTTATGTTGACACAGTAAGAAAACTTGAATGCTGGAAAAAAAACTTTATTTATAAGAAAACTTTATTTATAGCTATAACAAACGTCAAAACATCACAACTAAATTATCATTAACACCACAGAACAAGCATTAAGTTGCTGGGTTTAAATAGCCAAAATTAAGCATGAGAAGTAGTCTAGTCGCCAGAAGAATTCACGAGCACTCAAAAAGTGTATTTTTTTCACCTATGTTTTTGAAATCCTAAATAAGTGTTCTTTCAAATAGCCAATGTTTTCCCCCAATTTCCGATTGCTTTTGGCGGAAATCGGGGATTCCTTGGCGAAACGGTGTTAAATTTTTTCGCTGAGGTAGGGTCGATTTTGATTCTAAAAATCGTATTTCTGTATCAAGTAGACAGTCGATTTTCAGCTCAAACAAAAGAGGAAGATAATTGCAAACTTTTCATAAAATAACTTTTGGATTGTTTTATTTTATATGACGTCACGATATGGTTGACTGATTCCAAATTTTTAATAAAAAATTTGATTTAGAGTGCATATCGTTAGTTATTACAGCCAAAGTTGACGGAATGATGTCATGAAAGTTGCAGCATCGATAAATCAGTTTCTCACCGACAAAATGAAATCAACATGACATCTTTATGATGTCATTAGAAAAAATACGTAGTAAAATGCAAAAACGACCAGACGCACTTTTCAAACAAATTGCACGTGACAGCGAATATTTTGATCGCGACGCTGCGGTTTTCGGAGCGAAACATCAAAGAAAATCAATTTCACCGTCGTAAACGCACAAAATGACGTTTGTATTAAAACTTTTTTACAGTGTGAGTGCATGAAAATAAACTCTGTTCAAAATTTAAGAACAAAATAAGAACAATTTTATGCTCAGTGCAAGAAAAACTTTTAAGAAGTTTAAAAAAATTTTATTGCTATTTGTGGCAAAGAATGACATTGCACCAGCAAAATGTTCAAGCACATTGTTTCAAAAAGTCATAAAGTTGGTAAAGTAAGAATAAAACGATATATAAGTGGTGTTTGTAACATTTTCTGATTAAGTAGTATCAAATTTTTACGCAAAACAATATTGTCACTAGCAAAAGAGCGTGGATAAGCTCATTCAGATGTTTTGATTTTCTGTGCTGTCCAGATTGGACTCTTTGTTCGCAAAAGTGTCTTTTAAAATAACTAAAGAATTGTTAGTTACAAAAGATATTTTGATTGTGGTTCATGCAGCAATTACCTGTAAGAAATAGCGGGAACGCTGTTACCACTCATAATCCGTCACAAAACTGTAGTTGATGGGCGAAGGAGCAAATCATTTTTTGGGAGGCATTGCAGAGAAAACTGATGGCTGCGCATTTGGAGATATTAACCAATTTTTATAGTTAAAACATTACTGACTCCATTTTAAGGGGTAACAATTACTCACAAACACCGTATTCAACATACTCTAAAAACGAAATGTTTATCATTTTAGATCGTTTTACTTGCTATTGAGATCATCTCATTCAAAATATAAAAAAAATTTTTTTGAAGAAAAGACACTTCTGGCGTTGACTGCTTCAACGAGTAAAACAGTCTGTTAAGTTTCAAATTTTTAATTTCAAAATATATACTCAACATTGGTAAATGCCCTCCATCAAGCAGCATGTAAGCTAGTGTGACTGAACTGCGCATCAATTTTTATTCTATTGCCAGTAGCATAAGTGTGTATCAATGCCACTTTTCCTGACTTTGTTTTGGTCTTAGTGATTTATTTGTTTCTAGCTGTGCACAGATCAGTTGCATTAATGATCTTTTTATTAGGTATGTGTAGTGCGTACTGGTAGACCCAAAAGTGTACATAATGTGTATTTTTTGTTCATTTTTTATTCTTACTTTGATGCTTATTCTGTGAGTCTGCAAGTAGTTTGAAGTGTTACCTGTTACCATGTACTGTTTCGGTAGTATTTTTTTAATAGCAGTGTTCTAGTTATCTGAGATATAAACTTGCTGAAAATGCCTGTGACACTGAACACTTGAGTTGTAGGTGCAGACTACGAAGATTATTAACAAGGCTGCACCAACAGTGTTGAAATTTTTTTGATATCTTTACTGCTCAAATGGCACCTATTTTCTTCACTGAATCTGCAATGAAACAAGTAGTGGAGTAGTTCAAACGGAAGCTATAGCTACTTGTATTCTTAAAGCCATAAGCTTTGTTCTACTTTCTTTTCTTCTTGTTTTATTAACAGTTTGGTATATACGTTACGGACCATCAACAATTAGTTCAAGCTCGATAAGTTTTGCCAGATAAATAGCCTCAAAAGTCTGACATACTATGGTGGATGTGATTTCAAGATATTGAGCACACTAATTTTTTTTTATTTTTTTGCTATTTATGGAATATCAGTAAAAATATTTTGTCTTGTGTGTAGTAACAGATAATGCTCTGGTGCTTTTTTTTTTGAATTAAGCCGTCAATACTGGCAGGTAACCAAGTATATTGCAATGGAAGACTTAAACTGAGACTTAAGAAGACTTAAGACTTAAACTGATGGACCAAAGCTTGCTGAGTTTCAGTTGAGAATTACAGGCAGGCTTTGACCTTGTATGATAAAAAGTAGTGTATTTTGTTGTACATAGCAAGTTGGAATGGCTGGTGAATGATTTTAAACTTTACGGTGCAGTGTGTTCATAATAAGTAGTTTTCATTGCAGCTTTCATTTTAGCATACGCTTATTTGTCTAACTAATCTTCACTTATTTTTCTGCAGTTGTAGTTTAAAATTCTTTGCAGTTTTAGTTAGAATATTTACACTAAACTCAAGTGATAATGTTGTTTAATTACTGTATGTTGCTCACTGTACAAATTGAGAGTTGTATCTTGGATTGCTAAACAAGAGTTGTAACTTTGATTGCCAAACAGCCAGGCTTGTTGTTGAGTAGCTGAGCATTGTTGCTGTTATGTTTTTATTTATTACTAGCAGATTAATGACCAGTCGATAGCGATAACTAAAATAGACTCTTCATTAGATGAATGTCCAAGTGCTCATTACTTGACATTGCAATTTTAGCTGGTTGGATAGCTCTGGCTACAAGATAACTTGTTTGTATTTCTAGTGAAAAATTCATCTGAATATTCTTTCATGTTTAGCAGGTTTTTCTGCAAAGCCAACTGCGTTTACCACAGCTTTATTTAGCATGCGCTGATGTGATTTATTGAAAACTGATTCTCTGAAAATTGAATCAAAACACTTTCATCTTGTCAAATGTCACAAAAAGGGTTGACTGGCTAAAAAGATTCATTACTAAATTGGTTTCAATCAACTCAGTAGGCGTAATATTTGGGCAATTTTGTGTTCGCTCCCCCAAACAGTATCAGTCTCCTACGGCTATGGTAAAAGCTACCAGTACTGAGGTGTACAGAATGCGAAAAACCAATATGCGTGGATCCTTGCTTTGAATTGTACCGCACTAAGAAGAACTTCTAATAAGGCACACAGAAAAGTACTGTAGCCTACAATCACTGAGGAACATATTGAAAAACAATGCTTGATTTACTATCACTGCTAAAGTATATGAAAACTTTTTTGTGATTTCGTCATCAATGTCGACACTGCATGCGGTTTTGCGGTGTTTTTCTATTGTTTATGTAACCAAAAATAAAACAAACAAAAAGTAAAAATCGGATAATTACATTTTTACTACAAAAAGCACAAACTAACCAAAAAAGTAAGCAATACATGATTAAAACATTTA
Source organism: Trididemnum nubilum (assembly GCA_963965965.1). NCBI lineage: Eukaryota > Metazoa > Chordata > Ascidiacea > Aplousobranchia > Didemnidae > Trididemnum > Trididemnum nubilum. The sequence continues at coordinate 50,753,547 of OZ014469.1, forward strand.
TCGTGACGTCATGTATGATGTAATCAATATGACGTAACATTTTTGCAATGAAAAAGGACAAACTAACCAAAAAAGTAAGCAATAAATGGACAAAAATTTAATGACTTACCAAAAAAGGAAGCAATAACGAGATAAAAAATCTACTGTGACGTCATGTGTGACGTAATCGAAATGACGTCGCATTTTTTAAAGAAAAAGCTTATACTAACCAAAAAAGGAACCAATAAATGGATAAAAATTCTTAAACTAACCAAAAAAGTAAGCAATAAATAAAAAAACTCAACTATGACGTCATGTATGACGTAATCAATATGACATCACAAAAAATTTTCAACTTTTTGTTCTAAACAATCATTTAACTATTTTTAGTGCATAAATGCACTCATTTACGTCCCGAATCAACAATATTCAACATATCTTCAAATATTGAAAATTAAGTACGCACTGTAAGAACGACTTTGTTAAATTAATTACGCAGTTAACTGGTTAAACTCATTGTAGTCTAACGCCACTACTTTGTGCAAAAATTAAGTGAAGAGGCATTCAAGACGTCATTTAATTGGGGTTCTTCTCATTAAAAAACGTCACGATTGCATTCGCTATCTCTCTTTCTACCGGCTGCTCTGTGAGAGTAGTCCATGGCTATAACTTCCAAACTTCTGGGATCATCTGCCTAATTACTTTATTTTACATTGGGTCAGTAAATTACAATCAAATCTATCTAACGGGTGTATACGTGATCGAGAACTTGAGTTTGGACAACTTCAGGCAGGTCGTTTTGCACTATACTTACTTAATTATTGTAAGGGTCATTAGGCAGGAAACCTGCAGTATGGTTTGAGGTGCCTGAAATTCTTTTAGGAGCGTGATAGCATAATGAAAAACAGTTCAACGATGCTAATTCTATTATTAGTCTTATGCTTTCAAAAGATTTGGATCTTATACACATTCGTTCACAGGCGTAGTCAGGGGAGAGGCCTAGGGGGCCCGCCCCCCTCCCAATTGACATGCTACCAATGAGAAAATGTCACAAAAAAAACTATTGTTTCTTCAGTTTCAGTTTCTTTTAGCATCTTCGCGTACAGCAGTGCACGCGTACAGCAGTAATTTACAATAATATTGATCCAGTTGGCCCGGACCCTTTCAACTTAATATTTGCCAATTACTTAAATGGGCCTTCTACAATAATATCTAAATGGCCCTCAATTTAAATGGGCCCCCAACAATAATATTGATCTAGGGGGCCCGAGCCCGTTTAATTTAATGTTTGCCAACCAATTTAAATAGGCCCCCAACAATAATATTTCAATGGCCTCCAATTTAAATGAGCCCCCAACAATAATATTGATCCAAAAGTCCCGGGACCTCTCAATTTAATTTTTGCCAACTAATTTAAATGGACCCCCTACAATAATATCTAAATCTCCTTCAATTCAAATGGGCCCCCAACAATAGTATTGATCCAAGGGGCGCGGACCTGTTCAATGTAATTTTTGCCAACAAATTTAAAAATGCTCCGTACAATAATATTTACATGGTCCTCAATTTAAATGGTCCCCCAACAATAATATTGTTCCAGGAGGTGCAGGCCCGTTCAATTTAATTTTTGCCAACCGATTTAAACGTACTGTATAACCCGAGTGAAATTACGAGTTTTTTTCCTAAAAGTTGCTACCTGAAGCCCTCATGTAACCTTTTTATGAACGTCATGCAATAAACAGGGACAGATTTTACCTATGGCTCACAGTGCCATAGGTCCCACGCTCATATTAGACATTTTTTTTTGGTCTTCACCTGTATTTGGCAGGAAAATATTGCAAAAATCTCAAAATGCCAGGGGCCCAACTCAATGTAAATCCGGCCCGGGCAATAACATGGTTTGTAGGCGTAACTATCTATTGCACATTTTTCAATAACAATTCACCTTCACCTTGCTAGTTTTTATGCAACAAAATACTTTTAAAAAAAATTAGCTACAGTAAGCGGAATGCTCGTTGAACAAATTTTTGAATTGAAAGGGCCTGGGTCCCCTGGTCGTATATGTACTCCTATAACTGGTTGTTTTCAAGACAAAACAATAATCTCTAAGGAAAATATTCGACTGGATTGTTATTTACTGCTAAAATCTTTCAGGAGGCAATGTGCTTTACTTCCTCCTAGTGCGCCAAATCACTTTCAAAATTTAACCCCAAAATGCAAGATTTTAACGTGTTTTGGACTTAAATTGCAATCAAAAGGAGAACTGAACAACTTCATTTTTTCAATTGGCTTTCAAATGTTAAAAGTCTAGTACGTTCAAATGACTATGGATACGTGTGAAATAAGCTCCAATGGTATTAGAATAGCTCTTTAATCAAAAAAGTACAAAAAATCGCCCAGAGGCTGGGGACTTTGCCCCCAGACCCCCATTGGCTCTGGCGGCTGAGGGCTCCAGACCCCCGTTTGTAATACGTTAGAATTACAGAACACTTTTTTACTCAAACACGTCTCCCAATTTAGGCGTTTTTGCATTATATCTATTGGTTTAAGCCCTCTCTTTGAACAAATTTCTTTTTACGTGCCAACACCAGGCCACGGCTTCTGATTTTCCATTCTACGATATCTTTGCTCCCTGAAAAAATTCCTTTTTCGAAGTTTCTGGTTGCGTCATTGCATGTGATTTGTGGTTTGGGCCCCCCCGAATAAAAAATCCTGGCTACGTCTATACATTCTTTTAACAAAATCATGGTAAGACGCAATGTGAAGCAAGGAAAGCCAAAAGTCTTTCCAATATACCTTTTTCATAAGAACCGTAAATTTTGGGTTGAGGCTGGTTGTTCTTAAATTTTCACGAATTTTCAGTCTCATTTGCTCTTAACTTTACTGGAGAATAAACTACACAAATTATCCTTCTCTGGTTAAAATTGGTCTCTTATTATAGACCATTCTTACTCTTAGACAACTTAACAATGGTTATGCAGAGAATATAGCAAAACTCTGCTAATTTCTTACAAAAATGCTTTACAAAACATTTTATTACTTAGCCCCTTTAGCTTCCCTTGCTTTTCAAAGCACATTAAAAAGCGTATCTGGGTTAATTTTCTAAGTGACTTGGCTAAGGGGAGGCTTCAATTTAATCCTTATAATTACGTCACTTATAGTCAAATGTCACGCTTACCTTAACACGGCTGTGTATGCGTGCAATGATTTCAAATATTTACCGGTGCTTCTAAAAATGTTTGTTTAAAGACTCTACACTTGGTGGATGACACAAACTATGCTCACAAAAAAGCTATATAGACTCTGGTTCAATCCCTAATCGAGCTAAACTATATAAAGATTCAAATTCACAGCTCTCTTGCTTGACAATCAGTAAAGACGTAATGTGGAGCTTCCATTACTTGTGGTAGACATGTAGGCAGATAACAGGTGGACTTAAAGATAGCAACGTCTTTTGTTGTCTCTTGATCAAAGCAAATAGGCAATGATAAAATAATTACCTAATGTTGTTGATATTTTCTTTGTAAGATTTTACTTTTTAAGTTTTAATATTCTTAGACACCAAAAATCACAATTTTTTTTGATTCTATGCGGGGCAATTTTATGTGAAAATTTTGCACTATTTTACACAGATAATCAAATAACTTTTGTAACTAACAATTCTTTAGTTATTTTAAAAGACACTTTTGCGAACAAAGAGTCCAATCTGGACAACACAGAAAATCAAAACATCTGAATGAGCTTATCCACGCTCTTTTGCTAGTGACAATATTGTTTTGCGTAAAAATTTGATACTACTTAATCAGAAAATGTTACAAACACCACTTATATATCGTTTTATTCTTACTTTACCAACTTTATGACTTTTTGAAACAATGTGCTTGAACATTTTGCTGGTGCAATGTCATTCTTTGCCACAAATAGCAATAAAATTTTTTTAAACTTCTTAAAAGTTTTTCTTGCACTGAGCATAAAATTGTTCTTATTTTGTTCTTAAATTTTGAACAGAGTTTATTTTCATGCACTCACACTGTAAAAAAGTTTTAATACAAACGTCATTTTGTGCGTTTACGACGGTGAAATTGATTTTCTTTGATGTTTCGCTCCGAAAACCGCAGCGCCGCGATCAAAATATTCGCTGTCACGTGCAATTTGTTTGAAAAGTGCGTCTGGTCGTTTTTGCATTTTACTACGTAGTTTTTTCTAATGACATCATAAAGATGTCATGTTGATTTCATTTTGTCGGTGAGAAACTGATTTATCGATGCTGCAACTTTCATGACATCATTCCGTCAACTTTGGCTGTAATAACTAACGATATGCACTCTAAATCAAATTTTTATTAAAAATTTGGAATCAGTCAACCATATCGTGACGTCATATAAAATAAAACAATCCAAAAGTTATTTTATGAAAAGTTTGCAATTATCTTCCTCTTTTGTTTGAGCTGAAAATCGACTGTCTACTTGATACAGAAATACGATTTTTAGAATCAAAATCGACCCTACCTCAGCGGAAAAATTTAACACCGTTTCGCCAAGGAATCCCCGATTTCCGCCAAAAGCAATCGGAAATTGAGTGGAAACATTGGCTATTTGAAAGAACACTTATTTAGGATTTCAAAAACATAGGTGAAAAAAATACACGTTTTGGGTGCTCGTGAATTCTTCTGGCGACTGCACTAAAGAGACGTCTACTCTAGCTCAAATGAAAAACCGGTAATTCAAAAAATTCAGATTTGATTCTTGCAAAAAAATAACTTTTTCGATTGCTTGTTTTAAGCGGTCGTCGTTTTTGTAGCTCTTCCCTAGGCTTCCGCGCTGGCAGCCATTAGGCCAGATAGCACGTAAACAATTAAACATAAAACTTTAGCCCCCCAAACGTCAAAACATCACAACTAAATTATTATTATTACCTTTAGTTATGTTTTTTAGCCTATGCTATGTCATATCAGTTTATGTCCCTAGATTTTTTTGAAAAATAGGCAAAGCTTCAAATTTTTTGAGAAAATGTTCAAAATCTTAAGAATGAGACAGTGGACTGTTAAACACTTTTAGATTAGACAGTAGGTTGGTAAATTGCATGGTTCATCTTTGAATCGATAGGAATTAGGGCTGGCGCCAGATTTCGCAAACCACAAACTTTTAGAAAAGTTTCTTCGCAAATGCTGGTTTCTTAAACTAAACTTTTTTGTCATTAAACATATACCACTTTAGATTTTGAAATCTATCAAAAACCCGACATACTGTTTCACCTACGAAAGTATCATCAGGGGTCTATTTGAAGTGGCATATGTTCACTGTTATCAAGCTCTAACTTTGAACCAGTTATTGAGCACTTTCTGGAGCAGGCTGATACCTATTACTACTTTGACTAAAATTTTTGCATATTTTTTCTAAAAACTGCATCTCATTTAAAATTTTGACGTTCAATATGAAGGCCACAGTGGAAGCGGTACCCTTTTACCGCCTCTGCTTCCACAAAAGTTTGCCGCATCCAGTCTTTTAGACATTTCTTCCGCATCCACATCCCTCATATGATATTCTTGGCTCTTCATTTTCAATCCTCTGTACAGAATTTTAAATCGTTTCAACTAATGCACTAAAAATGTTTATCTTAACAAGTTTGCGCCCAATCTTAATGATAATGTCAAATCGCTGAAGCTGTACTTTTATTTAAAAATGCAAACGGCTTCATTTAATTATACCGATCATTCGAAAATGAAAACAACTTCCATTACTGGCTTTCGGTTGCCCGATAATACGGACTGTTTATCCAGAGGGGTATTCATAAAAATGTATGGAGAATATTTTTTCTGCTCTTTTTATGAATCTGAGCTGTCAACGAGCCGAGAAATTTTGAATGAATTTGGTTTGAATCCAAATATTTATTTCAAGCTTGAGTTTAGGCTTGAAAAAGCCGAACACTAGTTTGCAAAAAAAATTAAGCAAAAATACATGCTGCTTATAGCGCTCAAAAGTTTTACGCAGATGCTCAAAAAAATTAAAAACAATATATTCAGTTCTCAGCTCAAACAAACATTCAAGAATCAATTTATATGCCTTTTGAATTATTATTAGCTTTTAAGTTCACATAACATTGGCAAAAATTTGGTTAAAAATTGAGTTGCTTTACTTACAAGTCTGATTTTATCCAAGATGATTATATGGCTGGTGTTAGTAATTAAATTCGTCAAAACTTTATATTTCTCGAACAGTTGCTGCTACCGCTATATTGCACTGTATTTTGCATCTTACGCACAGTGAGTTTTCTTTCGAGTTTTAGTCTACAAAGCCGGCTGTTTTCTCTTTAAAAGTAGATTAAAATTGTTAATTTCTACTGAGTGTTAGAGGTGAATTTATGTTCACTACAAATTTATTAATGATTTTATTTTCGTTAAATGCTTTATTTATGGTTGGTTGCTAAAGACTACAGCTTAAATAGTATAAATTCTTGTAATAGTTTGCTTTGGTAATGTCACTGACCAGCATAACAATCGAAAGCAATTTTTGAGTTTTGTTTTCAATTCTTTTTGTAGAAAGCTAGAATACTATGACGGTTAAACTGCTCGGCCATCATTGGTGTTAAAGTGTGTTTTTATTTATTTTGATTCAAATACGTTAAATATCATCAACAAAAAATGCTTTTTGAAACTTTTTTGTTGTGGACGCAGCGACTCGCTTTCCGTTTGGAGTCAAACGGGAGCCAGCGCTCCCTTTTGATCGCTAACTCTGTTTTTCAACTACATCTATAAGAATCGGTTTCCACTGTCCGCAAAATCGTGTGCGTATGGGACATGGGTATTTAAAGTTTAATTTAGACTGAAATTTGTCACACCCAGGATACCGCTTTACCGCAATACAAGCTTCGTGTAATTGATTAAAATAATTTATAAATACAGTTCTATGCTTATGACTTTGCCCCTCTGCGGTACTGTACTTGTTTAATTCAAACTGCCGCTCAGCCCATCATCTTGAAACTAACTTTAACATCATGTCGGTAAACTGCAGCCGGCTACTTCTGTCGTAAATAATCTGTCGTAAATAAATAATAGTCATGATCCGTATCATAAAATATTTGCAGCTACGCTGCTACGGAGTGCTATAAGCACAGTGCGATATGTTTTTACACGATTTCAATCAGGGGCTAAGGTTATGCAAATTAGTGAAGTGTTTTTAAAAGTGCAAAATCACTCAAGTTGAAATGCAGCTGAAATATGGAGCCACGAGCGACGTAAACACTTACTCGCTATTTCTATCTAATGCGTGTCATCTTTTTTGTTTTGTTTTGTCACTCACTAGATAGAAAACATACTTTAACGTCGATCATCTTTCAACTGCCAAAAAAATGACTGCAAAATGCGATTCGAGCACATGCTCTCAACAGCCAGAGACATACGCTGGTTGCGTAGTTGAGGCAGTATTTAAACGTAAGACATGCTTTGGACAATTTTGACACCTTCTCTCAGGGGTCGGCAATCTACGGCTCAACGCCGCAAATTAAAACATTTTTGGAACAACCAATTGTTACTTTGTGTTCAAGCCCTTTTCTTTCCCCCTCTTTTTAGCAAAATTCTGGTTGCAGCATGGTAATTTTATGGTTCTACGCCTAGTGTAAAGTAGTGATCTGGGCTTTGAAGCCTTACCACTTTCTAAAAAATATTTTAAAAAAAATCTCAATATTTTCTCAAGTTTCGGTCTGCGGAGACTTAGATCCTCCCCTCTGCCCAGACAATGCTGTGCTCAAGCATAGTTGTCCTCCTTTATTAAAATCAAGTTTGGCAATAGTTATGCTTTGTTAGTTTTATCGAAGCCAACAACAAAGTCACTGAATTCACATTCAGATAAATTTACATCGAATTGTCATAAAAGTAAAATGCCAAAAATCTCACTTTTGAGGAACAATTTATAAGCTAAAACTTATTCCGACCCGCCAAAACCTTGGTTAATTTGTTTTTGGCCCGCGATGACAAAAAATTTGCCGACCCTTACTTTAGCTCAAGTGTTGTTACAAGCTTGCTTGTATGAATGTTCAATAAAGTTCGTTGTTACCGAATCATTTTTTCGCTGACATCTGCAAGATTTCAGGCAACTTATTACGCCATTCAACTTTGTCATCAACCAAACCTGAAAAACATTCCTCCTCTATCACGTGATATCCCGTTCTAACATTGATTTTGTTGATAAATCAGTCGTTAATTTTTTTCCGCTTAAGAACACTTAATGATGATTAGACGTAATCGAGTAAATAAAATCAAGCAAAGAAGCAGTGGCGTAGGCATAAACTTTAAAAGTGGAGACCATGGGTCAAAAGTTGTTGGTTAACTTCAAAGTTAAGATTTTTCCGTTTTTTACAAAAACATGTCAATGTTAGTACTACATTTTAAGTTAAATTGTGGATTAATATGCATGTTTTTAGCAGCGCAAACATCAAATAATAAGCATAAAAATAACTGAAAGGCTCAAGCTTTTATTTATCTTTCTTTGTGTAACAGTACGGAATTAAGGCAAGGAAAAAAGTAAGAATTTCTACCGTAACTTTGGTGACAAACTTTAGTGACATAATTAATTTACAACTTGCGAAACAGCAAACGCAAAACGGTAGACGTATTTGCAGGAAAACATCAGAAAAATATTAGCAGCTGCTTGAGATGCTACTGTGTGACAAACCTTCTTTGAATAAGTCATTACCCAAATGAGAGAGCAGGGTGATGCAGAAGGTCTTCGGAAAGCGGTTTGTGTTATTGATATCGAATCTTTTTAGCTTCTGTACTAAAATTATAACAATTCACCTTCATTTTCATTGTTACTACCAACATTATAATGGATGGGCTTCCTCATTGTTTCGCCGTTGATTTATTAACTGTCTTTCCATATCCTTGTTATAGATAATAGAGTTGGTGGTAGGGTGTCCATACGAAAACGAACTAAAAGCAAGAGGGGAAATGGAGAAATGTCGAAGCAAGTGCGAAGCACTCTGGATCAATTTTGAAGAACTTAAAGTGATTCCTGAATCGAACATTGATTGATTGAATCAAGTTTACGCCGTACGCCCAATTCGACGCCGCAATTTGAATTGCTGCATAAAATGAAACTTCAAAAAATTTTGTTTTAGCAGCATGACGAGTGTTCGATTTGCGGTGCAAAATCGTGCCTTTAAAGTTTGGAACAAAATGTAATTTTACAAAATACTAATTTTAATGAGCTGAAGTTCTGGTTGACCGGTAAAAACTTAACATGGCCAGGGTAAATTACGAAAAATTTCCAACTAAAAAAAGTTTTTTTAGGTTTTGTTTCATGGAGTTGAAACCTTAATTTCAATTTACTAAGGATGAGAAAAAATGTATCTAATCTTTACCGTAATGATAATCATAAAGTGTTTCAAAAAATATAAAAAACGTTGGACATGATGAAGTTTGGCCCAAGCAAATGTAAATGACGATTTGTTATAACATATTTTTGACGTCTTAATGCAGTAATACAAAAGTGAACTTTTTGCTTCTTACCTAATTACGGTTATGAGTTTTTCCAATACACGATACAGCTCAATCAGTTATCAACTGTATTAACCCTTTATCTACTGGGCTATTTTCACACCGTATTTGTTCCAGGAGAGGGGGGCAAATTTGCCTTGCTATCTAAAAACTGTTTGGTAAGTGATAGAAGTAAGATTTTTTGCTTTTGAAGCTATTTTTGTTAAGTTTTTAAAATTAAATATTTTGAAGTTGTGACATCACGAAAACAATGATATCGTCATCAAAATCAGTAAATCCTTATAACAGCATGCAAATTTGTCTAAATGTTGCTAAATATTATTTTCAGTTTGGACTTCTGTTATTTCAAAGACATCTCAGATGAAATCACTGCAGATGATAACGTCACATGCACAATGACGTCACATGCATGATGACGTCAGTTTTAATATTGCGTTAATTATTATTTGTAATTTTTTGTGAGTGAGATAAAGTAATTCGCAAACTTTTAGAATACTGCAGTATTATTTTTATTATATCATTCAACAACTAATAACTATGAATATTCTTTATATGCAAACGCAATTTATTTCGAGAAACAACAGAAAAAGCAATAGTTTTAAACTATGACGTCATCAGTGACGTAATGATGATGCAGTGCATTCATCAGTAAACGAAATATTTTATTCTAGCTAAAGGTTGGCATCGACAATGAATACGCGGTACAATGAATGGAATAATTGCGTTGATAAGCATGCATTGTGCTTAAACCTGTATGAAACTCTTAAGTGCCTCTGACAAAGGCAAAGATGACGTCACTTCCAGCTATCTGGCTAACTCTAAAGTTTCTGGAAATGTGTGTTATTAAATTTGATTCAAAGTCAGGGTGCATCAAAGCAAAACTTTTTTAGTTTAGGAGCTATATTAAAATAACTAAGAGAGGGGCAAATTTGCCCCTTTCCCGCGGTACAAATAGGGTTCACTTTTTTAAAATTGATAAAAGTCAATAATCAATCAGTTACCTGCTTTATTGAAATGCTAATATGCAACGAATCTACGTCCTTGCGCCAATTATGAAAAATTTTGTTAGAATTATTATTTTTTTAGATAGCAATTAACAATGACCTATGCAATGCAGTGCACCAAAACAATTTAACACACGGGATAATTGTGTTGTTTTATTTTAAACCTTAATCGAAACCAAAATAAAAATTTTACAAAATAAATTGTGTTAAAACTCCAGCAACAAGGGCTTTGAGCTTTCTGTGCATATTTTTGTTCATTGTGATGTATTGTTTATTCCGGTTGCTGATTATGCTTAATGGTCAACGTTAGCTCCATTTCAAGCTCAATATTCTGCTCGCAAAATATTAAAGCTTCATGATTTATTTAAACATGAAGTTGCAAGAATGTTATTTCGTTCTGTTGGAAATAACCTTCTTTCCATAATGTCTCACTTATTCATCAAACCAACCGAGATTGGTTTAAGAACTACAAAAGCATCAAAATACCCAAACGCTCCACTTTACATTCTTAGATACCGTACAGCCAGACTGCAAGGATGCATAAAATATCGAGGAGTAAAAATTTAGAGCGATATTCCAACTGAAATAAAAAAGAAATTTTTTAATTACTTTGAACGTCATTAGATAGCAATTACAAAAACTATTAATTGAACCAATTTATACAAGGTATCTATAAAGTTCGTGAGCACTTCAAAAAATTTCTAACTTTATTTTTCTTTGTGATAGATATAATTTGTAAAAATGTTTAGAAAGTTTCATGTATTTAGTTTTTTAAAGGCCACCTAATGTCTGCAAACCAATGCACTTATAATGCAATAAAAAAGTATTACTAATCGAATGCTGAAAACCTGGTTTAGATGCACGTTCTCAGTTTCAAGCTTTCGTGTTTTTAAAAAGTGACATGACGTCATCAGACCCAGGAGTTTGGTGCATTCGACTTTACTTTGAGCTAATTACGCCTTTTTTTGCACAACACTTTTTGACTAGCAAGTTGTTATCACGTGCCTTTCCAAAATCGCCTATCCTCTGCAAAGATAAATTAGTCGAAGGCACCAAACTCCTGGGTCTAATGACGTCATGTCACTTTTTAAAAACGCGAAAGCTTGAAACTGAGAACGTGCATCTAAACCAGGTTTTCAGCATTCGATTAGTAATACTTTTTTATTGCATTTTAAGAGCATTGGTTTGCAGACATTAGGTGGCCTTTAAGTATAGCTATTGAATAATTCTTTCCAACAAAAATTGCGATTTTTAGTCAAGTAAATTCTGCGTGTTAGACAGTTTCTAAACTAGGAATTTCCTAACAGATGGATCGGAAGAGGAAGACCATTTTAGTGGCTTCCACGTTTGCCAGATTTGGCTCCATTAAAATTTTTTATGGGGACATGTGAAAGCAATCGTGTATCCAAGCAAACCTAGTTATTTGAAAGCTATTATTTTTCTGAATTTTGTCCCATCTTTAAAAATGTTGAAGTAGGGAGAGAAGACATTGGTGATTTTATGGAGAAGTTTGCTGTAGACAACAACTTACTGTCAAAACCCCAGAAAATGCTAATTAGAAGCTATTTTGCTGACAAAATTCTTCTCATCACTCCACTATTAAAATGGTACATAAATCACGGCTTGGAAGTGACAAAAATTTACGAAGTTGTCCAGTACTTACCTGTTAAATGTTTTGAAAATTTTGGCCTCCAAGTCTCTGAGGCACGAAGAAGTGGCGATTCTGATCCAAATAAGGCAGTGCTGGCTCAAACATTCAAGCTTTGGCGAAATTCCAGCAATGGAAAAACAATTTGTAACAAAGAAAAACACAGAAACATTAGGCATTGTAATGGCGAAGCTGTGTCTGAACTAATCAACGATCCTCTGTTTCACAAACTAAACACAATTTCTGAAGAATTATATGAAATTGAACACTTTAAGAAAAAAATTGTCTTTCAACGGGGGTAAACATCAAACAAAACCAATTTAACAAAACTACTTATTTAAATGTTTTAAAATCTCAGAAAAGTGCAACCGGTATGAATACTTCATTTCGTGTCAAAGATAATTCTGTGTATACGTACCAACAAACAAAGCGTGCTTTGTCCTATTTCTACCCTAAGAGAAAAGTACTAGCTGACGGCATAAGCACTGCCCCACTTGAATTGTAGCTTGTATTTACATTGTTTTTCTAAATGCGTTTTTACTGCTTTTAATTGCATCAAGTATAATTGCTTTCAATAAAATGTGTCTTGTTTTTTGTGTAATTGAACCATAATAAAACCGTTTTTGAAATCATAGAGTGATGATACTAATAGTGAAGTAAATGTACGATTTCTTCCAACATAGTCAGATATAATGTAGTTTAAGATGAAAGAAAAAAGTACAGCAAATTCAAAATTAATGGACAGTTGTAACAAGAAAATTAAGTAACATCATAATACCAAGAATGACTTTCGACTCTCGTAACTTGAATTTGAAATAATGAATGAACTTTGCAGAATAGACACACAAATTAGATAGTCTCAATCGAGTTTACTGTAAATTGAAATGATAAGGCAAACGTAAAACCACTCCCAGAAATGTGTTGATTAGCAATGCATTCAAACTCTATCATTTAAGTAAATTTTCTCTCATTTAAGCAAGGATGTAAAGAATGTTACACTAAGCCTGTGCCATATATGACAAATAATTTTCACCAAATAATTTTGAATTATGAAACTATTTTGTGAGATCATGAACCATTTTCAAACGTAAAATTTTGCGCAATTTTCGGCATTTCTGAACTTGTTTTTCATACGAATAGCAAACTACGATTGTGAACTTTGTAACTTTTCTCAGGTAAATTTATTACCGAGACGGCAAAAAGAGGTTTAATATTAAACAACTCTACAAAATAATCACAAAATTTGAAGCAAAAAATAAAAAGAAAACAAAAAACTATTGTTTTCAACTAAAACGTTTAATTCAAGTTAAAGTTTTTAAGGCATTTTGCAAATTTGTACCTAAATAAATAGAAATATTTCAAAAACATGTAAGATTTTAGATAAGTTTTTGATTTTTTATTATTATTTTTTGGATAAAATTTTTTGTTCAATAGAAGTCGCTTGTCTTTGTGTGTGTTTGATTAAATTTTTCCTATGAAAGCTAAAAAATGGTTGAAAACTTTCAGTTGTTAGGTAGGTAGAAGTACTATTCAAAATAATGAAAAGCAAAATTTTAATCGAATCAACGCACCAAAAAGAAGAATTTTAATACGTAGTTCAAGTTTTAAGTTTTATTTACTTCCAATAGAAATTATGAAATTTGAAGATATTTTAATAAATTTTTTTCCAATAATAAAATATTATCAAGAAACAAAAATCTAAGTTTTCAAAGAAATTTTGATTAAAAGTTTACAAATGATTGTCATTTTAAAATCGAATGGTCGCTTTAAACAAAGGAATTGCAAAGTTTTAAGATACAATATAAAGAGACTAAAAAAGCATGATAAAAACATTCCAAAAAACTTGTAAAAATTTCAAATATTTGAATGTCTTTGGTCAAAACATTTCTCGAATTCGGTATTTGAATGTAAGTATTTCTCGAATCGAGAAATGTTTGACCAAAGACATTCAAATATTTGAAATTTTACAAGTTTTTGGAATGTTTTTGTTAAGGTAAAGATAATTTGATAAAGTATTCCAAAAACTTAATCTTGAATAGAAATTCTAACTTGAACACAATAGTTTTTTTTTGCTAAACACTTTATAACTATTTTGGAGATTCATTTAATACTATTTTTGCGGTCTTGATAATAAATTCATCTAAGAGGTATAAGTTTTTTTTCTACTTAGAAACAAAATTTACTTAATTTTTAAAAATAACTTAACAATTTTCTTGTTTACCTAAAGTTAATTTGTTTAAACATATTTCAAAGTCCTTCAATTTTTTAGTGTATTGAATGAAAACTTACAAGTTTTTAGGAAAATCTTTTTTATAAATAGAGCTAGTTTTGTGAAAAATATGTAAAGTCTTACAATTTCTTTGTTTAAAACAATAAATCTACCCTAAACTGAATATTATTTGACTTTCAATCAAAATTTCTTTAAAATCATGCTTTTTTAGTCTCTTTATATTGTATCTTAAAACTTTGCAATTCCTTTGTTTAAAGCGACCATTCGATTTTAAAATGACAATCATTTGTAAACTTTTAATCAAAATTTCTTTGAAAACTTAGATTTTTGTTTCTTGATAATATTTTTATTGGAAAAAATTTATTAAAATATCTTCAAATTTCATAATTTCTATTGGAAGTAAATAAAACTTAAAACTTGAACTACTTATTAAAATTCTTCTTTTTGGTGCGTTGATTCGATTAAAATTTTGCTTTTCATTATTTTGAATAGTACTTCTACCTACCTAACAACTGAAAGTTTTCAACCATTTTTTAGCTTTCATAGGAAAAATTTAATCAAACACACACAAAGACAAGCGACTTCTATTGAACAAAAAATTTTATCCAAAAAATAATAATAAAAAATCAAAAACTTATCTAAAATCTTACATGTTTTTGAAATATTTCTATTTATTTAGGTACAAATTTGCAAAATGCCTTAAAAACTTTAACTTGAATTAAACGTTTTAGTTGAAAACAATAGTTTTTTGTTTTCTTTTTATTTTTTGCTTCAAATTTTGTGATTATTTTGTAGAGTTGTTTAATATTAAACCTCTTTTTGCCGTCTCGGTAATAAATTTACCTGAGAAAAGTTACAAAGTTCACAATCGTAGTTTGCTATTCGTATGAAAAACAAGTTCAGAAATGCCGAAAATTGCGCAAAATTTTACGTTTGAAAATGGTTCATGATCTCACAAAATAGTTTCATAATTCAAAATTATTTGGTGAAAATTATTTGTCATATATGGCACAGGCTTAGTGTAACATTCTTTACATCCTTGCTTAAATGAGAGAAAATTTACTTAAATGATAGAGTTTGAATGCATTGCTAATCAACACATTTCTGGGAGTGGTTTTACGTTTGCCTTATCATTTCAATTTACAGTAAACTCGATTGAGACTATCTAATTTGTGTGTCTATTCTGCAAAGTTCATTCATTATTTCAAATTCAAGTTACGAGAGTCGAAAGTCATTCTTGGTATTATGATGTTACTTAATTTTCTTGTTACAACTGTCCATTAATTTTGAATTTGCTGTACTTTTTTCTTTCATCTTAAACTACATTATATCTGACTATGTTGGAAGAAATCGTACATTTACTTCACTATTAGTATCATCACTCTATGATTTCAAAAACGGTTTTATTATGGTTCAATTACACAAAAAACAAGACACATTTTATTGAAAGCAATTATACTTGATGCAATTAAAAGCAGTAAAAACGCATTTAGAAAAACAATGTAAATACAAGCTACAATTCAAGTGGGGCAGTGCTTATGCCGTCAGCTAGTACTTTTCTCTTAGGGTAGAAATAGGACAAAGCACGCTTTGTTTGTTGGTACGTATACACAGAATTATCTTTGACACGAAATGAAGTATTCATACCGGTTGCACTTTTCTGAGATTTTAAAACATTTAAATAAGTAGTTTTGTTAAATTGGTTTTGTTTGATGTTTACCCCCGTTGAAAGACAATTTTTTTCTTAAAGTGTTCAATTTCATATAATTCTTCAGAAATTGTGTTTAGTTTGTGAAACAGAGGATCGTTGATTAGTTCAGACACAGCTTCGCCATTACAATGCCTAATGTTTCTGTGTTTTTCTTTGTTACAAATTGTTTTTCCATTGCTGGAATTTCGCCAAAGCTTGAATGTTTGAGCCAGCACTGCCTTATTTGGATCAGAATCGCCACTTCTTCGTGCCTCAGAGACTTGGAGGCCAAAATTTTCAAAACATTTAACAGGTAAGTACTGGACAACTTCGTAAATTTTTGTCACTTCCAAGCCGTGATTTATGTACCATTTTAATAGTGGAGTGATGAGAAGAATTTTGTCAGCAAAATAGCTTCTAATTAGCATTTTCTGGGGTTTTGACAGTAAGTTGTTGTCTACAGCAAACTTCTCCATAAAATCACCAATGTCTTCTCTCCCTACTTCAACATTTTTAAAGATGGGACAAAATTCAGAAAAATAAGATTTTAAATGCTCAGGGGCTTTGATATCGCACAAGACCATTCCAAAGATTTTGTCGTTTTGGATGGCAGAAAGAAGAATTTGTTCATTCATGCCATAAATTGGTTTCAAAAAGTTGAAGTTTTGTAAGAAGACTTTTACTTTAGGATCCGAAGACTTCATCTTCCTCCATTGGCATTCATAGATTTCGATCACTTTGTACCCCAGATCTTTTAAGTATTCTGTGTTCTTTTTTGTTTCGGCTTGAAGCTCTGACATAGTTTTTCCGTTTGACAGATTTTTGACATTGAAATTTCCTTGCTTGTCTTGATTCAGATGGCACAAATGTCCATGCCAGTAACAGCCGTGCAGCTGGTTGACTGTCTTGGTCTGCTGACAAAAGCCATCAACAGTAAGCTGTCGTGGTCCAAGTCGCTTTTCTTTGCCATTGAACATGTGTTTAATGGTGATGTTTTTGGAAAAACTTAGCCATTCCAGCCACTCTCTTGTCAAATGCCCATATTCGTGAGAAACAACTGGCTTGATATTGTTGATTTCTTTGTATCGAATAAAGTAAGAAGTTGGCATGTCTTGCATAATTGCCCACAAATAAAGAGCATTGGCATCGTTTCCTTGAATTGATTTACAAATTTTTGCTTCATGGCCATATTCAAGTTCACGTAATTTGGTAACATTTGCTTCTTGATACCGACAGAAAATGATTGACGGTTTACCAGTGATGTTATCCTTTATTAGCCGGCGTAGGTCTTGATTTTGAGAGTCAATAACAGTGAAATAAACGTCAGGATTTACGGTTGAGAAGAGATACTTGAGAGTCAAACCGGGGACAGTCATTCCATCTTTGAATAAATCAAGCTTTTTGGACTTGTAGAATAAAAATTGTTTTTCGATCGCCTCCAGAAACAGCAGTACATCGCAATTGTTGTAGTAGACCAGCATGTCTCTTACAGATTTCCAATTTCTTTCTTGCCATGTTGAAACCACAAAAGCATATTCCTTGTCTGTAATGTTGGATTGTTTTAGCGAACTGTAAAAACTTCCATGAGGCGGGACGTCAGGATAATCTAATTTGTCTGGAAAATCAAGCCATTCATAGGGAAAAAAGAATTTGTTTTCTTCTACTACAAAAGCTTTGATAAAATTTTGGTAAGACAATCCAGGAGCAATGTAGTTGACCATATCAAGAAATTTTAAATTTCTAGACTTGATGCAGACATAATTGTTGTTCTTTTTCACTGTAAACTCAATGTTAGAATGGAACAACGTCAAAAATGTTTTTTTAATTAAACACAAATCATATCGTCCAGAACTGAATCCGACTACAGGTAATTCTTTCAAGTAAGACTGACAAGCTTCCAAAAGATATTCGTTTTCGGACTTTTCCAAAAGAGAGAAAACGTAATAAAACTTTTTAGAAAGAAATTTATAGAAATGATAAGAAATTTTTTCCAAGTGTCCCAACATTTGCTGTATCATTTCTTCCACCCCCTTTTCATTGATAATGCACAAAGGTTTTACAAACCCAGGAACATTGCTGGCTATGCTTACACTCAAAGGAACATGTTTTGCATTCCACTGCAACAAATCTGTTCCCTCAGGAAGATTTCTCTTTGAAAAATAGGCTTCAAAGTCAAAAGTAGCTCTGAAGGGGAAATAACGATCTTTCTCTGGAACATGGATTCCAACTTCATCCAATCTTTCAAAAATAGTTAGTGGAGTATGATAAACCCCACCAACATACTTGTGCTTCACTTCGAATTCGCAGGTGCGAATGTGGCGATGGTAATTTTTATTTTCAGTCCAAATTTTGGAGCATCGTGGGCAAACATAAAGCCCAGTGTACATCTGCATGCTTTTATATAACTAAAGTGGTTTTCATAAAGGTTAAGATTGATTGTGCTGGAAAAAAGATGATTGTCGACTTCGTTGAACAATTTTGGCAACTGCTTGTTCTTTTCATTCCAAGGCATAAACATTAACATTGAGTGAAAAACAGTTTTCAATTTGAACTAAATCATGCAAAGTAACCCCTTGAAAATTGCTAGGGTTAACAATAGTAAATTTGCAATAACACAAAAACAATTATTTGGTTTTAGATTCTAAATTTTGCAAAGTGCAACCAGCATGAAGAGCAATGCATCGAAATAAACACAAATTATCTAAATACAATTTACTAGTATTCCTATTTTTCTGCAATGCATGTAATCCTGCATTGTTTACAATAAAATCAGGTAAGTTTATTTCGCAACCAATTGGGTGTTCCTTTAGCTTGTTTATAAAAAAAGTAATATTGGAAACAACTTCAACAACCCAAGAACTGTTTGGCCGAGAAAGATGTGCTTTTTCAAGCATATCCTGTTCAAACGCTTTGTTCAAAAACGTTTCAAAATCCGAAAAATTACTGATAAGAAGGGGGTGATCTAAAATACGATCTACACCATTAGACGCATGCCGATATCGAAAATTACCATTGGTACGATTGCGTAAAATAAATTCAAAGCTAAATTTTATTTTAAATCGACACGTTTGGTTGTAAAACATGTTGAGCAAGTCATTTTTTAGAGAAAGAAGATCATCATTAATATAAAAAATAAAGATATCTTGAACACTCTCTTGCTTTGCAAAAGTTTTTATACTCTTCCAATGACAATCAGCCATGCTTCCAAAACTCTGAAAAGAGTCTGCTTCATCAACGCTAGCAAGCATTTTCTCATTTGTAGCATGTTCTTTGATTGTCTGCTTAAACTCATACAAATTCTTTTTGTTAACTTGGGCGTCTTTTTCTGATTCATCAAATTGCGTTAAAGTGTCTTCTTTTGTCAACTCCACACCACTATTTGGTTCTTGTTCCACAGCAGCTTTGGATTGAATAGATTCAGTTATTAGTTTTCTTCGTTTTGGAAGCTGTCCAGTTTCTTCTGCTACTTGTTCTTGTTCCATTTCATCCTTTTTTGAAACACATTTGTGACTTGCAAGTCTAAACTTTCTTGTAAAATTTTTGCCACAAGTTTCACAGACATATCTGTTTCCTGAATGAGCAATTCGTTTATGACGTAGTAAGTTAGATCTATCCGTATATTTCTTCGCACAGCGATCACAAGCATAACTCATATTTTCTTCATGAAAGTAACAACTGTCTTTTACACAACCTCATCCAAAATCAAATGAATCACAACTGTGCAAATTTTCAAGTATTTATATCGATTGCTTTAATCTGATTGGTCAGTTTAGAGGGCGTGTTGATCTGGGTTCTTGAAATAAAGTTCAGTACTGATTGCACAATTCTTCTGCTGTAATTTCGCGTAATCCAAGCTTATAAGATCGAGGTTTCCATGAGTACTGACTAAGCTTACGGTTATTTACAACAAATTAACGCTACAACCCACCGACGTTTATACAGTTTATATTCAAGTTAAAAAAATTTTAATTTGTGGTACTTTAAGTAAACTTATGCAAGGTAAAAAGCGTTTGCGCTTCTTTGATACCACGAGTCGAAGCTAAGATGTGAGACTAAAGAAAGAACGACTCCAAAGCAGTACCTAATTGATAGAAATACCCAACTGTTTAGGTTCAACTAGCGAATAGCCTTAACACCGGAAATCCAAGTTTGAACCAACACGTCGTATCACAGTAAAAATTAAAGATGAATTTCGAACACTGCTTAGTGGTGAAAGTCTAACATTGCCTATTTTTTGCATTGATTAGTCACAACGATTTGAAAAAAAATTAAACTTACTTTGGTAAGAAGCTTTTAATACTTCGAATTTTATGAGTATTTAAGTTAGCGAACTAAAACCCTTACACGGTAAATAAAAAGTGTTTACTGAAGTTAAATAAGTTAATATGGTCGGAGTTATCAATATTATGCATGGATTTGAAACAATATGTTATTGTTATATGCCCACCTGTGAAAAAACAGTCATCAATATTATGCAAGGCTTTGAAACAATATGCCTTATACATAAAATGTAAAACCAACCACGATATAGACTAAAGAGAGGACGAATTAAAATAAAAGCATTACTTAATCGATAACAATACTCAACTATTAAGTTTGAACTAACGCTTGAAGTAATGAGATCACAACACAAATAAAAATGAATCAAGAGCACTGCCTAGCGGTGAGAGGTAAAATCTTGCCTGTTTTTGCATAATTTGAATAATCATGATAAGCAATAAACTTAAAATAGAATGATAATAACCTCAAAATCTAAAACATACTACAGACCGGAGAAAAAGAAGATGAGACCAAAGCACTACCTAATGGATAGATTTTACCTTACACTTTAGTCTGAACCAACACTTCAAATTACAATGTAGATAAAAAATGAATCATGAACACTCCCTAATGGTGAGAGGAAACACTCTAAACCTTGCTTGTTTTTGCTTCAACCAATTGAGACAATTCAAATAATAATAAAGTATTGAGAAACGGTTGGTCACAAGCTTTCGATATCTGATCTTATTAGGCATATGATGTCATATCTTTGACGTCAGTAAGTGCAATTTTTGTGTCCACTTTGAGTCCACCTTTTGTGTCCACTTTTGCTGCTCCATATCCTCACTATATACTACTATGGAAGCATGTGGAAACTTACATAAAATTTCAATAAAAGCTCAAGAAATATCGATTTTTTTCTTTCAATTTCTTTTTACAAATTATTTTTGTTGCAAATATAATTAAAGCTATAATTTTTTTTAAAGTGCACACGGACTTTATGTACACCCTGTATATATAACTTTTTTGTATTGTTGTTCTCCTACATGTCGTCATATTCTATGAATGTTGTACTATGCTCATTTCTAACTCATATTTTCGTTTTTTTTTGTTTTTTTTTTGGGTGGCTGCTTGACTTGAAAACCAAAAGGTTCCTTTGCATCCTTCTCTTGCTGCTTAACACCTCCGGAGTATGCAATCATGAGACTATTAGTTACTGCAATATTTTTCTTGCTTCGTGGATGCGTACGCAAAAAAGTAAATCAATTCAATTCAATATCACTCAGCCTGCCTGTAAAGCTTTGAGTGTTATGTGTTCAAAATATCATGTACAACTGGTATAATTTGACCTCAAAAATTAACAATAATCAGCTCAATTGTAAATTTAGTTTATTTATATTTTGAATAAATAAGAAACAATTTAAATCAAATGCAGTTAAAGGGGTTCAGGACAAGAGCTCTTGGGACATTGCTTCACAAAATGAATTATGATTTAATGACAATATGACAACAAATGGATTTATTTAATGACAATATGACAATGATGATTTAATTTGATGACAATACATGACAATAAATAAATTTTATTGTCATTAAATCATAAATCATTTTGTGTAGCAATGTCCCAAGTGCTCTTTTCCTAAATCCTCGTAATTGATTTTGATTTGCGCTCCCCCAATTAGTGGTTTGAGCTCTCTCGATTTAGGAATCTGTTGACTATGAACCTTGTCTTAGCTTTTCTCAAAATTAAAAAAAACTATTTATAATTTAAATGAATAAAAAACTATCTGCTGGGATCTTTATTTTAGACCTCTTTTTCATCTTATTTTCATTAAATCAGCTTTATTTCCAGCAGATGCATGTATCGGTTTCCGATTGCCGGCGTTCGACAAAACTTTTCCTTAAACCACTAGGGAAGGTGTTTAAATTGATTCAATTTTCTATTCATTTTCAAATTTCGTAGATTAATACGTTGATGAAAGATTTTTATTAATCCAATCAGCTTCACATTACTCATTGTTACCTAAACTTATTGCTTATTTTATAAAGAGGTAAAATAAACAAAAATTGGACATACAGTATAATCACGTAGCATTGGGGGAATCATCAAATGTAATATGGTGTTACATTATTAATCGCCTTGTAAATTTGACAATATTCGTCATCCAAAGCAAGTTCTTTTTCTCAACGTATTATTATCACTGTTATGAACTTGTGGTGTGCAGAATATTGTATATCTGAGATCTTTTTATGACGTTGTAAATCGCGTTGTTTCCGACATATTTGCTGTCGATACTGATTGTTGCTATTGCTTTTTAAGTATTGTGATTACATAATTATGTATGACTTTACATCTGTGGTTACATTATGATCCTGATAAAATCGCCGATAAAGTAATCACCAATATTGTTTTTAAATGTATTTATTCATTTGTTTTGAATTTATGATTTAGTTTGCGTTTCTATAATACGTCATAATCACATGTTTGTATCAAGTTGCATTGGTCTTGCAATGCCAAGAATTTCAAAACGCGATTTTTGATTGAAGCTGTTGTTTTTACTAACTTTTCAATTTGTAGTGAAAAATAATCTTTTATAGCTACACTTATTTTTGGATTTGTGCATTTACCCAAAGGTGTCGCTAAGGATGGTGACACCCGGGACGGAATTTTGTGGTGTTACTTTTATAGTTTATAGTAGGCTACAAAAAGTTTTATTTCAAAGATAGCGGTAGTACTTCATTACTGTAGATAGCGGCTGTTATTTGACTATAACTAAATAACTTCTTATCGTAATATTCTAAAACTTGGAAGTTTGAGCAGCACAGTAACCATAAATCTGCAATGGGTGGAGGACTGTTTCGGGAGTCTGAGAGAGAAGCCCCCAACGCTCGAAAAATTTGTATTTTTTTACAAAAATGACTTAATGTTGAGCGTATATTGATAAACCTAGTGCTTTCAAAGCGTGGTATAGTAATTAGTTGCGCAAAAACATGATTAAATTCAAGTGCGCAGCCAGAAATCTACAATTGGGTTCTGTTTTGGGAATCTGAGGGCAAAACCCTCATTCGCCAAAAACTTGAGGTAGAAAGCAACATCTCATTAGCCGCCATAGGCTTAGAGTTTGGGGGCGAAGCCCTCAGCGCTCGAAACTTTGTATTTCTTGCAAAAACAACTTAATTTTAGGCCTGATTTAGTGAAAATTAAGGCTTTTAAAACGTGGCATAGAAATTAGCAGTGCAAAGCCATGATTAAACTGCTTGCATAAATGGGCAATGGCTATGGCTATTAGGAAAGTGACTAATGATGAAATTTTGATTCTCTTATTTACAAGCGAGTAAATCAAAAAATCTTAGGTTCAATAAAAGTCACAAGAAGGGATCCATTTCGTCTATATTTAATAGAGAAAGATAATTTGGGTAAGAGGGGCTAATGGAACGGTATTTACAGTAAGTCGAAGTGATTAGCAATTAACTACAGCACTACTGAATAGCCACCTCTATTCCTGAGTTCATATCTTTTTTTAACAAAACATGTATTCGGCATGTTTCAACTAGCAATCCGATATGAATGGTTCGTTTGACCATTTTTAGTATTTTACTGATTTGTAAGTTAAGTTTTTGACAAATTATAGCGCTCTCCTTCTAAATAAATATTTTATAAACTGCTTGAAATCATTTTTTTGCTTATTCCAGTGTGCTAAATATTTCCAATAGTATGAACCATATTGTTGTTTTCTTTTTTGCTCGGTATCATAACATGGTGTCATTCAAAAATGGTGACACCGGGATAGGCCGCCTCCCTGCCCCGCCTTAGTAACGCCACTGTATTTAGAGATGTTTCAAAACCGATCAAATTGGTATTACTTTCAATAAAGTTTAGCTAAGTTTATATACAGTAAAATATGCAGATAAAATCAGGTTTTGGATTACGAAGAGACAACAATAATGCAATGGTATAGCATCAACTAGTTGGAATGCCACGCAACACTGAACGCTGTTTGTGAAGCAAATTTAAGTCTGGCTGTAGATTTTATTATCTTGTACAGTAGGGTGGTCCGCATTTTATCAATTTTTGAAAGTTTTAAGTCTGGCCGCTTCAAGTTCTGTCATTTCACAAAAAATAAACTTGTGTAAAAATTTTTGGAAAGTTTTTACGTTTAGGGGTGCCCGTTGTCAAGATTAAAGAACAAGGCTGCGAGTTGCGACCTTGGCAGTAAAAAGGGCACGCGTTTTGGTCAATATACCTGAGGCGATTAACGAGAAGTTGCGAGTTCGAACCCAGATATCAATTTCATCTGGCTCACATCCGGGCCAGACCAAGCATCAGAAGTTACGAGCAACTGGGGCCAGACCTGGCACCACTCAGCCAGATCTGTGCCTGGCCGAACCCAGGACGGGCGTGCTAAACGGGCCCCGATCTGGCATTAACATCTGGCCCTGACCGGGCAAGAGCGCACTTGTTGTTTGAGACAGATCAAATCCAGATCTGGACCCGACGTAAAAAATTGTGACCAGCTCTGGTATAGATCAACGCCAGCTATGGCATTCCACCTTAAAATCCAATACAGCTGGTTTTCAACATCTGGTCCTAATCGGGTGTTAGAGCAATTGTAACTCGTGCCAGATCAGATACAGATCGGGCCCAGATAATAAACTTCAATGATCTGCCGCATTCTGACCGCTAAATTACGACAGCGATTAGCTTTCGAATCAAAACTTTATTTCACAATACACAATGCGATCACATAAACATTAGAAAAATCCGTGGGAAAGTGATAATTGTCAAACTTGAATTTTAACAACCAAGTATGACTCGAAGTATTTTACTGATTTGCAATTGCGTCAAATTTAAAATTGCGTTAAAACGACTTTAGCACAAAATCAAGAGTTGTCATTTAGAGCTAAAACTAAAAATGATGCTTAAATTTCCATCAGAAAACGTAACCATGACAGGTATAATAGGGTATTAGTTTTTTTTTTCTGTGCTGTCAGCTTCATCCCTGGCAATTGCATGAGATTCGGAATGTCTTTTCCTTCCGCCGTTACGATCTTTTGACCCGTCCAACTAATTCGTCACTATGTTACGATAATCTCGTTCGCTGGCATGAGAATAAGATCGACGGAGAGCAGCTAAACAAGAATATAGCATGAGAAACTTAACACTACAGCAGAATGTTTTAATATAGCAGAGATCTAATATAAATTGAGTAAGCGCGCATACAGCACAATACTTCAAGATATCTTGATTGTTTAGTGTTTACTGTGCACTAAACAATGAAATTGTGATTAATTTGCCAAGTTAAAAGCACAATTTTACGCGATAGCCCCGACTTTCGTGTACAGATACATAAAAATCAGAAACCGGAGCAGCAGCAAAACGATACTCATTGAGCTGTATTTGAATAACTTTTATAAAAGAACTACAAAAAATTTGTTGCACAAATCAACGAACTCTCTTACACTCCGACTTAAAAGCTAACTATTTGCCAACGAACTCAGTTAATGACCATCCACTTAATTGTGTAGATCAAGGGTCGGCAACCTCCGGATTCGGCCCGCCAAGCAATTCCACTCAGCCTGCGCAATTTTATGCTTATCTGGCCCAAGACCTTTTATTTGATTGAAATTTACCAACAACCCCGCCAAACTGCTGTTTCCTTTGGTCACCGCCATTGAATCAGCTGTAAAGTGACTAATTTTCGGCCAAGGACCTTTCTTTTTTTGGCTTCGCCATTAAATCGGCTGTAAAATGCTTAATCTTTTTTTGGGTCCGTTGAAATGGTGATGGACTGCTGGAAACTTATTGGCTGTAGATGTGGCCCACGAGACGAAAACGTTGCCGACTCCTGGTGTAGATAAATAACATTTGGTTAGATGCTAAAGATCGAGGAAAAGTTGATTCGACTGAGAACTCTAGTAGCCACACACGCTAACAGACTGGGCCTTCCTTGGCTTTCCATTACTTTACCTAAGAAATAAAAGTTAATGCTTCTTACCAAACATGACTCAGTACAGTCGCAGCTGCTGGAACGCCTTCTTAGCCTGGACTCCTTCGCCACTAAGTTGCATTTTTTAAGAATAACTCCACAGCAAAGGTCTCTTCCAACATTTTTCTTACAGTCTCTGCCGGAGATCTGCCATTAAAGGCAGTGAAATGCTCAACCTAAACAGAAGTGCATTCATTAAAATATTAGCAAGACAAGTTAAATATTTGCTCTGTCTGGTAAAATACTAAAAAAATCGTTTCATTTAACGAAGTGGGTAATAGAAAAGGTTCTAAATATTTAAAAATCTTAAATAAACTTCATCCAACACCGCAATGCTAAACTTTAAATGTTCGCATGGGAAACTTCTTTAAAAATCCAAACGACATGTCCGAATGTTTTTTGTCGCGCAATAATTTTTTTAAATTTTTCTTCTGTCCCGTTTTAATTTCTTCCAATGTATTGAAAATTCGTTCTTAAGTGTTTTACTTGTAATAATGCAATGAAAAAACTATAGTTAAAAATGGACTTTTGGATGAATAATTATATACAGGGTGCCTTCAGGCAGTATTTAAATGACAAGCTGAAAACTCAAAACATCCAAAGTTAAAAACGTTGGAGGATGACTATTGATTACCTGTATGTTTTAAAGTCGCACAAACTTTTTTTAGTCTATATTCTTGATGTGAGCTCCATTTTTGTAAAGCATGCTTTTTCATAATTGCAGAAATTTTGTCTTTTTTTTTTATGTCTCAACGAGATGACTCCCACAGCGAAAACTGCCACATTTATTTGACATCAGTCTGTTGGCATAAACGTTCCCCTTTGCTGCTCCGGAAACCACAAATGAAGTGGATTTAAGTCAAGACTG
Source organism: Trididemnum nubilum (assembly GCA_963965965.1). Taxonomy (NCBI): domain Eukaryota; kingdom Metazoa; phylum Chordata; class Ascidiacea; order Aplousobranchia; family Didemnidae; genus Trididemnum; species Trididemnum nubilum. The sequence continues at coordinate 50,780,706 of OZ014469.1, forward strand.
TCACGGGCCTATCATAAAATCTGTGATGAAGATTTTTTTTGCAAGAGCTTCCAAGCATGACTTAACAAATCTGCGGTCTGTTGGGACCTTACTAATTTAATGAATACGAGGCATCCACGACAGCTGACCGCCGCAAATTAACCCTAATGTTGGCACTTGACTTAGTTTGAAATATTGTCGGGCCGCTACCATTAACAGTCAACATTGAGCATAGACTGTATCGCAATTTTGTAATGTTTTGGGCGCTTGACACAAACCTTTTGCGCTATCCCTTTTGTTAGAGTCAAGTCACGTCTATCCTTTTTGTTTTGTTAATTTCACATGTCTTCTGAATTTGTTAAAGTCACGTAAACTATGCGAGGTTTAGCGCTATCCTGCATAAACCAAGCTAGCCTCAACTTTGCTTGTTTGTTCACTTAAATGAACTTGTTTGTTCACTCAATAAGAGCACCATAAGTTGTAGACCACCCTTACTCACACAGCAATACACAAAGCAACTTACCGAATATTGGTTCCAATCCAGAAATAAGATCAGCTGCTGAATTTTGAACTGGAGCATTTCTAACTGTAGCGAGTTTAGGTGCTATACAATCTGGAACCAACCACAAATGAAATAAAAAGAGAAGTTGCAAGCTCTAGACACAAACATTGTGCGTTTTATGCAAATCCTCAAGGTTTCCTGGCCTTAGTTTATTCTGTGGCCGTGATCAATTAAAAGATATTGTAACAAACACAATAGACAGCCACAGGCTGCAGTTCAAAAGTTGACCTGATGAACAAAGTCCACTAGCATTTCTCCTTTATTCGTAATATGATGCGCAATGCACATGTGCTCTTTCAAGCCGAGCCAAGTCAACTGACCGCGATAAACTGACTGCGAACCAACTGACCGCGAACCAACGGTTTCGTTACATTGATTTCGTGGCAGTGATTTCGTCACAAAGTGAGGGTTTGGGCAAGATAGCTCTGGAGATAGTAAAAATATATTTAGAATTGCTCTTCTCAGCCAATCGGCGTTGCTCGCAGTCAGTTGTCGTGGACCCCTTTCAAGCTAGGGACTACATGAAAATAATCATGCACCTTTTCCTCCACTTTCATAAAGAAGATGCACATAATAAATAACAATAGTTATCAGATTTTACAATAGTAGCCAAAAGGAATACATAACTCTCAAAGTAACTCGAACACAGATTTCAACTTTCCTAAGTGCTCCATGGACAATGGGCTAGGGCCAGCTAACGATACAGGAAGTTCAGTTATAGAGTACCACACAATCTGATCTATATATCAAGAAACAGCTGAATATTAGGCACACGCTTAATTATAAGCAATTTTTTAAAGTAACTCAGGTGCGTCTTTTACTCCGAAAAAAAATCTGGGACTAGTTTGAGGCATTTGATGGGGCAGAGACAATGTACTTTATGTGTAAACTGTCCTAGAGGTAAAGGAAGTTTTTATGCTATTGAGAAAGTTTACGACAGTCTAAAAAATCAGAACTATTTCTCAAAACAATAAAATCGTTTTAAAAATGTTCCTAGCATAACAAATTACATTTTTTTTACATAAAGCAATTTTTCAACATGATTTTTATAAGCAAATTTACATATTGAGAACCATTTACATAAACAATGTTGAAAACCTGTAACTTCATGCAGCTGTACAATCTGCTAATCTATAATCTTGATTCGAAATGTTATGTCAATGCAAAGCAATCAACAATACAACTTTTAGTTAAAACTGTGAAATTGTTAAAGGTGTCATAATCTAAATGTTACTAATGACAATTGCAGAATTCTTTAGTAAATTAAATCTTACACTTTCGACTTTGCCAAACTTCCATCATCGCTTAATTCCAGATAAGATTTTCCAAGTGATCAGCCTTTTCTTGGGCTTTGTTCCAATCATCTGCATGAAGTTAAGACTTTAATTTAAACATTAAAAATTTTCAATATACAGTACTTTAAATCAGACTTTACACCACATTTACAAATTCTACATAAAGCAACAATATCTTACATATTTACTATTTGGTAGTATCTTTAATAAAATTTTTATTGCAGTAAATTTTAATGCTCATTTGCTGTTAGAAACAAGAAAAAAAAACTTTTAAAATACCTAGGACTTAAGCTCCAGTATTTTGTTTACAAACCAAAAAATTTGCAGCATTTTTACTTTAACTCGGCACAATTAAGCCACAGTTGTTGAATGTGACCAAACCTACATACCTGATCAAAACCTGTTACAGCACCGATTGCTCTTTTTCTTTTGTTGCCCCGCCCTAGTTTCGAACTCGGCCGCTTCTTTTCCTTAGTTTAGTCAGTTTGTGCACGTTAACTTATTTCCTGTAGCCGTTGGCTGCAAGCGTTTTAAAATCACGCGCTTTTTGTTAATTTCTTGCACGCCTTTTTGTCGCTGGCCGAGTTACCTTTGTTCTAGCATTCATTTTAAAATTAGAGCTCTGGCAAACGGACGTGTTTTTTAATTTGGAAGACTGATCGTACGGCGCTCTTTTAGTTTTATTCTACGGTTAAATTTCAGTTATTTTTTGCCATTCCGTACTGCCCTTTTTATTATTTTATTTCTGTTAAAAAATAAAGTCTAATTTGGAAATCTTATTTGTGGCTGGCAAGACGGACGGTGAAGGCTCCAGATTTCCGCTGGAGCAACTATCAGCAGAGTTACGGAGGGCTGCTGTAACAAAACCACTTTTTGACTTGGAATATTTTACAATTTTTGATTGGAATCTCTCCACTTTTAGCGGCACTTTCCACCTTTTGTGCGTTCGCATATGGAGGAAAGGAAGCATAATTTTCTTGCAACCAATTTTCTGAAATAACTGCCAAAGATTTATCTTTGATGAATTCCACAACGTTCCAAATCAAATTCTTGCTCCATCTTACGAATTTAAAACACTATACGTTTAATGATTGCTAAAAAGAATCAATATTAAATCAACATAACCTGGTATGCTTTTTTTTCCTGTCATTTCCAGTGAATGTGATTTAATTTTCAATTTAAAAAGAGCTTAGGCATAAAACAAAAAAAGCCAGATAATTGAACAAACTGTGCATTGCTTCATCAATTTATTTACAAACTTGAATATTTGACAGAAAAAAAAAACAACCTATCGGTTATAATTGACACTCAAAATGTCTGACTAGTGGTTGACCCAAGCAAAAGTAATGGTGATCAAGTCAAATCACAACCGATATTACAGACAGCAAAAAGGAAATGTCCCAACATCATATAATGAGAAATTTTAAAATGGCAATTTTCAAATTTTTTATCCACTCATACAGTTGAAAGATGCAATTTACAATAAAGCACCAGTTGTAAAAAATGACCTGTGCTAATAACACACGTTTTGCTAAGCATTAGATATTGACACTAGTTAATTGGTAAGTATGTAAATACATCCTTTAATACATTCACAACTGTCAAATTCATTGGTAAGTATGTAAATAACTTTTAAGTATGTAAATAACCTTTAACAGCAACACTAAATTTCCAAATTCAAAATTTACCTTCAAATAAAAACAACTTTGTCAGATGTCAAAGCTTGCATTCACTTAAATACAAAATTGTCACATGCCAAAAATTTGGTAAGGCCTTGTTAATACATGTGTAAAAAATGATTATAAATGATTCATGTGTGTTGTGAAAGAACAAAGTTTTATTTTGGCAAGCAGCACCACTTAAACTATTTAATCAAATAGGCCCTTCTGTGCTTAAAAGAAATAATGTAAAAAACTTGTTTTTACATTATTTAACTAAAGCATTTTAATTCACTAACTCAAAATCCAACAAAAAGGTGTGATTGCATTATCGGTATTTGGTATGTGTATCAGGCTGCTGAAGTGCTGGGTAAGATATTACCTATTGGTTGGCAGCATGGCCAAGACTAAAAGGGTAAAAGCATCCCTTTTACAATGGTTCTAATTGCTTAATCTAGGATCAACCTACACCAGCGTTCCCATCAAGCCAATTTTGGCAATGATACGATCAGCTTAAATTTGGAAAAGCAGACAAATTTTTGAAAAATGACTTTTAGTATATTTTAATACTGAATTAGTGCAAAATTTAAGGCACATAAACATATTTTTAGAGCTTCGGATACTGTAATTGTAATTACGTTTTATTCACCAAGTTGCCTTGGCCAGGAGACAGCGAATGGACCTTTCGATCTTCGAGCCAAGCTGCCACCTGCCCACTTGTCTACCACACTCGTCGGAGGCTTCACCCTGTCCCTTCAATTGCTGAACGTCAATCAGGGAAGCTGTGAATACCACTTTTTATAATCTTTGTTTTGACCCGATTGGGAATTGAACCAGAGTCTACCGCTTCAGTAGCAGACACTCTATCCACTTGACCACTGATCGGAAATAAATTGTTTTGAGAAAATTTAAGCACTTGCTGATTAAACAGAATGTTAAAAGGAACACTGACATGCACCCAAGTCGCGTTGTTGCATCCTTGGATAAAGCACAATTATTTCTGTTAAGTAGCTTTAAAACAAGCAGCAAATTTACATGAAAAGCCAAAACATATCAGAATTGGTCAACTTCTAAGCGAATTTTTCTAAGGGTAAGCGCCATTGTTGCTTGGTTGCAATAAGATAAATATGCAACAAATCACTAATAATCGCAATTTATGAAAACTGCTGGCCTAACCAATGCAGATATCAATTGATTAGATTAGCGTTAACTCCAACCTTCTTGACTAAGCCATTTCAGAGATTTTGTACTTTAAAACCAGTTTGATGACCAAAAGGTGCTTTTACAGTTTCCCTGTCTCAATTCTAAGCAATCTTTGACTGCCGTGTATTGTTACAGAGCGGCAGTAAATAAAATTTGTTCTTCTTCCAACTAATCCAATTTTTGACAAAAAATCAGCGATTTCTTGGATCAAGGGCAATTAATTTTCGGTACACGACTTTTTGGCGCAACCATTTCGGCGTGGACTTTTTCTGCGCCAATATTCGGTGCTTTTTACTAACCCTAACCCTAAATAAGTGAACTGTCAAATAGCATCGAATTGGCGCCGAAATAGTCGCGCTGAAAAGACGTGATTCCTTAATTTTTGGCAATATGATAAACATAGCTTTAAAAAAGTAGACAAATTTGAACAAATATGACTTTGATATACAGTCAACTCCCTTTCATCACACACATATTGTCAAGGAATGGAATTACTGCAACTAATCATGGTCAATTAATGGAAGTTGATTAGTTGACTGTACCTGCTTTAGTACTAAATTGGAATCGAGACAAAATTTAGGGCTCACAAACATATTCTCAAAGCTTTGGGCACAACTATTTAAAGAAAATTAGGTACCCACATATTAGCAAAAATGTTAGTGGAAGCACTGCTTTAAACACAACAAAAGAGTCTTCTCATTATAATTTTTATTGACAACCTTAACATTTATAACATCTGTAATAATGATGATATATTGTTCACTGAAGAGATCAAACTGATTAACGCATAGCAACAAAGCTCAATGCTGTACCATAATCTAATTGCAACGTTGCCTTAAGATAGAACTGGGATGGCATCACCAATGTTACTAACTTTTGAGTTGCCAATAAATTTAAATTCAGGAGGTCCTACGTCGTATTTGAAGTAAACTATCTTTGAAACAGTGGAATCATGAAGGATGGAGTCCACCACAATCTAATCTAATATGATTGCTTTGACATTAGATACCTCTACGTACCCTCGTGATTTTACCTGGAGTTAACTTTTTAAAATTAATAAATCTAATATCGCATCACCATAATTTGCTCAACTACTTTAAAATAGCAATCAATACACCGCATTGTAAAAATCAATGTAAAAATGAAGATCAGCATTTGCATGTACACTGTACAGCAGAGCCTGTGTCACAACATTATGTATTTCACTAATACAAAATTGATATTTAATAGGTATCAAAAATTTTGCAAGTGAAAGCAAATCAGATCTAAAAACTGTTATGAAATCAGATAGTAATAAAAATATTAAAATGCAAGTTAAAAAACCATATCAACCTGGCACACTAGATCTAAAAGTATAGCAAATATACTCGTATTTTGCTTAAATGGCATCTTCAGTGTAACTCAGGGGTGTGCAAACTGCGGCCCGCGCCTAGAAATTGTGCGGCTCGTGAAGGGTTGCGGTTTTTGAATAGATTGCGGCTTTCGAACATTTCACAAGTTTTTTGAGGTGCTTGATAAAATATGGAAGAATAAATAAAGCATTTTGACACAAAAAATGTGGGAAGAGAATAGCTTAAAAATCAAGCGCCAAGAAACAAGTAATATTAACTTGCTATCCTATTTTGGATAGTACATTGGCTAACTAAAAGTTTTGTAAGTTTTTTCCAATTTTCATCTCGGATTGATAAAATTATTAAATTTCAAACATACGTAATTTGCTTATGCTCAAAACGCGAGAATTTTTGTGTGGGAAAGGTACATGACGTCATTGATGAAGATTGTTTCAAGAAACCAAGCTACCAGATGTTAAAAACGCAAGTTGTGTCATTCAGCATTTGAATCAATGAAATTTAGTTTAGTTTAGTGTAGTTTGTATTTTTATTCCACGACCGCCAAAGCACAAAGCAGCAGCACAAAAACTAACAAACGATCGAGGAAAAGGCAGAAAGGTATAGATACTGCGTAGAGCTAGGTTTTGGAGTTTTCATAGGTAAAGAAAGTTAGTAACACATGGTTATTGTCATTTTATGGTGGTTATTGTCATTTTATGATTAAGTGCAAAAAACGAAAAAGCTAAGTCTATTGGTAAGCAGTTAGGTTGTTTTTTTACTCAAATTTGCAGTTAAGAACATGGCAGTTACCAAAAGTACTTGACAGCTGGATGTGGTTGCCTACTGGTACGCATACTGTGTAGGTATTAGCGTTTGAAAACCCGGCAAATACCGGAATGGCGGGCTTTCAACCTATCTTTGTCAACCCCGATCCCGGGATTAATTATCGTATAATTACAGTGTTATGTAATCACTAAGATTACAGTGCTATGTAACCACCACCATTATGGTTTGATTTGATTAGTTTTGTTCAAAACAGTTTGCTATATAACGATCTTTCCAGAAAGTGTTTTACATGCTGGCATGAGCGATTTCTACTGCAAACCAGCTATTGTGTGCTTTGCTACAGCCTAGTTTAGCGAAGATATACTTCATTTGTACTCCACCTAATTACAATTACAATATACATGGTTACAGCCTAGTTTAGCAAATATGTACTTCATTTGTTCTTCGTCCATTTCTGTTAGCACATTTTTTTTTACTTTGTGAATTTTGCTTTCAGCATATCTGTCGATTTTGTCTATTTCTAATCAACACGTACAAAAGTTTAGCAAATTTAAACCTTGGTTTCAAATTCATCACTTCGCAATGCCAAATTTCACAAATTCAAAAGAGACAAGAAAGAGAAAAATAGAGGAAGAGATGCAAAATTTTAATGAAAAATGGACTTCTGAATATTTTTTTATCGAAAATGCAGACAGTAGACCCTTGTGTTTGATTTGCGAGCAAACAGTAAGTGCTAATAAAGAGTACAACATTAAACGACATTATGACTCAAAACATGCTAACGGTGTTTACGGAAACTAAAAGGACGAAACAGAGAGCTGAAAGTCGAGCAATCGAAGGAACAGTTGAAGAGCCAGCGTTTAATGTTCCAAAAAATGCATACTGATAAAGAAAAAACAGTTCGATGCAGTTTCTTAATTGCGCAGAGAATAGCTCAAACTATGAAGCCGTATTATGAAGATGATTTTGTGAAAAAGTGCCTCACTGAAGTCGCAGAAGAATTGTGTCCTAAAATAGTACATCGCATTGGACGATAGCAAGGCGCATTGATGAACTTGCTGGTGATGTTTGTGACACTCTTAAAGACAAAGTGAAAAACTTTGTATCATGGAGCTTCGCCATCAATGAAAGAACCGATGTGAAGGACGCGGCACAGTTGGCTATATTTATAAACGAAATGGACAAGGAGTTGAAGGAAATCGAAGAACTTCTGTCACTGCAGTGTATGAAGAATACCACAACTGGCGCTAAAATCTTTTCTGAAGTTTTCAATGCTTTTGATGAGTTTGGTTTGGACCTATCCACTTTATGCGGAATCGCAACTGATGGAGCTTGAGGCATGTCTGGAACCGGCATGGGATTTGTAGGTCTCTTGAAATCTGCTTTGAAAGAGAAAAGCGATATAACAATTTTCCACTGCATCATTCATCAACAAAATCTATGTGAAAAATCCTTGAAGTTCAAACACATCATGGGCCCGGTCATTAAAGCTGTAAGTTTTATTCGAGCTCGAGGACTTAACCACCGGCAGTTGCAAAAGTTTCCAGAGGATCTTGACGCGAATATCAAGATATAGCTTACTTTTTCGTGGTGCGTTGGCTAACCAAGGATAGCATGTTGCAACGATTTTACGAACTGCGAAAAGAAGTCGTACTATTTTTAATAAGTAAAGGACGACCAATGGCTGAAATGGAAGACGAAAGTTGGGTGCGTGATGTAGCTTTCTTGATCGATATTACTACTCGCATGAATGAACTCAATACTAAGCTGCAACGAAAAGCCCAGTATGCGAGTGAAATGTACGGTCACATAAAAGGCTTCATAAACAAGTTGAGACTTTGGCTCGCACACATACAGAATGCAAATCTCACTCACTTTCCAACTTTAAAAGAAATGGGAATGCTTCCAGAAAAGAAGACCGAATTTGCAGATCAACTTCAAAAATTGCTTAATGAATTTTCAGCTTGCTTTAAAGACTTCAAATCTCATGAACATTTATTCGAAATATTTTCTTTACCACTTCACACTGACATTGAAAAAGCCCATATGGATATTCAAATGGAACTGATTGATCTTCAGGAGACAACTGATCTGAAGGCTAAGGATGTGGAAATGGATCTCGGCGATTTTTAACGGAAATATCTTGACCAAGAGAAGTTCCCAAGTTTAAGAAAGTTTATGGCTTCTAAAATGGCACTTTTTGGCTCAACGTACTTGTGTGAACAATTTTTTTCTGAAATGGGTTTCATGAAATCTCCTTATCGTTTATCAGTAATGACAGACAAACACTTGAAAAATGGGATTAGGGTTGCAGCACCCAAATTAAAGTAAATTTGAATTGAGTGGTTCAGAAAAAAAGCCAGCTACATGTTTCTCACTGAATTGTTTTTAGGAAGATTAAATCGTATTGCTATGTTTTAGTTTTTTAACTAAACAATTTTTTTCGAAAAATACTGGTATTACTGTTTTTGATATTATTGCAGTTTTATCTTTAACGATGGCAATATTAATAGCAGGTAAAATATCCAATTCAAAGGTGCGGCCCAAACTATATTGTGCTTATGGCTATTTGGCCGGCTATTGAAAAATTTTGCACACCCCTGGTCTATAGTATTGATATAGATGTTTTATTCATTTGAAGTTATAAACTATGTTAAAAGTTTGTAATCTTTTTGTTGCTAAATGGTCAGATTGGAACATCTGACCATTAAATCTTAAACGGATTTTAATTACTTAACTCCTTTAGCTTAGATGCCAGCGATGTTGCAAAGTTATTACAACAGAGCAAGGGTCAAAATTACTTTTTTTATCAACTTGCCAATCGTGCAAGTGATATCAAATGTTTACTTGCTTGAGCAGGGTTCAAAATTAACATTTGCCCGAGGCAAGTTAAAATCATCTCGAGCAAGTTATTTTTTGACTTAACTTGCCTGACGGGCGAGCTAACAAAATACAGCATGTTAAACAACATCATACAAGATTATCTAGAAATGCAATTTAGGTCCGTTTCTTGTTGGAATTAAATACAATGCTAGTAGAGAAAGATGTCACTTGGTTCATTTTAGCACTTTGCAACCATTACAATTCATTTTAGCACTTTGCAACCATTACAATTAACACTTCTTCATTGCATGCAAACTTTTTGATAATCAGAAGCGCTCTGCAACTTTATGGATTTTTTCAAGAAAAAATTTTCCATGCTTGCTGCGTTAACCGCTGTTTCAAATATCACAAGTACAACTATACCCTGTGCTGCATAAAAACAACATCTAGAATTTTGCAATTTGTTTGTTATTATTATTATTTTGAAGATCTTTTAGCTCCTTGAAAATCTGCAACACTGATTACTGTGCAATTGTTTTAAAGGCAAAGAATGAACACTCAAGTACGATGATATCTAGCACATGCTCTGGCTTAACAGTCTGCTTTTTTGGACTACATAGGCTCTTTTATTCACATTGTGTTGCGTGACAAGAATGATGAAAAGCACATGATTGCAAAAGTTTGAAATGGATTTGATTCGCGTTCAATCAACGCATATTTCATTAAATTTTTGATGACATCGACTCAAATGGTTGGAAATGTAGGCTGAAAAATTGCTGATTCCAATATTAAAAACCAGAAATCTTTCAAGAAAATACCATTTCCAAGCTTTGCAAGCTAATATTGTTGTAATCATATCTGCTTAAATGTAGCACAGTTTCAATAGGTAATGGCCAACTGCTTTTTAACTGTGATTTTTATTTTCGATTGTTTTATGTTATATCAGTAGTTTTGTCGTGGTTCAAAATATCATAAATATAATGAGTTTGCTACAAAATTGTGGCATTGGAAGAAAATTGAATGAGATGTGCCACAATTGCCCACAAAATCCACTTTGCAAAAAGCACTTGAGTTTGAGCATGTTGAACTAATCTGTTGCAGAACTTCAGTGCTGCGAAATGAGATTAGAAGTATCTGCAAGCATCGCCTTATGCTGTATCTCTCAAAATATCATTTGCAGTGAAAAAAGTGCTGTGAATCATATGCAAATCTAAAAAACCAATTAAGGCAGGTCTGGATGTATTTCTCTGCTTCAAGGTAACAAATGGGCATTTGGGCAGTGAAAAAATTGTTACACTGTACTAGGTCAGAAGATCTGATGAGCATGTTGGCGCATGTTATCCAAGTTATAAGTGCTGATGACGCTACCATCACACAAAAGAAATGAGATGGAAGCTCCCACTTATTCAACTATGGCTTCTGAAGTTATGAACACATTATTTGAATTTTGTTCCATATCACAATCTTTAAAGTGACAAAGTAAAAGAAAGCTAACACAGGCGATTGAAGCTAGCAGCAAAATTCTTCAAACTGCTAATATACTCCTGAGTAAAACAAACCAGGAAAGCACATCAAAAAAGATTTGTGACAAACAAGACGATAGTATCTCAAAAAAAGTGAAAAGATTGAACATTCAGACTGACTTTGCAAAGCCTTTAGTGAGAAGCTACAATAATTAGTTAACCAAAGTACCAAAATCAAACCTCTCACTTTAATCTCTGATACTTTGTCACAAAAAAAGGCAGCACAACATTTTGGGGTGATCAAGTGAAGATGAAACAAAAAATGAAGAAGAAGAAAGGTATATTGTGCAGTCTTTGTTCATTGTCCAGGTACCAGAGATTAAAGTGAGAGATTTGATTAGGATGCTTTGGTTAGCTGATTATACCTTCTCACTTAAAGGCTTGGCAAAATGGTCTGAAAGTTCAATCTTTTTCTAAACATTTTTTTTGTAACAGGATTGTATTGTTTGTCACATATTTTTCCTGGTCGCTTTGCTCAAAAGTATAAATAGCAGTTTTCAGAATTTTGCAACAAGCTTAAAATTTTTACCATGTCGCTATAAGGGCTGTGATATCTATAGAGCACATTTCAAATCATGTGTTCATAACTTCAGCATCCATAGTTGAATAGGTGGGAGTTTCTACCTTACTCTCTGTGGATGATGATGTGCTGGTGATGGTAGTGTCATCAGCATTTACAACTTGTAACATGCACCATTTGTTAGCTTAAAGCAGAGAAATGCTTCCAAACTTGTCTTGACTGGTTTTATGGTTTGAATCTCATCTCTCAGCACTGAAGTTCTACGACAGATTAATTCAACATGCTTTAAGCAAAGTGAATCTTGTTGACTATTCATAATTTTGGCACATATCATTCAATTTTGTTCCAAAGCCACATTTTTGTAGCAAACTCATTGCATTGATTTTATTGGGAAACACTGCAGAACTACTGATACAACATAAAACAATTGAAAATAAATATCGCAGTTAAAAAGCAGTTGGCCATTGCCTATTGAAACTGTACTACTTAAGCAGATATAATCACAATAATACTAACGTTTGCAAAGCTAGAAAATGAAATTTTCCTGAAAGATTTCTGGTATTTAATATTGAAATCACCAATGTTTCACCATACATTTCTTACTATTTGAGTTGATAGTATCAAAAATTTATAATGAAATATGATTGATTGAACACGAATCAAATCCATCAAACTTTTGCAATCATATGCTTTTCATCATTCCTGTCACACAACACAAATTGCATAAAAGAGCCCACGTGATTCTAAAAGCCAGAACATGTGCTAGTTATCATCATAATTTAGGGTTCATGCTCTGTCTTTAAAACAACTGCTCAGTAATCAGTATTGCAGATTTTCCCTTGGATAAAAACTCTGTTTAGCATGTTCGGGTCAGTTATTGTCGATTCTTTTCTCTCAACTGTTTTCCATTGATTTTAAACTGTTTTGCTTTTTATCTTAAACTGATTCGATGCTATTTTTATTAAAAAACACATGTCACTTAAAAACAAATTTTTTATGGTAGGCATCAAAATTAATTCAATTTTGTTATATGAAATAAAAGAGCAGTGGTAGTAGAAATAAATTTGTGAATTTCAGCAATTAAATTTTATACCCATGTTTTTAACAGGTTCTTGAAGTTGAGCATCCAAAAAATGCTATAAATAAATTGAAAGCTTAGTTACTCCATGAAATCGTTCTATTTTTTAAGCTAGATTTTTGGATTTCTTGGGTTTCAAAACCCCTGTCTAGTAATTTTCAGCAGTCTCCTTTGACCATAGCAAAAAAATTAAAGATTTAAGAAAGTTTTAAGCATGTGCAATGAAGCGGAACAAGCAAAAATGGCTTTTTTTTAATGATCATAACTTTGTAAATAATTGGAGTTCTTCGAAAAAGTTTTTCCATTCATGTTTTTTCATTAAGATCTACAACTGTGCTAAATTTTATTAAAATACAAAACATATGGTGTAACCCATTTGCTCATTTGGCATGGAATGACCCTTTAAAAACCTAACCAGTGGTCAAAAGTAACTTTTATAACAACTTGCTCGTTGGCAAGTAATATTAAATGTCTACTTGCCTCCAAACAAATAGGTACAGTAAGATTTTAAGGCTAACTTTAGAAAAAAATTTGTTAAATGTACTTCTTGGCAAAAAACACTGAGTTTGCAAAATCAGAAATAAGTGAAGCGCAAATCGTATTCAGCAAATCAAATTTCTATGCGCATTGTTATGTCAGATGTTAATGTGACGCAGGAGAATAACTAACTTTTTCCAATCATGCATTATGCAAGAATGATTTTTTAACCGTAATTATTTTAATTATTACTTTATGGTTTGTTGCAACAAAACGTTGTGATTTGTAACTTTGCTACAAGCACATTTTTAATCACGAATAATTTGGAAACTATGGCACACCAGTTAGAGAGCTGAAATTTTTTGCAAAAAGCTGAAGATCTTAAAATTAATCATTACAAAAAAATTGCAAAATACTTGATGTTTTGCTCACGCAGCTTAGAGAAGTACTTGTGATATCTGAAACAGGGGTTAATTATCGCAAGCGTGGGAAAATTAAAAAAAAAAGCAGCATTTTGGTTAAGATTTAAAAATAATCATTACAAAAAATTGCAAAATTCTTAATGTTTTCCTCATGCAGCTAAGAGAAGTACTTGTAATATCTGAAACAGTAGTTAATTATTGCAACAAGCATGGCAAAATTAAAAACAAAAGCAGCATTTTGGTAAATGAGTTTTAAAATATCTGAATGCGATTCATAGTGTTAATTGCAATCAATAATATGCTGACAATTAAGCAAAGTGCTAATTGTGATGATTGTACAGTAGGCCTACTTACAGGCAACTAAACTAAAATAAAGCAAGCAACAGCTTTCTCTGCCAACATATTTTATTCTATTATGACACGAGCAGATATAAATTGCGTTTTTCTAATCTTGTTTAATGTTTTTCCGTGTAGGCTATTTTGTTAGCTAGCCCGTAGGGAAAGTTAGACCAAAAAATAAGTTACCCAAAGTGATTTCAGCTTGCTTGGGCCAAGCGTTAATTTACAACCCTGCTAATTCCATACTGTAGACATAGCTCTAACCTTTAACAGTAATCTCTGAAAATAGGGCAGTTTTTGAAAACATTAACAATAACACTCATAGAGAATAAGAAAGCAAAGAGTGAGTGCTTAGGCTATTTATTTGCTCATTTAATGTACTATTTTTAATTTTTTTATTCATTATCGACAGTGTTCCCTCTAAGTTTTCACCTCCTGCAAAAATAGTGCGAACGTTCTAAACGCAGTGTAAAAATGCCGAAAATTTTCTTATCCTTTTTGTCTGCTTTTAATGTGATCTCCTAAAAAGAAAAAAAAAAAAGGTCATCGCGCTGACAGAGGCATCTTTTTCTCCGATTTTATGTTGATCTCCGAAAAAAAAAGGTCCTTCGTTTGAGTTCTGCAACTTTTTTCCACGATTTGTGCGACATACCACAGCGAGGCGCCGTAAACCGCAGCTGTCTACGGTTTTTGGCGGGAGAAAAAACGCCGAAATTCGCAAAATTTAAGTGAGAAAATGCGGGAAAAAATTTTGCACTTTTTTGCGTTTGTAGGAAACACTGATTATCGATACAGGTTCAGGGTTAGGGTTTGATTTCAGAATTATTTTTAGAGTTTGGTTAGGATTACAGTCAGACAGTATAGCCTAGGCCATCAACTCAGAACTAGTCTGTACTCTGGTACTGTAGACAAGAATGTCTGATGAAACTTTTGAGTTTGGATTAAGTTTTTGGCAAGGATACAATGATGTCAGGCTTACACCTAGACACATTTAAATGTGCAAAAAAAGCAATAACCGAATGTATAGCTCACAAAAACAAACAGAAATGAAATAGTGTCGAGCACATACATAAAACAAGTTGTCACACAGTTACATCACCTCCAGACAAAATTCAGCTATTTTTGCTCTGTCTGCTCTTTACCACAATCATTTCCAAAACTGTTGCTTCCAATTGTGCATTTCAATATTGGACTTTAGTATTTTTACACCAGTTCAAAAAAATATTTAAGGAATGGACACAAAAATTGGTTTGAACGGACATGTACGGAATTACCTATGATAGGGTAATTACAGGCAATTGGACATATACGTATTTAAAACAAAAGAACAAAATTGATGCTTTTTAACAACAGATTTACAAACATTTTAAACTAGAATAATATGCCAAGAAGCATTATGGCTACTTTTTTGGAAATTTTAAAACACTCCGCTGGATATTTATGCCACCCTAGCACCAATTTAGTCACTGCGCCATGTCGATTAAAACTGATAAACCTAAGCCGTGTTGATAAAAATTTTCATTTTAACGCCTTTCCTATGGTTAAATCACTAACAAAGATCATTCGGCTACTCCGCAAATGCGCTTGAATTGGCAGCCGTCCTAAATTAACAACCACTCTGAAATTACCCTAGAGCCTGGGTTGTGGATGTGGTTAGTTTTGCTCGACGTCGTAGCCAGATTTATAATTTTATCTGTGATTTTCTGCCGCGAATCCGAGATTTATTGAGTGCAACTTGTAACTTCTTAATGCATAGGCCTTAAAGTAAATGAAACTATGTAAGTTTTTCATTACATTATTTACCCCCAAGTTATCCTCTAAAGTTTGGTTGTTTTTCTTTTACAATCATTTTTCTTCCTAAACTCATTCTTTTACGGATTTTTTGAAGAGAGATTCGGACACAAAGTAGAAATGGATTTAACTTTTTTTTGCAAAAAATTGAAATTATGAAAAAATAACCTTGATCAGAATTTGGTTTGCTGAGAATAGCTTATAGGTTTTCAGAGCGTGTTTGGTTACAACATAGCACAAATTAATATCTAACCTAATCTATAGGCCTAAGCGAAAGTAGAGAGCAACTACCGGTACGCAAAATCGTTTTATCGCTTCTAAAATGACCAGACAATTAAAGTATTTGATTCCTAAAATAATAATCAACAATGACATACCGTAGGTAATACAAAAACATACCGGTAATACTTGCAATTTTGGTTTCATGTCTGGAATTACCCAAGGTAACCCTGCAGAATTGTTGCAATGTTACATAAATTGAAGTGTTTGAGACAATTTTTGAACACATGCAACATTGGAGCAGAAACTATATTCTCAGGGAGATCATTCCATAAAGGTACCATATCGATACAACCTGATGATTGAAAAAAATTTTGAACGTTTTTTTTCATTCTTACATAACAATAGGTTACAGCAGCCTGTCAATTTTAAAAAAGCAGTGGCTATTTTGCCTCTGAAGACAAAACAGCTTAATCGACAATTACCAGTAGATGTATTATGCTACCAGTCACTACCGTAGTCTTACAGTAACCTACCGTACCATACTGTAGCCCTAACCTGCTAACCCTTACCCTAATGCTAACCTTAAAAGAGGGAAAATGCTTTTTGCCTCTGGATGCAAATTAGACTCTTCTTTTGTGTTTTAAAACCCATCAAACCAAAAGTCATAGGCTAGGCTACCTAAATTGCAATCTCACTCTAATAACCTAAACAGCTACCGGTACCGATACCACACCGGTAATAGGCTAGTTCCGGTAAGTGTAGGACAATAATTTCAACTCTTTTCGATCCTAATTATCAGCACATAGGCCTAACATTCTCAAATTCTTCAAATAGTCTTCGAAATGCACTCGATACGTTTAAAGTAACGCCAAATCGGCAACTTCAAAACACTCACCAACCGCTGATCCTAAAAAACATTGAAACACGTTTAAAATGACTTTTTTCAAAGAAGTTGAGGTTGTTCCGCTTCAGTACTCAGTAGTTGTAAATTTATTAAAATTCTTTAAGGGACCAAATAACAGCAGGTTTTACAACTAAAATATACATGAACACTCTTCGTTTTCTTTGTTTAAATTTTGTAGTTCCCATAAAACTTTTCCATCTGGAAAGTGCCATTTCCCCTGCAATTAAATGATTCTCATTTTGCATTATTATACATTCAAAACTGTGATTTTTGGCCGTTTGCAATATACTAAAGCCAGTAGCGTACGCAGGATTTTGAAAAGGGGGGGGCGGGGGGCAGAAACTTCAGAATATTTGAGAAGAACAAAGATCTGAATTTGAAATTGTCTCACCCTAATTTTGTCCCATTTTCCGCCCAAAATTAGGTGAAGAGCAAAAAAAAAAGATCTTCATTCAAATTTCGTCCCATTTTCCGCCCAAAACCAGGCAAAGAACAAAAAAAAAGAAAAAAAAAGGTCTTCACTCAAATTTCGTCCCATTTTCCGCCCAAAATCAGGTGAAGACCAAAAAAAAAAAAAAAAAGGTTTTCACTCTCTTTTAGTTCAAGTTAAACCCCAAAGCCTGGAAGAAACGCATGCAACACACCCTTTTGTGTAATCAAACCTAATGCCCAACTTGCAAAGGGGGGGGGGGGCATGCCTCAATTTTGCTCACTTTTCTATGCAATTTTGCAATCCTGGCAACCTGAAGGGGGAGGGGGGCCATGGCCCAATGCCCCCCTCTCTAAATACGCCCCTAACTAAAGCTTACTCAAACAAATTATACCTCTTTTTACTACAATAGTTAAGAAATATTTTGTAAATATGAACCAAACTTGTTGCATCTCACAAAATCATTTGTGTTGAAAAAAAAACATAGCATGCGTCAAGTGGTCTGGGTCAGATCTGGCACAAGCGACGCAAATATTGAAATTTTTTAATCACTATAAAACACATCTGGACCAGATCTGGCAAGAATGGATAAAAATTTGTCTGTGGTTAAAGATCTGGGAAAGAACTGGGCCAGATCTGGAACAAGCAGTTTCAGTGCTTGCCATGGCATGCCCGATAAAATCCTGGTCTGGACCAGATGAACTTGCTATCTGGGAATCTTTACAACAATTGGAAAATGTCTTTTGTGTAGGCTGTAGCTTACAAAAGCAAGCACAATCTAGTCAAAGACAACATGACGTGTTATATTGGCAATGTAACGCACAGCAGCACTAAACAGTAAAGACGTAAAGCGCATGAACCAGAAAAACATACGTAAACTACACTCCCATAAGCTTTAAGATCGAGCCTGTACAAGTCCCAAACTCGCACAAAGCAAGCTACCAGAGCATGCAAAATAATCCAGAGCAATGCAAGGCAGAGCAGAGAAAGTAGAGCTGAGCAAGGTAGAGCAGAGCAATTACTAAAATAATTTGTTCTACCCCAAACGCATTTAATCTCAACTGACTTGTTTGTCCCAAAATTTGGTAAAAATACAGCGCACCAGAAAAAGGAATTTGACTTAGAAAATTACACAATTCAAAAAAATATTGCAACCCCAAGTCACAAAATTTTGACATCGATGACCAATTCGCTGGTATCCGAAAAAATTAAAAAACATATAAATCAAAACCTATATTACTCAACGTTTCTACTTGGTTACGCCGCGTTTCCATCATTCCCACCCCCAAGTGAGAATTAAACGCAGCTTCCACGATTTCAATTTAACAGAAACGCTAAACTCACACACAGGCATCAACGAAACGTTACGTTCAAATATTATCCAATATCATGTTTAAAACTCACAACAAAAATGACAAGCGGTAAACAGTCCCAGATAGCCACATAATCTGGGCCGGATCTGGTTTTTACCTGGCAGCGTCTGGCATCCACTTAACCCGGTTTTGCTAGATCAAAACCAGATCTAAAATTGAACCACCTCAAACTCAATCGTTTTGACCAATAACGTCAGATCGCAATTGGATCAGATACTAAACTGGCTCAAGCTCAATCATTTAAATCTCTACAATGCCATATCAAATCCAGATCAGATATCGAACTGGCATAAACTTAATCGCTTCTTTGCCCTATAACGCCAGATCAAAATCAGATCCGATATTGAACTGGCTCAAAATCAATCGTTTTGATCTATTACGCTAGATCAACACCAGATCAGATACTGAACTGGCTCAAGCTTGAATTTTTTAGCGTACAATGCCAGATCAAAACCAGATCTGACATCAAACTGGCTCAAGGTCAATTGTTTTGGCTTATAACGCCAGATCAAAATTTGATCTTAAACCAAACTGGCTCAAACTCAATCATTTAGACCTACATAGTCAGATCAAAACAAGATCAGCTACCAAACTGGCTCAAGCCTAAACTCTTCAATGAACAATGCCAGACCAAAACCAGATCTGATATTTAACTGGCTCAAACGAAATCGTTTTGGCCTACAACGCCAGATCAAAAACCGATCTGATGCGAATCTGGCTCACGCTCATTCATTTAGATTTGCAACGCCAGATCAAAGCCAGATCAGATACCGAACTAACTCAAGCTTAAACTTTCCAACGTACAATGCCAGATCAAAACTGGATCTGACATTGAACTGGCTCAAACTCAATAGTTTTGGCCTATAACGCCAGATCAAAAATATATCTGATACCAAACTGGCTCAAGCTCAATCATTTAGATGTACAATGCCAGATTAAAATCGGATCAGATACTGAACTGGTTTAAAGTCAATCATTTTGACTTATAGCACCAGATTAAAACCAAATCAATTACCCAACTGGCTCAAGCTTAAAGTTTTCAACATATTATGCAAGATCAAAACCGGATCAGACTCTGAACTAGCTCAAACTTAATCGTTTTGTCCTATAACTACAGATCAAAACCAGATTTGATACCAATCTGGCTCAAGCTCAATCATTTAGATATACAATGCCAGATCAGAACCAGATCAGGGCCGACATGACAGAACGTGCTAGCGAGCTCGTAAAAGCCTTTCTTGCTCGCTAAAAAGCGCTAACGAACAAAAAATCTTTGTAGACAAACGGCCATTTTTGTGTCGTCTCGCCAAACACATGTTAAAACTGCTCGCTCAAATTTCTTTGCTAGGTGTTTGTAACTTGTGTTAGTACGTAATAAATATCTCATTGTGACATCAGATGCATATCTACTTCAAAATAATGCGTTCAAGCATATTGTATGTACTGCATTGTTATAGAAAAAAATATTATGAACTATGCGTTAGTATTCTAAGCAAACAAATTCCTCCAGTAATTAGTAAATGAACGACAGAATTTTGAATTAATGTGAAATAAGAACAACTTTTTCTATACTATAACTTTTTTTAAATGACGTAAAGCGCCCATGAGGTTGGTGGTTGGTAAACTCACATGTTAACAATAAATTTAGGTCTTTGGGTTTCAAAAGTTTTCATAAATAAGCAAGTCGAAGTACACTCTTCCTTTTTAGAACCGGTAAATCTTGAGTTGAGACTGGCTGTTTTTAATTTTTTGCCGATATTCAGTCTCATTTGTTTTTGATTTTGTAAAACTTTTGAGAGCATCGATGTCAATTTCAGCAGGCATATTTAAAACACTGTTTAATTCCTATTGCTCTGTTTTCTTAAATGAAGGCTTTTTTCTTGCTTTTGCAGCATCGTAAAATTGCAAAAGCGAAAAAGCAATCTTTTTTGAAGTTAAACAACTGCCAAAAAATTCCTCAATTGCTTGCGCAGAGCAACAGAGCCTCGCAATCTTGAATAGATGCAATTTTGCTTGCACAAACAAGTAAATCACTGAAATTTTATCGTTTTGGATCAGCACAAAAGTTTCTTCGATTAGTTTAGATTTTTTTTCTTTGTTTTTGGTTTATTTTGCTGCCGAGGCTGGCATTGTTTTTAATTTGTTCTTAAATTTTGAGCAAAAATGAGCCTCAAGTTTTAGAAAATTGTTTTTATAAAAGAAGTGTATTGCTATTTTTGTCAAGTGGCGTTACTCAACATTTCTTTATCAGTCGAAACAGCAAATGGTTCTCAATGCATTTCGCTATTTTGTAGCAGTCCAATAGCAAACATGGCGACGATTTTAATTAATTTTCAACTAAAATTTGCTTTAGAAGTTTTTAACATTTCACCATTAAATTTTGAACCAAAAAGATTTCTCGCACGCTTAAAGAGTGCTTCAAGATCCTCTTTAAGGGCCGGTCTACACTGTGCGTACAAAGTTACAAAATTTTAAAAAATAGCAAAGTTACAAAAATAAGAAATCGTCAACTGCACAAGCAGATATTTCAATACCAGCCATTCTGTAAAGCCAAGTAAACGTAAAGTGTCTTGTCAATTGTGAAAAAAAAATTTATGGTGGACTCAGGCCCGCGGCGCCAGAGTAGTGTGTTTGGAGAGCAGAAATTTTTTTGGGAAGGCCCCTGAAATGCCCCCCCTTGGCGCCGGGACTGGGTGGGCTACAAGCTAAAACAGCTTGTTTGATTTCCACGACGAGCACTATACGATCTTTTTATGATTTTTGGCTCAGTCAGGATACAAATTGGTAAAAAAAAACTAATCAAGCATCAGCTAGGCTCTTACGAGATGTGTTTAAAAGTAACGGGACTGGGTTTATAAATGTTTTATTTTATCTGACAAGTAAATTTTACAACATGTCGTCTTCAAAGTAATCTGCTTGGGCTCGAATGCACTTTTCCAATTTCCTCTGCCACGCTTCCACGCACTCCTGGAAGGATTCCACCGGGATCGCTCGAAGCTCTCTTGGCACGCAGCTGTTTTAATGGCTTCTGAATCTTGAAAACGAATTCGTTTGATGACTTTCTTGAGTTTGGGAAACAAAAACAAGGGGTCAGATCTGGAGAGTAGGATGATTGCTCCAGTATAGCAATGTTATTTTTAACAAGAAACTCCCGAATTCCCAAGACATTATGAGCTGGAGCATTGTCATGATGAAGCAGCCATGACCTCGTTTCCCACAGTTCTCTTCTTTTCTCCCTCACTAAGCGCATTAGACGTCGCAAGATGTTTTTGTAGACGTTATGATTAATAGTTTGGCCTTGTGGCAAGAATTCTGCGTGGACAATTCTATGGACACCAAAAAAGCGATCAGCATCACCTTAGTTTTGGACTTGAACACCCTCGCCTTTTTGGGTCTTGGTGACAATGCGTTCTTCCATTCAAGGCTCTTCTGTTTGGTGAGTGGATTGTACTCGAAGATCCATGACTTATTGCCAGTAACAACTCTTTTCAGCAAGTTGGTTTCAGTTTCGGGTTGCTCCAAAATATCTTGACACACTTGCACACGCCGCTCCTTTTGTCCTTCATTCAGCAACCTTGGTACCGTTTTTGCACAGATCTTCCTCATCCCCAGATCTTCCGTAATGATCCTCCATACCCTCTCACTATTTATACCCAGCTCATCTGCTATCATTCCAACAGTAAAACGGCGATCGCTTTGCACCTTTTGTCTCACACGCTCAACATTTTCATCTGTTTTGCTTGTGGATGGCCTCCCTCTCCTGTGATCATCTTCCACCTCCTCTCTTCCCTCTTTGAACCTCCTGTGCCACTCAAAAACACGAGTTCTTGACATCGTGTCATTACCATAGACTTCTTGAAGCAACTTTAGTGCTTCAGTTGGAGTTTTTCCAAGACGGACAAGAAATTTCAGATTAATTCGTTGCTCGACGCGCATCCTTCACATCAAAGAAAAAAAAAGCCAAAAATTCTTAATTTTATCCAATTTTCACAAAACAGTCACATAAAAAGTGTCTTGACAGAAAAACGTGCGGAAAAGAATGCAGTTGTTATAGAGTGTTGAAATTTGGTTTCCGAAACCATAAGACATTGTAACATCATAGAAAGCAATGTTTTTTTTCTACGTTAAAAGTTGTTTGCGCTTTGTGCACAGTCCTATTGCTTTTCAAACACACCTCGTAGTGTTAAAATCAGATGCAGATTGTAAAAATCATAATGGCATTTAACTAACTAGTTCTATGTGGTATTAAACGTATTCTATGCTCAAGAAGATGAAACGAAAACACACAAACAATAAACAGTGTCAATTTCAGAGGTGGAATCCTCAAGGACGTTCTTGGCATCGGGACAGATTTTGAAGTCCTTGGCCTTAGCATTGGCCTGGAAGCTTCAAGTCCTCGAAAATTGCCCTGTCCTCGGCTCGAAGACAGCACAATTTTTTGAACCGTTGAAAGTTTGTTGGAAAGCGCCAGAAACCTCGCAGAAAATTTTCGAAGACCTTTTTTGGTTTTCCTCAAGTGGAAATCGCCTGAAAAAAAATTTTTGAAGACCTTTTTCGCCTGAAAAAAATTTTTGAAGACCTTTTTTTTGAGACTGCTTAAAAAAATTTTTAAAAACCTTTTTTTTAGAACACTTGCGCCTGCATCCTTGGGCCTTGGCCTCGAGAGGGTCTGTCCTTGGCCTCGAGAGGGTTTGTCCTTGGCCTCGAAATTTTTTTGTGTCCTTGGTCTTGGCCTCGAGCCTTGTGTCCTCGACTCCACCTCTGGTCAATTTACAGTCATGAGTGTCGTGCAATGACTACAGTAACTCGCACAAAATTTAGGAGTTCTTGATCGACATTCTATACATATAAATCGCTGAGGTTTGTCAATGCACAAGTTGTGGGCCCAGTTTTGAAAAAAACTTTTGGAACAAAACGATTTTTCTCCAGGAACGTTGGCCAAATAAGTTGGCCAAATAGATGATTGGTCACAAATCGCAGTGGCCAACTTACCCCACTCGGTAGTTATATTCGAAATAGCCTCAAAGCAATATAAAGGTTAACGTTCAGACCACTAAACTAATAGAAATTCATAGCTAAAGCACTAACCAACCTTTGACTGGAAACTCACTTTTTTTAATTAAAAGTTTTTCCTTAGGTTCCTCCGGTGTTCTAGGCTAGCTTTGAGAAATCACACAGGTGCTACTCAAAAGACTAACTTTATTACTGATCTAGAACAAAGCTAGCCTAGAACACCGGAGGAACCTCAGGAAAAACTTTTAATTTGAAATGCCTGGTGTACAACTCCATTACATTTTTTCACTTTTTTAATGTTTTACAAAGGCAACAAAAGCTGATGCAGAACTGAAATTTTCAGAATCCAAATTATCTTCAAAAATCAGTTTTCTAATCTCAGAAGAAACTTATCTGACTTAGTATGGTAGTAGATTGCAACAATGGGATTGGTTCTACAAAAGCACGAGACCATTGGACAGCAAATTTTCCACAAAAAGGCAATGATCTACTTGCCCTCCTGGCCAACCTACCCCACCTTCCCCTATAAGTTAAATTTTGTTTTTCGGCGACGCACAAATATTAAAACAACTTTAAACGTGAAGGTTGTGATGAATATAACCGACTTTTACCTTGTAATTTAGCGAGTTGCGATTTCGCGTACAAACAATCACGCCAAGTTCGATCCCAGCCCTAGTTTGATCAGACGCGAAAAGCATCGTGCGTATTTGCAGTGGAACCCCTATTGACGACCACCCCGGTAACGCCACCACCCCATAGGCAACCAGTTTTTTGTAGTCCCGAATTATTTCCTATCATTTTTAACGCATGAGAAACTCTCTAACGCAACCATCCCGATTTTCGGATCGCGAACACCGTTTTTCGGTTCAAATCAGTTGCTTGACTTCGGTAACGCAACCACCCGCTGTGTTTTCCTAGTTTTTAAGTTTTCTGATTGATGTATTAGCCGCGGTTCACTCAAAATAAAGTGATTACGAGAGAAAATAATAGCGTAATCGTGAAAAAACCGAATAAGATATGTAAGTAAATGAGCAAAATAAACAAACGAAACATGCTTTAACTAATCTGTATCTTTATGTCTAATTAAATGCAGCAGCACTTTGAATTTAAATTATAGCGCGATAAAGTTTGATCCTGGTAACGCGACCATCCAGTAACATGACCAGTTTTTTATAGTACCAACGGCGGTTGTGTTACCAGGGTTACACTGTATGTATTACAATAGTATTGGAACATTTAAGAGTTTATTGTTTAAAACCGGCTGCTGTTTAGACGAGAGGTAACGCGCTCTTCTCTGCAACGGGATGTCGGAGGTTCAAACCTTTGACCAACCAAACCGGACATAGTGCTTCCAGCAGCTTGTCATTGCTGCAGCATTTCTTCAAAGCGGGCTCTGTTGCTCTCGCTCAATGACGTGAAAATGGGCACCCCAACTCGTTACACGCTTTGACGGAAAACAACAAGCATAAAAAAAACCTTTGATTACTAAAACCTGTATTTTAAAAATCGTTGAATTTGGTTTTTCAAGTTTCTAATCGTTGAAAACAATTGAAGTAAGAAGAAAGTTACGAAGAGCGTGTAGACGCAAGAGCGTTGAAGGTATCCGAACATACTGACGTCATAATCAGTCGCATCTTTCCTGCGGCTGAATTAGATAGCGATCTTTAGCAAAAGATTTGACACTATCGCGAGATTTGCTGCTTAGTTTTCGCTATTTTGTTTGCGCATCATCAGAATAACTATAAGCGAAAGTAAAGAATCAAGTATGAAAGCCTCATTAAAAAATAACAGCTCATGTATTATCCATAAGAACTTGATCAATATATTGCCTCGTTTAAAATCGCAATGACAATGACATCAGTAGGTTTTTGCATAACTCGTTGTGATAGTTTTTAAGAAAGAATGAAGCATTATTTTGTCATAAACAGCATTACGGTTGTTCTAAAAAGCTTGATTAAGTGATTAGTGTTGTCAAACAAGCACTTATCACGCAATAGCGTGGCCTATGACAAAATGGTGTTAGATATTTTCAAAATAATCACCATTGCAAAGCCTTGTGCAAGGGTTAACTTTGTTTTGAGCAGCCCTGGCAGCAATTAAAGTAAAAAGTTGTGCGATATTAGTAAACGTAAAGTAAAATTGACAGGTCGAAGAAAGAAATTTTGAGAAATATATGCCAAGCAAAAAACGTGTTCATCGTTTATGTAGCATAAAGCTTAATGGTTATTGTCCATTGCACAAATATTAATACATATTGCGGAATAAGCCTAAAATTGCTTCGATTATTTCTATTTAAGTAAAATTAATTGTACTGATAATGAACTAAGTTAATTCGGAATGTTTGAAATTGTAATTGTAATTACTTTTTATTCACCAAGTTGCCTTGTCCAGGAGACAGCGAAGAGACCTTTTGGCTTCGAGTCAAGCTGCCACCTGCCCACCTGTCTACCACGCACGGCGGAGGCTTCACACCGTCCCTTTAATTGCAGAACGTCAAGCAGAGAAACTGTGAACAGAAATGGGCATTTCAGAATAAAGAATTCAGAAGGATCCGAAACCCAAACTATCCGGAATCCAAATTGATACATAAACTGGTTAATTGGAACCGGTTTTAAATCAACGCCACTACGTTCGTAAAAATTGTTTGTAGTTAATTCTCACATAAAAGTGTAATGAGTAAGGCCCGCAAAAATCAATAAAGTCAAATTTTTATCAGGGGTTTTTATATCATCAAACGTATACTAACATTGGTTTCGGGTGCTCTGGAGCCAGTTTAAGTAGATTTTATAGGTCAAAATAAAGTCAAAATTTTGGGTTAGGCCAAAATTTATCAGAATTGTATGTGATCAAAAATTCTTTTTAAAAAGCAAACAAAAGGTTTTTTTCTTCATTTTTTTGATATTTAAGAACCAATGAAACGTTACGAGCAATTTTATGCATGTTTGAATAAAGTTTTGCTACTCAAACTTCTGCAAATAATAGCAATGTAACGCAATGCTATTGCGTAGGTTAACTTCTTATAAAAATAATTTTATGATAACGCGAAACTCATTATTTTTAATTAAGAGCAAATTAAGAATGCCAACCTCGGAATGAATAAAATAACTAAGAACACTATATATGTTCAAATTTAAAAAATCAAAAAGTTAATTTTTATTACACAGTACTGAATATCACAACGAATTAACCAGATTTTTGAAATCTTAGGACTGTATTGTTTTGCTTTCACAGCTTTAGCAATCAACAAAACTTTTACACAACGCAACTTTTTACCGAGCGAAAATAAAATTTTGTCAATTTATTTTCCAAAAAATCTAAGAACAAGAATGAGGCCGAAAATTCTTGAAAATTTAAGAACAGCAAATTTCAATCGACAATTTACTGGCTATAAAAAAAAGAGTAATTGACATTGAAATGTGTGCAAATTCCTAGCTTTTGTTCTGCAGCGATTAGTTACTTTAATCTCAACACTAAATGATTGATATTTCTTTCAAAATGCTGTTAATCAAAAGTAAAGAAGATCACCTACTTCAAACTTACGTAAATTGCAAATGGAAAAACTTTTTATTTTTTAAGCAAATTTTGGAGCTCAATAAGGCCAAAACGATTTAGGTCAAAATAAAGTCAAAATTAAGTTTTTTTTAGGTCAAAATAAAAATGCCCCAAGTAATAAGCCATTTGCTCCGTAATTAAGATATCGCGTGAGTGCGTAGTACGTTTGTTTTTGTTCGCAAATTTTGGCAGATGAGGATTGATTTGCTTATCACTAGCTAACGGTAAAATCTAGAAATCTGAAATTTGGACTCAGTATGTCAATTTTGGGTACCCTAGGTCACGTGATTGTGAATTGGCACCAAAAAAAAACGGCAATTTTTAGCTTGAAAATTTATTAATTCGCCTATAATTCTAAAACCACTTGACGTGCAAAGTCGAAATCTGGGCACAAACTTATGAATGCTTTATGCAAACCAAGTTTGGGGGTGCCCGGTCAGGCGACCAAAAGTTTACAGGCCGAAAATGGGCAAAACGTTGGCAAATTTGAACCGATTAATCTGGGTAATTACCGATATTGATAAAAAATGGTTTGTGGTTTTTGAGCACACTATTAACCACCTTGCTTTTGGTTATGTTCGTTTAACCCAGCAAGAAAACCATTTTTTTTGTTTTGCATTTTTTTTCTAACTTGTTTTATTTTTATTTTTTCTTTTTCTTCTGCCGCTATCTACGTTTAAACCGCTAAACGCACTGCATTCAAATTTTGAGCGATTGAAGATATCAAGGAGGACTTTTTTGCGACAGAAATCGAAGACGTTAGGAGATCCCCCTGAGTCGGGTCTTCCAAATTTTTGAACTTTTAAGCCATTGGAGCAAGATGGACAAAATTTTGGAATGGGTAGATATTAAGAATAAACTAAACTTAACAAAAATGGGGGGTGACTCGATGGGTTTTCCCGCCAAATCGGCCCTACAAAATTCAAACTTTTTAACTTTTGAAGCTAAAGTAAATAAAAAAGAAAGATTAAATTTGACAAAATTTGGGGGTATCAAAATGGGGTCCGCCCGAAACGAGGCTGACAAAACTCAAACTGTTTAACCACTTATGCTAGCCACATGAAATTTTCAGTGTAGGGAAATATGAAGAAAAGTTTCCTTCAAACGGGTCACATTTTCGAGTCAAGCTGTATGAACTACAGAGATTGCAAGCAATGTATGAACTACAGGCAGGGTGTGTGAGAGGGGGGTTCAAGGGGTACATCGTACCCGGGCCCGGACCTAGGGGGGCCCGAGCTCAAGGGGCCTGGAAGAGTTCAGGTTTTCGCGTTAAGTTTTGGTATCGCACCATAACACTGTAATCAAACTTGTCTCCAGCAAAAATATCAGTCAGGCAATTTAGTACTGGTAATTGGTCGATATTTTTGCTACACAGCTTTTAGGGCATATAGTGGCCGATTTGATAAAAAAAAGAGGAAAATGTATCAAAAGCCCTACACTTGCACCGAAATTAACGTTTTGTTACATTTCTCTGACTTGAGAACCCTAACTCTACGGTATAACAATGTACGAGGGCCCACATTTCCAGAGATCCAAAAGCATTTCAACCTCATGGAGCGGAGTCAAAGTTGACATGCTGTACTACTATCATTCAGTAACTCACTCTATCTGTATGCAGGGCCTCAGAGAGAAATCTTATCAGGGGGTATGAAGACTGATATCGGGCCCTTTTGCCAAGGCCAGGGCCAAAAATTAGGTAAAGACCAAAAAAGAAAAAAGTTATACTTCGCTTATCTTTGACCTGTAAACCGAATTACTACTAAGTTACTAAATAAATGCTGGAGCAACTACTTGAGTGCGCGTGTACTTATAGGTCCTCCCAAGTTCCCTGAGCCCTGGCCCGCGTACGATGTACCCTCTGAACTTCCTCTCGCTGGCCCTGGGCATACAATTTGTATATGCCAGAAAATAAGCAATGGAAAATCTAATCTTAGAATTGTCAACCACTGCTATCAGTGGTGTAGTCAAAGTGTAGTGTTGAGTGTTGTCATAACAAATCACTACAAACAGCAACTGTTTTTTAAGCTAAAACAAAATTAATTGATACTAACAGTTAACATTTTCTAAGCCTTTACAATCAATGCACTTGGAGTTGTTCTAAATAGGCACAGTAGCCTATAGGCATGGAAGGCATAGCATAACCTTTACCCCACCACAATGGCTACACTACTTCTGCCTTATTTGCCTTCTACGTCTAACTAGCCTCTAGCTCAATCTAGGCACTGATATATTACCTGTATATTAACAATTAAACTTATTGCCAAGATAATCAAGATTTTGGGTGGGGAATATTTTATCCGACTAGCAAATTTGATAAAACTTTTATCAGTAAAATATTTGGATTTGCAGTATTAAAGTCATTATATTGTTTAATATTGTGCCAATGTCATCATCCTCCACTTCACATACTTTCTTTTGTGTATATCATGTTTTCTGCTTGTTAATTTAAGCAAGGTTGGTGCTGGGATGTTGATCAAATGCTGCATTTTACCCTCGAGAAACATAAAAAGTGCTAAAGCTTCCGGGGCTCTGCCCCGGACCCCGCTGGGGGAGCTCACGGCGCTCCCCCAAACTCTCTAGCTGGATTTAAATCAATTTTATGCCTAGCGTTTTTCATAGGTCCTAACTGTATGCGAATATCGCTATCCACTCACTTTTAAATGAAGATCTACAACCATCGGACAAAAAATGATTTAATGGCATGGCCCTCATCAAGGCTTGTGGGGCCCAATAAGAATTGGGGGCCCGGTATCGACCTTCGTACCCTCTGGAAATTTTATATCTAATTGTGTTTTTCATTGGTCTAACACTGTATGCGAATATCGTTATTCCCTCACTTTTAAATGAAAATCTACACCCATCGGACAAAAAATGATTTAACGGCATGAGCCCCGATGAGGTTTGGGGACCCCAATAAGATTTGGGGGCCCAGTATCGACCTTCGTACCCCCTGAAAAATTTTCTCTCTGAGGCTCTGACTACAGGAAGATATAACTTTCTAGTTTGCCAGGAAAAATATATGCCAAATGCCTCAAAAGGAAATGCCGAGAAATAGTGGAATCAAAACTGAAGGATGTCCAGTGCGGTTTTCGTCCGGGTCGCAGAACCATGGACCAAGTCTTCACTCTGAAGCAAATCGCCGAGAAATCTTGGGAGCACGGTAAAGATCTCTTTGCATGCTTTGTCGATTTCGAAAAAGCATATGACCGAGTTCCTCGGGATAAACTCTGGAAGGTTCTGCAGGAGTATGGTGTTGATCGTCAATTGCTACGTGCCATTAAGTCATTCTAATGCAAACCGGAGTTTGTGTTCAGGTAAATGGCAAGCAATCAAAGCCGTTCCATGAGGGCGTTGGACTCCGGCAAGCGTGCGTTTCGTCACCTCTCTTTTTCATTGTTTACATGAATTGGATCGACAAATGCAGCCAAGTTGATGACTGATGAGTGTGCCACGATTGGAAATTGCAAAATCAGTCGTCTGCTATTCGCAGATGATTTGGTTCTGCTTTCTTCCACAGAATCTGGCCTCCAGCGCGCATTAAATAGCTTTGCAGATGCACGCTACACCGCTGGAATGAAAATAAGCACGGGCAAAACTGAGGTACTTCATATTTCAAGAAACCCTGATCAGAGCGTGTTACAAGTGAGTGAGCAATACGGATACAGATAGAGAAGTTCAAGTATCTTGGGGTTTCATTTACGAGTGACGGAAGACAAGATGAAGAACTGGTTATCCGTATAGGCAAGGCTAGTGCAGTAATGCGAGCTTTGTACTTTTCGGTTGTCATGAAATGAGAATTGTCGAAAAAGGCGAAGCTCTCAATTTTCAAAGCAGTTTTTGTCTCCATTCTCATATATGGTCAATTGGTCATGAG
Source organism: Trididemnum nubilum (assembly GCA_963965965.1). Lineage (NCBI taxonomy): Eukaryota > Metazoa > Chordata > Ascidiacea > Aplousobranchia > Didemnidae > Trididemnum > Trididemnum nubilum. Next base: position 50,811,861 of record OZ014469.1, read on the forward strand.
TCTTGGGTAATGACCAAAAGAGTGCGATCACAAGTGCAAGCGTCCGAAATGAGCTTTTTACGAAGAATCGAAGGAGTTGCACTGTTTAACAAGGTGCGTAGCTCTGAGATCGAAAATGTCTTAACTTCAAGCCGTTACTTTTCCGAATTGAAAGATCTCAGCTTAGATGGTTTGACCATGTAAGCAAAATGCCTCAGGAAAGACTCCCCAAACAAGATTTTCTTGCCAAAGCAAATAGAAAAAGACCAGTTGAATAACCTAGACTAGATGGACCAATTACATCGAGGATCTTGAATGGAATCGCTTGGGACTTCACTCAAGCGAAATAATGGATGTGATCGAAGTCCGTGAAGTGTGGCTGCTTAATTTTGAGCTGCTGCCCAGCAACCCTCACGAAAAAGTGGGCAACGAAGAAAGAAGAAGAAGAACATGTTGTTGGCAAAAGGCAGCGATCTTCAGCTAAGTTAAGCGTCTCAAAACTCTTTTAAACATTTTTTTTTCATTGAAGATTTGTTAAACAAGCTTAATTTTATTAACCTGGTTTTTGTTGGCAATTACTTGGTTGTTCAACTTACATGTTTTTTCTATATTTACTTGATATCAAGCATTCATTTAATTGTGACGTCATTTACTGAACATACCCACGTAGCCTGACTTTGCTTTGACAGTCCGTGAAGTAGAACATGAAGAATTTATTTTATCTAAGTTAAAGATAAACATTGAATTTTATTAAAACGCAAATCAATTGAATAAAACAAGGCTTGCATGAGGTTGTTTCACAGTTGACGTAAATTCAAATCAAATCTTTCATTGTACTCGCTGTAATAGGCCGAAACGTGTAACGAGTTGGCGGAGCCCATGGCTTGTCATTACGGCTGGGCAACATAGCTTCTTTCTAAGAAATATCGCAGCGGTAGCGAGCCATTGGCAGCTTTGTGCCCATTTTGACCCGCCCGAGATTTCGACTTCTAGCTCCAAATTTGCTATTTTTGAACGAGATTTGTAATTTTTGAACTTCTAGAAATTTGTTATTTTTGAACTTTGAAATTTGTTATTTTTGAACGAGATTTGTTATTTTTGAACTTCTAGCTTCTAGAAATTTGTTATTTTTGAACGAGATTGATAGTGATTGGAATCGCTAACCAATACCTGTTTATAAAAAGAAAGCGACTATTTCACAAATTTTTTTATCTTCTTTTTCATTAATTCTGTCTCAAATCCAATCCACACTCTATTCCTTACCCCGAACTAACCTCATATTTAAATCTAATCTTGATCCTTGAAAAGCAAATGAGAAAGAGCGAATGAATATTTCTCTTTTTTGTTTTATTCTCTCTAACTCAAAAATTTTTGGTGAAAAGGTCATTTCCTCTAAACGTTTTGTCTACGGAAATTTGAGCAACCGCTTGCGAAGTTTACGACCGGTCGCAACCTTCCGCAAATTGACGATGACGTCAAATTTTGTTGCGTCGCGTTCCAATGAAAACGAACCGTTAGTATTTCAAGTTGGAAAAAAACTCGTACGTAACTGCTAAAAAATTGAAACCATGAAATTTGCAGATTTGTGATGCAACAATTAGTTTAAAGTTTTAAAATAATTGGTTTTGTGATGAAGCTTGTATATTTCATGATTGTTGTGTGCTGGCAGGCGCTTTCAATCGCAAATCGAAGTGGATGCTACAAGAGAGGTTGGTGTTTTGACAGTTATAAAATCGGTGATAGTTATGTTTTACATGTATCATGAAATAACTGCGATATTTGTTTAAAATTTAACAACCTTATTGTCTCATTAGTTTGATTCTGTTTCACGCAAACTGCAATGTGTTACTTTTTTGAAGATGATGCTCCCCGGAATAGAAGCGAAACGTAAACTCAAATCAAAAAATTGCATCTTAGATTAAAAAGTTCTATAATACATCAGTTTTATTAACTACAGCATGTTAAAATTAAATAAGACATTTATGATAATCTTGACAATGGTAAAGTAATTTTTAAGTTTAATATTTTCAAAAATTTGTTGGCATTAAGGTTAAGTGCGTAACTACACATTGCATTTGTTAATGTAACTATGCATTCCATTTGTAAATGTTGAGGACTTTTCGATCTTTAAGTCAAGCTACCATTTGTCCTCATGCTAACCAATCACGGTCGAGCTTTCACAAAGTCACTTTATAAATGCTCTAGTTTTTGTTCAGATCTCGTCAAAAATCGAATCTTAATCAGCCATTTTATGGACAAAAGTTTTTTTTTTTATTTTGATTGATCATATTGGGGTGGAAGTGGTTGCCTGTTTTTAGCGGAAACATTGCACCCAGTAATATCTGACTAGAAAGCGCGCCGTGTTGAGCGTTTTTTCTAAGAAGATCAAAATTGAGTCGGAAGAAAATAACCACCATTAAATAGTATTCGGTATTGAATGCAGTGTATTTTCATTTAATTTGATTAAAGACAGTGGAACCGTATTTAAAATAGTAAATTTTCTAAACGTTTTGGACTTGACTATGTCCATCATCGGTAATAATAAAATCTAAAACGGTAAAGAATGTAAAAAATAGATCTCAAATGAAAATAACTTCTCTGCAATACAAGCTGCAAAATAGCGCTGCAAAACGAAATAACTTGCTGATTGTAGACAAGTTTCTGAGTTATTGCTACGTACCATCCGTGTGAAGTAACGGAATACTTTTACTTGAGTAGATTACTCAAGTAGTTTTTTCCAGTAACGAGTACTTTTTGAGTAGCTTTTTTTTGCGCTACTTTTACATGTTACTTTTAGAAAAAGTAGCGCTACTTAAGCAGTATTTTAATTCAGAAAAGTACAAAATACGGTAATTTTAAATTTGAACCCTAAATTCGTCAGAACGGTCAATTTTTCTACCGGAAATTGCTCAATTCAGTTAAGTTGGTTGTCTTTTCTTCCTTTTTTGGATGGCAACTCTTGCGTGAGAGACGAGACCGCCACAGCGACTGTAGCCATGCATTTTTTCTACGTGTGCGCGTACGTATCAGGTCCAGTCTGGCGAAAAGCAGTAATAAGATAGATTTAATTTCAAAAATCACAGCCAATGTCATTGTAATCAGTTTATTGCGAAGATTTCGGCCCTCTTCTGGTGCCATTTTCAACGAACAGTAAAAAACTTACGAGAATTACATCCTGGTATTGATTAAAATGAAAAATAAAAATAGGCCTATGTTTTTCACGCATTAAAAAGGTGGAGTGGATAAGATGAGAAGTCGAGGTTGAGATTAGGTTTGAGGAGTTGAATGCGTAGTGTGTCTAGGATCAAAAGTTTGTGTTTGTCTGAGCAGGAGGTGAGTATTTGTGGATTATGAAAATCAACTTTGTTGAAAGAGTTGGATTGGAGATGGTTGCAGACTTCAGAGTTAGGGCTTGATTGGTGTTATTCGAGGCGTTTTACAAGATTTCTCCGGGTTTGTCCGATGTAAAAAGATCCACATGAGCAGTTGTGTCGGTACACTGTATTGCTTCTTGTTGGTTGTCGTTTACGGTCTTTAACCAAAAATTTTTGTTTAAGTTTGTTGGTATTAAGAATAAACGACTTAGAATCTGGCAAGTGGGTTTTTGGGTTCTGGTGAAGTTTTTTTTTTTTTTGATGTGGTAGGAAATGGAGCCCAGATAAGGAAGTCTAAAGAGTAGATAAGTCAAAGGTTTTGTTTGGGTTTGTTTGGGGCGTTTTGGGTTGAAGTTTCTGTTGAAAAATTCTCGGATGCATTTGTCTATAAAGCTCAGTGGGTATCCGTTTTTTAGAAGAGTGTCTTTGATTGATTGGAACTCGGAATCAATCGTAGTATAGGAATTACAAATAGAGTAAGATCGGTGTAAAAGGTTGTTGACTAGATTTCGTTTGTAATGAAGAGGAGAAAAGCTTGCGTATTTGGTTAGTAGGTTAGTTTTGGTAGGTTTGTGATATGCACTCATCTTGATTCCACTGTTGGTTTTTTCAATGAAAATATCGAGAAAGGTTAGTGAATTGTGTATTTCCAGTTCTTCAGTGAATTGAATTTGATTGTGGATGTTACTGAGATTGGTTAGAAATAAGTCGATAGAAGTTGAGTTTGGAAAAGTAACAAAGCAATCATCCACGTAGCGGCAAAAGAAGTTTGGACAATGGGAAGGGGGAGTGAGATCAAGAGCTTTGTCGACTACATTGTTCATTATGACGTCAGCCTTTAGAGATCCAATTGGATGAGCCCATTGCAACGCCATCTAGTTGATGATAAATTTTGTTGTTGAATTGGAAGGTGGTATTTTGGTGCACCAAGTTATTAATTTTTTAAGCCGGTTACGATTTAAGCCATTCCAGCTTGTGTATCCGTTACTGAAAATAGAGTCTAGTATGAGATTGGTGGTTTAAGTAATGAGAATGTTTGTAAAGAGGCTTTTTATATCAAATGAAAACATAGTTTGGTTTGTGATATTATGTTCAGACAATTTTGTTAGACATTGGAAAGTGTCTGGAATATTGGTGGGATGTTGTCGTAAGTTATGTAAAAAATGAGATACCCAACGTGCGCATTCATGGTTGAACGATTCTTGATCCCAGAATCACTGTACATCCAACTCCTCAAACCTAATCTCAACCTCGACTCCTCATCTTATCCACTCCGTCTTTTTAATGCTTGAAAGACATAGGCCTATTTTTCGCGTGAATTTTTTACTGTTCGTTGAAAATGGCACAGAAGAGGGCCGAAACGTTCGCAATAAACTTATTACAATAACATTGGCTGTGATTTTTATGATTAAATTATTAGCCCTCTCCCAATTATACCGTTTGCCAAGATGGTTTTCGTTTCACGTTCGTTGTTTAGTGTCTGCTCTTAATTGTATACTGGCATAGATGTTTACTCTATTAAAAGTCAATCATGAAAGAAGCAATCAGAAATATAAATTGCCAAAAATGCGTTTTATGATAACTAAACGTTTCTATTGCTAAGTTCTGCAGAATCAGCCAAAAATCACGCACCATATATGCAATATACATTATGGTACGGAACTGCATCATATTATGCAATGTAATCACAAAATGTTTTCAGTATGACGATCAATGTCATCCCAGTAGAGACCCAGATTATCTAAATGGGTAATTTACAACAATTTTGAGCGATTTACTGACGTATTGTTTATCAGGCTTCTGCCCTGCACTCACATGCTGTGAAATAAATTGAATTCAAAAAATCCACAATAATTTTGATTAATTAATTAATCTAAAAAAAGTAATTGCAGAATATCCTCAAATAGCTATGATGCGAACTTTTGGCCCAAACTGCAGATTCACTAGACGTTTGTACTTTGATAAGACACGTCCACAGTGTTTTGAAATTTTAACGTAATTTAACAATGACAGTGAATGAGTATTTGAGCAAAGATTCTATAAAATGATTCCATGTAAATTTTGCATGGCATGGTTTTTAAACCTTGAAGTTTTTGCTCTTTTTTAAATAATTGTCTTAAATATATTAACAAAAAAACTTGCAAAAATTAATAATTCATGACTTATTGAGAGAATGAGGAGTTAGAAGACCAAGCGCTATGTGGCAGTGATGTAAAAGTAGTTGACCACTTTTCCGAGTTTACCGCTTCAGGAGCAGAGCATCCAAAAACTGACCGGCATGTTTTGCAGATTTATTTCAATCTGCACTGCATCGAGTAGACGAGAAGAGAGATAATCATGTCGGCAACCAGATGCGAGTGCGGTCTCTGCCATGAATACGAACACTGATCAGCCCGATCGCTGATTAATCCGATCTATATTGATGGACGTAAAGCTGTGAGCGTATGAGCTTATTTTTAGTTTATTTCAAACAAAAATTTGGCGCGTCCGGCGTAGCGCCTGCATCAAACTAGCTGCTGATTAGTTGAAATAAACTAATGATGCGCTCGAACACGATTTTACGTCAAGTGTTGATCGGACTTTGATACAGTCTGCAAACCTATACCGGTACCCAATTTCGCAGCAACGCTCAAAGCGAGTGATGCGTGTCATGAATAAACTCTGCTGTGTTCTAATTTACTTGCTGCAAGTAAAAGCAGACAATCTGTGAATTTCGCGACCTGATCGTTTGCATTTTGTTTGTATATTTTCACTGCAGTGGTTTTATTTTGTAAAAGACTGTTGCTACAAAAAACGTTTCTCTCACAAATCAGATAAATGCGGGTCCATGGGAAAGTTATTTTGATGTAATTCTACTCTGTCTAACTCATAGTTTTAGCAGCAAATATTATGGAAATTAATTGCTTCCAATTCTAGACTTCTAGTGATTGCTAATCCTTTGCACTGGACGCGAAGCCACTCAAAGTGCCACGAAGCAACCAAAATTTGACGTCATCGAGAACTTGCGAAAGATTGTAACTGCTCGCAAACTTCGCGAGCTATTGTTTAACTTCACTTCAACTAAATTTTTTTTGAATAGCTGGCCTATTTTGAGCAAGTGACGTAAACGACCACTTGCAAAGATTGCCAACTTTTGCTTCACATCCAGCGTAAACGCATCTTTAGATTCTCAATAACTTCGTATCTTTGTGCTGAGAGTGTATCGGAGAATTTTTCGTTTATTTTAACGAAGCGCAACTTTGCTGTCATATTGTCTCATCAACACAGACTGCGGTCGGCTACAACTAACGAAAAAATAAAATGAGTAACAAACCAGAAATTGAGCATCTGCCTACCTCCGCTGTGTTTCTCAATTGTTGATTTTATTTCTTAATCCGTTCAATAAAACGCAAAAACATTTGACTGCGCCGAGATCCACAATAGGGTGGAGTGAAAAAAATTTTTTTTTGGAAATTCAAAAAAGTGTAGTTTGGAAATCCTGGTAAATGGTCTAAAAATAGAAAAAAATCGACTTGAGCCAGTTGCCACCTACCATGTGCTGGCTACCCCCCCCCGAAAATTGGTCGCGGGGGTAAAATGGCCATAAAATCATGTTACTTGATAACTGCTAGTCGTAGAGACCTGATTTATAGCTCAAAAGTTGCAGAATCATCATGTTTCTATGAGTGCTACGAGGACTTTTTTGTCTATTTCAATCATAAAAAAGTTACAGTCAAAAAACTAGTTTTGGCAGGTGTAAGATAGCTTTTTTTAAGGATTAGGTAGACGTAGGCTTACGTCTACTTAATCCTTACAAATTTTTAAAGATTTTTTTCTTTGTAGATAAGTAATTAGGTGCTTAGTACTATTAATGAAATAACTTGATAACCACCGTAGTTTTAGCTATGACAACCAGGCGAAGTGCAAGCAACGTTAAAGTTTTACATAGTGGATACACTTTCACTGGAAGTAAAAGCTTTCCATCCGGTATACTACCCACCAAATGTCAAGAGTTAGAGAGGATCATCCAATTCGAAAATTTTAGAACTGTGGACGTTGCAAATGATGTTGCTAAAGAAATACATGACAGATGGGTGTGGTGTAATGTTTATCCATTACGTTACTTAACTATATCTAAAAAAGTACAGGCACTGGTGGTAGCTTTCAGCAAACTTGATCGGTATCCCAAGAAAAAACGTGGAGTATCTTTTTTGGAAAAAGAAGCGGAGTTCTTGTCAGATATAGATAAGTTGTTCGACGTGTTTTGCAATGACAATGAACAACGAAGACGTTTGAAAAAAGACCACAAGTTGCGAATGACTGATGAAGATTTTGTATTTTATGAAGATCAAAAGAGTCGGCGTATTGGATAATGTTTAGATGTAGCTTTGCCTTTGACCTCATCTGACCAAAAATTTATACGACGTTCAGAATCACATGTCAATGCCCCAAGTTTACAATGCCAAAATGAAATTATTACTCTGTCAACTACTGATTATGTCTCGGGAGTCCGAATTTTTGGCATCAACAAGCACAGACACATCACAATCATCTGCAGTTTCTCAGTTCTTAGCGGAAATGCCAAATCCATCCATTCAAAATCGCAAAAAATGGCCAAACCTTGCCAGAATTTGTGAACGCTACCAGCTATCGGATAGAGCAGCTGCTGCAGTTGCTAACAGTGTCCTAATGGATGTTGGTTTAGTTACTGAAGATGATAAAACACGCATCATTGATCGTAGTAAACTACAAAGAGAGCGTGAAAGATGCCGAAACGAAATCCGGAGCGAAGAGCAACAAAACTTTGGATTGGTGAACGCAGTGTATTTGGATGGCCGCAAAGATGCAACCCAAATTGTTGCACAAGGTCCAAATGAAAAGCATTATCGGTCTGTTCAACTGGAAGAACATTATACAGTAGTTGGTGAGCCAGGAAGTTATTACCTTACTCACTTTTCTCCTGAAAATGGCAAAGGTAGAACAATTGCCCAAAAGTTGTTTGATTCTTTCAGTGGTACGGAATTGGAAGGCAAGCTTGCAATAGTTGGCACTGACGGTACTGCTTCTATGACCGGCAAACACAATGGATGCATTTGAAGTTTAGAAGAATTATTACACAGACCTCTTCAGTGGGTTGTGTGTTTACTACACACAAATGAACTTCCCTTGCGACATGTGTTTGCTGCTTTGGATGGGGCAACAAGTGGTCCAGATACATTTGCCGGACCAATAGGTAAAAAAATACAGGGTCCTGTATTAAGTTGGCCAGTTACTCAGTTTAAGCAAGTGTTCGTCCCTATTTCTTCTTTTCCAAAACTTCCACCTCATGTCATTGATGACCTGAGTACAGATCAATACTACGCTTACAAAATCTGTTTGGCAATTATTATTGGTAATTGTGATGATCTACAATATTTGGAAGTTGGCCCAGTGGTGCATTCAAGATGGTTGACTTTGGGTTGTAGAATTTTGCGGTATTACGTGTCACTTGATGAACCACCTCAGAACTTGGAAATTTTAGTTAACTTTTGTTTAACTGTTTATTTTCCCACTTGGTTTGAAATCAAGTTACACAACCAACTAACACATAGTTCTAAAGTTTTTTTCAACTTGATCAAAAGAATTAACAGTCTGACAAATCAAGATCTTCGACAAGTAGCTCAAAATGTTGTTCAAAGAAATGGATATTTTGGCCATCCAGAAAGCATTTTGATCGCAATGTTAGGAGATGACGATCAAGCTGTTCGAGACAAGGGCGTGAATCACGTTCTTTCACTTCGCAAGAACGACACCTCAGTTTGTTTATTTCACCTTCCTACTTTAAACTTGGAAGCAGACACATACTATGAGTTGGCTGATTTGGAAATTTGTCAGCAACAACCTCCAGCTATTAGACATTTGTCCGATTCTGAAATTGAAGACTGTCGAATGAAACCCTTAATTTTACACCATCCATGCCACAATCAAACTGTCGAAAGACATGTCACATTGGTAACGGAAGCATCAGCACAAGTCACTGGATTTGAAAGAAGAGACGGACTTATTCGCCAAAAAATTAGATCTCGCAAATTGTTAAAAAAGTTTGACACTAAAATGCAATTTTCGTAAAATGTTTTTATGTTGTGTTGACTGTTGATAACACAGCTATGTTTGCCAGACTCGCACTCACTTTTGTTGTGCACTTCGCATTACTACAGTAATATGTTGTACGACATACCCCTAAAATCAAATTTCTTAGCAAGTTACGAATTGCAAGAGTTCATGTTAACTAGTAGTGAATCACAATTCTCTATGATGCAATTTTAGCATGAAAAACCGGTTTTTTGACTGTAACTTTTTTATGATTGAAATAGACAAAAAAGTCCTCTTAGCACTCATAGAAACATGATGATTCTGCAACTTTTGAGCTATAAATCAGGTCTCTACGACTAGCAGTTATCAAGTAACATGATTTTATGGCCATTTTACCCCCGCGACCAATTTTTTGGGGGGTAGCCAGCCCATGGTAGGTGGCAACTGGCTCAAGTCGATTTTTTTCTATGTTTAGACCATTTGCCAGGATTTCCAAACTACACTTTTTTGAATTTCCAAAAAAAAATTTTTTCACTCCACCCTACTGGACACAAGTCCGTTAATCGTTAATAACGAAGCTAACTTTTTCATTAACTCGTTAATCCGTTAAAAAGTTTTTTCATGTTAACGGACTAAATTAACTTCCGTTAAGTTCTGTTAACGGACTAAATTAACTTCCGTTAACTTCTGTTTACTTCCGTTAAGGTTTTTACTGTTAATATCTCGCACCATTCAATTATCAGACAGGTACAAACCAGTTTGCACTGGTAACACTTGTTGCGTATTAGCACGGGTTTTATAGAAGAAAGCGAAGAAAGGAGCTCTTTTTTTTGTGGCAAATAATAAACCTGCAGCCTCATAGGTCTATTAATCATCATTGTTCACAATTTCGAAAGATTTTCCGATCGCAGCTTCGTTGTGCATTTGAACTTATTTTTATCTTGAAATTAGATTAGACTGTAAAATGTAACTTCCAAAACACAAAAAGACCACCATAGCGATAAATATTTTCTTACAATCAGCTCAACAGCGTCAATACGTGTTCTAGTTAAGCGAGTGAATAAAGAAATGTAAATTGCACGCAAAATGTTAACGGATTAACGGACTTTATTAACTTCCGTTATCTAAAGCTGAAAATAACAGATTAACGTTAACGGAGGTGTGAAGTTTGTTAACGGATTAACGGTTAACGAAGCAAACGTTTTGCATTAACTTGCCCACCTATGGTGAAATATATTTGAGGGCAATGCACGTTGCCGCCGAGAAATTTTTGCAATTTAATAAAAAAAAAATAGGAATTTTAACGTCATTTGCAAAAAAATTTCCCCTTTACAGTACCACTTCAAAAAATCAAATAGCTGATCCAATTCACCCTTTTCCTTACTGATAGGTCAGGTCCTAAACACGTTTAAAAGCTAACTTGCTTGGCTAAAACTTTAAAATTACTCGGCTAATAGGGAAGGCTTCAGTCCTACCAACATCTCATCCCCAATCGTTGCATAAATAACTACATCTTAGGCGAACTAACCTATAGTGCAGCTGCAACCCTTTGTTTTGGATGCAAACTGCGCAGCGATGAAAATACAAATACAGAAACGACAATTGTTACACCACAGCTTATATAACGGCAAACGAAATGCAAACTTGCTACTTTCTAATATACTCAGAGTGGTGTTATTTACCAAATAACATTCACAATTCAGGAAAAATATTATTTGATATTATTCGAGGCCAAGAACGTCCTCGAGGACTCCACCTTTGATTTTCATGCTACTGTTGAAATGCTTTTGTTGACGTTTTTGATAAAAAAAGCTTCGCAGATTATCCATTGCTGCAAAAACATTAAAACGTTTAAATGACTGAAAAAACTAGAACTATTGAAAAAAATTTTGTCTCCTTTCAACACAAAAAAAGTCTTGCTATCAACAAAACTGCAACAAGATTAAACAAAATAACCGCAAAAAATAATTACCTAAAAACATAAAAACGAAATTGCACAAAAGAACTTAAATTATTTTACGGTTCCATTTGGAAATCGTGACACCACGCAAAAAGTCCATCATAGATAGCTGTGGGTTACCAATTAATCTCGTCACCAACCGCTTCATCCCATCATCTTTTTTTCTGTATTTTTGATTCTTGCGGGGTAAATAACCGGCGTTCATCGTTAATTGGTCGCTGTCCCGAGCCTTTTGGAATTCTATCGGACATCGATAAGCTTCCATATGCTGGGATGATCGACCCCCATCTCGGTTTGGAGACGCCGGTGACCTGCCTCTGCATAGTTGTTGGTTCTGCCTAAAAACATACACTAAATACATAAAATCGTTTAAAAATGCTGCCACAGCCTGTAGCAATTTCACCACAGAGTATTGACTATCCAAAAAAAAAAAAGAAATTAAGATAAGATTGGATTTGGATACCTCTCAAACCGACTACCATCCTCAACCAGAATTTAACACAAATACTCAATCATCTAAAGTCCAAAAGCGACAGCAGTTAATCGAATCGTGCAAACCTATACAGACTAATTTAAATAACAAATGTGCGTTGCTGGCATAACCAGAGGAGCACCCGATGTTCCAAAGAGATCCAGAGCAGTTCAATTAACAGGTTTATGGCTGATAGTTTCATTTATTTCCTACTGGCTGAAATGTAGCAAACATCACAAAAGTGACGGGAGCCTCGCGCAATGTAAATCAGGCCCTGCCTACAGATATCCTCACCGCTGCGTATTTTTTAACCAAAAGAGGAAATAAACTTTGGGAAGATGAAAAGTACATCATTATTATTACAAAAAATATTTCGCAACTTACGATACGTTACAAAACTTACTTGATAGCAAAGCACATGATCAAGAACGTTTCATATTCATCGAGGAAATAAGTGGCTGTGTCTCCAACCACTACGTCTGGGACACTCTGCAGCAATCAAAAAAAAAAAGTAATAGCAAACCTTTCTGTATTATAAACACTCTTAAACCAAACTGCTCTTTTGTAAAAGTAATAAAGTTAAAAGTCAGCGTAAACGGATGACTAAACACAACACAGTGATCATAACAAAAATGCTAAGAGGTGCATTTCGGGACAAGATATGTAAGAATGATATGGCTGAACTTAACCAAATAACTGGCAAAGTTGCAGACGAAAAGACCTCCATTAGAAGCCAACTACTGCAACCGTGAGCGTACGAGAAAAGCTGTTTAGAAGTTTAAAATAAAAAACAAAAAACCGCTGACAAACCGAGATGGCCGTTTGGAATTCTATAGGACATCGATAAGCTTCCATATGCTGGGATGATCCACCCCCATCTCGGTTTGGAGACGCCGGTGAGCTGCCTCTGCATAGTTGTTGGTTCTGTCCTAAAAACATACAGTAAATATATAAAAACGTTTAAAAATGCTGCCACAGCCTGAAGCAATTTTACCACAGAGTATTGACTATCCAAAAAAAAAAAAATTAAGATAAGATTGGATTTGAATACCTCTCAAACCGACTACCATCCTCAACCAGAATTTAACACAAATACTCAATCATCTAAAGTCCAAAAGCGACAGCAGTTAATCGAATCGTGCAAACCTATACAGACTAATTTAAATAACAAATGTGCGTTGCTGGCATAACCAGAGGAGTACCCGATGTTCCAAAGAGATCCAGAGCAGTTCAATTAACAGGTTTATGGCTGATAGTTTCATTTATTTCCTACTGGCTGAAATGTAGCAAACATCACAAAAGTGACGGGAGCCTCGCGCAATGTAAATCAGGCCCTGCCTACAGATATCCTCACCGCTGCGTATTTTTTAACCAAAAGAGGAAATAAACTTCACAAAGATGAAAAGTACATCACTATTATTGCAAAAAATGTTTTGACAACTTACGATACGTTGCAAAACTTACTTGATAGCAGAGCACATGATCAAGGACGTTTCATATCCATCGAGGAAATAAGTGGCTGTGTCTCCAACCACTATGTCTGGGACGCTCTGCAGCATTAAAAAAAAAAAAAGTAATAGCAAACCTTTCTGTATCATAAACACTCTTAAACCAAACAGCTCTTTTGTAAAAGTAATAAAGTTAAAAGTCAGCGTAAATGGATGAATAATCACAACACAGTGATAATAACAAAAATGCTAAGAGGTGCATTTCGGGACAAGATATGTAAGGTTGATATGGCTGAACTTAACCAAATAATTGGCAAAGTTGCAGACGAAAAGACCTCCATTAGAAGCCAACTACTGCAACCGTGAGCGTACGAGAAAAGTTGTTTAGAAGTCTGTTGACGAAAATAAAAAAAAAAAAAACCGCTGAAATTGCAGATAGGGATAGGCTAAAAATTTATTCGAGTTATGAAGGGATATGACCTATAAAACTAATAAATTTTGACTTTTATTCTTAAAAATAACTGAATTTCGGTCCTGCGATTACTAAAATTTTGCTACGACGACTGTTTTGTTTTTCTTCCTTTGGATTAACGATTTTCATTGTGCGCAAAGTTTAGTCAGAAGTGAGCTGCTTCGACGAACCCGGCCCCTTGTTTTCCCATCAGAAGATAAAAACTGAAATCTACGCGTTATAATTTGCGTATCTGGATTGGAATATTGTTTGACATGCAAACGCAGGCTAGAGTTTGGAGTACAAAACTAGCTAACTGAATAAATAAAAGGTAAACAACTGTTACCGGTAATGCAAAACAAATCGTTAGAATAAAGAAGAAACGGCTACATACTGTAAACGTCAGAGCTCAACAGTTCTGTATAATCATTCCATTTAAAATACCATTTGAATATTTGGGTAGATTTTCACGCAAAACTTTAAGGGGACATAAACAATCTAGGCGCAGACCCCCATCCTTTTCTTTGAGGACGGCCTGCAATGTAGAAAACAAATTGCACTGCCCGAATTTTTACCAAATTCGCCGCATATTTTCTAAAAGCAAAAAAGTTCTTGTATCCTCTTCTCTAGATAGTCTCGTTTACAATTGAGTAAAGTGTTTGTGCTGATAAAGCGTCATTCTAACCTTTTGTCAATCCCTTCAGAATATCTTTTTTTTTCTTCAAGCCAACTCGTATTTGAGTCAAATTTATTTACAATTAACTCCTGCTAATTGAACGTTGCTAAATCAAGGGGAAGTTTCCCAATTTTAGGGTTTTCCCAAGCTACTTTTTAAAACCTATAAGCTATTTTCGGCTAATATTTAACTTAAATGACGTCACATAACGTTTTTGTGACTCGACTTCTTTCACTTTGGCATTTTTCGAATCAGCATCGAAAAACAAACCCACGTAAAAAATTTAAACCGCTTATGCAGACTCTGACGTTAATACGATGACGTCATCAACTTAAAACCGTCTTGTTAATTGCAGTTGTAATTGCATTTTATTCACTAAGTTGCCTTAGCCAGGAGACAGCAAAAGAAGCTTTCGATATTCGCGTCAAGCTGCCACCTGCCCAACTGTCTACCACACACGGTGGACGCTTCACACTGCGCCTTTAGTTGCTGAACGTCAAGCAGGGAAGCTGTGAATACCAATTTTTATAGTCTTTAGTTTGACCCGACCGGTAATCGAATCCGAGTCTATCGTTTCAGTAGCAGACGCTCTATCCACTCGACCACTTAAATTTTGATGAACACCAACCCGCAGCCAAATGTGGTATTCGCATAATTTTTGGTGAAATAAGGGATGTATTTTTGTCCCATCCCCGTGTAAACTGCGTTGGTCAACCAGCCCGTGTAAAAAGTTGCGCCCGGCGTACCACCTTACCAGCGTACATGACGCCAGTTGGTTCAATTATAAGTTTAACAATACGCTCGTGCACTCACAATGTTACTTATCTCCACCGCAGCTAAAGTTGAAAGAAGAGCATAAAATAGGTAATATATTTGTTAACGCCACCGCACCATTTTGACTAAAATTTGCAAGCTTTTTAAAGATAGGCATAGTACTGTTGAATAGTTGTAGAACACAAAAGCATATCATACCTTGCTATTACATTGTGATCAATTGGTTCATAATGGGTAACCAAAGAAACAGGCTAGCATAAATTGCTTAGGCATATATCAAAGTAACTTTTATTTAAATGCGGCAGCAAGTTTTGCATTGCTGCGAAAAAATGCGTATAAGTAAATCCGGTTTTGTTTGGTAAAAGAGCGTAAAAAAGAGGAAACACCCATCCTTAGTCTTTTTCAAAAATCACATAAAACTGTAAGCAATTGTTATTTGAGGTAATTTTGTTGAATATGATAGCCACCGTAAATTTATCGCTTAAAAATATTGTTCCTGTCTAACAGCAGATTTACCACCAGCGATTAGAATTTATCACATGTTATAATCCTATACACTTATTCCCCTCGATAAGAGCATAGTCACTAAACATTACAATGTATGCAGTAGCGCAGCTAGGGGGGGGGGAGCTCGAACTTCTCCCATTGGCCCGAAAAGTATGCAAAATAGCGTGTTTTTAGCACTTTGGAGGCTGATTTTTGCTCTAAAAACGAAAATAGCCCCCCCAAAAGGTAATTGGGGTTAAACTACGTGAAGAACCGGAGATGATGTGGACCGGAAGAAGTGGGTCTCTGTCTACATGATGACCATTATTTTTGGAGATCGTTAGAAATTCGCAGGAAGACCCGTCTCAATCTGAGCGAAAATCAATCAAAGTCAGGGTCAAGATCGTTTCCTTTGATTTTTAGCCTCCAAAACAGCCCCCCAATCCAAGTTCCTGGCTACGCTACTGAATGTATGTATGTAATATTTAGAGACTATGATCAGAAATAGTCTGAATTATAATCGTAATTTGTGATTTGTAATCAATTACGTCATTTTTAAATAATCGTAATTGTGACGTGAAATCAAATCCAAGGGTCGTAATCTACCAATTGCAAATAATCGAACCATGGCTGGCTACTACTAGGCCACGCTACCAGTACCAAACAAAGGTGTGAATGCTAAGATGAGGGTATGGTAGTGATACCGAAACTAATTACAGATTAGAATGCAGGGGACGCAGAACTTGTTGCAAATGGTGGCATGTTTTCACTTTTAAGCTTCTGAGAGAAAATCCAAAATTTATAAAATCCAAAATTCTGAGAGAAAATTCAACCTTTGACCTTACGACTTAAAGCTTTGACCTTACAACCTTTGACCTTACGACTGGAAAAAATCACATGACGTTCGGCCACCAAAATTGTGCAACATCAGAGTTTAGGTTTAAAGTTGTTTAGAGAATCTTGGGCAACCACTCGTGTGTGTATGTGTTCACTGGTGTCGCTTGAGGGGATTCGGGAAACGGCGCCTTTTCTGGTCTGACAATTAAAAGGAAAAGTGTCTTTTGTCTATTGGTTTTTCTAAATGGTTTACGTGCTGCGCAAGCGAGGTAAAAATCAGAATTATATGAGAAATAATATGGATCATTAATGGTAATTAACATTTCAAGTTTACTTTGTTTGCTGGATTAAATATTTTTGCTAAAACGTAATCAAGCGGGTTAGTAGAGTACAACTTTTAAACAATTATTGCGAAAATGACAAACGCTGCGAGTTGGTGATGTGATTTTTTAGTATTGCATAGAAAAATCTCCGTCGCCATTTTCATATTACGCAGTTCAACCGCAGTAACATTTCAAAATATCACTGAACATTGATACTAATTGTAGCGTAGAAATTCAAGATTTATTGTTCTTTCTAAGATTTGAGGATTCCCATGCTATCATCGCGTAAAACGTATTTTCAAGATTTATGTTTTTTCTAAGACTTGAGGGTTTTCTTGCTATCATCGCTTAAAGCGTATTTTTACATTTTTTGCTAAATAGCGACTTCGTAAGTGCTGCACAAAATCAGTTTTTAATTTTAGCGAAGGGATGTAATTGTAATCGCGACGATTACAAGATGAAATAATCGCAATTGAAAAGCGATTACATAGAGCGTAATTGTAATCGTAATTGATATAATCGAACCATTTCTGGCATTGACGATCATGGCAAAGCACTTTTCCGTTGCAAATTTTGAGATAATACTTGAAATTGGTTTAGTTGAAGAAATTGAAACTATACTTGAGGTAATTAAAGATGACCCAAACCGTTTTTCACATTTCCTTTTATTCGCGAAAATACAATTTAATGCGTTTGACTCCGTATCACGGGCAACCCTGCTTTTCGTAATTTTCTGACATCACAAATAAAACATAAGTTTGTAAAAATTCTCGAGACTAAGAAACGCGATTACCAGCTGGTAGCTGTGAGTACACTTAGAACCAAATCTGAAAATTTGGATACTTCAACTGGAACCTGTAGACCTAGGCAACCAGTACTAATCTACCAAAAACCTTTTGAATATCACAAAATTGCAAAATGCAGGGTTGCCAATGGTACAGAGTCAACCGGATTTAAACGTATTTTCGCGAATAAGGGGAATTGTGAAAAAAAGCTTGGGCACCTCTTTATTACCCCAAGTAATTCTCATTTCTTCAATCAAACCGATTTCGAGCAGTATCTCTTTAATAATTAACGATGGATAAAGTTGAAATGAGTATCTATCTACCTGTCCGTCTTTGCATATATTTAAAGTAATACGGAACGTCCCGTCCAAAACCAGCAGTTGGTCAGGCGATTCATTTCTCCCTGCCAATTAAGCACTGGATTCTTTAACGAACATAACAATTCCATTTCGACAGCTTGATTGTCCGGAATTGTAAAGAAGAACATTTTCTTCTAAAAATAAACCATAGTGAGCTATAGTCGATACTGTGATTTCTTGCTCGGTTAGAGTTGGCTATTCACTAAATTAAACAAACCCTAATGCACAAAATATTACTCCAGAGGTTAAAAATAAAGCAAAAAAGCTTCACTTCAAAATATTAAAGACATGATTTGCATCAACCGAGGATGGAGGAGGCGACAACAATTTGAAAAATCGTTTTAACAAAAACGACAAGTGTGAAAACTTTAATTAAATTGCCTGAAAAGTGAAATCGATTTCGCCCACAACTCGCTTGTAGTGATGAAGACAGTCGACGTCTATCGAGCCAACGGAGTTTCAATAACTCTTGTTTTTAAAATTAAAACAACTAAAAATAAACTTCGTACAGATAATTTTCAAAAAACTAAACTTTTTGTAAATAATACACAGTACCGTACAAACGCGCGCACCGCATGTCCTTGTTTATTACGAAATAAAAAAAAAACTTTCAATATCATGAATATTAGGTTTAAGGAAAGAGCTTGCCGAGGCCCCACCAAAAACTTTGTCACTCGGGCCGACGTCATGACACGCGGCCCTGATTTTATTCCCAATAATTTTTTTCATTTATGACTTTCCGTAAAATATTTGACTCCCTCAAGTTCGTAACCTTGGACCCTGGTATGAGCAGCGTGATAAACATTGCAGTACGGTACCGGTATATGAGTGAACAAATACTTAAACTAATAATTTTACCTCGACCTTGGGCGGAGCAGTATACAGCACATTGTCGGGAAAAAGCTAGCTGGGCTAAACTCGAAGAGATAAGGGAAATCGCTTCTGCCGCATTTTGATGTCTTTGAATTTGACGCATCAAATTGTTACGAGACACCCCAATTAGTGCAGCCGACGAAGCTCGTTGCAGTTTCCTGTTGATCAGCTGCAACAAAAAAATAATAACCAAAGTAAAGATGGAAAATGTAGAGTCATTATAGTCTAAGCGAGGTGGTTTTTCTCATTTCTGAAATGCTGTTTAAAACTGAACAAGTTCAACGAATCAGGGGCGCGCAAAACAAGATTTGCACTTAATGCGTCAAATGAAACCTCGATCGCTGCTGATGAAAATCTTAGCTTTCGTTGGAAAATAAAGTCTCTTAGGCGTACCGGAGCACCAATTTGCCAATTCGGCATATACGGTTGGGAAGAACGAAAAACGCTCATGCATTAATAATTTTCACAAGATTGCGACTATGCATAACTAGTTACTACTGCTTCACAAAAACTTGTTTTCGTTACATTTGCTGACACCACATTTGCCGGATGAGGGCGCTGAGCATATTTTAGCAAACTGTGCTAATGCTTGGAAATTTCAAAACTAATGCTGCTTGAAGCTAATTCTTATTTTTATAGAAATCAAGTATCAAAATGGTAATGTTTTTCGAGTGGCAAATGTAATATTATAAATTCATATTACTACCAACTCAATCCATTTTGATGCGAGTTCCGTGAGTTCACCGAGTGGGCGTTTGGTAAATATTTTGATTTTTTTTAGTTCAAGTTCGAATATTGTTGAATAGTAAGTTACAGAAGTCAGCTTACATACGATATTTTTTTGCTTTGCTTCATTATCTCAAAGAATTCAATGGACTCAAAATGTGTTCAAGTATTGAATGAAACAACAGTTTTTGAATTCGCATCGCTGCTTCCAACCATTAATTAACTTAAGCCACTGATTATAATCACCGAACAAAACACTACGCTCAAGTGATCGATATCATGAACTAAATACTGCAGATGGAAACTTCTTAACGATTTGGTCAGCGGCTGATATCAGGGCTTCAAAAAGTGCTCGATGACGACGAGTTGGAGGAAATATCACAGCAGATTACCTCAGTACATTAAAAACCTATAATACCCAACAGTCTATTTTACCCATAAATGGGATGATAAGGAGTAAATCTAAGCATTTGATTGCCAATTGTCACTTTGCTAAATTGCTTGGACTTATCCCTGATGATGGCATTTATGGGTGAAACAGACTGTTGGGTTTTTAAGGTTTTCAATTTTTATATTTTTAATGCTTTAATTTTATAGTAATCTGCTTTTAATGAATTTATTGATTTTATTTACACGGTTGTTGCAGATGCATTTTGCGCAAAAAAAAAATGCCGACAACGTTAGCTATTGTTTTCACACACTGTCATTAATGTATTTCACTTAATCCATTAATTAAACAATAAATGACAGATAGATTTTTCGTCGAGCTGCAAAGCAATGGCGTTTTGTAATCACATACACATGAACTAGTTACAGTTATAATCCAGAGTTTAGAAATGTACTTTATAATTTAAGAAAAATTTTTCATTGTCGCAATTTATTTAGAAAATCTTACCGTTTTCGTGCACGAATTTAGTTCCACAAAATGCATTTTGAAACATTGGCTCCAAACGTTTTCGTTATCAAGTTTTTATCCCGAGTGTACTGCATTTGCATATTAAACTAAATTGCTTTTTATGTAAGCTGGTTTTTACAAGACTCCAACTTAAAAAGCACTAGCATTTGTTACAGATTTTGAACTTGAAAAAGCAAAAGATTTATCAAGCCAACGTATATATCCATTTTTTCTTGCTTTGAATAAATAATCATATCCAGACCTCAAATATTTGGCCGGATTTGAGAGGAATCAAGATTTCCGGTTTCATGTGCCCAAATAGTCGTAATCACAGATCCGGGTTTCGATTTGGAGGAATTGGAGATATATTATTATCTAGCTTTTTCTATCAAAATTACATGTGACGTGGAATTTATTTGTTTTCTTTTATTGCTTTTAGACTTTGCAAATACCGGGCTTGGAATCCTAACAAAGCCTTAATCTCAATTAATGAGAAAACGTATACCTAATATAGGCAGCAGTCAAATTAAATCAAATTTTTCATTAGATTTGCTGTAATAAACCGAAGCGTGTAACGAGTTTGCAGGGCCCAGAATCTTAACGTCATTGCGCCCAGACAACACAGCTTTTTTCAAAAAAATAAGAGTCGCAGCGGTTTCGAGCAGTTGGCAATTTTTTGTCCAATTTGACCTGTTCGAGGTTGGAACCTTAGACCTCCCGCTTCAACGACAATCATGTTACAGATCGATCAACTGCTGGTCAGTTATTTGCCGTAGTGTATACTGTAATTATAAAATTTTTCAAAAAATACAAAAAATGTTGGAAATCAATTTTTTAAGGTGAGTAACGATCTATTTTTTCAACTTATTCTTGACGTCATAATAAAGTATTACAAATGTGAACTTTTTGCTTCTTATCTAATTGAGGTTTTGAGTTTTTCCATAACACTATTTTATTCAACCAGCTTATAACTTTTTTAGAATGCTAAAATAAACAAAATATACGTTGGTTCACTGTCCTCGCGCGAATTCAGCAAAAATTCTTTAGAATTATAACATTTTCTAGATAACAATTTACAGTGACCTATGCAATGCAGTGCACTAAAACGTTTCAACGCGCGGAATAATTGTGTTGTTTTATTTTCAAACTTAATCGAAAACCAAACCAAAACTTTTAATAAAAAGAATGTTTTTTAAAACGCCAGCTACTAGAACTTCGACTTTTGTGCGTGTATTGTTTGTTTATTGTGATTTATTGTTTATTTTAGTTGCTGATTATGTTTAATGGTCAAGGTTGATTTCATTCCAAGTTCAATATCACTCAGCCTGATTGTTAAGCCCCTATGTCTCATTTTCAAATGTCATGTGTTCACAACACCCTGTATCAGAGATGGAACCGGTCAGGATTTTCTCGACCCAACTCGACCGGTAAATTTCAAAATCATTGCCGGTTTCTAACCGGCCCAGTCGCCCGGTTTTTTTTTGCAGGAGGTTTTTGTTCACTGTTCAATTATCTAATGAAAAATTTTCAATCGGGGGGCATGGGTGAGGTGTTAAAATTTGTGACTTTGGACATGGGTCTCAGAAAAAAAACGCAAAAAAACTTTTGCGTTTTTTGCAAAAATAGCTCAATTTTAAGACATTTTTTGGTTACGTTTCGGTTTGAATGACCTGTTTTGAGCAGCCAAAACGTGCACAAAATAAGCATAAAAAGCACTGGAGGGCACATGCTAAATTATTAGACGTTCTTTCTCATGATATTTTGCAAAAGGCCAAAAAATAAAGTTACAATTTTTTAGCTATTGGTGACAGATTATTTGCAATTTGCCAAGCAGCAAACACTAAATTGTTTTTCGGCAGTGCTGCCTTTGCAGTTACAACAAGATAAATGAGAAAAAAAAATAACAGCAAAAGATAGGTAACAGTAACAACATACGAACATCACAATACTTGTACTATTACACCTAAAAACATTAAAATGATGGAGCAATAACATTATATAATATTGAAAATTATGTCACTAACAGCGTGAAAAAATTAATAATACTCATATACTCATAACAACTAGGCTGCTTCACTAACAGTTTGTGAAAGTATGAAAAGGATCTGTTGCTAAACATTATGTACTGTAAAAGGTTTTTAGCTCCACAGAGATTTATATACGAACGGAATATAAATCTCTGTGGAGCTAAAAACCTTTTACAGTTCATAATGTTTTGCAATAGATCCTTTTTATAGGCTACTTTCACAAACTGTTAGTGAAGCAGCTATAGTTGATATGAATATTATTAATTTTTTTCACGCTGTTAGTGACATAATTTTCAATATTATGTAATGTTATTGCTCCATCATTTTAATGTTTTGGGGTATAATAGTACAAGTATTGTGATGTTCGTATGTTTTTACTGTTACCTATCTTCTGCTATCATTTTTTCTCATTTATCTTGTAGTAACTGCAAAGGCAGCACTGCCGAAAATTGTTCTGAAGAAGCTTCCCAGTTTGGAAAGCGAAACGTCAAACCAGTAAATAAACTCATCGGTATTACGAAGTCGTTATGAAAAACTATCCCGATGAACGAAACGCGTCCGTTATTTTCATTGAAAACTCTAAACTGTTAAAACATTGGCTAAAACATTCGAAACATAATGTGCCCCAGCAGTTTGTGAAAATGCTGCTACTTCAGAACAAGCCATGGTTAGTTAGATATCAAAAAATAAGAGCTATGTCGTTCTTGCTCATTGTAAAGTGTAGTAAATTTAAGTTGAAACAAGCTTTTCCAAGCGGCAAGATTTTAGCATGTAGTAAAATATTTGAAATCTGAGCCACTTCTATTCTTAAGCTGATTAAAATGATGCTAAAATGCCAGGTAACGCAAGCCTCTTCCACATGTATGCTTTATTAGAATCTGACCACGCGATTTTAACGTATATTTTGCACTTTTTTGCTTTGTGCCGTGGCCCAAAGTTGGGAGGCATGGCAAAATACTACCACCCTACTAAATACGTCCTGGATGTGCATGTCTTGATAGTCATAGTATATTAGTCACAGCTTGAAACCACTCAACAAGTGTTTTCGAAAGGTGTGGTTTGTAGATACTGATTTTTATAAAAAGTTTTATTTATGATATAATATAAAAGTATATTTCGGTTGGTGCTTAGATGTCTTTTAGTTGCCAAAAAGGAGAATTCGACCGGTTTTTTAACCGGCTTGAACGGCCGGTCGAAGAATCTCGACCCGACCGGCCGGTCGACCCGACTGGTTTCCATCTCTACCCTGTATAATTGATATAGAACCACAACAATCAACAATAATCAGCTCGTTGAGAATTCTGTTTCATGAATAATATAAATATATACAAAATCATCTGGGCAGCTGGGATTCTCAATCTAAACCTCGATCAACTTTATTTCCAGCAGCTGCAGATATTGAGAGTTTATCTCCGACATTCAACAAACTTTTCAAAATACCAGAGATGATTAAATTCATTAAAATCTCCATCAAATTTTCAAATTTCTTAGATTGATTTATTAATATATAAATTTAATTATTTTAATCAGCTTCACATTACTCATTGTTACTTTTTGCTTATATTTTTTAAAATATAACATATTGCTTATATTTTTAAAAACTAAAATAAACTCAAATTAGTCGTATAGTCACGTGACATGCTGGAAATATGCAAACGTAATATAATGTAACATTGTTAATCGTAAGTAATTTCGACTATTTGTCAAACAAAGCAAGTTTGTTTTTTTTTTCATTGTATTATTATCATGACTGTAAACTAGTGTTGTACAAAATTTTTATAGCTGAGATCTTTTTACGACGTTAGGTCCAGTGGCGGATCTAGAATATTTTGTTGGGGGGGATGATAAAATTTATGAGCACAAATTGTGTATAATCTCAAAATTTTGGATGTTTATGATTAATGTTCTTGACCTCGTGCAAACTTGTTGGGAATACTTTTGATCCGTCCTATCCCAAAAACGTTACCAGTATATATCATATTTTTTTTTAATTAAACAATGACATAAAACTAGTTTCATGTCATTGATTTATCCAATTCAATTCAAATTAATAACATAAAACAATCTTTTCGTCTTTCCTGCTTCAAAAATCGTATTTATTAACTTTCGCCAACATAATTGTCTGCATCTACGCAGAACAGGCGTGTTGCCAGAAGTTCGCAATGAAGAAGCTGCTTTGGGAGTCTGGGGGCAGAGCCCCCAGCCGCCGGAGGCAAGGGGGTCTGGGGGTGGAGCTCCCAGCGATCGAAAATTTTGCATCTTTTGCAAAAATAACTAAATTTTAAGGCTATTTTGATAAAAAATATTGCTTTTAAAACGTGGCATAGCAATCGGCAGTGCAAACATGATTAAACCGGTTGCATAAATGAGCTATGTGAAAAGTGGCTAGTGGTAAAATTTTCTCTTGTTTCCAGGCTGGTAGATCATAAAATCCTACAGTGTAATAAAACTCGCACGGAGTAATCTATTTTGACTATATTTTATAGAGAAAAATAATTGGAGGGAGGCTAATGAAAAGATATTTAATAGAGGTGATAGTAATTAACTAATACTGAATAGATCCCCCCTGTTCTTGAGTTTATAATATTTTTGTTGAAAAAAACTATGTTAAGCATTTTCAATGAGCTATTAAATTTGATTGCTTATTTTTTGCCATTTCTGAAAGTTTTTATTGATTTGTGAGTTTTATTTTTGACAAATTAGCCCCCCTGAATATATGGCTCAAAAGATGCTTTAAATCACGTTTTAGTCCATTCCTGTCCAAAAACCAGTCTCAGAAGTGCTAAAAACGTAGTATTTTTTCTTATTCTGCATTTTGGTCGACAGGACAATGGGGGAGGAGGGGGCAAAAGCCCTCCCTTGGCTGCGCTACTCACACAGAATGAGTAAAAGCTATTTGCATCGGACTTTGATATTTTTATTGCCAAAAGTCTATTTTGTTCAAGTGTTCATTCAGCATACCGTAACTAACAATATAATAAAACTACATTCCAGAAGACATTTTACTTGATGTTCTATTAAATTGACACACTTTTTGTGCGAAACCGCACTACTGTATTGCATGAGGTTTGAGCGAAAATGCGCCATAATTGAACTCCTGCTGTGTTATGCCTTTATCGGTGAAAAGTGCGAGTTGTGAATTTTGCTAGTTTGGCGCTTTCAAATCAATCGGACCTGTAAAAAACTAATTTCTGCTTTGTAAAAAGTTTGCTGTAACAATAACTTTTTTCTCCCCCTACCCTACCCTACCCCACTCACCCAATGGCTTCAGAAATTATATCGCAGTAACCGGCCCATCGAGTATTCACTGATTGCTTTTTTTCAAATGTTTAACATTATGCATTTGCACGTTATGTTTAGGCTGGTGGGGGGGATGCATATCCCCATCCCCCCCCCCTAAATCCGCCACTGGTTAGGTCATCGCGTTGTTTCCGTCATATTTGTTACAGATTGCTGCTTTTGTTCTTTAAACGAATACTAAAAGCAAAATCAATTGGGTTTTCAAAGTTAGGCCTATCGTATTAGAGTAGATAAGCGTTGATTCCATTCTTTTTTACCCATCCGTTGCATAGATACTCTATTTCAAACACAACGTCGGTGACTCTAATGTTATAAATTGTAATAATTGTTTTTGGCAACTCTGTAGTTGATAAGCATTAGCGTCTTAGCGACGCCCAGGGTTGTCCATGGACCTGAACCAGAAATAAATTCCAGCCGGAATTTGCCTTTTTTTGGAACCGGAACGGTTTGAAATCAATTTTTCATTTACCGAAACAAGAACAAGAATTCCTAAATTTCAGATTAATTTTGCTCATGAAAGACTTTTTGCTGTTAATCGCGCAGTTTTCAAGTAACTTATTTTCAGCGTGCGCGCATAATTTATTTTTTACCTATCAAACAAACTTCAAATATTTTTAGAATGCGTTACACGCTAATATGGTATCAATATTTTGATAAAGCTTTGTTATCTTATAGGTACAATTTTTTTAGTTAGAAACTTTGGAATGATGTTTTTGTTAAATTTAGGAACAGGTTAGGAATAGGAACAAAAGCCATTAGGAACGGAAGGGAATATGAGCAAAGATTTAATTTTCCGGACAGCCCTGGCGGCACCTTTCCAGTTCTATCCTAAAGCAACAATTAGGCTACTGCATTGAGTCGTTTCGCTACGCAATAACCAGTTTGATCTTATCAGCACAACAAATCTGAGCTGATAAAAAGACGAGACTTTTCGGTAGTCTAGCGATTTCAATAAAAATCAAGATGGCAGATACATTTCAGTCTAAATCCTAGCCTAGTCTAGCAATAAGTTTTTATTACTAGGTTACACAAAACAAACTCATATCCAGAGGTGGACAAAGTAGTCGAAAAATCTACTTATAAGTAGAAGTATTGTTACTTACTCAAAAATGCCTTTCAAGTTAAAGTAGAAGTATGGCGAAGCATTTCCACTTAAGTAAAAGTAGGAAAGTAGTCAAAATTAATTCTACTTAAGTAATGAAAGTAGAAAGTAATTTCGAATTTCACGTGTTTGTTTATTCTTCGAAGGTTTGCTGTTGTGACGCTTACGATCAGTGTTCAAGCAAAGCCATACTTACGGTAGCAATTTAAAAAAATCAAAGTTTTATTATTCTCTTGAAATTACACCGAAGCGTGTTACGAATACGATTTAGTAGGGACTCTGGGCTCATCTCCGCGCCTGGACAACACAGCTTGAGAAGAAATGTCGCAGCGATGGCGAGTCGTTAGCAACACTGTTCGTTAACCGGCTAGGGAATTGAACCCCAGACGGGCCGCAGCAAACGAACGCCGCTAACCGCTAATCTTTTTCGTAATGAACCAGGAGTAATGCGCATGTCTAGTTTGTCTACTGTACCATGCTAATCAGGGTTCGGTATGTTTTTTTTTTTAGTGAGACTGAGTCAACACTTGGTATTTGATGCAACGCAAAAACACACTACCCTAGATGACCTGTAAATGAATCTAAATCTTATAATTTATCAATGCTGGTACTACAGTAGTAGCCCAAACGCTTACTGGTTTATACTGGCAGCTATAGGCCTTAGTGAAGGCTTTCAACTACCGGTATCTATCTGCAATACTTCCTTGGAAAACCTAACAAACAATAAATTAAGTACACAATAATACTGCGCCCACCTAAAACAAAGAAATTCCAGAAAACCTTGCCAAACCTCAAAATTGCGGCTCATTACCGGTACATAGACTGTAATCACAGCGTACCAGACTTCTGTTTCGCGTCCTGTACGAACATGTTTTCGATAAGCAGAGTTGCCAGATATAATGAGACAAACAAAAAAACTTCAAATCGTGGTCATTGGTCAAATCATCATCAAATAGGATTGGCTAGGTGTTTACTTCTAATTTACATAAAAGTCATTACTACTCAAGTAGCGTTACTTCGAGAGGATTTTACTTGAAGTAAAAGTAGAAGTATCAGAAATGAAAAATACTTAAGTAAGTCGCTCGTTACCGAAAATACTACTTAAGTAGTCTACTTAAGTACAACTACTTCGTTACTGACCACCTCTGCTCATATCTGATTACCAGACTACCAATATTTGAGAAGGCCGATTGTATTTGCTTAGGTAAATTGTGACCCTTGAATAAACTTTTCCATCTAAGTTGAAAACAATGGCATACCAATACTCTAATAACTCTTCAAGCCTTACTTTCGCTGGTTCTTGGACGTTTGTTACCTAGGCTATTGTACAGTCTACTCTTTTTTCCAGCTTAGATCTATCTGCTGGCAAGATCAAACTGATAAGTGCGCAGCGAAATGACCCGATGCAAAAGCCTAGTTGTTGCTTTAGAATAGCCTAGTTGTTGGTTTAGAATAGAAATGCTTAACAACGACAGAGTTGCCAATAAAAATTATTACAATTTAGAACTTCAGAGTCACCGACGTCGTGTTTGAAATAGAATATCTCTGCAGCGCATGGTTCAAAAAGGATGGAGTCAACGCTAATCTAATCTTATGCGATTGGCCTAACTTCAGATACCCCCATTGATTTTATCTTTAGTCCTCGTTTAAGCATTGTAATTTATGTAACACTTTGCCTGAGTAAATACATTGTTATCCTAATTAAATCGACAATGAATTACTGGCCAATTGTTTCCAAACATTTTATTAATTTGTTTCAAATGTACGATTTAGATTGCGTTTCTATAAGACGTCATAATCGCATGCTTATATAAAGTTGCGTTGGCCTGGCAGTGTTAAGAATTTCAAACAGTGATTTTTGATTCAAGTTGTTGTTTTTACAAACTTTTTAATTTGTTGTGAAAAATAATCTTCTATAGCTCCTATTAATTCCTTTTTGTGTATTTAGCAATGTTTCAAAAGCAATCAGGATTGAATTACTTTCAATAAAGTTCATCTTAAAGGCGGTGAATCATCCAGCCAATTCCGGTGGTTTACAATACCTAAAATTGAACTATAATTTTTGATATTTTTTGTTTTGATTTTGGGGCTGCGGTCGCAAAAATATTCAACAAATACAAAAAGATGTCCCCCGAAAAAAGTTTTTGGAAACTCTGAGTTTTGATCTTCCCGCCAAAACCACAGTTCTGTAAACTATTAGGCCTACATTAATCTCATTAAACTGTTAGGCCTAACTATCTCTAAACTATTAGACCTAATAGTCTAGAGATAGCTAGGCCTAAACTATAGTTTCTTCAACCAAACGACGTGGCTCTGGAACTGTGGATCTGGATGGCGGATGGAAACTCTTCTATTCTGGTACTGATCCTAGTATGTCTGCACAAGCGGGTGTGGGGATTCTCACAAGCCCCCGTTTGTCAGACTGTGTGTCAGATTGGATTTCTTTGGGATCACGGGTCTGTATGTTGAAGCTCAAGGTATTGGACCGGTCATTGTGCCTGTTGCAGGTATATGCCCCCAATGCCACGAGTGAATATCAGACTTTTGTGGATGAAGTAAATGATGCTCTTCTACGAGTATCAGCTACTGAATCTACAGTCCTTATGGGGGATTTTAACGCACATGTTGGAACAGACACGGATACGTGGAAGGGTGTGATGGAAAAACATGGAGTCACTGGACTGAATGAGAACGGAAGGTATTTATTGCAGCTCTGTTGTAGCAACGGACTCCGCATCATGAATACCTTTTTCCAGCACAGAGAGGTTCACAAGTATACATGGTATCGACCTAGTATGGATCAAAAATCTTTGATAGATTTTTGCATAGTTTGGTCAGATTTGTTTTCTGATGTGCTGGACGTTCGAGTGAAGCGAGGTGCTGAATTGTCAACTGATCACCATCTGGTAGTATGTTCCTTACGACTTTCGAAACCTTGGCCAAACAAGAGATCCAACCGGTCGTCTGTGACTTACCGGATCAAATGGGAGGCTTTGGAGGACAAAGAAGTACGAAAACAGTTTGCATCCAGTATATCATCTAAGTTCAGACAACTTCCTGATGTATCCGAGGACATCGAGAAGGAATGGCTGCTGTTCAGATCAGCAATCATTTCATCAGCTGCTGAAAGTTGTGGGCGAAAACGGTTTAGAATGGCGGGCGATAGTGAGAAAAGAACGCCTTGGTGGAACCAAGAGGGTAAAGAAGCTATTCGAGCAAAGAAAGATGCGTTCAAGGCCTGGCTGCAGGACAGATCGTCATCTGATTTGCAATCCCGGTACACTGAGGCGCGAAAAGCGGCAACTTCGGCAGTAAAGAAATCCAAGGAGAAGTCATGGCAAGAGTTTGGTCGTCGGTTGGATTCCAACTATTTTTCGGCAAACAAAGTATTTTGGCAGACCATCCGCCGTTTACGTGGCAAAAGATCGAGTATCACGTACTCCATCAAGGATTCTGACGGTAACATTCTAACGGATGAGAATGAAATCCTTTCACGATGGAGAGAATACTTTGAAGATCTTTTGAATCCTGTAAAGGCATCGACTCGTGACACACACGAAGTGACACATCTAGGGGAGGACGAAGTTTTCACTGCAGCAGAAGTGGCAACTGCAATTAAAGGGATAAAATCTGGAAAGGCTGCTGGTGAAGATTAAATCAGACCCGAGATGTTGAAAGCTCTGACTGGAGAAGGAATTCTCTGGTTAACGCGAGTGTGTCAAGTTGCGTGGAAGCTTGGCAAAACTCCAAGAGATTGGCAAACAGGTGTGATTATTCCGATATTCAAGAAAGGAAATCGCAAGCAATGTACAAACTACAGAGGGATATCTCTCCTTAGTTTGCCAGGGAAAGTATATGCCAAATGCCTTGAATAGAAATGCCGAGAAATAGTGGAATCAAAACTGGAAGATGGTCAGTGCGGTTTTCGTCCGGGTCGCAGGACCACGGACCAAATCTTCACTCTGAAGCAAATCTTCGAGAAATCTTGGGAGTATGGCAAAGATCTCTTTGCATGCTTTGTCGATCTTGAAAAAGCATATGACCGAGTTCCTCGGGATAAACTTTGGAAGGTTTTGCAGGAGTATGGCGTTGATGGTCAATTGTTACGCGCTATTAAGTCATTCTACTGCAGACCGGAGGTTTGTGTTCGGGTAAATGGCAAGCAATCAAAGCCGTTCCATGTGGGGTTGGACTCCGGCAAGGGTGCGTTTTGTCACCTCTCCTTTTCATTGTTTACATGAATTGGATCGACAAATGCAGCCAAGCTGATGAGTGTGCCACGATTGGAAATTGCAAAATTAGTCGTCTGCTATTCGCAGATGATTTGGTTCTGCTTTCTTCCACAGAATCTGGCCTCCAGCGCGCATTAAATACCTTTGCAGATGCATGCAACACCGCCGGAATGAAAATAAGCACGGCCAAAACTGAGGTACTTCATCTTTCAAGAAACCCTGATCAGTGCGTATTACAAGTGAAGGGAGCGACACTGAAGCAGGTAGAGAAGTTCAAGTATCTTGGGGTTGCATTTACGAGTGACGGAAGGCAAGACGAAGAACTCGATACCCGAATAGGCAAGGCTAGTGCAGTAATGCGAGCTTTGCACTACTCGGTTGTCATGAAACGAGAATTGTCGAAAAAGGCAAAACTCTCAATTTTCAAAGCAGTTTTTGTCCCCATTCTCACTTATGGTCATGAATCTTGGGTAATGAGCGAAAGAATGCAATCACAAGTGCAAGCGTCCGAAATGAGGTTTTTACGAAGAATCGAAGGAGTTACACTGTTTAACAAGATGCGTAGCTCTGAAATTCGAAAATCTCTTAACATCGAGCCGTTACTTCTCCGAATTGAAAGATCACAGCTTAGATGGTTTGGCCATGTAAGCAGAATGCCTCAGGAAAGACTCCCCAAACAAGCTTTACATGCCAAAGCAAATGGGAGAAGACCAGTCGGACGACCTACAACTAGATGGACCGATTACATTGAGGATCTTGGATGGAATCGCTTGGGACTTCGCCCAAGCGAAATGATGGAGGTGATGGAAGACCGTGAGGTGTGGCGGCTCAATCTTGAGCTACTGCCCCCGCAACCCTCACGGAAAAGCGGGCAATGAAGAAAGAAGAAGAAGAACTATATCTAGACTATTAGGCCTACCACAGTTCTCTAAACCATTAGGCCTACTGTGGTTTTGGCGGGAAGATCAAAACTCAGAGTTTCCAAAAACTTTTTTCGGGGGACATCTTTTTGTATTTGTTGAATATTTTTGCAACCGCAGCCCCAAAATTAAAACAAAAAATATCAAAAATTATAGTTCAATTTTAGGTATTGTAAGCCACCGGAATTGGCTGGATGATTCTTCGCCTTTAAGTATACACTGTCAAACATGCAGATAAAATCAGCTTTTAGATTACAAAGAGACAATATTTATGCTGTGGTATAGCATCAACTAATTTGAATGCCACGCAACACTGAACGATGTTTGCGGCTGTAGGTTTTGTTATCTTGTACAGGAGGAATTCTCAGCCGCGTTGAACAAAATGATCTTTTTTATGTAAATATCATTTTGGTCTCAACAACTATGCTTACAGAATCACCAACCAGCTGCTTAAATTACAACTTTAAGCATTTTTAGAGTTTTTTTTTTAACCTGGCTCACTTCCACTTAAATTTTTTTTT
This sequence comes from Trididemnum nubilum, assembly GCA_963965965.1. Taxonomy (NCBI): domain Eukaryota; kingdom Metazoa; phylum Chordata; class Ascidiacea; order Aplousobranchia; family Didemnidae; genus Trididemnum; species Trididemnum nubilum. The sequence continues at coordinate 50,844,432 of OZ014469.1, forward strand.
AACCTGAGGGGTATTGAACAACCGCCTGATTCTTCAATCATATTTTACACGGGTTATTTAACTAACGCATTTTGCACGGGAGGGGGGCAATAATGCCTTCCAATCTACCTTTTAAACCAAAAGTTACGGAAACACCAAACTTGGCATGCACGTTTGTGTTCATCAAAAGTTTTTAGAAAAATTAGGTTGATGACGTTATCATTGTAACGTCTGGTCATATTTTCGAAAAATGACGTCACACATGAGCATAGTTTTGTTTTTGGCACTGAATCATAAAATGCACAAATCAAAGTAAATTGAGTTACAAAACACCTTGTGACGTCAATTAACTCGATTATTTACTTAAAATTGCTTAAATTTCGGAAAGTGACTTTAGTAAATTTCAAACCTGGAAAATTTCCCGTTATCTTTAGCAACTTTATATTTTTAGAAGTTATTTGTAATAAACTTAAATCAAAATCAAGTTCATCTAAAGTAAAAATCTTATTGTTGAAAAGATTTATCACGAAAAAAACGAGAGAGGAAAGGATAGAAATGCCCTCTCCTCCCCAAGTAATATAGGCCAAAGCAAACGCTTTACAAATGGTTGAATAAGTGAATAACTTTTTATGCGATTAGGTTTTAGCAAAAAACATAAAAATAAAATATACACATTGCAATAATTTTATACATTAAGTAATACAAATAATTTGGATTTATTTCCCGTCGGGGGCAAGCAGTCTACCCGTTGTGGTGAACCAGCCTGACGAAAGACTGAAAAACAGAACCTAAAAAAGTGCTTTGCGTTGGTCTGGTTAGACCAGGAGTTCTCAACCGGGAGTATATTTACCCCCTGGAGGTAAATTTTGCCTACCCAGGAAGTAGATTTACTGAAGTAAAAACTAATGCAAATTTTAATTTTGATTATTAAAAAAGTGATAGTGTGGACAGCCCCAAAGATGTAACAGCAAGCCAAACAAATCCGCAGAGAAACCGCAGACTCCAGCCCGCTATTATAGAATGATTCTATTTGAAACTGATGTCTATACAAAAAATTACTTTTACTGATGATGAGCTAAGTAGTTCGAAACGTTTAAGATGAAAATTAAGGTAGGGTTGTTTTGTTTTTAACTAATATTAGCAACCTTGCAGTTTCATACAAAACTGATAATCATTTTGGTTGGCTAAATATAGGTTGATACATTTAATCCTTTAAATGATGCTAATAAAAGAAGTGTAATTATACTGATTGCATTCCGACTCGACACTTTCCAAGTCAAGCTTGAGATCCTCAACTCCAATTTTGGACATCAAAAGCTGTCGGATGTTTTACGTTTCATTACACTCTAGCTCAAGTTGGACTTGGAACCTAGTATGCTTATGCAATTGTAGTTGTATGTAATTTATTGTAATTACTTGTAATTGTGATTCGCTAACTTGCCTTGGTCAAAAACGAGCAAAATGAGGTTGCTGTTAATGAGTCAAGCTGCCCCCCTGTCTACCATACACGGTGCTGGAGGCTTCACAATGTTCTTTGCAACATAGAAAGTCAAACAATAAGGCTGTGAACGTTAATTTAAATAGTGTTTGATTTGACGCTATCGGGAATCGAACCTGGTCATTGATCACATTGGCCTTATACGTTTATGTGGTTTTTAAATTCATCCTTGAAGCACTTTTTATTGGTAAAATGTACCGTTCTTCCGCTATAAGTTAAGCGTTTTTAAAAAGATTTTTGAACAATTTTTCTTCGCTTAAAAATTGTTAAATAAGCTTAATTACATTAGCTTAGCCTGTTTATTGCTAACAATTAGTTGGTTGTCCAGCTTACGTGATTTTTCTTGATTAACCTACTTGATATTCATTATTTAGCTGGAACGTCCACCACTCACGTAATGTGACTCTGCTTTGACCGTCTGTGAAGATCATGAAAAACTTAGTTCAGTATCAATTAATCAAATAAAACAATGCTTGCATGAGCTAATTCGCATTTAGACTCTTTAAGGAGTAAATTCAATTTGAAAAATCATTCTATTTGAACAAGATTGATGATGATTAGAGTTACTAACCGAAACGTCTTTCAAATAAATAAAATATGTAGAGAATTGCTTGACTATTCTTTTCTTTATGAGTGATTTATTCCAAGAAGATTGACTGTCACTAATGAAGAGCTAAAGCGTGAAACAGCTTGTTGATGATTATTTTATTCGATTGAAAGATGTTTTTTTACTTTAATTTGCAATTCGCTCCGATCTATCGTTATGAAACTCTCCGCTGGTTTGCAGCGACCTTCGCTTTCAAAGTTACGTATCCAGCTTCAGGATTCTTTCCGTGGAGAATAATTTTAGCGGTGGTCGAATGGATTCATAGCGTCTGCTACTGAAACGGTAGACTCGAGTTTGATTCTCGGTCGATTTGAACCAACGACCAAAAAGTTGCACAGCTTCCCTCCTGGATGTTCAACATTAAAATGGACATTGTAGAGTGAGAAGCTTCCACCGTGTGTGGCAGACAGGGCAGGTGCAGCTTGACTCGAAAACCGAAAGTTTCATTCTCTGTCAGCTGGCCAAGGCAACTGGGTAAATGATGTAATTGCAGTAACAGCGAAGTGAAAAGCACCACTGATCAACACATACTTTTAATCTTAAGGATTTTCAAGTTGTACTGCAGTATATACATCAGCGTTGTAAGTCGAACCGGGTTTTTCGGGTCGGGCTAAGATCAGAGGTTCGGGCTTAACGTTGACAAACTTTCGGGCTGATACGTGCTTTGTGCGTTAGAAGCTACTTTTAATGAACGTTTCATTATATAAGCATCAGATGGTCGAACGGTAACGTGTTCGTTTCAGAGCTTGAGATCTGAAGTTTAAATCTCAAACACGGAGATGGGCCCGCACCCTCGTTACACGCTTTGACGTAGTACAGCAAGTACTGTATAATGAGAGTTGATTTGACTACAATATTATTACTACATAATTATTGCGCCACGATTTAAAATAAGTACTTAGTAACTACAACTAAACTTAATGAAAGGAAAAGAACAATTGCAGTAAACCTGTCTAAACCTAACTTAACTTTCTGGCTTTTTCGGGCCGACTCGGGCTTCAATCATTTTTCGGGTTCAGAAAGGAACTAGTCGACTGGTTTAAAACTTTTGAGATACATATCTTCAATTTCAGCAATGTTCAGATTAAGGATGTTTTTTTCAATTGGAAACAATTTTTGACGGAATAGAACAAAAACAAATGTTTTAAGTGGCGATATGTATTTTTTGCTGGATTTGTGTTCAAACTGCTGGGGAATTAAACCAAAAAGGTTGGTAGCAGTTTTCACATAACTGCTTAAAAATCGGTTATCATTATGTTTCTTGGGTAACTTGATATGTGATATTTGTTTAAAAATTAATAACCGCATTGTCTTATTAGCTTTATTCTGCTTTTTAGCAAACTGTCGTGCTGAGAACAATAGAACACTATAGCGTAATCCCTCCGAGAGCAAAAGATCATCAAAAAAATAATTAAGCTTCCAAAAAGCTAAATTAAGTTCGCCATTAAATTAAATGTTTGTTTTTTTGCGATTCACTCTGTTTTCTTTCGGGTTGCTTACGGCAGGTACAAATAATAAATAAAAACAAAATATAGAAATCATAACTCGCCTCCATATTAAAATAATTGTTTGTTAACAATTTACGCTATTTTTTTGTTTTTTCTATTTTGTTGCTTACGGCAAGTATAGAAAATTAATTAATACGAAATATGAAAATCAGCATAACTCGCCTCAGAATTCAAATAACTTTGTTTTTTTTTTACGATTCACGCTGTTAAATTTTTGCGTTGCGTACAGCAAGTAAAGAAGTTACTCATTTAAAACGTGATTACAAAACTACCTCCAGCCGAACTTTTGACAGAGCTTTTTTCAAGTTGAGGAAAATCAACTTTTTTGTCGTTATTAATCAAATGCTGATGATTCACAATGCAAAGTCTTAAAACTTGACAAAAAAAGCTCTATTCTATGTGCTTTAAGTACCAATGCAGTTAATTTGCGTCGGGCGACACAAGCATAAACTATTTGAAAATGAATCTCATGGAATGCCGCGTTTATCGGGAAAAGACATAATTATTTGAAACAACGTTTTTTGATTTTTTTTTTTTATTAAAGTTAACTTTTTGCTCTCGAATCTAGAGAGCAATATGTTGTAATATCTCTCGAATCTAGGGAGCAATATGCAGCAATATCGGAAGAGCAATATGTTGTAGCTTGCAAAAATCGAAATGAAAGTTGAAAAAATACCACCAAACCAAGAACATACTCTTGTGTGACAATGAAACAATGTACAACCCTTGTTATTACCACATAAAATCAGCACTACCAGTGACTGTCAATGCGGCAATCTAAGAGCAACTGGGTACACTACATATTTCAAAGTGTCAGCTTGGCCCACACCGCTTTGATATAAAAGAAGCAAACCTTAAACGCTATAGCCTCCTCGATTCACTAGTAAGAGAATATTCCTGGTTGCTTGGTGGTTTCCTCACTATAGTGGGATTTTGATATATGCAAACTGCAACATGTTAATGATCTGATGATGTTCCTCATCATTTTTAATTGGTCACATTCTCTGGTTAGATTTTTATGCTTCTGTTGAAAAGTATTTGTTGATGTTTTCGAAAGAAAAGTAACTCCGCAGATTATCCATCGTAGCAAAAATTTCAAAACTTTTTAATGACTAAAAAAAATAGAATTATTAAATAAAATTTTTGCTCCTTTTAACACAAAAATGCTTTGCTATCAACAAAACTGCAACAAATTTAATAATACAACCGCAAAAAGCAATTACTAAGAACCATAAAAAGAAAATTGTAATAAGAACTCATAATATTATGGGTCCATCTCAAAATCGTGGCACCACGCGAAAAGTCCATTACAAATAGCTGCTGGCTGCCGATTAATTTCGTCCTTCGCCGCTTGATCCGATCATCTGCTTCTCTGTATTTTCGATTTTTGCGGAGGCAAATTACTGGCGTTCATCGTTAATTGGTCGCTGTCCAGAGACTTTTGGATTTTTCGCAGAACATCGATAAGCTTCCACATGCTGGGATAATCCACCCCCATCTCGCTTTAAAGAAGCCGGTGAGCTGCCTCCACATAGTTGTTGGTTCTGTCCTAAAAATATACAGCAAATAAACTTATATAAAAAAGTTAAAAAATGCTGCCATAGCCTGTAGCAATTTTACCATAGAGTATTAAAGATCTGAAGCGAGTTCGTACGCGATGAGTCTCAACACGTAGTTCTTTAATATCAACAAGTCGTATATTAATAATAAATTGAAGCAGCGATACATATACAGCGAGTAAACAAAGAGAAGCGAAAACAAAGACACGATAATTAAATTCCTTATGTCTCGCAATATCCGTTCATTATGCAATATCACCCATAGCAATGAGCAATATGTGCCAATAACCGGATGCTGCAGACATAATTGCGCAATGACAAAAATATTAACTATTGGCTCGGCCACACAATCAAAAAAGGTACAAAATTAACATAAAATTGGATTTGGATACTTCTCAAACCGACTAGAACCCTCAACCAGAATTTAACACTAGTACTCAATCACCTAAAGGTCCAAGAGCGACAGCAGTTAGTCAAATTGTACACCTATATAGACTAACTTAAATAACAAATGTGTGTTGCTGGCATAACCACAAGAGTGCTCGATCTTCCTAAGAGGTCCAAAGCAGTTTAATGAACAGGCTTATGGCTGATCATTATTTCATTTATTTCCTACTGGCTGAAATATAGCTAAAATTCCAAACGTGACTGGAGCCTCGCACAATGCAAATCCGTCCCTGCTTATACAGATATCCCCACCGGAGCTTATTTTTAAATCAAGAGTAGAAATAAACCTCATGAAGATAAAAAGTACATCACAATTATTGCAAAAAATAGTTTGACAACTTACAATACGTTACAAAACTTACTTGATCGCAGAGCACATGATCAAGTACGTTCCATATCCGTGGAGGAAATATGGGTTTGCGTCTCCCACCACCATCCCTCGGAAGCCCTATAGAAATAAAAAAAAAAAAAAATTAAAACAGTAATAGCGAACATTCTTGTACTATAAACACTGTTAAACCAAACTGCAGTTTTGTAAAAGTTATGAAGTCAACAGTCAGCGTAAACGAATGACTAAACACAAAAACAATGATCGTAACAAAAATGCTAAGAGGTGCATTTCGGGACAAGATTTGTAAGGTTGATCAGGTTGAACTTAACCGAATAACTGGGAAAGTTACAGTCGAAAAGATTTCCATTAAAAGCCAACTACTGCAACCGTGAGCGTACCGGTACACTTTTAGAAAAGTTGTTTAGAAATCTGTTGACGAAAAATAAACCAACAAAAAAACACTAAAATTGCGGATAGGGATTGGCTAAAGATTTATTTGAGTTATGGGGGCCTATGGCCTATGATACTAATAAAATTTTGACTTACATTCTTGAAAAATCACTGAATTTCGGTCCTGCAATTATTAAACTTTCGCTAGAAAGACTCTGTTTTGTTTTTCTTCCTTTGAATTAACGATTTTCATTGTGCGGAAATCTTAGTCAGAAGTGGCTGCTTCGACGGACCCGACCCCTTGTTTCCCATCGGAAGATAAAAATAAAACTGAAATCTACACGTTATAATTTGCGTATCTGGATTGGAATATTGTTTGACATGCAAACGCAGGCTATAGTTTCGAGTACAAAACTAGCGAACTGAATAAATAAAAGGTAAACAACTGTTACCGGTAATGTCACACATATCTTTAAAATAAAAAACGGCTACATAAAAGCCAATGCTCAACAGCTCCGTATAATCATTCCATTTAAAATATCATTTGAATAATCGGGGAGATTTTCACGCAAAAAGTTAAGGGGATATAAACATAAACAATCCAGCCGCAGACTCTCATCCTTCTCTTTGAGGACGACCAGTAACTAACGTAAAAAAGAAATTGCACAGCTCAAATTTTTACCAAATCCGCCACATTTTTTCTAAAAGCAAAAAAGCGCATATATTTTCTTAGCTATAGATAGTCTCGTATACAAGGGTTAAGTGTTGGTGCTGATAAATCTAATTTGCAGTATTTTCCTTATCCGCGTAAGTAACTTGAAGCCAGTCTATCAAAAACAGGCACTCTGGTAGAAGATAAGTTGCAGCGCGGTCATCGCTTCATTTATCCGTTGTAGCGGAACGAATCCTACCTACGGCTACATACTAGCAGTGTAGAGCAAAATCAGCGTCATTTTTGTAGGGCCGGGTAGCATCCGGTTCTTGAGTGAGACGTTTTTTCATATTTTTTAATAAGTGAAAAAACACTCATGAATTTGTGTGCCAAGAAACATTAACTGCGCCGCTTGAAAAGCAGCAACTTCGAAGTCCTTTAAAACTGCCATCGACCGAAAATGCAAAAAAAGAAATATATATCTTAAGGGAAAATGTAATTTGCAATAAAGTTTTACAACCAACAAAACCAACAATCATTTGTAGTTTTAAGTGTGATAAAAAAACAGTAGCAATTACGCTATCCCTGATTTTATCCTTGCAAGTTGCAACGCATGCAGAAGTCATTTAATCAGACGACTAATTTGTTAAAAAATCACAATGATGGAATTCTAGACCCACACTCGCATTATGCATCAACGTAACTTAAACCCAGATTCAGCTCCTGGTTGCAGCATCTCGTGACGCTTTCCGAAGTATTTCAGCAGGACGATGAAGTTTTGACACACAGAAGTCACAACACGTCCTCTGGACAACCAGCGAGTTTCACATGCTGCTGGAATGCCCACGCATTTCTTATTTGAAAGAGCTCGAATGGTGTTGAGAGCTTGCCGATGTGTGTGAGATCTGTTAAAAACACAAAATTGTGTTGCCTTAAAAAAGTTTTAAAAGATAAATCCTCATCACTCTGGATCAGTCTTTTCATGACTGTGGTACTAATGACACCAGGATGAGTTAATGTTGCTATTTATAAATCTAAAACTTTCAAGAAATAGAGGCATAATACAGCGCAAGAATTTCGAAATACTGTTATCAAATCAATACTACTGCAATTAGTACTCTGACAAAACTCAGTAGCTGAGGTCTGTAAAAAGAAAAATCTTTAGACCTTCAATTGAAGTTTCCTCACTGCGTACATACCGTTAACCCAAACTCTGAATGAAAGACAAAAGCGGTTTATCTTCGAAAATTACAAAAAAACCTGGGAATAACTGCGTTAAAATATTGAGCCAATCATTTAAAACGCATCAGCATGGTACTATATGATTTTAAAAGCATTTTACTGATATTTCATCTTCATGCACCGACGTGGATTGTAACTATGATCCGAGGATTGACAAAACTTTAGGGAAAAGGTTTCAACAAATGGCCAGACAAAATGATATCATCCTAAAATAATTCAAAAATAGCGGCTGAGAGGTTGCAAATTTAGTTCGTTCGTATGGAATCAAACACGCTGCGTCTGTCTAATCATACCAACGCAAAGGGCAGACCACTTTTATTCTTAGAATCTAATTAATTTATTGATGTAACAGATAAAAACCTGATATTCCTTTGATCAAGGTCAATCCACGTTGATGCAAGTTAATGCATAGGACACTTAGAGATCTTTTTAAAGTTTTTCCTGTTTTGTGTTTTATTTTTTGAGTCCTTGCTGAAGCAAAAACATGTCTGGCTACGACCCTGCCGTAGTCTCAATAAAAGGTTGATTGATACTTAATTTTTGGGTGAGACTTTTGCACATTCAATTTATAACCTTGGGATTAAGCTCTAATTTGGCAGCAATGGCAATAAAACCTGCCATTAATCACAAAAATTATATTTATGTAAAATGTTAAATGTAACATTTTTACAAAAGCACCTGCAACTTTGCTTAAGTTTAATAATCGACAAAACATATTTTCTATAATTTAGCTGTTAAAAATCTTAAGCGGTAGACCAGCTGATTTTCTGCATTTTTTTTCTGTGATTTTTTTTGTGGTTTGTTTTTTGTTGAAAAAATGGCGTGCTATCAATTAGTTTACTAAAAACAATCTCCAAATAAACTTTTATCGGATATTTTTTACAGTATATTGTAATGAAAATTACTTTTGAAAAATATGCAGCAGTTAATGCAGCAAATGATCAGCTTCTATCAGCTCATTAACACCATCGTGTGCGTCTTTTACCGCTACATTTAGTTGGTGAGCAACGCAATGCTGGCCAATAAGAGATGAAGAGTAAATTTAAAGACAGCAAAGCTCACAGTCGTTTGTAGCCCTTAGCCCCCACCCTCTGACCTGGTTATGAACGGGCAATGTGGTACTGCACAAGGTAGATTAGTAAGAAAATGTTCCAAGTAACTTCCTAAAATCTTTTCCAAAATCCTCATATTGTCAATGAGTGATCGGGTATCTCATAAAACCTTACTTACAGTTTAAAGGACATTCAAAGAAGAGTTTGTTTTTTTTTGCTCGGTTTACTCTTAACATTTTTTCTGATCTGTAGACCAACTTCATCAAACCTGAGCTTGTACGACTTTCCGTTACCCTACATATAACAGTTTATATATTTCCTTAGAAAAGCTTTTTATTCAAGAAATTTTGCCAGGGTTGCCAATTACTCTAGAAACAAAGTTTCAAAAGCTACAGTATGCTCCCAATTTTCAATACGTGTTTTGCGGCAGAGTCGCTGTCAAAACCAGATAAAGGGTCAGATTGTATATCAGCTGTTTTTCACGTAAATGTCAGCCAATTTCCAAAACTTAATCATATGTCACAGTATTGACAAAATGGCAACACTGAAGTGAACGAAAAATTGTTAATTTTGTACCGTCATATTGTAACTTAAAAACGGGGGGGTGACGTATAAAGTTCAAATTTGGTAAGAATGGATTTTAGGCTTTTCCCAACTTTGTTGTCAGCAATCAAAAACTTGACGTAAATTCTCCGTCAAGTTTTTTCAACGCTGCTATGACAATAACAAAAACTAACGTAATTTAGTTTTTCTTTAAATTAAACGATGAAGTGATTTATATTTCTTTTAGTTTCAACCGCAAGTTCTGTTCATTGACATTGTTGATACCGTAACGACAGGCAACGGTACTATACCTATAAAATCCTTTTGAGTGATATTGCGCAATTTATCTTACTTCCAAAACTTTCACCTTAAGCATTTAAACAGTGTAGTATTTTATTTTCATACCTTCAACCGCTCCACCAATCAATTTGAGTGGCCTCGCACTACCGACGTTGGTGACCATAACAAGCCGTTTCAAAGGAATGCCTGTGTTTTGGTAGTGGGCCACCACGGCATTGTATAGTAATCCAGCGTCTAGATTTTCAAGCTCATTGAGCTTGAGATAGCTAGCGCACATGAATTTATTTCTGCAAAACAGTCAATTGATATTTTTCATAATCAGGATCCACGCCCGAATGTATGGATGGCTGTGAGTGTTTACAAATAGTTTTTCTTTAAAAAGTGGAAAAAATGTTAAAAACAGATTGTAGTTTTTGAGTGTCCTCAGCAGGGTAATCATTTCTTAGACCTAACTTAAATTTCGGGCTTGGTTCGGTCCTAAACAAGTCGACCCGGAAGCTGGAATACCCCTCTGATGCGAAACTTTTAACCCTCATCAGAAGAGTGTTTCTACGTGACTTAATCGGAACATATGTTTACAATCGTCAAGCTGCTGTTTTCACGTGTTTTTCGATGCTGATGCGCCGTGTTTTTAATATCTTTTGTCTTCTTGAGATGGACATGCATGATTGATCAATCGTACAGTCTGGCCCTGCGCTAGAGTAAGGTGACCGGGGGGAGGGGGACACGAACAATATTTGGGAGGCATAAAATACTTTTACCCTTAAATTCGGGGGTGAAGACCAAAAAAGTCTTCATCCCACATCGGACGGCAGGGCTCGGGGCCGGTTGCTTGCTTTTGGGGCACAATTTTTGCAGGGGGGCGCGATCTTTGCCTGGGGGGCCACAACGGGATTGAACGGTGCGGATCTCGATTCATGCCACAGATTCAGGGAGGAAATGAAACACAACAAAGAAGGTCTTCATCACGAAATCTGAAGCTTCGTCATAGTGTTCACCCGTGATTTCGTCCTAGAACGAAAGTGTACTTACGCTTGGGGGGCGGGGGGAACAAGCAGTATTTTCGGAGGGGCACAGGACCCGAAAAGCAGTTTAGTGGCACCAGGCCAGTTCACATTTTTTGCTTAGAGGGCACAAGCAGTGATTAGGTGGGCACGGCCCCGAAATGCTCCCCCAGTGGTGCCGGGGCTTGGGTTGGGCCCTGAAAACAAAAAGTGGGTTGGCTAGGACTAAGAAGTGGTGAGGTTTTGACAACCTCCGGCAAAATTTGTACTAAGTATCTTGTCTACGTGGCTTTCTTTTGTCAAGTTTAGGAAAAAAAGATCTTCACAGCAATTCAGAATATATTTTTTCGTCTATTGGTGAAGACTAAAATAAAGATTCCACCTGGCCCAGCGCCACAGGAAAGGCATTCCGAGGCCGTGCCCCCCCCCGTCAGGCTATCCTGGCGCCGGGTCTGGACTTTACCAAAACTCAATAGTCTTTTTTGAAGTTTCCGTCAGTGGGTTAGGGCTCAGCGAGTTAGGGTTTACCCTTCCAAAAAAAGAAAGCAGACCGAGCCTACCTCGACGGCAACACTGGTTGCATGAGTTAGTACTTCAAATGTAGTGTATGACTATCAACTAGTATTGAGATTGATTTTATGTTCTAAATTCTGGCAGGTACTATTATCTAGCTAAGTATTTTGAAATGTAAGTAGGCTACTACAACTACAGTACGTCTGAGATAACGAACTGTTGACAGAAACTTAACATCCTCCAACCAAAATCACTTCACTAACTGCAGTTGCATATTTCTTACAGTTGCTGGTAGTTGTGTTGAAACAATAGATAATTTTCAGCTATAACAATAATTATTTAGTTACAACGAAAGCAACAGTCACCGAAAAGGTGCAGACCGAAAAGGAATTTGCTGCTTGTTCAAAGCTTGTTAAAATTCACCGAAAAGGAATTTGCTGCTTGTTCAAAGCCACCAAGTAGAGATAATCCTCGTAAAGCATCTTATCCAAGGACGCAATAACGTGACCAGGGTGCAGGTTGAACCCAGATCATTCGACCACTGCAGCGTTGTTTTTATGACAACCCTCGTTGAATGACCTGGGTTCAACTCGCAGCCTGGTTACGTTGTTGCGTCCTTAGATAAGATGCTTTACGAGAATTGTCTCTGCTTAGTGGCTTTGAACAAGCAGCAAATTCAGTAAACAAGAATTCAAAGAAATCCCCAGGAACATTGGATCGTTGAAAACTCCTACGCAGGTGCGGATTCCTTCAAGCACGAAGTAGTCATTGCAATATAAAAGTGCGCATATCGTTTAACAGTGAGCGCCTGACGCTGTCCGGTAACTGTAGAATAAATATGCACTAAAACAACAACTCATTCAGAGCAATTTTAAATCTCAAAAGCCGTATGTTTTTATTATTCTGCTATTGTTTCTATTTGTTGACATTTGTCAACGAGTGTTCCGATTAAGATAAAACGCAAAAAACTCATTGTAGAAACAATTTTGGAATATCATTTTCCTGCGTCAGGAACCTAGTAAGTAGTTTTCTATCGTCAAAGAATAGCGCTGAGCTAGCATATAGGGGACGAGTGCAGTCAAACAAAAAAAAAATCAATGTTGAAAAAGGTCAACGTATGTTCTGATTTAAGTAACTCATATTTGATACGTAAAAAACGTTTTATTTCCAGAGCAGGAAACCTGAAGCTTTTACTGAATTTTGAAATAGCACCGGTTCTAACCGAATTAGAATACGATATCTGTTATCTTCAAATAAATACTGATTAAGCTTATCTTGAGAACAAATTAAACCAACATGTTCAAGCATTTTTTGCCAAACTGGTCGATTCATCAATAATTAGACAATAAAATTTGCCTTGCAAATTTCCAAAATAGTCCTTTTCTCCAGAACGCTTGAAAAGACGTGAACGAACTCCCACACATAGTTTTTGCTGCGATGGGAGCTTCCAAGCGCTCTTCTCAGAGGAGAAAAGGCAGCGAATTGTTTTTCAACCAATCTGAAAAATTTGCATCAAAAACAAAGGGATGGAGGCTACATTTTGACAAAATATACCTTTATGCATAATTATGGAATCGAAAAAATAAGACTGTAGTCGTATGTTACCGGAAAAAAGGCATAAGTACCTAACATGTGCGACAACTCGAAAAAAATTTAGTTTCTTTTTCACCCGTGGTGAGAAATCAAATCAATATGAAATTGTATCTCAAAACAAGCAAACTGTATTTTGTATGAAAGATCTAAATTGCTAAGATTCGGAAGCCAGTTGAAGAATTAAATTGTCCAGCCCTTGTCTTCAGCTTCCTCTTTACTTACAGTTGAAGTTCAAAACACGTTGAAACGCTTGCTTTTTTGGCTTAAACTGTCCAAGAAACTTGGTTAGGAGGGGGGAAGTTAAATCTCTCTTTAGCCACGCACGTTCTATGTCAGCGCCACTAATTTTAGTAGTTGTATGATAAAGAAATCAAATTAATTAAAATTGTAAACTAATTTTTTTTATTTTTTAATACAAACTTAGTAGCATCCACGAATTGGAAAAGAAAGACAGAAGAGTTTAACGTTCTCATGTTTTTAACACCAAGTATTATCACGTTATATATAGTTTCGAGTGAAATTTTTAGTTTAAAACTGAGGAAGGGCCTCAGAAACGGAATAGCCTAAGATCTGTTATGATCTAAACGAATGTAGCCATGATTTCAGGGTGTGTTTTGTCCCTTGGTTTTTCTCAGTGGTTTACGTGCTGCGCAAGCAAATTAAAAGTCAGAAGTTATGTGAAAAATAATTTAGGTCATTAATTAACGTTTCAAGTTTGCTTTGTTTGCTGGATCAAATATTTTTGTTGAAATGTAATCGAGCGAGTTAGTAAAATACAATTTTCAGACAATTATTGCGAAAATGACAAACGTGGGGAGTTGATGATGTGATTTTTTTTTTGATATTGCTAAGAAAAATCTCCGTCGCCATTTTCATATTACACAGTTCAACTGCAGTAACATTTCAAAATATTAATGAACAAACATTGATACTAAATGTAGCCTAGAAATTCAAGATTTATGTCCTTTCTAAGACTTGAGCTTTCCCATGCTATCATCGCTTAAAGCCTATTTTTACATTTTTTTGCTAAATTGCGACTTCGTAAGAGCTGCACAAAATTATTTGTAAATTTTGGCAAAGGGATGTTATCGTAATCGCGACGATTACAAGATGAAATAATAGTCGCAACCGAAACGCAATTACATGGGTGCGTAACTGTAATCGCAACTGATATAATCGAACCATTTCTGGCCTTGACGCTCATGGCAATGCACTTTTCCATTGCAAAATTTGAGATACTGCTTGAAATTGGTTTCACTGAAGCAATTGAAACTATACTTGAGTTAATTAAAGATATTTGAGGTAGTAACTATATTTGAGGTAATTAAAGACCCAAACCTTTTTCCACATTTCCCTTCATTCACGAAAATACAATTTAATGCGTTTGACTTTGTATCACGGGCAACCCTGCATTTCGTAATTTTGCGACATCGCAAAAGACATAATTTTGCAAAAATTCTCGAGCTAAGAAACGCGATTGCCAACTGGTAGCAGTGAGTAGCCTTATAATTAAATCGGAACATTTGGTTACTTCTACAGGAACCTGTAGACCTAGGCTACCAGTACTAACCTACCGAAAACCTTTTGCAATGTCACAAAATTGCGAAATGCAGGGTTGCCAATGATTCGGAGTCAAACGGATTAAAACGTATTTTTGCAAACAAGGGGAATTGTGGAAAAAGTTTGGGCACCTCTCTATTACCCAAAATAATTCTCATTCCTTCAATAAAACCGATTTCGAGCAGTATATCTTTAATAATTGACGATGCATGAAGTTGAAATGAGTATCTATCTACCCGTCCTCTTTGCATATATTTGGAGTAATATGGAACGTCCTGTCCAAAAACAGCACTTGGTCAGGCGATCCATTTCTCCCAGCCAATTAAACACTGGATCCTTTAACAAACATAACAATTCCATTTCGACAGGTTGATTGTCCGAAATCGTAGCGAAGAAAAATTTTTTCTGAAAATAAGCCATAGTGACCTAGTCCATACTGTGATTTCTTGCTCGGTTAGAGTTGGCTATTCCCTATAATTAAGCAAACCTTAATGTACGAAATATTACTAAATATGTTAAAAATAAAGCAAAAAAGCTTCAATTCAAAATATAAAAGACATGATTTGCATCAACCAAGGATCGAGGATGGAGGAGACTACGACAATTTGAAAAACCGTTGTAACAAAAACAACTAATGTGAAAACTTTAATCAAATTGCTTAAAAAGTGAAAACAATTTCGCCCTAAAGTTGCTTGTAGTAATGACGACAGTCGACGTCTATCGAGCCAACAAAGTTTTAATAATTTTTGTTTTTAAAATTAAAACAACTAAAAATAAACTTCGTGTAGATAATTTTCAAAAAACTAAAAGATTTGTAAATAATCCACAGTACCGTACAATTGCCTGCGCGCACCGCATGTTCTTGTTTAATGCGGTAGTAAAAAAACTTTCAATGTCATAGATATTAGGTTCAAGAAAAGAGCTTGCCTAGGGCCCCACTGAAAACTTTGTGACCCGGGCCGACGTCGTGACACACGGCCCTGATTTTATTCTCATTAATTTTTTTTTATTTACAACTTTTCGTAAAATATTCCACTCCCACAAATTCGTAACCTTGGACCCTGGTATGAGCAGCGTGATAAACACTGTAGTACAGTACCGATACATATGAGTGAATAATTACTTAAACTGAAAATTTTACGTTTAACTTGGCGGAGCAGTATACAGTATATCGTCGGGAAAAAGATAGTTGGGCTAAACTCTAAGAAATAAGGGCAATCGCTTCTGCCGCATTTTGATGTCTTTGAATTTGACGCGTCAGATTGTTACGAGACACCCCAACTAGTGCAGCTGACGAAGCTCGTTGCAGTTTCCTGTTGATCAGCTGCAACAAAAAAATAATAACAAAGTAAAGATGGAAAATGGAGTGTCTTTATAGTCTAAGCGAGGTAGTTTTTGTCATTTCTGAAATGCTGTTTAAAACTGAACAAGTTCAATGAATCAGGAGCGCGCAAAACAATAGATTTGCACGTAATGCGTCAAATGAAATCTCGACCGCTGCTGATGAAAACCTTAGCTTTCGTTGGAAAACGAGTTTTCCCAGACGTATTGCAGCACCAATTTGGTTGGGAAGAACGAAAAACGCTCATTTATTAAGAAATTTTACATTATTGTAACTATGCATTACTATAGTAACTACCGCTTCACAAAAACAAACTTGTTTTCGTTACATTTGCTGACATCACATTTGCCGAATAAAGGCGCTGAGCATAATATTGCAAACTGCGCTAACGTTTGGAACTTTCAAAAATAATGCTGCTTGAAGCTAATTCGTATTTTGATAGAAATTAACTACCAAACTGGTAATGTTTTTCCAGAGGCAAATGTAATATTATAAATTCATATTACTATAAACTCAATCCATTTTAATGCGAGTTCCGTGAGTTCACCGAATGGGCGTTTGGTAAATATTTTGATTTTTTTTTTAGTTCAAGTTCGAGTATTGTTGAATAGCAAGTTACAGAAGCCAGCTTACATACGATATTTTTTTGTTTTGTTTCATTATCTCATAGAACTCAATGGACTCAAAATGTGTTCAAGTATCGAATGAAACAACAGTTTTTGAATTCGCATCGCTGCTTCCAATCATTAATTAACGTAAGCTGCTAATTGTAATCAGCGAACAAAACACTGCGCTCAAGTGAGCAATATTATGGACTTAATATCGAAGATGAAACGTTTATTTCTGAATGATTTGGTCAGCGGCTGATATCAGGGCTTCAAAAAGTGCTCGATGACGACGAGTTGGAGGAAATATCACCGCGGATTACCTTAGTATTTAAACATTAAAAACCTATAATAGCCAACAGTCTGTTTTACCGATAAATGGAATGATAAGGGGTAAATCTAAGCATTTGATTGTCAATTGTCGCTTTGCTAAATTGCTTAGATTTATCCCTGATGATGGCATTTACGGGTGAAACAAATTATTGGGTTTTTAAGGTTTTTAATTTTTACAGTTTTAATGTTTTAATTTTGTACCAATCTGCTTTCAATGATGTTAGTAATTTCATTCAGGGTGTCGAACCGTTTCAAATAACGGTTCGGGTTCAGGTTTAGCTCCGGCTCAAAATATTTTAGCGGTTCAGGTTTGGTTCGGGTTCACTTGAGCACCATTTTCGAGGTTCAGGTTTGGTTCAGGTTCACTCAAGAAAAATATTACTGGTTCAGGTTCGGTTCGGGTTCATTAACTTAAAATTTAACTGTAGTTACTCGTTTCGTCCAGAAAAAAAAAGGAGAAATTGTTGATCCTGTTGAAGTTCACCACTGCTCTTATTGTGCGTGTACCAGCGCCAGCGGCATCCGGATATGGAAAAAATACATTCTTACTTTTGTTAGGGGTTCAGGTTCGGTTCGGGTTCACTTGAGCACAATTTTGAGGGTTCAGGTTTGGTTCGGGTTCACTGAAGTAAAATTTTGCTGGTTCAGGTTCGGTTCGGGTTCACCAAAATGAAACGGTTCATTCGAGTTTACGGTTCGGGTTCAGGTTCGGTTCGACACTCTGATTTCATTTACACGGTTGTTGCAGATGCATTTTTCGCACAAACAAAAAATGACAGATCAATTTTTCGTCGTGCTGCAAGGCATAAAAGTATTACGTTTTTTAATCCTTAAAAATTTTTAATCCGTTTTTTAATTAATTTGAAACATGTTTTGGCAAAAGTTGATAAGTCGCATTTCGCTGTTTCGAGTAAATCGCGTTTAAAATTTTAAATTTCCATTTGGCCCTGTTGTTAAACGCGACATATTAAGCTATTTCTTACCAAAAATTGATTGAAAATCAAAACAATTTCTTTTCTCAGGGAAATTAGTTTGAGTAAATAAATTAAAATCTATGAAAAACTCTGTTTTGAAAAATGTCATTTAACAACTTTTGCAACAACGTGCTTCATTTGGGTTTTTTAATCCAATACACGTGAACTAATTACTGTTATAATCCAAAATTCTGAGATGTACTTTATAAATTAAAAAAATTGTTGCAATTTATTTTGAAAATCCTTCCGTTTTCGTCGCTCACGAGTATGTCAAGCGGTTTTTGGGTACATTGGATATTTTCAATGGTAATTGCGGAAACTATCCAAATTCTGCTATAAAAAAATACACGTACTTGTACAGGTCGTTCCGTAATTTGCTTTGCTGCACACTTAATTTGAGAAGATGTTTCTGATAGTTTAATCGAAACTGGGTTTTCACTATGATTGAATTGATTACCTGAATATCGGAACTATAGTTTACAAACGTAGGAATTGATATTTACTACATCAATACCGTTCGAATTAGTTGCATTAAACTGATTAAATTACAACATGTTAAATTACATCATGATCATTTTACAGTTACTTTTAAGCCAATAACATTTGTAAAGCATTAGGTGCCTGTTGAATAAAAACATATGAGCTCGTACAGTGCTTTGTTGAATAAGAACTAGTAAATTTGTGGTTGCGAAACCACGCTTTCTTTAAAATCGAATAAATGGTTCAGGAGTGAAACGACCTGAAATATACATTTAGTGTTTGGTAGCTTCATTCTTTGTGGTACCAGTATTGTCTAAATTCTCTGCTGGACATGAAAAAGTGATCGCTTATCATAATTGCTAAGGAGATAAAAAATTTTGTAGCGGTACACAAAGCTAACACTTCAACATTAATATTACATAATGCATATCAGAAACAAATTCATCGATTGGTCAACACTTTGAGCTCCGGGATAGAAAAACTACAAATGTAACAAAATAACAAAATTGTATTAATAATAAGTCAATTAAGATGTTTTTTGACGTTTGCAGGCCAGAGTTTTACTATTTTAATCGTTTTGCGTGCTTCTGGCTTGAAGGCTACCAGCTCGGAAGCCTAGGGAAGAGCCACCAGAACGGTGACCACTTAAAACAAGCAATGCGAAAAATTGTCTTCCCACAGGAATCGAACCTGCAGCCTTTGGATTACTGGTCCACTGCTCTACCACTTGAGCTAGAGAAGACGCCTCTACGCATGCTTAATTTTGGCTATTTAAACCCAGCAACTTGCTTGTTTTATGATTGTAATAATAAGTCAATTAAGATGTTTTTTGACGTTTGCAGGCCAGAGTTTTAATACAATTAAAAAAAAATAAAAATGCAAAACGATTAAAAACGAAGCACGCAAAACGATTAAAAAAATAACAAAACGTTGATTGTTGAATTACATTGGAAATCAATAAGAATAAATTTCTTATCAGCAATTGTACATTCACACTATCACCTCCTGACCAAACAAATCTTATGTGTCGAAGCCATCGGTGTCAGAGTCAATGGTCACCGTAGCATCTTCATGTTGATCCTGTAGCATTTAAATGGAAATTAATTATTACTGATACAATAATGTTACTTATCAATAATTAATAAATTATTACTTATCAATGACAACATAACATTTGTATTTACGTGCTTTTTTAATTAAAAAAAAAACGTAAACGACCAATAACTAGAACATCGATGGTCGAGTGAAAAGAGCATCTGCTTCTGAAACGGTAAACTCAGGTTCGATTCCCGGTCGGGTCAAACCAAGAAAAATAAAAATTGGTATTCACTAGCTCTCTGCTTGACGTTGTTCTGCAATGAAATAGTGAGTGAAGCATCCACCGTGCTAAAAGGAAGACAGGTTGCCACTTGACTCGAAAACCTAAAAATTCCTTCGTTGTCTCCTATAGCGAAATGAACTTGATAAAAAATATGCACCGGTAATTAAAATTACAATTCCATCGTTATCGAAGTGTTAGCAATTCATATAACGTACGAAAAAACTAGTGCGCTATGGAACCGCTGAGGTACAGTATGATAAAAAACAAAAATGAAACATTTCTGTATTTTAAATCGTTCGCAGGGGTGGAAACTACCAATAATGCCACACCAACGTACCGTCGTCAATGAAATCGATAACTCAAGCTCTAAACATTAATCACCTGTTGAGAGTGCTGTGTAGAAGTCATTGGTTGTGAGGTAGAGACCAGCAGCATTTTAGGTGCACAACTACAGGTGGATTGCTGTGGAGTCAACTTGGATGTACTTTGCATGTTGGAATCTCTCACCTAAAAAGTGTTACTTTAAATAAAACCAATTTGAATAATACGAGTTCAATGATTTATTTTGCTAGATATTGCTGAAAAGCTATAAAAATGCAGTGCAACATATTGCATTTGAGCAATATCTTCAAAAGTTTTGAAAGGCGACCATGTTGTTCCATAGCATGCCTTTTATGCACTGTTTATGCGATAACATACTTTTGTTCTTGTCAGGTATTCCAAGGCAAAATTCATTAATTCCACAATCAATATTTAATTTTTTGACAATCTTAGGAGTTATTTCAAAAAAATTTAATAACATTACATTGTATTTCATCACCAGATTGGTCTTACATTGTATGTATATGACTGGAAGCAATTTACTGTAAATTCATTTATTCACGAAAACCACAGTTTACGGCCACATTTGCCGAATACTAAAGAAAATGACTAACGTGTTCTATTGAGAATGAGAAGATCAAAACAGTAGAAAAAAAACAAAACTAACCCGCACCAAACTTACCGTTTGTAAAGTACGTTGCAATTTAAAAAAAGTTCATTGAACATTTAAGGTTAAAAAATAGTTTATACAAACTGCTGTAACTGCATAATGTATTCCAATAGCGACTCGTTTGCACTGCTGTAAAGCGTCAATCGTAATTTAAAATGTCAAGAAGATAAGATAAGAGTTTGTTTTACGAGAGTCCAGCTTACCTGGCAACATTAATTCGAAAGCATCCTGAGCAATGATATAAGAAGAGCAGTTAAGTACTGCCTCATTTGGGGCAAAACCATGAGTGAATACTCAACCGGCATATTTTTTGCCATTTCAAACAAATGCAGCTTGTACACAGCTAATTCGGAATAACGCGCGAACAAAAACCAATATAATTGTTGAATAAAACTTGTAAAATAACGCCAACTTGTAGAATAGACCTTTTGTAAAATCTCAAGGTTTGAACATCAAAACATATGCAAATTTAAAAAATAGTGCAACTTTTTTAATTTTTGCAATTACGTATTTCAGATAGATAACAGTCCCTAATTTCGTTTAAAAAATTTTTCGAAAAACGAATTTTAAACATGTAATGGCCGATAGAGGAAAAAAGTCAACGTTGCTTAAATAATAATCCTAAAAATACACACAGCAATACATATTTTTTCCTACTTTAACAGAGGATAGAATGACAAACTCACCAGTTGAAAGTGAACAACAACTATTTCATTCTGTACCTTAACTTTCTTTGCCGCAAGCGAATCGTACACAGTTTTAAGATCATGCAAAGGAGGAGCTCACATGTCCAGCTGGGAGGCTAAAAACGTAGCAACGAAAGATGAGGTGCAAAAAAGTGAAGAGGATACGACGTAAGAAGTCGTTGGTTGTGAGGTAGAGGCCAGCAGTATTTTAGGTGCACAGCTACTGCTCGATTGCTGGGGACTCACCTCGGATGAACTTCCATGGTGGAATCGCTCACCTAAAAAGTGTCAAATGAAATGTTATCATTGTAAAACATTGCGCCTTATTTGAAGAAACAATTTATGTCATTTATATTACTCAAAATTCTTCAGTAATATAAAAAATAATACTGTACTTATTAAAACAGCGGTTGATTTCGACTTTTTAAGGGATACTTTAGATTAAGTATAAAGATATTCTTACCACAACTTTTAATTTGCATTAAAATATTTTTTATCACCTAATGTTAATAATTTGAAGACCTGAGTTTAAGAACTCTTGAGGGAGTCAGAATTTCACCCAAGTGAAAACTTTAACCACAACTACAGTAACTACAAAGTCTGCTTTCGAAGTTTACATGATTTATTTTGTCGAATCACGCCACGCAAGACTGTGAAAAAATTTGTGGGGTACAATCAATGGAAAATTTTAGGGGTACACGAGCAAATTTACAAACTGGCCAAGACCTACCCATAAACAGAAAGTTTGGGAATTCCTGAACTAAAAAACGTATTATGATTTTTTTTCGTTTTTCATAAACTAGACCAGACTTTTGCGTTTTAACTTAAACCTCATTTGCTTGCCTTTTTTGTGCGCATTTGAAAAAAGATGCTAGCTCTCTTATGTTAATTACAAAAAAAACATTATTAATTTATAGACTTTTTACTGTGCATACTGCAGAGTTCCTTTTAAGGTTTTGCCTAGTAGGGGAGTGCCCAAAACTTTTTTTCGATTAGTGCATAAATACGTAACTTTACGCCCATGATGATTTAGTACAGTGATTGACCACACCACTGTAACTGCAATTAGACTACTTTTGTTAGGCGATAGTACCTGAAGTTAAATTGGTGGAATTTGCGGATCATTACAGCGAAGTGGTTGAACCTTGATCTTTATATTCCAAACCTAAAGCCGAAATTACACGATCAAGTTTTGTGTGCAATTTGTTTGCATCAATGTTTTTCGAGCTATCACATCTAGACGCTATTTCCTTGAGGAAGTTCGTGTTAGACGGAAGCGTCTGGGTTTTTCCGCTAACAAATGGCCGAAGTTATTACGAGCATTTTTTCGCTGTAAAAGCCTTTACGCAGTAGTTAAAGAATTTTTTAGAAATTTACCGCAGTGGCAGTGATATTATGCGCTTTGTTGATTGATTGTTGTTTCTCGTTTGCCAAATTGATACGAGCACGTTCACCAGAACGAAAAGCAGCGCTATGGTAATGAAAAACTGTATGAGCTTTGCCCCAAAGTGCTTGCTCAGACTGACTTAATTATTATGGTAATCGTTTAGTGGCTTAAACAGCAAAAATTGAGCATGCGGACAACGCTGGTTGCAAGTTTAAATCCTTGGAAGAAGACGTTAATCTTAATTTTATTTAACGAAAAAAAAAATAGTTTGAGTAGTTTATACTGTAGTATAACGCAAGAAAAAAATGTTTTGCAGCATTCGTAACACTTCAAAAGAACAGTAATTATTATTTGGCTGCGTAGGTTTAAAGGTTTGCACTATTCGGTTGTCATGAAACGAGAATTGTTAAAAAACTAACTACTACTAGGCTAGGCTACAACTATGGCTGGCTACTACTAGGCTAGGCTACCAGTACCAAACAAAAGCTCGAATACTAAGATGAGGGTATGGTAATGATACCGGAACTAACTACAGATTAGACTGGAGGGGCCATAGGACTTGTAGCGAATCGTGGCATGTTTTCACTTCTAACGTTATCTCTTCAATAATCAACGATGCATGAAGTTGAAATGAGTATTTATCTACCTGTCCGTCTTTGCATACATTTGGAGTAATACGGAACGTCCCGTCCAAAAACAGCGGTTGGTCAGGCGATTCATTTCTTCCTGCCAATTGAACATTGGATCCTTTAACAAACATAATAATTCCATTTTGACAACTTATTATAACCAAAACATATTGAGCAAGTCGATACTGTGATTTCTTGCTCGGTTAGAGTTTGCTATTTACTATAATTAACCAAACCCTAATGTACAAAATATTACTAAAGAGGTGAAAATAAAGCAGAAAAGCTTCAATTCAAAATATTAAAGACATGATTTGCATCAAACGAGGATCTTTGAGAAAACTTTAATAAAATTGCCTAAAAAGTGAAACCGATTTCGCCTAAACGTCGCTTGTAGTAATAAAGGCAGTTGACGTTTATCGAGCCAACAGAGGCTTAATAATTCTTGTTTTTAAAATTAAAAACAATAGAGGAGGGCAGGCCCCCTAAGCCCCCTGGCTATGCCTATGCTTTAGGCCAAGTCCAAATCACGTTTAAACGCTTATTCTTTTTTTGGTAATGTTTTCTTAACGACTTGGCTATTGGGGGCTGGTGCCCTTTTAATCCCTTCCCCCTGGTTGCGCGACTGACAGCAACCTAAAATAAATCTTGAGTGTGCTCTAAAAAAACAAAAAACAGCCGGTCTTTAAAAAAATGTTTTTACGTATTGTTTTACGTGATAATAACTAGCGAAATACCAGTAACGCTTCTTTAGGTACACATTCCTATTCCGTGACACATCCGTAAAGGCGTGTTAATAAGGCGGATTATTGGGTCACGTTCATGTAAAGCAGTTGGTGGCCAGCAATTTTGCAAACAATCAAGAAACTTTCAAACAAGAATTATGTTTGAAACTTATTATTCCTGTTTCCATTATTGCCTGTTGTCTTGTCGTTAGGTGATGCTTCCAAAAAGCATTCTGAGTAAACCGAAATGGTGGGTACAAACAGTCGTCAGGGGGGATTCGGCGCCCTTGGCCCCAACGTAGTGACGGCACTGGCTACCGGTACAAAAAATAATACACCAGTGATTAATTTTGCAAACTCACGGGAAAAAACAACAAAGCCGTACTTTGAACAGGGCTGTCAATTCGAACTTAAACTCCAAAAGAGTCGGTTGTTTTGCCAAACTCGAAAAAACAGCATGTCAACAAAAAGAAAGCGATTAAGTCGAAATTAGACTTAGTATTTTTGTCAGCCGGAACTCAAAAACTTGATATTTTCGCCGAACTTGTAATCGAAAAAATTAAATTGATTTCTCATATTTGACAGGGTTAAAACATAAATTTTTTACGAAAATAGAAAGAACTTTCAGTGTTTGTAAAAAACTTGCGGAATTGTGGACTAAAATTAAAAATAGTCTGCAACCGCAAGACCGCAATTTAAACTGCCAAAGTTCGCAAGTCCGCATGTCCTCAACGTTTTTTCGTTAGTCCGCAATTGCGGATTTGAGGACTAACTTGCGGACTTGCCTAGCTCTGCTTTTATTACGGTAATGAAAAAAATGTTCAATATCATAGATATTAGGTTTAAGAAAAGAACTTGTCGAGGGCTCCACCGAAAACTTTGTGACGCGGTGGATGTCAAAAATCATGTAGGGTGGACGTCTAAATCTTGATTGGGGGACGCTAAATCTAAATTAGGGGACGCTAACTCTCAAAGGGGGGACGCTAACTCTCAATGGGGGGACGCGTCCCCCCTACAATTCAAGTACTGGTTGTTACATAGGCGTAGCCAGGATTTTTAATTGGGGGGGGGGGTGCAAACCACAAATCCCATGCAATGACGTCATCAGAAATTTTCAAAAAAGGAACTTTTTGTAGGGCAAAGATATCGTAGAATGGAAGATCTGAAGTCGTGGTCTGTTGGCACTTAACCAGGATTTTGGTAAAGAAAGAGGGCAAAAACTAACAGTTGAAAAGCGAAAACGTCTAACTTAGGAGACGTGTTGAAAAAGCTAGTGTACTCAAACGTATTATAGACGGAGGTCTGGGGGTCTGGGGGCAAAGCCCCGAGCCGCTGGGCGATTTTTGTAAGTTTTTGGAAAAAAAAAGCTATTTTAATCTCATTGGATCACATTTCGCACGTGTTCACAGCCATTTGAAAGAACTAGATTTTTAATATTAAAATCCAATCGAAAAATTTTGATTGTTCAATCCTCCTTTTACTTGCAATTAAATTTCAAATCACGTTTAAGATCTTGCATTATCGTGTAAAATTTTAATTGTAAGTGATTTGGTCCAAATAGGGGGAAGTAAGGCACATTGCCTCTTGCAATATTTTAGCAGTAACTAATAATCCACTCAAAGAATTTCCTTTCATGAAGTTAACCAGTTATAGAAGTACATGTACGGCCAGGGGACCCAGGACCCCTCAATTGAAATTCAATAATTTGTTCAATCAGTATTTTCCTAGATATTTTTTTAAAAATATTTTGTACGTAAGAAATGGCCAGGTGGAGGTGAATCGTTGTTGAAAAATGGTCCAATAGATGGTTACGCTTACTAAACATGCTATTCTCGGGCCGGATTTATATTGCGCGGTGCCTCTGATACTTAGGGGATTTTTGCATTGCAACATCTTCCTGCCAAATCTAAGTGTGAAAACCAAAAAAGTTGTACTATCTGAGGGCGGGGCCCTGGCACTGTGCTATATGGCAAATCCAGCGCTGGTTATTTCATTACGTCCATAAAAAATTTCGATGAGGGCCTGAGGTAGCAGCTATTAGGACAAAAAATTTGATGTCACCCTGGTCAGCACTATCGTAAAATTTTGCATGGGGGGACGCTTTGACTTGACCAAATTTTAGTGGAATTTATGTAATTCCGTCCTCGCAATTGAATGAAGACCAAAAAAAAAAAGGTCTTTGCCTAAAATTGCACTGTTTTTCCCCGAAATCAGGTGAAGACCAAATAAAGAAAAAAAAAGGTCTTCTTCGCAATTTTGAGACTATATTCGGCTGGAATTCTTAAGATTTATTCGTGCTAGCTGGCTCTCGATCGTTTCATGATCCAGCGCTCAAATCTCGATGGGTGAACGTCTAAATCTCGATGGGGAAACGCTAAATCCCCATGGGGGGACGCGTCCCCCCTACAATTTAAGTAGTGAGTATTTCTAATTAGCATTTATTCGTAACTTAGTGTCGCGTAGCGCAAAATTTCAAAATTTTGCAAAATCAAAAGTTAGTTTTTGCAATACCCTAGTCATTTACACAGCGATGAGTAAAATTTTTGTCATAGCACCTATTGTACAAAAAAAGGAAAAGATCGTATCCGAAATTGCTATGATAAAAATTTTACCATTTGAATAGGTAGCATTGCAATAACCAACTTTTGTTTTTACCCAACGTTGAAATTCGATACTATACGCGACCGTACATATGATTATGTTAATCCAAAATACTGTCTGAAATAAATTTTTAGGCCAAAGCTGAAAACTGCGTACAGTTTCCTAAGAATATCGGAAAAACAAACATATAATTAACACAGAAGCAGTAATTTTGTAGAAAGTGAATATAACCTTTGAACGTGTTTTGTATGGTACGTCTACCAACCATCTTTTGGTAAACATTGATAGTGTTTCTACTCGGCCTAATTACGTCACAGTAAGAAAAGTGATGGGGGTGGGCTGGGCCGAAGTTGTATTGCACGGAGCTTCCCACCACATTTATTGCCCACAAAAATTTCTTTACAAAAGCAAGTTTTTTACCGCTCAGGAGTAGAATTTTTTGTCCAAAATAGGGTAAAAACTACCCAAAAAGTTTTCGTCGTCCAGGCTCGCAATATTGCCTCAGGCGCAGTGCCATAATTATAATAATCCCAGTTTCGCCGGTAAACACTATGTGAGAATTATCGTAAGCGTGATATTAAGATTATTAGCATTTATTTAGCGACTTATCGAAAATTACTAATCAAAACCTGAGAAAGTGTTATTATTTTGGAGTTAATAACAATATCCAAAATTTTCATTCTTCGATTTCGCTTTATAACGTCAGCTTTCTTTATAACCAAATTCAGTCACTTTGTCTGACCAGCTTTACGTGTGGCTAAAAAAAAAACTCCAGTTTTCCGATCCAAATCACAACAAATCCTTCACAACTTTTGCTTGCCAATCCCGTTGGGGGGGCTATTTTCAGTTTTGGAGCAAAAATCGGCCTCAAAAGCACTAAAAACGTGCTATTTTGCATACTTTTTAGGCCAATGGGGGGATCGAGCCCCCTCTGGCTACGCTACTGGGTGTTCCTCTATGTTGTGTAGCTTGTTTCGAAAAATACCATTCGAAAAACTAAATTGATAAAAGTGCTTTTATTTATAAGCTCTAAATGTCTTATTGTTATCTGCAAGTCTTAAATTTAGTAAATATTACAAATAAAGTTTTATTATTTAAAATTTATTACAAGTAAATTGAATAGTAGTCGTAATACAGCCATTCGTAGTAAAACTGCCACTTGCAGTATAACCGTCTGGCACACAACGTTAATGCGGGCAATCAAGCTCTGGCAGCGAAAGTGTTAAGTGTCATAAACATGATAATTTAAATGATCTTAAATATACGAATAAGTAAAAATCAATATAATACTTCATCAACTCTCACTAGTTTTCAGATTTTGCAATTACGAAGCCAAATACAAATCTTATCAATCAACCAGCAAATGTTCATTTGTGTGCAAATGTTCAAATATAAATAAATAAATGTATGATACTCTTTTGTAATGTTCAAAAATAAATCATTGAATAATTTTCTACAGTTTCACACAAGCAGTAGATAAGCATTTGCTTCTCCCTCATACTTCTTCTACGAGCAGGTGCAGCAGGACTGTTCTGCGGTGAAACGCTCTGCTATATCAAAAAGTCTGACGAAGTCGTGTTACTACTTCTTTGGGTGACTATGGAAACGCAACAATTTTTACTCTTTCCAAAAAAACGCATAAAATCACTGATTCAACATGGGTCTACATATTGATTTAAATTCACTCGATCGTCTGGCACCTGCGATGGGTTGGAACGTTGGGTTGGGGCACCGCGTCACTTTATGTATACTGTGCGTTTGTTAGCATTTTTGTCTGACAAAAATAAAATCGTTTTTGTTAAAATAAGTTACATCAAGTTACCTTACCTTTTCATTACAGCTATTGTTTCCTCAAGTTCGGTAAAGTGAATCGAGCGTAATTGCCTTTAGCAGATTTATTTGTTGCTCTCACCGTTGTCGCGACGCAGAAAGATAACGGTACTCTGATGGCATGGCCTAAGTATCCATAAATCCACCAAATGAACTGCCAATACGCCAACATCAAAAATGTCTGAAAAATATTACTGATTTACATCGAAAAGCAAGTTGTGTCATTTTTTCATCAAGCTTCGGAACAAAAACTAAAACGGTTTATTATTGCTTTACCTACGCTTCTGGCTTCTAATTGGTTCCGACGCAAATTCTTGCTTGTACTAAAATTGAGCGGTCTCCAACTACCACGCATCTAAGCAAACTGCTTCAAAACCTGGATGACTTGATATGCATTTCACCCCAGCACTTTCCAGCCAACATATCATCCTCGAATCCTCACACTCAACACAGCATTTGTACTCTGATTTTTGTTTCATTTTACACAAGTTAGAGCATTGGCACCTGCATACAGAATTTTGTCTAATACCCAAACTTTACATCAGTGAAGCTGATATTTTTATGCAAGCAAATTTTAATTAAGTAATATTGACAGCTTTCGTCTTAACCACTTCGTCCTTATGAACCAGGCTCAGTGCGTTTGTACGAACCACACCAACCTGCGTTTCGCATGAACCAGAAATTGGTATGAACCGCACCACAACTAGTAGACTGCTTAACTCAATAAGAAATAAGCGTAACGCGTCTTTTCCAAGAGCCCAATCTTAAGCACTAACGCCCCCTACCCTGGTCTCCGTTACAAAAACGGGCATTCCTCCTAGAGTGGCAAGATTTTACCGTTTATTGGTATGTGCCTAACATCGTTATCATCAAATCGTAAAAGTCTTCACTTATTATCGACCAAAAAAACAACAAATTCTTGATGAATTCTTTTTTTTTTCTGATTCCATACAATCACTCATTTTTTTTCAAAAAGTGATTCCCGAAGCTTTCCCCTCCCCTTTTAGACGCAAACCTGTAGGTATGCCACTGTGCTTTTAGGTTTTGAACGGGCATAATTAAATCACGCTGTCAAAAAAAAATTGCAATAATAAAACGATAACCTTACAAAAAATATTACCGATTCGTATTTTCTTTTCTGAAACATGCCGACCGATCATCGTCAGCGTGTTCATTCACAAGTGCTTGAAGTTTCTCTTCTGTATATTCAGGTTCATATGAATAAGGACGAACATGACCAGTCAAAAAACGCTTGTAAGAAATTCCATTAGTTTCTTCATCAATATCGTCTTCACAAAAGTCCGAACTACTAGTATCGGTGCCCGAATCGTATGTATCTTGCATTACAAAATGTATTTTCGGTATAACTCTAATAAACAAACGTGTTTTAAAATTACAAACGCACCGTTTTTCTCCAGAAGTAATCGCAGTGAAACTTCCTAAACAAAGGTGGGCATGCCATAATACCCCTTTCCTAAGTACACTTCTGGCCGACAGTACCTGTATGCTCTAACCCACCTGTCGCTGCACCGCTTCTGTAGCCTACACTAGCCTGATTAGGTCTACTAAACATGTTATCAAACCACGACTTGCTGATAATTTCCTCTAGATATGTCATCTCTGATATCGACGCAATAGCATCGGCTGATTTACGATTTGTGTGAAAGCATTATCCTATTAAACATACTTTTTACCCTTACACGTGCAAAGTTTTACGTACTGGTAGCCTAACACTGATATCCAATATTAACTTAACCGAAAAACTATCTTCCTTTTATGCCGCAACATGCAAAAATCACAATGGCCACAGTTATTGCTTGTTACATTATAAACAAGTTCTACTACTAACCATCAAATGCTAAGTTTTGTTTTGAGAAAAACAACCGAGTAATTTTGATTTTTGCCCAAGCACTAAATCAATAATTTTAAGCAAAAACCAAACCCATTCCAAAAAAACTAACTAATTTGTGAATATATACTGCTCGAACATTGCATTAACTGCCAAAAACTTAAAAACCATTTCTTTTCCGCCTGGGTTCTGATTCTTAGTCACTTTAAGCAAAATTATTTCTTTATTTTTGTCAATTACGTAATAGTGACATATTAATACTTTACTCGTTTCGTTTCGTAGCTTAACTAAGTAACTGTACCATCAGGCAAAAACTTTGATAAAGCCGTAATTCAATCTTAGAGTTTATTTTTGCAATTGTAATTACATTTTTATTCACCAAGTTTTCACGGCCAAGAAACAGCAAACTGATCTTTTCCGTCTTTGACTCAAGAAGTCACCTATTGCCTCAACCACCCGCTCATATTTCATTCGAGACAGAATTATTAGCGGAGCCGCTCGCCAAGCCGGTCGTAAAACCATAGTCACTAAATATGGTAAAACCCAACCAATGGATCCTCATTAGCGGCGGCCGCCTGCGTGGTGATGAAGTGCTCACTGCCCACCACGTAAATGGTGTGAAAATGATCACTTTTTTCTCCCGGATTCTCCTGCCCAGTTTGGGTTCTGTGTTGTAGCGATTCCGGTTTGAGTCATTCTTTCATCCACAGAATAGAAGCGGACACTGCGTCATATCTATCACTCAAGGTTGAGGCTTCACACTCAGTTTTTCAATGCTAAACGTCGACATGGAAATCTGATAGTACATTATAGTACTATGGTCTTTGTTTTGACCAACCAGGAATCGAACCCGCGTCCATCGTTTTAGCAGCAAACGTTTAATCCGTTCGATCACTGATTGGTTCTGTCTGTCCTGTAAAGTTTCAACTTTGATTTTTCAAAACTTACAACTGAAAATTATATATTAGTCAATGGGTGTTGTAAACAAACTGTAATAAAAAGTTGTCAAATATATTAAAAGTCTGCTATTGAAAACGTAGACCTGGGTTCAATTTCCGGTCTGATCAAACCAAAGGCTATAAAAATTTGTATTCACCGCTTCTTTGCTTGAGCTTTAGCAATCAATAAAGGGATAGTGTAAAGCCTCAACCGCTTGTGGTAGATTGGTGGGCAGGTGGCAGCTTGCTCGATGACCGCAAGGTTTCTTTGCTAACCGCTGGCCAAGGCAGCTTGATGAATAAAATGCAACTGCAATTACAATTTCATTGTTTTAAACAGAACGTGCTTCGCATCTTTAAGCCCGGTCTACACAAATTGCAAAATTGTGAGTGTACGAGCGAATTGTTAGTTTATTTCAAACAACTAGCAGCATGCCGACTTGCCGAGCATAGCAAATTTTGTTTGGAATCAACTAAATCTACACTCGTACGCTCACGACTTCAAGCACAGACTCAACCGAACTTGTACCGAACTTAACAACAATATACCAAACTTAACAACAATAAAAGCCTATTTCCAAATCCAAATAATTAGCATGTTTAGGTGAAACCACCTCGTACTCAAGGCCGTAATGTGCAATTGTGTCAAAGTTGAAATTTTTGTGCTGTGTATTGCAGTATTGAAGTTAAAAACTTTTGGCGTATATCAAATTATGTATGCAAGAACACTTTATTAATTGCTGCCATTCCATCACTTCCTAAGTACGGCAACTTTCAGTTCGTATGTTTCACCAATCATTTAACTGCAGCTTGGCGGGAAAATCAAACACTTAGCTGCCATTTATTTTCTGACTGTTCAAGTGTTCAATTGTAGATAAATTTGGAAACGATTTAAGCGATGTAAACTTTTAATTTCAAAACCTGATGTGCCATTATTTTTTAATGCTATCAATTTGGTTAAAAATTCTGATTATATATAAAAGAAAGATACAAAAATAATTTGAGTTTTTATTTTCGAGAATGGGCCTATTTTAATTGAAGATTTGTATGCACTATAGTTGATGATGTTTTGCTAAGTATGACGTAACTATGAAAAAATCTTTATTTTAGTCTTGTATCGTGCTTTTTTACTTTAAAATTTACTCAATAAAAAAAAAGGTGCAGCAATCAACAGTCATCCTATAAAGAAAAAGCAGTGTTCACATAGCAAGCGTCAAAATTTAAACAACGGTGATGTCTTTATTGTTTATAAGAGTTTTATATCTACGAGCGTATAGTAGCTTTACAAGCAATATTAAGCTCTACGTTATTTATTTGCTAGTCCTTTGTCATGCTAGGCAACACAAGCTTTTCTTTGTCAAATATGAGGCTTGAAAAGTTGTAGTGGTATGTAACTAGCTAAGAGAGTTTGTAATTTATGTAGAAGATTTGCGATCACTTTTGCCAATTTACATGTATAAAGTTACATGAAGTTTAACAGCTTCTTCCTGCAACATGCGTCTCAATTCAAACTAGGAAACACTATTGCGTATAGTTATGCACTGTTTACACCGCATTGTAGAGACAAAATCAGCTAACTTGACATGAGTAGTAATACGAACTGTTTTGCAGAAGCTTACAACAACCTAAATCGATTCACTTACAGATAGTATACAAAATTTGGGATACTAAATTAACAGTAGAAATAAACCAATTTTTGTAAAGTTTTCAGGCAAATTAGAATCTGTAAAAGCATCTGGCCGACTGCAAATGACTCAGGATATCAATATTTAAAGTGCAAGACAGAATGGTCTCTCAACTTGGGTTAAAATAAAATTTTAAAATGACAAGTTGTGATATGTTATTTCTTAATTGTAAAAAGCGGCAATACTTAAATTGTGAAAGGGACGGGGGGAGACGCGTCCCCCCATCGAGAGTTAGGTATCCCCCATCGAGATTTGAACGCTGGATAATCAGAGGAAAAAGACCTACAAAATCCGGTCAAATATAGCACCAAATTCCGCGGGAAAAGTGATTCAGAAAGGAAAACACTTCAACCGTCGGCGATGACCTTTTTTATTTATTTATTTATTTTTTGTCTTCACCTAATTTTGGCAAAAAAACACTTAGATTCTCGGCAAGGACCTTTCCTTTTTTGGTCTTTATTCAATTTCGTCGACAGATTTACGTAATTTTTACTAAGGTTTGGGTCAAGACTGCAAAAGCGTCCCCCCATGCAAAATTTTACAATTTAAGTACTGAAAAGCGGTAATGCAAATATCCAAAATGTAAGAAATACGACTTGCTGTTAGATTGAATAGCTTTGTATTTTACTGTATGACATAGGTGGGCAAGTTAATGCAAAACGTTAGCTTCGTTAACCATTAGTCCGTTAACAAACTTTACACCTCCGTTATCGTTAATCCGTTATTTTTAGCTTTAATTAACGGAAGTTAATAAAGTCCGTAAATCCGTTAACATTTTGCGTGTAATTTACATTTCTTTTTATTCAATCGCTTCCAGAACACGTATTGACGCTGTTGAGCTGATTGTGAGGAAATATTTATTGCTATGGTGGTCTTTTTGTGTTTTGGACGTTACATTTTACAGTTTAATCTAATTTCAAGATAAAAATAAATTCAAATGCACAATAAAGCTGCGATCGGAAAGTCTTTGGGAATTGTAAACAGCGATAAGTAATAGACCTATGAGGCTGCAAGTTATTATTTGCCACAAAAAAGAGCTCCTTTCTCCGCTCTCTTCTATAAAACTCGTGCTAATACGAACAGGTGTTACCAGTGCAAAATGGTTTGTACCGGTCCGATGAAAGAATGGTGCAAGATATTAACGACAAAAACCTTAACGGAAGTTAACAAAACTTAACGGAAGTTAATGTAGTCCGTTAACAGGACTTAACGGAAGTTAATTTAGTCCGTTAACATGAAGAAATTTTTTAACGGATTAACGAGTTAATGAAAAAGTTAGCTTCGTTATTAACGGATTAACGATTAACGGACTTGTGCCCACCTATACTGTATGAGAATTTTTAGCTTCAAAATAAATCACGGTAGTCAGTTAAAAACTTTAAAGTTCGCTTCGGCACATTGATATTTTTTATTTTCGTCTAAATGCAACTGTACTACCACTGTACATAACTGTATCTTACAAAATTTGATTAAATTCATATCACAGCAAAATGTTTACGAAAGTATTCTCGACAAATACAAACACTTTCAATTATGCTCGATCAACAGTATCACATGCCTCATCTATCTGTACTGATTGATCAAGTCCGATAACTACTGGGCTGAAATAATTTATTGCAGCTTAAAAATTAAGAAAGTTGCCGTCAAAGGAAGAACAACTGCTCTCTCCTGCTGTGTGAACTTATGAGTATAAACCGGTATGAAAAGACGTTTCTTTGTCACAATAGTTTTAGTACCACTCTTCTGGCAAATGAATGGGGATCTGGGAAGCATTCCTTTGTCTTAACAACAGCATTTTCGGATTTTGCGGTAACCCAAGCACAATCTTTAAAGCTGCTAGAAAAAACGGATTCAAAATTTATTTCGCCACTAAATTCCTCAAAAATTGTTTTGTTTATCCACTCAAAGTTGCTGCGTTCCGTATGTCGTTTTATTTCTAGCCAAAAGCATTGAAACTCTGCCGGAAAATGGCTCAAGCCCCTCTTAGCAAACTCTTGGTTGGGTACATGATTCAAATTACAACTTTTGACGTCATTGTTAAACACTAGTTAAAAACTGGCCAACTATTGATTCATTTATTTATTCGTACGATATTCACACTCTGGGCCTGTTTAACCACGTCGATGCAAAATTTTTTTGAGTTCTGTTTGCAAGTGTTTTGTCACAAAGGACCAGCATAATAAGTAGACTACTTAGCCTCAATAGAAACAATGTGTTAAGTGCCTTTTCCAAAGACACAACAACAATTGACCAGTTGGGGAATCGAGTCGAAAATCAACAATCTTTCGATCTTTAACCCGTTGTTTTAAGGACTGAGCAAATGTCGCCACTTCTGATTGTTGGTAAAGTAGTCGGGACAAACCTCTAAATAAATAAAATTTCCAAGGGATTTCAAATGTTCAGGGCCATTTATAGAGCTGGGTCATTCCGCAAGTTAGTCCGCAAGTCTGCAAATGAGGACTAACGAAAAAAATTGCGGACTTGAGTTACGGACTTTTTTTAGATTTTTGTCCGCAAGTTCCACATTTTTTTTACTATTATGGAAATTGCTTTCTAATTTCGTAAAGTATTTGTGCTTTTAACCAGTCAAGCATTGCGATTCTTTGCGAAGCTTTAATTATTATCAGCATACTATAAATATGGTGCTGTAGATTGATTCAATTGTGACAAGTGTTTGCATTTTTTGAGAGGTGAAGCAAAGCCGGATATCTACATTTGACGTCATAATAGTGACACTGTGAGCGGCTGGGAATAACGCGAAATAAAAGGCATTGTTTTAAAATTTAAGGTGGTTTTCTCAGCGTGATGATATTACTTCCTTTCCCTTGTTTAACGGTTTTAAGTATAAAAAACAGCATTTTTTTGCCAGTACAGAACTCAAGATATGCTTCGCTCTAGCTCGTTTTGTCGTAATCGCATGAAATTAAAATTAGTCTCGTTTAGACAGTTGAAGCTCGAGTTTAATTCGCTGTATTTATGACACTATTTAATTATGACGTCACAAAATAATATCGATAGAATTAATCAATTACTGGGAATTTTGCAAAACACGCAGTTTTTAGTTATTTGCCGTTTTGTTTGCACTGAAGGCTCACAATTGAAATTTTGTCAACGCATTTTGCTCTAAATCGTTTACTATCTATCCTGCAAATTTCGTTTCAATAGCTTTACGTTTCACAAAAACATCTTTAATTGTTTGGGCGACATTGTAAAATTCGTGTTGAATTGCATTTACGGTACTTGTTTTTGCTTATGTAAGAACCAATTAACTGTGACAACATAGGAAACAGTTAGTCGTATACTGTAAAGCAAAATGCCATGCAGCAGACATAAGTAAACACAATGGTTTTTAATCTGAAATGGCTCTTAAATTTTAAACAAGTTAAAAAAGAAATAATTAATAGGCTGATATTTGTACCTACTAGGTACTACACTAAGTACCTTAACACAATATGCGAAGAATAATACGACTCTTAAAGTACAGTAGTTATTGGCTGAATTTTTTCTTCAATTTTAACACGAAATAAAAAAGTCCAGTTTCAATAATAAATTCATAATAAAAATCTAAAATAAAACTTCCATAAAAAATAATTGTTCTAATAAAACATATGTTAAATAAAGTAAAATAAAAGTTTATTGCATCTTTCAAGAATTTTTCAGTTTTCATTTAAAAGTAGGTTATTTATTGATGCTTTTGTGTCAGTCTAGCAAACTTTTTTAAACATCTTTACCATTGAAAATTGAGCCAATTATTACGTCACAGATAAAACTTAGCTCAAATAGAACATCGTGTCACAGACTTGCTCAAACATAAGTGATTTACTGTATTTCAAAATCGCATAGAAAAATGATCGTGCAGAAGTTTTTTAAAAAGAAATATTGTTAAACAAGTAAACACAAGCAAACTGGTATTTTTTGCAAAAGTTTTTTGATCAATGCTTACAATATTCATTGGATGCGTTAGACAAAAAGAGTATACGCTTATGATTTTATTACCATGTGAAAAAAATTTCGCGCATTTTTAAAGCCATTAAAAAAACTCAATTAGGCCTTTTAATAATCGGCATTAAATTTCTGAGCCTTTTGGGCCAGGGCTAGTCTTTTTGATAACGTTAAAGTGGTATACTGTCATATCTTTTCGGTACAGTTTAACCTTACCGGTACCTACACACTCTTCGACAGGAGTTCCAAATTAGAACGTGACATAGCTAGCGATATCAAGGGACTTTGCGGCATTATCTAACTTTATTAAGCTTTAAAATAGTGATCTAATTGCTTTAAATAAATTTGTAAAAAATGTAGTAGTTGATGTCAGATCCATAATTTAACGCGCCCTTTTCGCATTTTGTTTCACTAACTTAAATCGCTTTGTGGTTATTCAAGTTCAAAATTTAAATGTGTCGAAGTTATCAAAAATAATCGAGTAACGGCAATCAAAAAGCTCGCATAACAGTTTACAATACAACGTCAAATCTCAGCACACTTTCTACAAGCTCTTAACAGTTTTTCGCTCCGTTTGAAATAGCATAAAGCGATCGGTAAAATTTCAGCAACTCACAAACAAATTTCGTTACATCAACCAAACTCGTAGCCATGCATGATTCTGAAAACGCTCTTTCGCATGGCAATTCAATACACAGTATTAGTATACCGGTTGTTTCGAAATTAAAGTCCCCCTCCTCAACCGCATAAACTAAGATAAAAAAGGTGCTAAAATTATGCAGGCATTTATTAAAGTTTTTACTAAATCATTCATGTTTTTGCCACATAGCCTTTATTTTTGAGTGATATTAATTGACAAATTGCAAAACATGGCGGAAAATCTAAATTTGTTTTCCCTAATTGAGAACAACTTGGTAAATCATTGCAGTTTTCTATCCAGCCTTTAATTAACACGATCTTTCGAAACAACTACCCAGCATGGTTTTGCAAAGATTTGGCTTAGAAGGTAATAGGTGTTAAGAATGCACCGGCATTTCAGGCTTTTTTTGTATATCAATCCATCTAATTTTCTCTGAACCATTAGCAATGTGGGTTTATCTAACTCAAACTCAGTTACTCGACATGAAAATAAAAGAAATTTGAGATCAAAAAAGACGTAGTAGAAACTTACGTTAATGAACTTCAAGCTAATTTAATAAAAAAAATTTTCGTAAATTTTCGTGTAAGCGTTGAAGGGCGGGACCCTAATTTTAAAACACGATGTATATTAAATCCATTATTTGGCACTAAAACTTCCTTAATTAAATTTTTCAAAAACCTAAAGCCATAAAAAAAGTAGGCTTTTTTAACATCACTGGTGACAGTTTTGTAAAAAAAATCTCAGCAATGTAGATCAAATTTATCCAAGCCATTAAGCTCAACTAGAGTATGACATCGCAAGCGATATTTAAGAACCTCCGATTTAAATGTTTCGATGTTAGATTGTGTTTGAAACATTTTTTCCTGTTTTCGATTGCATTTTTTTGTTTATGATTATGTCTTTGATGCTGCTTTGTGTATTTAATGTATGATTCTGTTTAGTTGTTAAGTTGAGGCTACTTTACTTTTTAATATCTACCCAATCCGAAAATTTGATCTTTTTAAGTTTAACGATTAAAAAGTTCAAAAAATTGGTGGCCCCGTTTGAGGTGCGCCCTCTTTTTGGTACTAACAAATTTTGTAAAATTTTATCTCTTCTTTATATTGGCCTATGCTGAAAATTTCAGGTCTGGCGTCAGTGGTTGAAAAGTTTGAATTTTGGCACCCGTTTCAGGGGGAAACCCCCATTTCGGTACCCCCAAGCTTTGGTCAATTTTTTTATTTATTTAAATTTGCTTTCCTTAAACACTTCATGTTTCCAGCTTAAAAGATTAACAAATTTGAATTTTGGAAGGCCTTGATTGGGGGTAGCTCTCTTATTAAATACCCATTTTTGTTAGGTTTAATTTATTTCTCACATCTACCAATTCCGAAAATTTGATACATTAATCTCAAACGGTTTAATAGTTTAAAATTTTGGAGGCCTCATTCCAGAAGAACTAATTCCCATTTTGGTTACCCCAAATTTTGTCAAATTTTATTTCTTCTTCATATTTGCCTACCCGGAAAATTTCGTGCATCTAGCATCAGTGCTGGTTAAAAAGTTCCAATTTTAGAAACCCCGCTTAAGGGGAAAAACCCATTTTTGAGATCCCAAAATTTTGTCAAATTTTATCTTTCCCTTATTTTTACATCACTTCAACATTTCATAAGTCCAACTTTAAAGGTTAAAAAGTTTAAATTTTTTAGTTCCCGTTTTGGGAAACCCCCCATTGCGGAACTCTCAATTTTTGTTCGGATTAGTTTATTTTCAATATCTATGCATTTCGAAAATTTGATCCATGTTGTTGTAGCTGTTTAAAAGTTCAAGATTTTGGAGAAATCAATTGAGGAGGATCCCCCTAACCTGGCACCCCCGATTTTAGTCCCACACTAGTCCACCTAGATACCTTCAATTGCTTAAACTTTGACTACAGTGCGGTTAACAATTTAAAAGTAGATAGCGGGAAAAAAAAAGGAAGAAAAAAGAATGAAAGCAAATTAGTATCCCGGTTGGGGTTAACGAACATAACTAAAGAAAGGCGGTTGACATTGTGCTAAAAAATCACAAATCTTTTTTCATCAATATCGGTATTTACCGAGATATATCGGTTCAAAATCGTCCACTTTCTGCCCATTTTTGGCCCGTAGCATTTTGGTCGCGTAACTGGGCAATCCCAAACTCGGTTTGCATAGAGCTGTGATAAGCACCCATCTTGTGTACCAATATCAGTTTTCCACACCAAGTGGTTTTTGAGTTAAAGGCGATTTATATAAGTTTTGACACCAAAAATTGCTGTTTTTTATGTTATTTTTTGTGTGTCAAGTCACGATCACGTGACCTAGGATCCCCGAATTTTGGCACACATGACGCTTTTATTAATTCTTGTGTTGAGTCCAAATTTCAGCTTTCTAGGTTTTACTGTGTGCTAGTTATGAGCAAATCAATCCTCATCAGCCAAAATTTGCACACAAAAACGAAGGCTTAAGCGACGTCCCAATTAGTATCATTTGAGGCCATGAAAATTATGAACAGTGAAAACATTTTTGTTGCAACTTTTCATATTTGGCTGTTAGTGCGTGGGAGTAACGTGTTTTATGAGTTCCACGCAGTGTGTAAATGGACTTTACTTAAAGATAACAGTTTCGCTGACGCCATTATCCATTAATAATAATAATATCAAGATGTACGTTGCTTTCAGCCTTTCCGTTAACAAGTACTGTAAAAAATGAAAAAAATTTGTAACCTTTTGTAGTTAGAAGCTTTTTAGACTTCCCTTCCTAAAAAACTTTGAAGCTGCTTCCCAAAAGTAGTAACATATCTCAGTAAACCTTAACATGTATTATTCAAGTATAAAAGCACTGAGCATATAATCTATAAACTGCAGTTTCGAAACTGAAAAAGAGAAATAGTTGCTTGTGGTGGCGCTTTCCTAGGCTTCTTCAATGGCAGCTATAGACAAGAATACATGCAAAACTGTAAAAAGTTTAAAATCTATTTTAAAAAAGTAAAAAAAGAACACCATAACTGAATTTATATGGCAGTTAGATCTTGAAAAGCTTTTTTATGAATTAAAAACCGTATATTAAGAAATTAGTGATATGCTACTGGTTATGTTTTACACAGATTTCCAGAGACACAAATAATTCCAAATAAAAATAAAGTGTAAGACAAACAGCTGTCCAAATCCACCATTATTTTACATCGCTTGTAAAATTATTGGTTTGTATTGGAAAATGGATTTTTTGTGTTTCATAACAAGTTTTGCAATGAATCATTGCTATATTGTTTTGCTAGCCCATTTTTCGGATACAAAGAGACCAAAGCTTGTTTGAAAGATATTTCTATAGCAACGTTAACGTAATGACGTAGACGCAATTAATTGGAGTGAAATTGATAGCTATAGAAACAAGAATCACGCGTAAACCAATATGTTGTTCTTTTTTTCTGCTTTTGTCTTGATTTCTAAGCGCCAGAGGTAGCAAACATGCTTTCGTATTTACAGTACATTATTCTCACAATTTTGATCAGACTGCAAGGTGCAGAACAGCTAGTGCTAGTGCGGCCACCGTTGGAACCATAAAACACGGTTGGCATAATATTTGATAAGCTGCGTTACCTAAAAGCAATTCATTAGTGCACTGAAACTAGGCCTGCAAAAGCGATAAATAAATTAAAAGAACCAAGGACATCAGTTGCGTTTAATAACATGGATATAAAAATTGCGCGTACTTGCAGATTAGACGCAGTTTCTTACAAGCAGTGGCATTCAACATTTTATACATAAACAATGAGTTAAAGTTGGGAGTACAACTCTAAGTAGCATCTGGCGTGCGTTTTGCAATTGTATTAAAAAAGGTGCGCGTATGCTCTACAACTATAAAAATTAATCATCCCTGCAAAATACGCTATTATTCTTATATCGTACTTCAAATTTACTCGTATTCATTCGTATCTTAAAGCGCTTAATTATGGTGACTGAACATCAGTATAAGACATAAAAGTTTCCACTCAAAACTATAGAAAAAACAGTGAATATTGCAATTTTAAAGTTTACTGAAATTTAAAACCAAAAATAAGAGTTCGCGGACAGGATGTTTAAAATCATTAAAAATCTTTTGCGGAATGCTTTATGTAATAACAAAAGAATGGATGTGGTTATCTAGAAGCAACGATATAAATTATGTAATAAAATTTTGAGTCTTTAAAGGTTTCTTAAGCAAGACATTTCAATTTCACGAACCGTTTAAATCAGCTTTACATTTTAAACGAATTGCGATAAATTGATGATTTTCTCTTGCTACGTAGACATCAAAAATAAATAAAACATGGCCACAAACTAAAGTTTTCCTCTAAAAATGCTCCAAAATGTTTGGGCTGGAAAGGCCGCAGTTTTCGCTTTAGAGATTTGATAATTTTCAAATTCGTATATGGTTTATTCATGTGAGTAAGCACGAGTCCCCGAAACCTTTTGATGCTTATAATTTTGCTTTTAGAAACTATTTTATGCTTAATTGAGCTATCTTACAGAAATAAATAATTTTCACTCCAACTTTTAAAAGTAATGTAAATTGATTTTTAAATGGCTTAAACTCAAATATTAAGTTTTGTATGATAGGGTATATTCTGTCCAAAAATGACATGGTGGTGATCAGAGGTCGAGTCCTGGAGGACGTCCTTGGCCTCGAAAACACATTTTGAAGTTCTTGGCCTTGGCCTCGAAGGTCAAGTCCTTGGCCTTCGCCTCAAAGCCTAAAGTCCCCGAAAATTGCCTTGTCCTAGGCTCGAGGACAG
Source organism: Trididemnum nubilum (assembly GCA_963965965.1). Classification (NCBI taxonomy): domain Eukaryota; kingdom Metazoa; phylum Chordata; class Ascidiacea; order Aplousobranchia; family Didemnidae; genus Trididemnum; species Trididemnum nubilum. The sequence goes on from OZ014469.1 coordinate 50,886,938, forward strand.
GGCTATTTTTGGAACCGTTAAAATTTTGTTGGAAAACGCCAGAAATTTTGCTAAAAATTTGCAAAAACCTTTTTTTGTTTTCCTCTCTGGGAGATTGCTTAAAATTTTTTTGAAAACCTTTTTTTTTTGAAATCGCCTGAAAAAAATTTTGGAGACCTTTTTTTTTGGCGATTGCCATAAAAATCTTTAAAACCTTTTTTTTCTTCGGAGAACAATTGCACCTGTGTCTTTGGTGTTTGGCCTTGGCCTCGAGGATTCCTGTTCTTACCTCGAGAGGGTCTGTCCTCAAAAGAGCAGTCCTTGGCCTTGGAATTTTTGTGTCTTCGGCCTTAGCCTCAAACGTTGTGTTCTCAACTCCACCTCTGGTGGTAATCAGCAGACATTCATTAGTATAAGTTACTGCAGCATGTTCGATTGTTCGTATTAGCATTTATTGAGCGATGCAGCCGGAAAAATGATCTAACACCTGTTCTGCAACTTCAAAACAAGTGTCTCTTGCTGTGGCAGGCATGGGCTCTAAGCTCATTTGTTTTTTGTTTTTTTTGTTTTTTTTTTTCTTTTTCCGGACCACCTCAGGCTGATTCATTTTGTGACAGTATGTCTTCTTTTTTAGTAAATACTTTGATGATACAATGTAGACCAAATGAGAAATTTACCTGCTACCTGGACAGATATTTTAAAATGTGGATTTGGAATTTTTGATAGAAATAACAGAAAATTTGTTGTTGGTATTTGGTTTGTGGGGCTTGATTGCTTAAATCGTAAATAGGAAGCTGCAATGATGAAGATTGCTAAATGCTTGTAACATACGTTATTTAAAAAAAATTGGGTTTTTTAATGTAGAGGTTTTTTCTTGAGTAAATGCCACTTCACCTACAATTTGAATATTTGATTTAAGCTAACGTGGCTGAAATTTAACAGAAATAAATTGGAAGAAATAAAAATAAATTTCTGACAAAGTTAAAATGAAAGACAATGAGCTGGGAAGATGATTGGGAGATATAAATAGAGGGAGCCAAATTTAATGGAATTTATTAAACTAGCCCCCCAAAATGGTGACTTATTATAAGGCCTAGTTACAGAATAAGATTAAAAGTTACATGCGTGTTTAAAATGCACTTTCAGTATATGAATTGATAGATAATAATTATAGCCATTCTGACAGACTTATGAGATAACATATAAAGCAGTGTTTTGCCAGAAACTTTCTCACTGATTGTAGATGCTGCATTAGCAAGATGCTACATGCTTTTCGTTGTGTAAAATTTACGACTGGCTCTGGCCAGTAATCGGCCACATGAGATAGCTTTGCAGTAGTGATTGTTTTAGGAAGTTGTGAAGCATATGCACATCTCATTATCTATCGCAAAGTGATAGAAAAAACCAAGAAAAACTAACCTCTTATTGTGAAATGGAATAAGCATTTTACATAATGTCAAGTGAAAATTACAATTTACAAACGTATACTTGAAATGTATACTTGGATGTAGAAAAGGTATTCAACTCATCGTAAGAATATTCGAGAATAATAGCACTACAAATTACACAATGTACCATAGTATACTTATTTGTTTTAGTGTTACTACCGGTATTTTTTTTGTAGAAGCTCAAAGCGCCAAGTTCCAAAACATCACAAAACATTACAGTCGATATAAGCCTAAAGTCGATATAAGCCATGGTTATTTGCTAGCAACATCTCTTTCTGAAGCCATCCGGTACTTCTTTGCTTTTTCTAAATAAATAATTGGAACAAATAATCGACAGTTGGCTCATGGCATCGCTGAAAGTATCGCCAAACCTTCAATTTGTCAATATTTTATTTAAAGTGTTTTGGATAATCACAAAGCCATCCTCTAGCAATTACGATTTTTTACTTTTACCGTTTTTGAGACAAAAAAGTTAATTTTTTTTCTAGCACGTCAAAGAGATTCTTTATGCTTCATAGTCACTAAAATGTTTTGATGATAGCTTCAACTTCAAACTGAACAAATAGTGTGCGAGTGCAGGTGCTTTGGATCTTTTCTCAAAACAAAATTTTTCTTAATTTTAAACAAGATTGATTTTATTATCACGCAGAATGTTTGACCTTGAAGCCAGATGCTTCAAAAACTGAAAGAAAGAGAAAGTTTATCATGAGTTGGGTTTCCTTATTCGTTATCGGTGAGATGTATTTGCTTTATTACAATTTTGCTTTGTATCTTTGCCACAAACGGTTTATTTCTTCAAGGAAACTAAACGTTTGAAAAAGATCGTGAACAACGTCAATCCAATGACATTGGCACTTGGTACAGTATTGTGGAATGAAATTGATAGCTACTGCGTAGTATATAGTAATAAAAAGTAATGGTAAACAATAGCTTCGTAAGCGCGTAAACATGTTACTTCGTTTCTTGTGGTATTGTTTCAATTTTTGCTTTAGTACGTCATAATAGACAAGGCAATGATTGATGGTTTATAGTACAATAAAAATACTCCGAATTGATAGTAAAAGCCTCGCTAAGAATCGCTATGCTTGACTAGTTAAAAGCAGAAATATTTTACAAATTTAGAAAGCAATTGCAATATTTGATAAAAGTTATTGGTAAAGAGGAGCAAATTATGCATATATTTGGTGTTAATCTGTGAGGCCTTTAATCTCAAAACCTTCGCGTTTAATCAATTTGTGAAACGAGCGAGTCTAAATATTAAATAACACCGGCCAAAGAACTGAACCTTAAGACAGTCCGGATTTTAGCACATGCACTTAGGAATATAAATCATTAACCTTTATTGATATTGTCCTTTCACATAAAAACATTGAAAACTATTTACAAGCAATTCCTCTAATGCCTATTTGGGATTGGAAGATGCTTAACCCTATATCTATTGGGCTATTTTTACACCCTATTTGTACTGGAAGAGGGGGCAAATTTGCCCCCTACCTTAAAACTGTATATTTTGTTAAATTTTTAAAACTAAACATTTTGAGGTTGTGACGTCACCATAACGACAATAACGTCATCAAAACCAGTAAATCCTGATAAAAGCGTGCAAATTTGTCTAAATGTTGTACAATATTATTTTTAGCTAGGACTTTTGTTATTTCAAAGACATGTCTAACAAAGTTACCGCAGATGATGACGTCACATGCATGATGACGTCATTTTTAATATATTGTGTTAATTATTATTTGTAATTTTTTGTAACTGAGATATACTATAATTCACAAAATTTTAAATCACTGCAGTATTATTTTCAAGGAAGATTATATTATTCAAAATTATATTATTCAACAGCTGATAAAAATGAATATTTTTTTACGCAAACACAGTTTATTTTGAGAAACAACAGAAAATGCAATAGTTTTGAATTATGGCGTCATCAATGACGTATTTGATGATGCAATGCATCTTTCAGTAAATAACTTTATTTATTCCAGCTAAACATTAGCATTGATAATGAATTCGCAGTACAATGAATAAAATAAGAGCACTGATAAGCATGCATTGCTCTCAAAACTGTATGAAACTCCTCAGGTGCCTCTGACAAAAGCAATAATGACGTCACTTTCGGTTGTCCGGCTGACCCAAACCTTTTTGAAAATGTGTGCTATTAAATTTGATTCAAAGTCAGGGTGCATCAAAGCAAAACTTTTGTTTAGTTTAGGAGCTATATTAAAATAACCAAGAGGGGGGCAAATTGCACCCCCGGTAGAAATATGGTTAACAGTATACTAATATTGACAGTGCCAAAACAGCGCCAAATCGAGCAGTAAAAGGACAGAAGCAAATTTGTTACCACAATGTAGCAATATATCATTGATTAGTTTTATAAGCAAAGTTGACCTTTTTTACTGCTCGTACATCTGTACTCTTTAGAATGGTTTAAGTTTATGTTGCCTAAGTGAGTATTGAGTCTTTTAAGACAATACGTTCCATTAGTTTGCTTAAAAACTGTAGATTTAAAACTGGACGAAAGTTCTTGAATTAATTAGTGTCAAAATTACTATTTTTTAAAAAAGATGAAACAAAGTCATGTTGTAGACCAACCATACCACCACTTGTCAAGCTAAGATTGACAAGTTTTTGCCATAAAAGGAATGAAGATCGTTAAATGATTTTTTGAAATAAAATCTGGACAGGCATCAGGGAAACTGCATTGGACACCACTTTTATAAACAATTGCTTTAATATTCTTTTGGAGTTGTGGGCTCAAACTCGTACATACAGATTAAGCTACCATACTCAATACCAGCAGAATAATCAAGTCTAGCGCAGATATGTGTAGAATTAATTTTGGAGTGTCACTTACAAACGATTCGTGGATCTTTTCAAATTAGTTATAAAAAGCTCTACACATTTGTAGGCAAGTTCCAGAGGTGAGCAAAGCGCAATCAGAAGCGCAAAGCTGAACTTCCGCAACCTCCGCAATTGCGAAAGTTGAGTTGCGCTTTAATTTTTTATTTTGAAACATTGCGAAAGTTGCGTGCGGACTAAAGTCTTTAAAATTTGTTGCGCTTTAATTGCGCTGGGCTTTCAAAATTTTTTCGGTTAATAGCGCAATTCTATACATTGAACTTAATTTTGTTCCATTTCGATTGCAATATTAATAAATGTCGGTCTTCTTTAGCAATTATTTGCTCTTTTTTTGTCTTAAATCGCAAAAAAGGCAGTATTTGCATAGTGTTGTGAAATTTCAATTGCAGAAGTTAGGTTGCGCTTTAACTTTGTACGAAAATTCCGTTCCGCAATTGCGGAATTGCGCTGCACTTCAACTGAATCAAAAAGTTAATTGCGGAAGTTGCGCTGCACTTCAGAAATTACAAAAATTAAATTGCGCATTATGCGCTGCGCTTTTACTGGTTGAAAAGATCGTTGCGCTTTGTTGCGTTGCGCTTTTGATATAATGTTACTTGTTCCCACCTCTGGCAAGTTCATTGTCATTTGCAAAGCCATCAGGATATTTTTTGATTGATCATGACAAGACATGTAATCTATTGCAAAGAGGACTGCAACCAGTAAATAAATAATCAGCTTAAAATTTCTGCACGCGAAAAGCAAACTGATAATCTGGCACAAAAGAAATAATTTTCTAATTTTGTGTGTAATTATCTCTGCATCACTTAATGAAACTACAGCTACGACGCCGTGTCACGGCAATCAAACGCTTGTTAACATCGCGAAGAGAAAAAGACAACCGATCGCTTCTGATAGTTCTTTGCTTATGTCGAAATTAACCCAAGATTAAGTTCGCAAATGTACCAATAAAATAGTTAAACGTTTTGTTAGAAAACTCCATTTTTTATGGCACAAAAACAATCTTTTTTATCTTATACGGTTCGGGAGTTGTTGACGTTTAAATATGTTAAATCGTTTTGACCCCCCCTCCCTTGAGTCGTTGATAGCAAAATTTTCCTGGTCCAAATAGAGTTAAATGAATATTAGAAGTACTTTTCTTGATTGCACTCCATTAATTCACTATACATTGTTTTAGAATATGTGGTATAACTTTGGCTTAAAACTTGCAAGCTTATTTTTGCTGCAAATATACTACAGTGTATAATTTTTTAAGTTCTTCAGTTATGAACGCATATGCATAATTACAGCATATGAATTATTATAGAGTAAAGAGTAAATAATTCAAAAATTGTAGTAATAGTTTCCGACTGTCAGTCACCATCAATTTCTTGAGCTAGAGTAAAGTTGAGGAAGAATCGTTTTAAGAAAAATGTGCAAAGTATTTTAAGCAATAACTTTGACGCTTGTAATAATAAGTCAATTAAGATGTTTTTTGACGTTTGCAGGCCAGAGTTTTAATATTTTAATCGTTTTGCGTGCTTCTGGCCTAAAGGCTACCAGCTCGGAAGCCTAGGGAAGAGCCACCAGAACGGCGACTACTTAAAAGAAGCAATGCGAAAAATTGTCTTCCCACAGGAATCGAACCTGCAGCCTTTGGATTACCGGTCCACTGCTCTACCACTTGAGCTAGAGAAGACGCCTTCTCGCATGCTTAATTTTGGCTATTTAAACCCAGCAACTTGTAGTTTTAAGTAGTCGCCGTTCTGGTGGCTCTTCCCTAGGCTTCCGAGCTGGTAGCCTTTAGGCCAGAAGCACGCAAAACGATTAAAATATTAAAACTCTGGCCTGCAAACGTCAAAAAACATCTTAATTGACTTATTATTACAATCATACAACAAGCAAGTTGCTGGGTTTAAATAGCCAAAATTAAGCCTGCGAGAAGGCGTCTTCTCTAGCTCAAGTGGTAGAGCAGTGGACCGGTAATCCAAAGGCTGCAGGTTCGATTCCTGTGGGAAGACAATTTTTCGCATTGCTTCTTTTAAGTAGTCGCCGTTCTGGTGGCTCTTCCCTAGGCTTCCGAGCTGGTAGCCTTTAGGCCAGAAGCACGCAAAACGATTAAAACTTTGACGCTACTGCCTATATACACTTAGTGCAAATGTATTTTGCTTTGTAATCAAAAAACAGAAACGTTTAATTGCTATGTCGTTTCTTTTTTTCTTGTCCCCAATTATGGCTAGGAACATCGTACCCAAACCGCAACTTTTAAGTGTTTATGGCTTTTTTCAGACTACCAATAATAACCATTGACGGTAGAAAGGTTTCGATTTTTCGAAGTTGCATCTTCACATCATCATTAAAAGTACTTTCAGCGACATAAATTTGTTGTCTTTACGATGAAAAGCAATAGATAATCGTATTTTCCAAATGCAATTTCAGCAAAAATTACTGCGCTGATCAAGATCCTGTGAAAATTTTTAAACATTGCTGATCTAACTTATACAAGTATGTTGCTTTATGTATGCTCATTTAAACCAATTAATATTCTAAATACTTGTAGAATATAGGTTTGTTTGCAATTTGCATACGGCCCGCAGCCGTTAAAGGTGCATTTACGGATAGAAAAAAATTTGTCAGTTTTTAGTCTAGTTCTATATTTCCTAGTCGCAAAAGGATTCTAGTAACTTCCGTCCTCTTCTGGGTTCTGGCTAAGTGCACAGAAACCTATTTCTCGAATAAAATTAGCATTGCACTTCTAGCATCTAAAATAAGTTGACCTATTAGGTACTTACTGTGTTATTTATAAAAAAAAAAAGTCTAGTCAAATAAAAATGTGTACAACAGTCCATAACATGTTATTTGAGTCTCGTATGCAAAATTATTACAAAAATATTGGAAGTTTTTAGTTTGAATGTGATTAAAAAATCAAAAATTGAACTTTATTTGTCATTGCGCATTTCGCATTACTCTTAGTAAAAAGTTATGCAATTTAGAGTTTTAGGCTAGCCCCAAGCAAAAAAAAAAGTACTGCTCTTTCGTACTTCCCGCAGTGATGCATAGTAGCGTACCTATTGTAACTTAGTATAAAAAATAAATAACTAAAAAAGGAAAAATACGTAGTTTAAAAAGTTTCCAGACTATAGCTACGAGGAGTAATTTATTTGTCAGTGGCCAGTTTTACAAGGAACAAGAAATTCAAAAATGATTAATTTTATTCCCAAAACTGCTAAAATCTTTGCAACTTTTTTTACCGATTATTTAGATTTTTGTTTTACTGCGCAAACAAATTTGATGCAAACTAAGAAAAAAATTTTGGTCCAAGTTTGAAATAGGCCAATAGGCACTTTGAAATGAGATTGGAGGTTTTCCTGGTAGTCATAGTCGTATCAATTTTCTTATAAAATAAAGTTTTTTGCAATCTTATGGAAGTTTACAATGACAGGTTTAATGCGGGCTGTTGTGGTGGTGCAGACTTACTGACGAATCAAAAAATAGTTACAAACGGACCAAAAAGGGTGTTTGGCTTTGTTGCAGCAAGGCAGCTAACGCGGAGCGTGTGGTTCATCGTTGTCATCAATAAATGGTTGTTTGCGTCACAGTACACTGGAACCAAAAAACATTTCGAGAAAGGTGCGCTACTGCCTCAGTCACAAAATGCTTACCGTGCTTTCTTACAGTTTATTTAATTTTCTAGAAAGCAAGTGTTCACTATATGCCTGGCTTTTCGTTATTTGTTAACTAACAAATAATATGACTAGAAAATAACACCCCCTAAATAAAAAAAAGCAAAAACGTCATCTAGAGTAACTCTGTATTTCATACTTTTGTCATGTTTTTCCTTGATCATCTGTAACCGTGAAGGGAAATACGAGTATGTTTCCAAAAACCGAAAATAAGAAAATTGACGTTTGCTTAATCTTTTTCTTTTTTTTTTTGAGTTCAGCTTCCGTTTGCAAAACCATTACTCCATAATTTCGCCTAACAAAGCAACAACAGTTCTGTCAAGAAAATGATTATAATGCTTTTACTTCCGTACAATAATTTTCGTCAATGCTACTAACGTACAATTTTCGTCAATGCTACTAATGTATAAATATTAACCACAGTTTTTCACAAGGTATTTAGCTCAAAGCTCTGGATATCATTGTGGTGTGAAAACTATGCTCCAGGCATGGTCTTTTGTTTCTGTTTCTTTGATAAAGGAATGAAACAATACAGTTCAAGATGTCGCTGAGTTGACATTCTTACGCGCAATTATTGTTCAAGAAGAGGCTATCGCAAATCTTCAAAACAGCAACTCAAGGCGAAACTTATGTTGTGTAAAAGCGTTTTCATTAACAGCTTTTAAGGAACGGGTAAATATCAGATTTCATGCGCGCTAAAAGATTGTTAAGACAGCGATAAAATTTACGCAAACAAGTGATTATCCGTTTTCGTGTGAGGATTTTAACTCAAAGTCAAGCTCGGCCAAGCTTAAAATACGCGGTGCAAGTTGCGTAAAAATGCCTTTGTTCTGTTACAACTGCTGATTCAGTAAAACGGTAAATATCTACATTAAGTTAGAAAACGTGCGTGATGTTTAAATGTGGGTGGCGCAGTTTTATTTCAAAGACAGCCATCCGCACTGTAATAATGCAACGGCTGTTGAAAATATTTGTCCGTAATCACAATTTTATGTTAGTTGAAGAATTAGCTATTTTTTTAAATCAAAAGCGAATAAATGCATTTTGATAATTTTAGAAAGTCAAAAACTCACAAAACAGACCAAAAGTCAAATTGTGTAATAGATACAGCTCGAGATTGGTTTCATTGAAATAATAACTATGGGGCGCCGTTTGTGTACCCTAATTTGTGCAGTGTTTTTTTGCATATTTAATTAAATAGTCATTTTAATTAAATATACAAAAATAAATATACAAAAAAAACTAGTGCAAAAATAAATATGCAAAAATTTTTTGTGCGGACTTTTTTGGATTATTTATTTTTGCGATAAGAAAAAACTGCGCAGATTATACCGCTGCAAAAGCAAATAGTCAAAGTAACTGCGCGCAAAATAAAGCGTTGCAAAAATAAATCGTCAAAAAAACTGAGCACAAAATAAAGCGTTGCAAAAATGCGCTGCAGACATTTTTGTATATTTGTTAGTGGAGCGTGGCAAAGCGCTCTCGGCTGCTCATAGAGCGCACTAAAGAACAGCCGATAGCGCATCAAGAGCAGCGGAGAGTGGTTTGCCACGTTCCACTAACAAATATACAAAAATGTCTTCAGCGCATTTTTGCAACGCTTTATTTTGTGCTCAGTTTTTTTGACGATTTATTTTTGCAACGCTTTATTTTACGCGCAGTTTTTTTGACTATTTACTTTTGCAGCGATATAATCTGCGCAGTTTTTTCTTATCGCAAAAATAAATAATCCAAAAAAGTCCGCACAAAAAATTTTTGCATATTTATTTTTGCACTAGTTTTTTTTGTATATTTATTTTTGTACATTTAATTAAAATGACTATTTAATTAAATATGCAAAAAAACATTGAACAAATTAGGGTACACAAACGGCGCTCCATAAATAACAACTACTTGAGATAATAAAATAGGGCCCTAAACCTTGCGCCACTAATCCTCTTATCCGCGAAAATAGATTGAATTTGTTTCACTCCGTATCATTGGAATTTCGCGACATCAGAAAAAAGATAATGGTGGAAAATTTTTTGCAGAATAAGCAATGCAATGTTCTATGCAACGTCATTTTTGTTTGTTGTCACGAACGTACAAAACGCAGGGTTGCCAACGGTGCAGAGTCAAACGGATTAAATCTACTGTGTTTTTGGGCATACGGAATCCACCGTACGAAACTTTACAATACTTCTATTACGTCAAGTAATTCTCATTAACCAATCTCGAGCAGTGTCTCTTTAATTTAAATTCACTTAAAAAACATTTTTTCCAGCGTATGACATTTAAGCATAGGTGGGCAAGTTAATGCAAAACGTTAGCTTCGTTAACCACTAGTCCGTTAACAAACTTCACATCTTCGTTAACGTTAATCCGTTATTTTCTGCTTTAATTAACGGAAGTTAATAAAGTCCGTTAATCCATTAACATTTTGCGTGTAATTTACATTTCGTTTTATTCACTCGCTTCTAGAACACGTATTGACGCGGTTGAGCTGATTGTAAGGAAATATTTATTGCTATGGTGGTTTTTTTGTGTTTTGGACGTTACATTTTACAGTCTAATCTAATTTCAAGATAAAAGCAAATTCAAATGCACAACGAAGCTGCGATCGGAAAATCTTTGGAAATTGTGAACAGCGATAATTAATAGATCTATGAGTTTGCAGATTACTATTTGCCTGAAAAAAGAGCTCCTTTCTTTGCTTTCTTCTATAAAACTCGTGCTAATACGCAACTAGTGTTACCAGTGCAAACTGGTTTGTACCGCTCCGATGAATAAATGGTGCAAGACATTAACGATAAAAACTTTAACGGAAGTTAACAGAACTTAACGGAAGTTAATTTAGTCCGTTAACAGCACTTAACGGAAGTTAATTTAGTCCGTTAACATGAAAAACTTTTTAACGGATTAACGAGTTAATGAAAAAGTTAGCTTCGTTATTAAGGGATTAACGATTAACGGACTTGTGCCCACCTATGCATTTAAGTGCCATTTTAACGACAACTTTTATATAATTGTGCAGCCTAACTTTGAAATCGGTTTTGCATTATTCAAGATGCGGTAAGTACTTGATAATCAAATAACATTATGCGTGCGAAAGGTACGCATCATCTAATAAACATTTTTTCATAAAGGCTATGCCAAAATTGACTAAACTGGCCAAAGCCAGCAAAATAGGGAACCTGAGAATAAAGTTTCAATAGAAATGGTTTTAATAAAACTACTGATATAAGCTACAGTGTTTATATTTTCTAAATGAACACTGTCATTTCGAACTGTTTAAAACACAGTCGCTGAGCGCAACCGTAGTCGTCTTTTACTTCTTTAATGGCGTTAGAGCTAGCAAATAAATGTAGCAATGAATACTTGTTTGTTTGTGCGTATGAACCAAGAAAGCAGTTGATAACTTGACCTCATTTCAGAAAATCGTTGCAACGTGTTTATGCTCCCATTTAGAATTTTTACGATTACTTTGTGATTTTTCCGCTATTTAATTATGAAAATTTATTTTATTCCTGTTCTGCTTAAATAAGTTAAATGCAAATAGCTGAAATTAAAAACCGTAAGCCCATCACTAAAAAGAATTGAAAATGCTAGAGCTTTTGCTACATGAAAAGTAAACTCGTATTTGATTTCCGGTCGAGTCGAAACAAAAACCGTAAAAATTGGTATTCACAGCTTGACATTCATCAATAAATTTCAAGATAATTTAATAACGACGTACCGGTTCAGCAAGCTCAAATGCGGTTGATTTCAGCAGAGAGGTTTGGGGATGCGATGTAAGCTTGAAATTCAACGCATTTTAAGTTTTTGTTTAATCTAAATTGTTGCGTATGAACTGAAAAAACTTGGTTGGAAATCGCAAGGGAGTTTATGCTGTCCCTACGCTTAAAAATGTTGGTCAGGGAAACTTTACACAAACAACCTAAATCACACAAAATTTGCATCCAGTTGACGCAGGAGCGTTTTGAGTTAGAGGGGTCAATTTGACAAATCTTGTAAATATCTGTTGGATTTCGCCCCCAACCTCTAAATGATCCTAAGCATATCTTACAACTGAACATACATCAAGACCAGTGGCGTAATCAGTAGAGGCTAAGGATCTGAATCCCCTACTTATCTAAGTCACTTAGAAAATTTATCCCAAATATGCAAACTTTGAAACGTGATTAGAGCTTCACTAGGAAGCAGAGAAGCTGAAGGGGCTAGGTTATTAGTTCTGTCAACGGCTTCCAAATCTTAACAATTGCTCTTTTATATGTCTTTACAACTGTGCAAAATGTATTTGAAATAGCATTAAATGGCTATTTTTGTTCCAAAAAACTGCAAATTAGACCCCCACCTGTGAGAGGCAGACAAAATTTTAGCTTTTAGTTAAAAGCTCCTCTCTCTTAAAAAAACTCTGGTTACGCGCCTAATCAAGACATTTTAAGATAGGTGGGTAAGTTAATGCAAAACGTTAGCTTCATTAACCACTAGTCCGTTAACAAACTTCACATCTTCGTTAACGTTAATCCGTTATTTTCTGCTTTAATTAACGGAAATTAATAAAGTCCGTTAAATCGTTAATATTTTGCGTGTAATTTACATTTCGTTTTATTCACTCGCTTCTAGAACACGTATTGACGCGGTTGAGCTGATTGTAAGGAAAAAATTATTGCTATGGTGGTTTTTTTGTGTTTTGGACGTTACATTTTACATTCTAATCTAACTTCAAGATAAAAATAAGTTCAAATGCACTAACGAAGCTGCGATCGGAAAATCTTTGGAAATTGTGAACAGCGATAATTAATAGATCTATGAGGCTGCAGCTTATTGCTTGCCACTAAACAGAGCTCTTTTCTTCGCTTTCTTTTATGAAACTCGTGCTAATACGCAACTAGTGTTACCAGTGCAAACTGGTTTGCACCTTTACGATGAATGAATGTTGCAAGACATTAACGATAAAAACTTTAACGGAAGTTAACAGAACTCAACAGAAGTTAATTTAGTCTGTTAGCATGAAAAAACTTTTTAACGGATTAACGAGTTAATGAAAAAGTTAGCTTCGTTATTAAGGGATTAACAATTAACGGACTTGTGCCCACCTATGCATTTTAATTAGATTATAGACAGAAGCATCGGACGTACTTTCATTTGCTGGAGGTCTTTGGTGGAGTCCAAACACGAAGTTTCATGCCACTAAGCGATTTTTGCTATTTCAGAAGAAAATAGCAATTTTTATGCTATTTGAAAAAAATTATGCATATTTTTCTAGCCATTTGGAACAATATCGTCCAATTACTTTACATTATCATGCAAAAGTTCGTAAAAGTCACACTTGATAGAAATTTCAATTACATCTGGTGACACATGCAATATCAAACCTGCAGTATATAACTGCTTTTGAAAAATTATGGGAATAATGTACATATTAAAAACATAACACAGCAAAAACTTGGTGCATATCAACTAGACGATTAAATTAAGTCTTTTCAGGAAAAGTGATGCTTTTGATAAGCAATGCTTTTAATTCATTTGCAAAACCAAAATCCCCACTTTGATACCTATAAAATCAACTCATTAGCTAATAGCTTCTTGTTTATTTTATCACAATAACTACCAGCACACTAAAACGGGCTGCTAAATTCTGCACTGGTATATAGCTAATTTTTAAAAAAAATTAAGAACTACAGTAGTATGTGAAATGAATGCAACTACCTAGAGTAGCTAACCTATACGACACAGTTAATAAGTTTTGAAATAAGTTGAACCTAACTAAGGCTGGATGACGTCACTCCGCTGTAACCATAAAGAAAAAGAAAAGCTCTCGGATTTGAAAGAATTGTGGAGAATTTCCTGCAGTCGCCAGCATATAAGGTCGAAAGTTTGTGTTATGTAAATCTGTTTTGGAAAATGTATTACCTAGCGCTTATCAAGTTACCGTTGGAAAGTTTAATAGTAACTGCCACATTTACTCATAAAGGGTAGCTAGCAGGGAGTCTTGATACTATTCAGGGCATGAACTTCTATCTAAATCATGAATACGCTCAATGTAACCATTAAATTTGAGTTCACTCATACTATTCACTAGAAAATCACAAATATCCGAATGTTCAAATGCCTTCTTGTGTAGACCCGCCAATCTTTTTGCGGCCTTGGGCAACACATAAATTGTCAATTTTTACACGATGTTCTACTAAATCCCTAGCTAGATCTAATCCTTACTAAATCTAAATCCCTAGCCTGATCTAAATCCCTACTAAATCCCGATATTATTGGGCAACACTAAACTCGCCTTTAAAGGAACAAGAATCTCGAACCGAAAATTGTCAATTTTTACACGATGTTCTACTAAATCCCTAGCTAGGACATTACTACGCAAGGGTTCAACAAGTTCAGCATCTAAAGACAACTGTGTAAGCTTATCCTTTAAATGCAAAATCTCTTTACCACGCTTTTCAAGTTCGAGAAAATTAGATCAGGGTAAGTCATTTTCCATTACTGCACTACACTCTTGCTATGGCCAAAACTGCCATTCAAAACCGCTCTACCACCAAAAACCAACCAGCCTAAGAAAATTTAAATCGCTTGCGGTTCATCAGGTGATTCACCTCGCTTTTCTTCAATCACTGTCATCAAAAACGCTTTATCATTACCAATGATGACGTCAACAACGTCACGCCCATCAATAGCAACCACATCAACATCCTCGAAGTGTTTTAGCTCATTGAAACTTTGCCTACCGTATTTCTTTAAATATAAACGCGGCTTGTACAGGGTGTCCATAAAGTTCGTGTGCACTTTAAGTGCACTTTAAGTGCAAAGTGCACACGGACTTTATGGACACCCTGGTATTTATTTTTGTGGTCATTTTGAGCGGTTTCTGTTCAAGGGCGGCTTTTATTCTAGGGCAGCTTTTATTGCTTTTTGCGGTCATAATATTAAAAGAGCTGAACAAACTTCTTCCAGACAAAAATATTTAAAGTTTGCAACTACATGCAAATACCCTACCATTGCAACTTAAAACACTGTAATTGGTATCCTGCTGCGTGAATTCCGTACTCATTAACAGATGTGTTTGCACATGGCGCTTTTAAGTGCGTTATTTACTTAAGCAACTATTAGTTTTTACGCCTACCGACTTGCACCTGCTCTTTATGCGGCTTCTAAAGAAGGGCGGCTTTTATTTTTTTATTTTCACTTTTTGTGCGGCTTCTAATTGAGGGCTGCTAGTAATCAAGGGCGGTTTATATTCAAAGATATACGGTATGCGGCAGACCTTCTATATCGTCACTCCACGGTTCATGAACCACAGTTGTTATGTCACAAAGCATTTCATTCGCATCTAGAGATTGTAGCGCTAAAGGAATTATATTAGCGGAACTATCTTGAGCACCAATTAAAGCGTCAAGTTTAAAGGACGTTTTATCAAAGGAAAAAATACTCAAGTCCTGAACTAGCTTGCTAGACACAAAAGTCAATTTGGAGGCGAGATCATGCTGGCAGTACACTAACTTTTGCTTTCCGGTGGCGGAATTAAAAATTCTTGCAGCCGCGACCGATTACACGCTGCTTTTTTTCGATTCGCAAATTGCGAGAAGCGACAACAGCATTTTCATTCTTAGCCAAAGGTTTCAAAATAAAAGCATCATGCAAGAGATAATAGCGCCTCATATCAGAATCCAGAGAGCATTTACGACAATTGTTTGGACTAGTACATTGTCCAGCCATATGAAGTCTCAAGCAATTGAGGCAACGCCCTGATTTTACGACAGCGTCTTAGCAAGAGCTTGCATTTAAGCTAGAAAAGGCATTGCGTTTACTGAGAAAATTTCGCTCGCTACGACCCTGCAACGAACAGTAAAAGCAAGAAGGTTTATCCTAAAAGATCTTTTTACTCTCGGGACAACGATTATGAGGGCCGTTTTTACTTTCAAGTCTAGCGGCAACGGACGCTTTTTCCGCAGAGGGAGCCCTATGAGATGCACTCAACTTAGCATCAACTTGTCTCACTCTGAAAGATGGGATTTTAACCCTATCAGGCAACTTTCTAGTTCTACAACGCCACCCCAAAGTATGAAGCCAAAATCCGTCCCTTATAACGTTTTCTCCAAACTAATAAAATCGAGCAAACTCTGAAAATTTGGCTCGTTTCCCGGTGGACACAAAACGTTTAAACGACGCCTAAAACGAAAATTGGTCTAAATGCTTGTCTATTTTGCAAAATGTGCAAAGTTGAATAAACGCCTTTACAAAGACGTCAAAAATAGGCAAAATTAAACAACTTGTCAAGGTCTATGACTTACGTATATTCGACGTCTTTTCAACTACATGCATTTTTGCAAAATAGACAACATTTTTACAAAAATTAAACCATCTAAATTACGCCTACTGAGGTGATCTGCAGCGAGATATTTTACACTAAATTACGTCTGCTGCATTAATCTAGGCCATGTTTGAACGTCTATTTGACTAATTTTGTGTTCACGGGATCGTGCTCTCAAATTTCATTAACAAAAAATCAAGGTATTGCTTTTTTACGTCAGTCGGCAACTTTTTGGCCAAATCCAAAACAGAGCAACCCTCCAGTTTATGTGTTTTGCGGTAAACCTGAGCGTAAATCAAACAAGTAGAAATTTCACTTTTAAACTCTCTCAAAAGATTAGCAGAACCACACTACAATTTACTACCATAGCGGATTTTTCTAACTTCTGGCTCAGCCAGGAATCCGTCTCTAATGCCAAATTTCTGTTCCAACCTGTCCAAACACATTTTAATCCTATCCTCCTCCGACATTCCGGAGGAATCAGCAACAATTTTCATGATTTCTTGAAGAGTCAAATTAATGCAAAACGATTTTAAAATTTTCAATCTCATTCCTTCAAACGGACATGAAGCCATTACCGCTTCCACCCTATTCTTAAAAAAGATAAATGGAGTTTTACCTTCATACTTGATTAGAGCAGCTTTATCTAAAAAGCAGCTTTATCTAAAAATATTTTATCACTGAAAAAAACTTTCCTGCTGCTCTGTGTAATTCATTTTATCAGGAGAAATTACATAACCACGATAGTGACGATACATTACTTTAACTTTATCTTTTTCCTGAAAGCGCGAGCTTCCTGACTGACATCACACTCAGAATACGGTTTGTGCTTATTAAAACTCGCTTCCTCCCTTAGGGGCTTAGAATCAAAACCTGGTGGTAGTAGAACAACACGTGCATGCTTATCAAAACCTGATGGCGGCAAAAGGCCACTCGTATGCTAATCAGATTTCGGGGCAGGAGGTATACTTTACTGGGCCCCAATAACTCATCAGCATCAACAACATTTTTAAAGCGAGACCTCGGCAGCAAACTTGGCTTTTGCCGCTCGGTAGTATCCTGTTTTTCTGCTCGAGAAAATGACCCAGCAGTGGGCCCGCGATTTTCCATGGGAAACTCAGCTCTATGTGCCGAACGTGAGCTTACAACTGCGGCCTCGTGATCAGTCTCGGGTACAACGTCTGACTGAAAAGTAAATTTACTTTTTTCAGCCATTTTTAAACAAAAAGGACAGCCCATTGTGAGATTTCAAAAATGACCCAGGGCTACCAAAAAAAGATGAGACCTAGAATCTCAACCTGGAGTTGCCTTTGGAGCCGATCTCGAGCGGTTCAAAACATTTAACTTCCGTATCCAAACGAGCTTCTTTCATGCCAAGTTCTAAAGCCAACTGAGCATGCTTGGCTTCGTACTCTAATTCCTTTTTTTTAACTCTTTGATTTGACCCGACCAGAATCGAACCCGCATACACTGCCTCAGTAGCAGATGCTCTATCCACACCACCACTGATCGGTTAAATGATTAGGTTTATAATGGCTAAATCTAGTGAGCTGTATTTGTCGAATTATTTTACGTAAAAACTGTTCTTTTGCTCTTTTCAGGAAGCATTTTATAAATTTTGGGTTGTCAAAAAATTATTGCAACTAGACAAGACAAATAAATTTTATTTAGTCGCTCAGTAACAATACAATGGCAGTCATTAAAATTGATTAGAATTGCGACAGGGAAGTTGCGAAGAGACCTCGCGGTCATCAAGTTAAGCAAACACCCTAAATGCCAAGAGAATTTACTGATTTAGCCAGTAATATTGAGATTTGAATATTTTTTGGTGAAAAGTACCTTTGTTAGATTTTATTGTTTTAGTAGCATGTCATCGACCAAACCACATAAACCTACTGAAGAAGAATCGGAAGATCTAAATAGTTATTGCGAGACGTGCAAGCGAAACTAATTGCTACTCTGATTAAGCAGAAAATTTTTATACTGAATTTTAAATCTTTTTTAAGATAGCACCCTAATTTTTTGAGGTATGGAATTCCAAATCTTGACTCCTTGATATTTAATGCACCTTTGCAATTTATTTGTTCGGTAGCGTGGAATATAAAGATTCGAATTATCACTTGATTGTTTCGTAACTCGGCTTGAATGTTCAGCAGTTTTGCAAAAATAATTGCAAAACGAATTAGGAGTTTTGTTGGTTATATTACAATGAACAAATTTAGCAATTTCATACTTTAATAGATCGTCAATTTGCAAAATTTTAAATTAATTGTAAAATAGTTTTACTTCATCTCGGTACTAGGATACTATATCTGCAGTATATACTGCAGTTACTGTATAGCCTATACAAGATTTAGTCAACTGTTTTAATTCGCTGTATTAGCAGTAAGAATATATCACGTTATTGTAGTAATTGTTCAGTAGAATAGTTACACTACTTGCCAAAAAAAGTCATCTTTATTGGGTATGGTATGTTCAAAATCCAACGTATTTCAAAATCCAGGCTGCTGTTAAATAAATGATGGAAAGTCAGCCTCAATCAATAACGGATGATCCAATGTCGACTTCTCAACGACTTTCTTCTGATGCTCATGGACCGAAATTTCAAACTGAAGGCAGCATCAGCAACCCTACTCCTTCAAATTCTGCATGTAAGTTGCGTTTCAGATTAAACTGATCTTGTTGATTTGACTCAGCATCAACTTTACAGTGCAGGATCCAGCTAATATAAAAATTATCACTTTTTTGTTTCTTTGCCAATTCTTGTCTTGTTCAAAAATAATCCTTCAAAAATAATTCTTTTAGTTCAAAATTGTACCATTACGCATTTTACTAGCGCCTAAATCCCTGTATCATTGAAAAGAGTTCAAGAGATGCCTTCAAGTTTTCGCATAATATTACATATGATGGAAATCATCATGTTAACTCAAAAAATTAGCTTCTTTCAGCGCTCTTCCACTTTTGAAATTATTTGCATCAACAAGGCAAATTCAAAAGTTAGGCAGCGTGGCTAAAAGGATAAACGCGGCATTTTTACAACGATTCTGATCACATGATGTGGGTTCAACCGCAACTCTTGCCTCGTTGTTGTGTTCTTGAATAAGACGCTTTGCAATGATTGTCCGTGTTTAATGGCTTCAAACAAGCAGCAAATCCAGTGGACAAGATTTCAAAAAACTCCACCAGAACATTGTATCACTGGAAACTTCTAAGCAGGTGCGAATTTCTCCAAACATAGAAATTATTGGAATGAAAAGTGTGTAGATAGTCCAATAGTTGATGTCTGACGTGTTTATGTTGCGAGCTGACGAGAACGTATACATCTAGACGAGGATTAATTTTTTGCCAACTATACTGTAACAGGATTTATTGCTCTTAAACCTAAGTTAACGGAAAAGGAATCTTAGCGACAAGTAAAACTAAAAAGAACGTTAAATGGTAAAGCGCTCAAAAACTTTAGGAAATTATGTAACGTATTATGTATTTGTCACTTGAATAACAAATTGGCGTTCTACACCTACTGCTACTACTATTTACTGTAATACAAATAGAACAAACTGGTCCTGTTTTTACTTCGCGCAAAACAAAAATGTCCATCAACTGCAGGGATCGGTCCCTCCAAAATCAATTATGCTAGAAGAAAAAAATCGTCTTTTAGATACCTATTGATTGTTCAATTTACTAATCAACATAAACAAATCACTTGGCGAATTTAAGGTCAATTAAATAAGGATAAATAAAATTGGTATTCGGTTTGAATTTATGAATTGTTCGATCTTAAACTTGTCAAAAAACTTTCTTTTAAATTTATAAAAAAAAGTTCATTAATTATTATGTACTTGAAAGAAAGTTCTGCCTGTAGTTTGTAACTGATCCTTCAAGTAAAAATAAAACTGCCGTATGGCATGTACCTCTAACATGTTTTCTTGTGGAAGCTCATGTTCATGGACATTAGGTTCAGATTTGATACCATACACTGTTAAATGGATTGATCTAAATTTACTCTTTGCTAAGTTATCCGATAGTAATGTTACATGCTGTGCAATGTCTTTTCATATCAAAAACTCACTTGGACTTACATAGTCTATATTGCTAATTTTTACCGGCTATCACGACTTCGTTTCACAGCTTAACTATTCGTTTTAGAATATTGCTAAATTACATAAATTAAATGGCAACACACATGTAGTATTTAAATTTGCATACCTTAGTGCATAATTTGTGGCCTGTTTAAGCCAATTTACTGTTAAAAATGTAAAATGAAAAATAGAGACTACACTTTACCAAAGCAAGAAACTAGACGTATAAAAAACTTTTGCCGCAAACAATGCGCCAATCACAGTTTTCAAGCCCAACTAAGTTTGTTCGTTGTCTCATCAAAGCATAACAATTTCTTGACCCGCTGAATGCAATTTGAAAATTGTATGAGTGTTGCCATTTGTCTTTTGTAATTTAGCGATATGCTATAACCAGGCTAAAAGTTAGTCAAATCATTGAATTAAGAGAGACTATTTATCGGTACTTGACTTGAAAGTTAATTCTTGTAACTGGGGCAACTTAGCTTAATTTTTTTGTTATTATTTTTTTAACTAAATGACTAGGCATGCAATGCATGCCTTGCATACATGAAGGATACGCCCCTGTTAACTAATGTCTTTGTTTATAATACCATGAATAATGAACCATTACAATCAGAGGTTGAGTCAAGGACACAAGGCTCGAGGCCAAGGCCAAAAACACAAAAAAATTTCGAGACCAAGGCCAAGGACAGACCCTCTCGAGACCAAGGCCAAGGACCAAGGACACAGACGCAAGTGTTCTCAAAAAAAAAGGTCTTCAAAAATTTTTTCAGGCAATCTCAAAAAAAAGAGGTCTTCAAAAAATTTTTTTCAGGTGATCTCTACTTGAGGAAACCAAAGAAAAGGTCTTTGCAGATTTTCTGCACGGTGTCTGGCGTTTTCCAACGAAATTTCAGCGGTTCAAAAATAGTGCTGTCCTCGGACTTGAGGCTTCGAGGCCAAGGCCAAGGACTATAAAATGTGTCCTCGAGGACGTCCTCGAAGCCAAGGACGTCCTCGAGAACTCCACCTCTGATTACAATATACTAGAAAAAAATGCGTATACGCTCGTGTTTTGGAGAAAAAAATTTTAGAAGATTGAAATATCTTTAATATAAATCACGAAGTCAAAACAACTGAAAACATAACCAGACTTTTTGTGAGACTACTGATTCTACATGGTCAAAAATAGTAAATGGCGCAAAAGACAAAGCACAAGATTAAGTTTGATGATTTAAATGCTTGTGGTTTTTTGCCTTTCATTACTTTTGCCAATGTGCGCTTAATATAACTTTATGCAACGTCAAATTACATTCCTAGTTTTTTGACTTTGTGCTTTAAGTTAAAAATGAATTGAATTTTATGCAATTTAAATGCATAAAAATTGCTCAGTAGTTTGCGCAAACAGTGTTTTTGTATACTATAGTCACCATATACAGAGAGTTGTATTGATCCAATCTTTATGTGCAATAACTTTACAGCTGACAAATTCCTGGAAAGTGGACCCAGCATGCAGGTTAGAGGAGAAAACACTCAGAATTTAGAGGGAAATATTCTAAATGAAGGAGTGCTTGCACAAAATGTTACTGGGAAGGCGCAAGTTATTGGAAAACAGCTAAGTAAGTGTAAATTTTAAATGCCCATTTGTTGCCTAAAGTTTTTACCCATGACATTATTTTCTGTTGTAGCGTAGCAGAAAAGTCAATATTTGTCTTCGAAAATAAGCATTGTTTCGTTTATAGCAGGCCTAGTTACAGTGGAAAAAGTGTTTTTTGAAAATATTTGGTTTTTGATTTGAGATATTGCATTAACTCTCAAATCACCACGAAAATAGCGTTAATTTGAAATTGCATGGAAAAGTTTAGTGCATTATTGTGAACAATCTTCATTGGCTAAATGCATAGTGCTTTTGTCAGTAAATTGAAGAAATAATAGAAACCACTTATCGTGCTGTGCAGGATAAGCCAGCTATTTGACGTTAGTGTCATATTGGTTTTACCGTTAGTGCGGATAAAATCATGCATGAAATAAAGCTTATTCGAAGATCAAACAATTATTGGCTTGTGTCGACTTCTTTTCAAACTACTAATGAAGTTAGTAATTAACTTCGAAGCACGGTAATGCGCATGCAATAGGTGCCACACCTGTCGTAGGTGCTTGTCACTAGGTGTTGAAACTACTAGTGTTTATAGACATGGAGACCGGGGATGTGGAAGCGGCAATTTCTGAATCGCTTCCGCTTCCACTTTTACCGCTTTTATTTCCGTTACCGCTTCCAACATCTGATGACGTATTTTTTCTGCTTTAAATTTTCTATTTTGAAAATTTTTTTGCAAACTTTTTATCCAAATATGTCAAAAACTAAATGATTTACTTTATCATCATCTTAGAAACATAATATAAAACCAAAATATGTAATTGGTTTGCCATTGCAAGGATCTGAGCATAAGCGTAGCCAGAAATTCGGCCTGGGAGCGGCTCAAACGCGAAACGTACAAATAAATGGTCATAATGAAGAGCTGATATTATAATTTTTCTAACATTTCAGCTAGAATAGGGGACTCAACTAGTTTTAGCAAAGGTCTAGGTACAAAAGATAAAAACTTAATTGTTGGGTCCAGTCCATAAAAGAATCTGGGATTCGATTTAAGATAAAAAACAACAACAACAAAAAACAAGGTCTTTGATGCAATTTCGAACGGATTTAAGCGCTCCACGTTGTACAGGCAGACAATAATTTCCCGGCTCTTGGCTCCGCAAGATGTGTGGGGGCTAGAATTTAGCATTGCGAGTTTCGAATGTGGACCGCGGTTCGAATTTTACTCTTCGGAGGCCCGGATGTGGACCGCGGTTCTCCAATTGAGAAGCCATGAACTAGAAAATAAAAATTAGGAATGATTACTTATTCGGATCTAGGGACGGATTTATCCATTGCATTTGGGATAGTCATATTTTGATCGCATCGGTTGTAAAGGGTAAATCTTTTACGTGGAAAAATTAGGCTCACCAGAGGCGAGGCCTCAAGAATGTCATAATTTTTAAATAAAATTGTTTTTACAAGTTGTTTCAAAATCAGCTCCACCATACCTTACCCGATTACATAGAAATTAGTTGGGTTTTCTTTAAAAAGTCAAGTTTAAAGTTCATTAATGTAAGTTTCCACTGAGTTTTTTTCATTGCAATATTTTTTTTTAATTTTCATGTCAAGTAACTGCGTTTGATAAATCTACCTAGTTAGTGATTCAGGGAAAATTAGATGGATTGAAAAACCTAGGCAAAGTCGGAAATGCTGTTGTATTCTCAGCATTTCTAACCTAAGTTTTTGTAAAAGATTGTGTATTATTGATTTCTTGAAAACTTGAATAAATGCCTGTTCTAAATCTATACAATTTTAGTTTGTTTGTGTTTTAGTTTATACTGGAGAGGGAGGCTCCAAGTTAAAAATATCCTGCACATATTTCTTTGCTCTAAATTTTTGCGTAGCAACGTGAACTTTTAAGGCTGCAAAACAAGAAACATTGTGAAAATTTTGTGGTTGTAGAATGTAGATACCATATTAGAATACTCCATTTTAATATAGCAACGATCGGCCTACTCTGCATAAGACATGCATTAAGGCATCATGTTAAAAAGCTCTACAATATTATCCTTTGTTTAAGAAAAGTTTTTTTAAGAGAAGTGTGATGTTCTTCCCTGTTTAACTTTTGGAAAGGCTCGTCGCATGTTCTGCACGCGCAGACACTACTTAATTAAACCTAAAAAATCTTACCCTAAACCCTAACTCTAACCTCAACCTTAATCCCAACCCCAACCCTTACCCTAACTCTAACCCAAACCTATAATTGTTATAATCGAAATACAAATTTCCGAAAGCGAGTGACGTCACCGGAATCTTTGTTTATTTAACCGCGCACGTTCCGTACGCCAAGCCAGTTAGTAATTTTCTTACAATAATATACTGTAACAGTGAAAAACTGGAAACTTTGTTTATATTACTTAATGCTGTGTGGTATCAATAATTGCCACTATTGACTTTTTGAAAAATTAGCAAAACCCCCTAATTTTGAGCACATCTTGTCACAATAACAGCAAATTTTTAAACAGTTTTAGATTTAAAAATGAGTTGGTAGGATACATGCTTCATTTTTGGATTAATAGCGGTGGAGAGCTGGCCCTACTTTGAACCACAAACGTTTAAAAAGGTTTCTTTGCAAATGCTGGTTGATCGAATAACAACTTTTTGTCGTATATTTAATGAAAAAATTGCAACACATGTAAGTTTTCAACGTTCAATATAAATTGCCAAAATGGATGCGGAAGCAGTGCCCTTTTACCACTTGCACCTTCCGCTTCCACATCCCTCGCTTCCACATCTGTGGTGGAGACAGCATTAAAGATGTTGTCAAAATTAATTAAGCAGGATTGTAAAACGTGATGTCTTTGTGAACTATTAAACTAGTTCTGCCTATTTTACTTCAAAAATAATATTTTACTAATTGATTACAAGTATTCTTTGACTTTTTTTAATGCGTTTTACAGTGCTGTAACTCTTAAACTGTTTACTAGTACTATAGCTTTAAAAATTTCACAGCTGATATAGAACTTGACGTTTCTGTAATTGTAATTGTAATTGTAATTACATTTTATTCACCAAGTTGCCTTGGCCAGGAGACAGCGAAGGGACCTTTCGGTCTTCGAGTCAAGCTGCCACCTGCCCACCTGTCTACCACACACGGCAGAGGCTTCACACAGTCCCTTTGATTGCTGAACGTCAAGCAGGAAAGCTGTGAATACCAATTTTTATAGTCTTTGGTTTGACCCGACCGGGAATCGAACCCGTGTCTACCGCTTCAGTAGCAGACGCTCTATCCACTCGACCACTGATCGGTTTAAATTCGTTTCGATTCATTAGACAGGGAATATTTATTTGAAGATTACGCAGTAATTGATCAAAAGTAAACAGTGTTTGGCAATCACTGGGTCGCGGTCCGATGCCAGTCCATGACAAATTTAAGTCCGGGCCATTAATTTCTATAGTCTGATTAATTCTAAATAATATGCATCAATGTGCAAATAAATTTTATCAAAAAATTAAATTCTGGTGAAACCTGCAAATATCGAGACGTTAAAGGCTGTGTAGAAAAAATGATTCCGATTCATAAAGTCTGGATTCACTTTTATGGCCAAGGTGACAAATGGGCTTGGTAATTATGTGGATCTATAAATCTTTGATGTGCCTTTGATATCGTTGAGGCTAATCCGCTAAAAAAATTTTACTTGATATCGTCCATGGTAGAAACATGTTTCCGACTCTTATAAACCAATCAGCACTGAGCCAGAGAATTAAATCAATTGCAATAGCCCAGCAGCGCCACCTAATGAACAATGCAAATACCAAAATAAATTCATCTCTAAAGGTCAAAAACCAGCACAAAGGCGCAGATACACGAGTATTCGAGTGTGTTGCAACTTAAAAGGAAAAAATGTGTTAACAAAGAAATAAAACCGTATATATTTTTATGAAACTTTTTGCTAATTGGTTTTAAGACACATAATTATCTGTGTGATATTTTTCAACCTTTGCTAATAATTCTTTCAAAGAAATATAGTTGTGTAACATCTTTAGGACATTTTTTAAATACAGTATAAAATGCTTGTTGTAAATAATAAGCGAGCAACATTGGAGATAAATTTTATCGGAAAAAATTTTACATTTGCGATATGAGCATTAATGTTTTTGTGGTCGTTGGAGTTGCCCAAACTCATAGTATTATATAACACCTCATAAAAATATTAATACATTTTTCAGTTGGTTGCAAAAAACTCAATTTTGTTAATTTTAATTCAAACTACATATGATTTTCTAAAAATAGATCTGCTATAATACATATTATTCATGTTAATAAGTTGATAAATTTTAGATTAACGGTAATTTTTTGCCATTCATGTTGTAGCCTGTGATGTAGATACAAAAATTTTAGAGAAAAAGCCGTTTAATTAAAATCTGCAAACACTTTACAGTCTTTTCGAAACATAACGATGGGAGTTTCTGCTTAATCTAAGAAAAAAAAAAAAAAATGATTCCCATAATAGAACTAAGCAAAGCAATTTATTAAACGCATTTCACTTTAACTTAAAGCACCATCAGCAGAATGAATAACATAATTTGCAGTACGAATTTATATGCGATAGCCCACCGCTGAATTCACGTGCCAAGGCTTTGCTTCAAGTTTGTCATATTACCGAAGCAAAGAACGACAGGTTATAAGTTTAAACAAGCAAGAAGACATAACAGAGTAGTGATGTCAGTTTAAAACAAACAAGTACAACAATTAAGCATCAAAAGATGCAGACGCAAAGATTGATTATCGACATTCAATGATACGATTCTGTTTTGGAAATATGTGAGGTTTCTTTGATGCGTAGTTTGGTAACGTGATTACTTCTGTCTAATATTTTGGGAAAGACAAAATTAATTTCGTGGTTAGGATTATTGAGCAAATGTTCGCAAACTTCAGAGTCTTCACACGTTTGATGTTCATTGAGCCGAACAATGAGGTTGCGTTTGGTCTGCTTAATGTAATTTTGACCACAACTACACGTTAAACGATACACAACACCTGACAAATGTAATAAGGATTGACAATCTTTATGGAAACAATTTGCCAATAGTAACGTTACAATGAGACATTATCAATTTGATATCATATTCACATAAAAATCACGATTTTTTTTTCAATTTGAATAGAGATACGATCAATTAAACCGCAATTTAAAAAATACGAAGGTTTTTTAGACTTTTTTGGTTGCTGCAGAGCTTGGTGTCGGGATTTTGATTTGTGTGTATGGCTTTGCGAATAATATTCTGAACAATTTTGGTAGGATACCCATTTAGTTGCAACAATTTGGTAATTTTTTCACACTCGGAGGACAATAATTGTCGATTATTGCAAATTTTGATTGCTCTATTGACTAAAGATCTAATCAGATTTATTTTGCATTTTGTGGGAACCAAACTACCCCACTTATTGTGCGGTACAGCCCGGTGTGTGTTGGTTTTGTATAAACGGATAAGTCTAATTTTTCTTTTGAATTGTCAACATTGACCCCCAAGAAGGGCAACTGTTCATTCCTTTCAAGTTTGTAGGTAAATTTGAAGTCACTGTGAATATGGTTTAAGTTTCTATAAAATTACATTACACTTTCGAAGTCTGGGAATACTCCAAAGCAATTATCTACATAGCGAAAAAATACGTTTGGTTTGCACATTAATTTTTTTTGTTTTCTTAATCACATAGTTCATAAAAATATCAACAAAAGCCGGGGCGATTAGAGAGCCCATGCCTTCGCCATCTACTTGTTTATAAAAACTGTCATTAAAATCTTGTCATTCAAAAGGTTCGTGAATTGTCGCTTAGTCAAACCGTAAACCTGTTTAGTCGAATCACAGCTACAAATTTCTCCAAAGATTATATCCGTTACGAAGTCCATAAGAATATTAGTGAACAGCCTTGTTACATCAAACGACACCATCACCAAATTGCTTTTGAATTTTACTTGGTATTCGCTCTACAAACTTAAAACTATGTTTAAGATTTGTTGGATTTTGACGTAGCGATCTCAAAATTTCACAGAGCCATGATGCACACTTGTAAGTGCAACAGTCAGAAGCCAAAACCGGGCCGCGTGAGGACAGTCATCTTTATGAAGTTTTGGTAGTCTATGGAGAATTGGAGTTACTGCAGCAGATGGCCAAATGCGATCATAATTTTTTTGTTCTAAGCAACCTTTTTGCTTCAAATAGTACAAGCACTTGCAAAATTATCCCAAATTAAAATATTGATGTCATAATTGACTTGTTTAAACCAGTTTGTGTCCGATAAAATACAGTTCATTTTATTGATGTAACAGAGCTGGGCACCCGCTACTTGAAAAGCAGCGGCGCTGCCGCTATTTGGCAAAAAAAGCAGCTGCGCTGCCGCTTATTGCTACACAAATAAAAAAGTAGCGCCGCTGCCGTTACTTGCATGCAAAATAGCGGCCGCTGCCGCTTGTCGCTGCCGCTACTTTAAAAAAATAAATAGTACAAAGAACGATGGCATTCAAATACGGTATCTAATGGTGAAATTTCAACTGTATTTACGAAAGTTAATTATTCAAGCCTTTTAGATATTGGTTCAGGTTACAATCGGTATTAGCAGGCTTAAATGGTAGACAAGTAAGCAAATCACCATTCAATTACGTGTTGGCATGCTCCTTTCAAAAAAACAAGCACTTCAAAATGCTGATTGGTTGAACCAGCGCTTTAGAAATTACTTGGGAAGTTACCCTTGGAAGTTACACTAGGAAGCTAAATTCCTTATAGCATTTTCTACACAAACAAAAGGCAATAAGAAATATCGACTCAAATAAGTAAAGGTTCTGCCATTAAAGCACAATGACATACAGTATTCAGCTTCTATACAATTCTGTCCCGGCTCTTATAGCTCTGAAGTAGTCGATCTGTTTATCACACTCTCGGCCCTCAACCACTAAAATAATTCTTTGCGTAGAGATCCGAAAGGAAAATTTATCAATCGACCGAGTTTCAAAACATTTCTTGGAGTTTTGTAGAAATGGTAGGTGATTCACGTCCCTGCGATGATTTCGTCAAACTTTGACACAAAAGTAGATCGAGCGTTTAAGATATTGGTGTTTACGAAGTCGAAGGAGATACGTAGTAATGACGTACATGTTAAGCTAATGATGCTCAATGCGATTCATGTTACACTGAGTATGTTTTCTACGAGTATAGCTCCATAAGTAAGTTGTATTTGAAGCTTATTTATTACCTGATTCTATTTGTTCGTTCAATTCTCAGCGCACTATAAATTGAATGCTTAGTTTTACTGTTAACTGTTGTAGCAAAATTTATTTTACTACGCATTGACGTAACTACTCAGGCCCAGCGCCACGGGGCATAGGCGTAGCCAGAGAGGCGGCCCAGGGAATCCGGGGCCCCTCCAAT
Organism: Trididemnum nubilum; assembly: GCA_963965965.1. Taxonomy (NCBI): domain Eukaryota; kingdom Metazoa; phylum Chordata; class Ascidiacea; order Aplousobranchia; family Didemnidae; genus Trididemnum; species Trididemnum nubilum. The sequence goes on from OZ014469.1 coordinate 50,916,259, forward strand.
TGAAATGCTACCTATGAAAAAAATGTGACAAAAAAAACTATTGTTTCGTCAGTTTTAGTTTTTTTTAGCATTTTTTGCCTACAACAGTAATTAACAATAATATTGACGACCAGGGGGCCCGGGCCCTCTAAATTCAATTTTTGCCAATCAATTAAAATGTATCACCCGGCTGAAATTAAGGGTTTTTATCATAAAAGTTGCTACCTTGGGCTCTCATTTACCCTTTTTAAAAACGTAATGCAAAATAACAGGGCGGGATTTACCATGTGACCCAGTGCCAGGAGCCCTGCGCTCAGATGGTAAGACTTTATTTTTGGTCCACACTTATGTTTAGCAGAATTCGAAAAAATTGCCCAGCGACTAGAAGCTTTGTCCCCAGATCTCCGCCTGTGATACGTTTGAATAAACTAGTTTACTTACACAAGTCTCCCAATTTAGATATTTTCATTTGTAACTTTTGGTTTTAGCCCTTTTCTTTTAGAAAACTCTCGGTTAAGTGCCAAAACAGACCACGGCTTCTGATCTTGCATTCTGCGATATCTTTGTCCCACAAAAATTTCTCTTTGGAAAATTTCTGATGACTTCATTGCATGTGATTTTTGGTTTGCCCCCTTTCCATCAAAAATCCTAGATACGCCTATGCACAGGGGATGGCATTTCGAGTCGTGTCACTCCAAATCACTGCTTGATCTCCGCAAGCGAGAGTAAACTTTTGTAGTAGCACAACTAGCAAACTTTTTCCCAAAAATAGGTTACCACAAACGCTTTTTTCTATGAAACAGCAAGACAGATCAAGTGAACGTAATCAAGTAGCCTTAGATTTTGCGATGAAGACCTTTTTTTTTATTTTTTTAGTCTTCACCTCCAAATTTAAGGGCAAAATCCATACCAAAGAAGGATAACACTGGATTTGGAGCAAAATTATCACCAGATCGCTGCTGCATTCCGAATTCGTATGGTCGCCGCTGCGTAAGCGTCCTCCCGCCCTAGTTTTTGTGCCACCTCCTCCTAACACACTACTCTGGCTCAGTGCCAGGTACTGTACTGTTCTATTCGCAGTGCACGATCTATACTGTGATCTGTGACCAGATAGCCAACAAATCATTTTCATTTGTTGTCCTAAATGCTAGCATTTTGAGGAAATATCGCGGAAAACTGTCTTTGCGATCTGCAAGTTTTTAGCAATTTATCGAACTCTAATTATTGCATTTTTGTTAAAGAGATACTGCTCGAAATCGGCTTTATTGAAATCAGTTTTATCAGTTCAAATTGACCCGCTACTAGACCATATTATTTGTTCAACTTTGATTGAGAAAAAATCGGACCATGTGCAGTAAAACTCGCCTATACAAACAGTATAAGAGCAACGACAAAACGTCACAAAGGTCTTGTATGTTCTACTAAACTGAAATAACGAGGTAACAAGAGCAGAGTGAAAACAAGCGGAGAGTTAAGCCTCCAAACGGTAACGTGTGAAAATGTAAATTGAAAAAGTTTTGAAAGGAGTTCATTAGCAGTAGCGGCAGCGGCACAAAATTTGCTTAAAAAACAGCGCTGAAGCGCTGCCGCTTTTTCGGCTAAAAAAAACAGCGGCGCTGCCGCTTGTCGCTGGTAACGAAAAAAAGCAGCGGCGCTGCTGCTACCACTACCCAAAAAGGAGCGCCGCTAGTAGCGCCCGCTGATGAACAGCACCGCTGTGCCCATCACTGGATATAACCTGACTTGTTGAGTAGAACAACCGCGTTACCTTTGTCAGCTTTATCTATACTTATTGATTTTTATTTTTGCAGAAAACACCATTACCAACAACGAAAACTTCTTTTTTCTGCAAGTTTTAACGCTATAACAAGCATGAATTTTAGTTTTTTGTTTTTTTTTGTGGGGCGGCGCTGCTGTACTATTCAAATAGTTTACAGTTTCCTTTAATTATTGCTTTCTATCGTCTCAGATGTGAAAAACGTCAACGTTATTTTGCCCCCTGCTACTCAGTCAAACAACGCTCTTCCTGACAATCCGCCAAGTAATTCGCACCCTGGTAATCTGCCAAGTAATACAACTCCTGGCAATCAACCAAGTAAGTTGAAATTTATTTTTGAACTTTGAAGAATTTTTAAAATTTAAAAACAAAATAAAAAAACTCAAAAAATAAAATGCAAAGAGATCAAAACAAGATAAGTGAGAATTACTTTCCTTAAATTGACATAAAAGTAGACAGGCTTTATTTCACCGAATTTTTTTTTTTCAATAATTCTGATTTAGATCTGCAGTAACTGAAGCTGAAATCCTTACTCCAAAACTAACTCCCAGAAAAACTTTGTAACTCATACTCTGAACTGGAATATTGACCCTTTAAAAAAGAAATGAAAAGTGTGCAAATGAATATTTATCATTTTTTGTTTAACTCTCTGCAACTTAAAATTTTTCCGCTAAAATGATTACTCCTTAAAAATAATGAATCGTTAAAGTAGGCCATTATGCATACTTTGCTTTAGACCTAAGCCTTACACAACTGGTTGCTAGTCAATGACCAATACAGTTCGGCTACTAACCAACAATCACCAGAGAGTGACGCAATCTAAAACGTATTTTAAATGCCAAAGAACTACCATGACAAACAGGCTAAAACACGGAAACGCAAAAGAAGCAGTAATTTTAGCGCACCAAAATTACCGCGATTCTTTTGTTACATAAAATATTTCCGCGTGAGTATATCAATAATAAACCAACTGCAAGATCCGTAACTACAATATCCTCTCATGAAAAATATAAAACGTTAAGAATTTGTTATGGTCATGGAAATGGACCAAATTAAATTTTGCAAAAATTGCAGGCATTTTTTTTGCAAACATTGGTAACATACTGTTAATTTTGTCCTAAATGTCATGATTGTCTTTGTAAAAATCTTGCTATAACAGTAGTTTATGGCAAGTTTTTGTTGGCACAAAATCTCGATAAATTAACTTTGAGAGCTAAAAAAAACAATGAACTTTTTCGCCTAACAAAATTTTAACTGAATCATTCTTTGCCAAATTATAGAAAAACCCTAAACCGCCTTATAAAAACTTTCCTGTCAATACTTTGTGATTTTGATTAAAATGCTAATGTCGCAATTGTTGATACTTGGCGAGAGCACAACCTTTAATCTCTAGAATTGTCCACGTCGACTAAAACCAGAGAACGACTAAGATGTTAATTGACGAATCGAAAATGGCAGTTGATAGCTCCTTTAGCTTTTTGAATTGCAGAAAGCAGCACACCAATCTTAAATTAAAACTTTTATTTAAGATTGAAACACAAACCACTCTGACTGAGCAAAATTGCTCCACCAAAACTTCTTACGACCAACCAATTCAGATCGTAAACACCTAACTGCAATCGACCACATCAGATCGCAACTACCGGCTACACAAGCCAACCACAGATACACAAACTTGGCAAAACTGCCTACGAAGCTAATATCTAAAAGTACCCATTTCTTAGAATATTACAATATTAGAATATTAGAATAAATCAAAATAAAACGACTCGCTTATTTATACTACGGCAAAAGCTATCACATATCCCAGAAAATACCTTGATACGTCACAATATAATTGTATACGAACTTGCAAACTTGTATAATAGGATAACAAATTGCGACACAATTACGACGTCACAAACTTCAAGTCTAAATATAGCAATAAGAATGGTAAACAACCAAACAATTGATAACTGCAGAAGATTGTAGAATATACTAGAGAAGAATTATTTCGAACTTTCCAAATCAAAAAGACAGCAAAAAAAATAAAGTAGTCACGTTTATGTTAACCCTAAATAATAAATAAATTTTATGTTTACCCTATTTGGACCAGGCAAAATTTTTTGATTAATGGCCCAGGTGGATCGATTCGAGACAACAAATTCAAACGCTAATAACTCCCAAATTACAAAAGATAAAAAACTCGTTTTTGCTCCACGAGAAGCTCAATTTTCTTACAAAAACTTCAAACTTTTTGTCGTTATATTTGCAACCTTGATCTTCAGTTAATTGCAACATAAGCCAAGGACTATCGGAAGCGATCGGTTTGCTTTTTATCTGCTTAATGTTAATAAGCGTTTGATGGCCATAACGCGGCATAGCAGCTGGGGTTTTATTCAGTAACTCAGAGATAGTTACGGATTAAATTAAACAACTATTTCTGTTGTGCTAAAATATCTAAATCATTAGTTTCTTGCGTGAATTAATTGCAAGCTGAATATTTGTTACTCTTCTAGTTCCTTTTGCTAAACACTACAAAATATGGTAACTTAATTTTTGTGCAAAATTTATAAAAGAACAAGCATCAAACTACTATTTTTCTCATTCACATTTTGTGTGTAAATGTTTATGACATAGCTGTAACAAACGTCAATAAAATTGGTTGAATTTTGATGTAACTTTTAGTATGCTAAAGATTCGTAGTCTAATGTAATATAGTATGAGTTTTCACTAGGAAAACTTGTACTATGGGTTTCATTTTCAGTCTGGTAGATCTGGTAATAGAAAAACTGCATTTGTTTCTGATCTAGCTAAACTTAAACAAAAGTGCATCATTGGATTCTGTAAATAACAATACTTTGTCTTACCAATCTTATCATTTTTATCATTAGTCGAATAGATAAAGCGTTTTCTGCTGATGCAGTAGATTTGAGTTCGATTACCGGTGTGATCAAAGCAAAACTTGAAAACAGTTTGCATTCACATCCAGCCACTTGGGGAGATATTAGCAATAGAATGAGCAGCATGAAGCTTTCATTGAATGTGGTAAACAGATGGGCAAACGACAGCCTTTTCTCAAAAAATACACTATTTTTCCCTGTTTGTAGACAACTTGATAAATAAAAATGCAATTACTTGGAACTTACCCAAAAAACTTTCAAATTGTGTCGGACGAAGTGTAGTGAATGTTAATTTTTTCAAACTATTTTATGTACGATTTTTCACGCACTTTTGAATCATAGGAAAAAAAGAAATTGGTCTAACTTGATAGTCGGATTCTTGGTTTATTTTTTAGAATAATAGTTTGGACAATTAGGAGTACTGTAAAAGGCTTTGGCGTCGGATGAGTTTTTTTTTTATTGCTTACTTTGCAAAAGATTGCGTTGTCTAATATTGGAGAGTATTTTTTTAATTCAAAAATTCTGCAGTTTTTATGAAGTTTATATAAAAAACCATAAATTAATTTGGTCATTGCTCGTCATTAGATTTTTCCAAAATCTTATATAGTACCCAATGGGCTTACTTTCTTGTTTATTATCACAAATGATTTTAGTAAAGAGCAAAAATTGCAATTGTTTCCAAGATTGTAATTGCAATTAATGATTATACTGATTAAAATACCACTCTTTTTGTCACTATCTGTATCATTTTACAAACACTGTCTAATTCTCAAACGTTACAATTATATCTTGATGATGTTTCAGATTTTATTTTTAAGGTGGCTTTATGACAACTTGTTGCAAAATTTGGTTGTTACTGGGATTAGTGCTGAATATGTTTAGAAAAAACAGTAAAAAAAATATTATAATCCCAAGGGTAGAAATTTATTTGCCGGTTCTCATTTTTGATCAAAATCATCAAAGCTATTCTGCTCCTACTGTCCTCACATTCAGAACCAGCAATATTGTTTGTATGCGATAAAGCCGTTAAATAGTTGCAGTAAATTAGAAACATTAAAAATTTGCCAACGACATCAGTGAATTTAGATATACTATCTTAGCTATTTATGATCACAAAAAAATCCAGCATAAATGCATTTACTTAATGGTTAGCTAATCAGATTGTTTTTGATGTTAGTTAAGTCTGTTAGTTAGAGAACTTGCTTTCCTTTTTTTATATTTTGTATCTACAAACATAGTTTTTTGTTGGTTGTAAGTGTACACACATAAAAGCGAAAATTGAAAAGTAATGAAACAACATAATTTTTTTTTAATTTAGCATGCCACGGTTGCCACCTATCATTATAGACCACAAATGAAAGATCAATGTGAAACTCAGTAATATCTGCAATAGTACGCCATGCTATAGGCCTGTAGTAGCATCTAATAAAAATTTGTAAATGCGGTAACAGGTATAATACATCACATAGCACATTTTACATCGTACATACCCAATAATTGCTTAGTTTGATGTGAATTTTATAAAAGATTGATAATATTTCAGACTAGCTATTGGGTATTGATTCGAAAAGCATTTTTACGCAAAGCTTTTAGCAATAATAACCTTGAATAACAAAAAAGGTAAAAATTGAAAGTAATGATTCTGAAACAAGTGTTATCAAAAACTCTCCACTTTTTGCAATGTTATGGAATTCCGCAAAGGCGTATGAAATGTTGCAATTTAGTGAAAGCAAAGCGGATGTGCACAATCAAGTTATCAGTGTGCTGCTACGTCACGTGCAAAGACACTCCGACAAATTTCTGTTTTGGATGTTATTACTTGAACTTCATGAAAAACCTTACGCAGTCAAAATCATGCGTATGCTTTTTTGAAAATGAAATGAACATCTTTTGACTGATACTGCTACTTTGCAGAAACTAAAAATTTATTTATAATTTGCGTTTTTTTTTAGTTACCAAAACCAAATTTCGAACACAAAGACTACCAAAATTTATGTTGCATGCCACACACTTGATAGCTTATGAACATTTTTGACCCTTGTATATCAGTAACGTGAAAAAAAATATTGGCAAACAACAAAAGGATTTGCGCTTATGTTAACCTCTTATTTTTTAATAATAAGTATGTTTATATTACTAAATCGCAATTCTCATTTATTAGCGAAATGCTAAAAATGAAGCTTTGTTTGAATTTGGTAAAATTATACGAAATTGTCTGAGAAATTCAGCTGTGAGCTTTTCAAGTCATAATGAGAATTATAATGCCTCAGGCAAAATTGCAAATGAAATTCTATTGTCAGAACTCTTTTTGAGCATTGATTGCAAAAGAAGCCATTCAAGAGGTTGCAGGATTTACGTTCTTATTCACGTTACCAGTGAACGAAAAAGCGTGAAATTATTAATTACGACAGAACAATTATTGTGACTAACAGGATTAAATTAATTTTTCAAAAACTTTGCCAGAAACGCAGGGTTGACCTTAAAAAACGTTTAATAACTCCGAATCTAGTTGTCATACGACAATGGTTTTACAACAAAAGTTGAAGCAGTAAATTATAGGAAAAGTCAAGAAATTTTATTATTATTTTGGTTTGACTGCTTCATAGCAAAATTTAAAAAAAAATGAAGGGGGGAGCTAATCGATACCCTTCTGAGCCATATAGGGTTAAAACACAGAAGATACTCATAACTCAGGCATTCAATATAATTATACGTGATAGCTATCTTAGATATTGCATAGAAAGGAGGCAAAAGTATATATATTGGGATTAGTTTTTTGAATAAAATAAGCATTCAATAATAAACACACGCAAAAAGCAAATTGCTGAAAAACAATTTATTGAGATGTTTTCACTAAGCAATGTGTCGCACATGCATTCAGCTCGTGCTCTCCTTGCGATTTTTACATTAATGTGTCATAAATTGCTTGACGTCATGAAAAAATTCGCATAGACCAAGCAGTTACGTTTATCGATGCAATTTTTACTTCCAAATTTGGTAATTGCAGTTTTATATCATTGCATGTTTAAACATTCTTTTCGCCTGATGAGACTCTCGAGCAAGGTCGAAACACGTCGCAATAGCTCATTCGTACTGTGTATTATAATAATAAATTGTATAGATGCATAACTTATGCTTCTTAATGCTAGCCGTTAAGATGGCTTAAGTTAATGGTCGAAACATGAAGACCTATAGTTTCAGGTTGACAATTATTGAATAAAATTTTAATGATTCTAAATTGCTGCTAATTTTTAGTTAATTGAAAAACAATTCCACAACTTTACTAACAAAGCTCGCAAATCACTTGTGGTAATTATATACAAAAAACCGTACTGCCGTACATTTTTAAAATGCACTAACTGCAAAATTACACTTTTGAGAAAAGTAAGTTTTATAAGGTTTGAGGCGTTCCACACCAATCTTGTCGTAAAACGTTGGAATTTTTTCTTGTAATTGCTACAGTAGAGCAACTCTCGCCATGGATGCTTAATTTTAATTCTTTTGGGTTATACAATTAAGGTAAGGTAAGGTAAGATAAATTTATTTTTTACTGCACAAAATAAAAAATAAACAAAAAACAACACAAGTATAAATTCCGAATAATGCGTAAGGAAGACCGCGAAGTGATATGAAGTCTTCGAGTCGAGCGGCCAACCTGGCATATAATGAAAGAGATTTACTCTCAGTCATTCTAATGATAGTGTAGACATAATCGAAATAGAGCAGACTATCATCAAATTTATAATTTATGGTTTTGATTGAGATTGGATTTATATTCAGTGGAAATTTTCGAAAAGATGATTTTTTGAAATTTAACGATAGTAAATTCCACAAAGTTACACCCTGATACTTCACAGATTTTTGAGTTTTTGACAATTTAAAAAGAGGTACTTTTAATTTTTCTCGTGTTCTAGACCCATAGTATTGGGATTTAAATCATTTTTCACTTTGTCAAAAAAATTCATTAAAAGGTGTAGGTAGAGTTTTGTTTTGTACATCATGCATGAATTATGCAAGTTTATATTTATAGATATTATGAAATTTTGAAACTTTGAACTTATGATATAGAGAAGAGAAACTTTCACTCCACTCTGCACCACCAACAGCCCTAATTGCTTTATTTTGGAGGGATGATAATTTTTCTAAGTGTGTTAAGTTGATTGATTTTAAACTTTGTTTAAAGGAAATGCCTTTTTTGTGCAGTTACTGCTTTTTATTGTTTATTTGGCAAAAAAAGTTTCAGAAAAAATTTTTTGAAAAGCAATAATTTCAGTTTGACTGATAAAATCATAGTTTAATTAATGTTATGATGCAACATAAACTTTAATGAAACATTAAGTGCTCGAAACTAGCTGAATACGTTGATTTATGATTAAAATTTCTTTAAATCAAGTAATTTAATAACATAAATGTCAAAAAACACGAGAAAATTTTAAAATACAGTGTTTTACTTATTTACTTGACTTAACTAGTACATTGTTTTTAACATTTTTCTATACCTTTACATTTTTTTTAGTACTTTGACTCAACTAGTACTTATTTACTAGACTCAACTAGTACACATTTCTCAAGACATTGTTCTTAATAAATTGACTCAACTACATTCTGAATTTTTGGTAAAAACACGAGTATACTATAATTCCGGTTAGTTTTTTTTGGTAAATTTTTGCGGTAGCGGCAACAAAAAAAATGTGTAATTTTAACCTTAGGAGTTTTTTGGGCTTGTTTATCGTCACGTTAATTCATCATTTGGCCTACTGTAATTTTCAAGTAGAACATTATCATTATTTGACCCTACTGTAATTTTCAAATAGGACATATCTTTCTAAAGTTTTTCGGTTTCGAGCCCATTGAAAACTCAAATATGGATATTGGTTGTACTCAGAGGTAGGCAGCGCTACTTTTGAAGACAAATAACGAGTAACGGTAAACATTGGCGTAGCCAGGGGCGACCCGTCGACCAAACTGCAGAATGAGAGAAATATCAGCATTTTTTCACTTCTGAGACTGTTCTTTGCACTGAAGTGGATTAAAAAATAATTTAAGTCGTCTTTCAAAACATTTAGGAGCGCTAATTTGTCAAAATTATAACCGACGTATCAGTAAAAACTTTTTAAAAAATGGCCAAAAATTTGATCGCTTGTTGAAAAATGATGAACATGTGCTTCACTAAGAAAGTATAAGATCAGTTAAAGGGTGGAGCTACTCAGAACTAGTTAAATACCAACCACTTTCCAAATCTTGTTCCATCTGCCCTCCCCACAGTTATCTTTAGAAAATATATACGAAGTAAATTAGTGCTTGTGAGTTTTTTTTGAACTATAGGATCTTATATTGGTTAATGGTCTATGCTGGTCGATGAGACAACTGAAATTTTACCATTGGCCACCTCCTACATATTTCACTTTTGGGACCAGCTTACTTATGCTTTGCACAGCTAATTTTTTATGACACGTTTTAAACCATTATTTTTAATCACAAAACAGTAGGCTCTAAAATTAGTTTATTTTTGTAAAAAAACTCAATTTTTTCCAGCTCCCCGTTCATTGCAAATATCTGGGTCCGAGCCGGTAACGTTGCTACTTTTCAATGATATTAAAAAAATGAAAGCCCGCTACTGCTACTATCTTAAAATGCAGAGTACTTTTATCAAGATTTCACTCCTTGACAAATTATATTACTAAAATCAGAAACAAAAATGTAATCACTGTCTTGTTTGGGGAAATATGTTTTGAAATCTATTTGCCAACTCGTCTTTATGCTTAAGCCTAATATAAAAAAACTATTCGTTCTATACATTTTCTAGAGTGAATGTTTAGAAACATTGTTTTTTTATACTTACGATAAGCGAGCAAATTGCAGTAAACTTGGCCATTATATTGTGGGGTCAGCATTAGATCTCAAGTACAATATACAGTTTACTGCTTTTCAAAAATATTTTTTGTTTGCAAATAAAACAAAATAGAAAGTTTAAAAAGAAATGCTTTACTTCTTTCCAAATACTTTTCGATAAAAATATTGAAAACAAATAGATCAAGAATAGACGTAGCGGCAGCTACTGCGTTTCAAATTGAGAACTTGGAATTGAACGCGCTCAAAATGCATTTTTGAAACACAGTAATGGCCATTACTACGATTCAAACTCAAAAAGCGGTGGGCTTCGAAAAAATGACGTCATTTGCACCCAAAAAATAATCCGTAAATAATCATTTCTGAGACGCTTTGATGCGACCAACGGATGCAGAAAGTGAAAAATGCGCAAGTAATACAAAAACGGAAAATCGAAAATTTGCAGTTACTGCTTTTCAATAATTTACGGCAGAATATTGGAGATCACTGCACAAGCATCTGATTAATGACGACCATAAACCACAATAATGCTTGTATGACAACCATAATATTGTTAGATTTTACAAAAGTAATTTCTCTTACAAAAAGCGAGGATGGATAGCCTGCACTGATGTATTGTACATACGAAATATGTTCAAATTGTCTATGCACTTAGTGAACATCAATGAATGAGATATCGAAACGTTGACTGTGACCTAACTGATAGTACCACAATGTTGAGCAAAGAATAACAACAATTACTCAAAATTATGCTTCACTTTGATAATATCATTTCTCGACAATTATTGAAGATAAGCGGTTATAATTTCAACCCAAACACTAAATTAGCTGGCACTTTTAAATACTATATACAAGTAAAAATAGTTTCATAGCATGCGGTATATTATTATTGTAATTTTAAAACCTTGCAGAAAATTATCTGACTATAAAAAAATATATTTTTATTGAACTATCAAACTGAGAATGCAAAACTTCTTCTTTTGGTCAAGAGTTCTTACAAAACAAAAAAGACACCTTATTTTCTTTTAATAAAACTATTTAGCTTAAATGAAAAAACTTGCTCTGCATATAGACATTAGCAGAGAAATCTGTTGATATGGTAACTGCTTATTTTTCCAGATGCATGTAGCACAGATCAAGCTGAATCAGACTGTAAGTTGTGTTTGTTGCTGTATATGGTATTTATCTTCATAGTCGATTGCATTTATGGTTGAATCCTCAAAGCACTGCCATGAATAGCTTTTGATCGGATTTCATTATTATCAAGGTTACCAAATGACATACAAAGTGTATACAAAAGCTTATAAAAAAAACAACTTATATTTGGCTGAATTAATGCCTCTACCAAAAAACGTATATTTAGCATCAAAATGCGTATGTTTGTACGGTGTTGTAATTAAAACTGATAATGGTCCTATTTAAAGTCAAAATAAATTCAACTTCATTTGCATTATCATTTTACATCTGACTGAATATTGGTCGCAGAATAAATTTTATTTTGTGCCTGAAATGATTCAAAGCATTTTCCTAAACTTTACTTCACAACTAAGCAATAATTTCAGAAAAACTTAAATTACGCTTGAAAAGCAATTTAAGCATAGCAAGACTCTCTGCGTGGGTTCAATTGAGTACGCGTTCAACCTAAAAAATAAAATGGTGAAGTTTTGATGTACTTAGTTCAAAATTCTTTGCATGTGTTATGAATATGTTGAAACGTTTGTGCTGCGAATTTCAAGTTTCAAGCTAAAAAATAGCTCACTTATCCGCCAGATCTCACCTGCTAACTACTGCACCTGCGCCAGCGATAGCTCAGGTTTTAGAGTTTTGGGTTGGTGATTGAAAGGCTGCTGACTACCGGTTCGATTCTCGAACTGGCAATGCGTTGTTGTGTTCTTAAGAAAAACAAATTGCAAGTATTTTCTATTGGCGGTCGGACAGTCTTTTCAATGTGGTAGCCCAGTCTGATGAAAAACTTGCAAACTGAACCCAAGAAATATTGCTTAGTGATGATGATAATAGATGCAGTTTGCTTGGTTTATTTGCACAAGCGAACAAATTTCTGTACCAAAAATGTAAATTCGGCAAACCATTTCGTGCTTGAAGCCACATAAAAGTTTGAGTACCAATGGACCAAATAAATAAAATGCAAAGTTGGTAGAAATCAATAATTCCTACTAACATGCAATTCACTGACACAAATTAACAAAATTTGGTGCATCGCAAAGGAAAAGTTCTGTAAAAATTGTACATTATAATAAGCAAACAAATATAATTTATTTAGCATTTTTGTTCCAGTTTCTCAATTTGTGTTACAGAAAATAAAGCTAAAAAAGAAAATTTATTCCATCCAATTAGATACCCGATTTAGATACTATTTGAATATTTCATAAAACTGCATGTAGAGTAACCGGCCAGTTAGTTAAGTGGTAACGCATTTGTCTTTGAAACGGTAGGTCCGAAGTTCAAATTTTGAGTCGTTCAAATTTTGAGTCGTTCAAATTTTGAGTCGTTCAAATTCTACACAGTGCTATTAACGGCCCGCTACGGCTGCAACATTTTTTTGAAAGAAGCTGCTGTTTTGCTCACAGACGCAATGACTCGGATAAGGGCCCCACTTTGTCATTAAACGCTTCAACAAAATACCATTCATTTAATACAATTACTATTAATTTTTATTAATAATTTTGCATTTTCTGTATCAATTACGTTTTGATTAAAGTTTGCTGACAAAGAAAACTAAACTCAGGAAATAAAATCAGTTCTTAGCAGTTTTCACTTGCGCCTTTTACTGGAGTTCTAGCACTTTTGTTTCACACTTAACCGGGCTGCAACCAAGCATAAAACATTTAGCGCTAACACATACGTCAAAAATTTTCATTCGGTGTTAACTACTGTATATGTTTTGTTATGCAGCATTAATAGTGATGACAGTTCTTAAAAGTTTAGTCTTTGTTTGAGCTATTAATTTGGTGCTATATGAAAATATTTAACTGCAACATTTTTACCAGAAATAAAAACAACCAAAAACGAGAAAGTAGAGCTTCATTGAGCCTTGTTAGTAATGCCCTTGTTCTTTTGTTATTGCTTTTTTTTTAACACTGAATTAGACAGCTTTTTTTTCTGTAGCAATCAAAGAAGGTATTGAGTCAGTTGTTTTGCATTATTCTTTGGTGGTTGCAAAGTCTACAACGACTAAATAAACAAACTGGTTTCAGTGCTTGTTAAAGTTAGGTGATTTAGAAACTTTTTTACATGGAATACAATTACATTTGACTACTAAATGGCTAAATGAATGGTTTAAACACTTTTTGATGAATCTCATTTGTGGTAAAGCCTTTACAAGTAAAGCAAGTAAAAAGAATTTCAAAACCGTTGCTTCATTGCTTTTTGTTGTATATTTTTTAGATTACTTGTTGCATTATCTGGTCTTTTGATGGAGTTAATATTTGCAATCTTTGTAGAGGTGGATGTTCTCGTTTATTTCCAGTAAAATCAGAATGTTAGGTTGCAAATATTTTAAATGAACTAACATTTCAAAAACAACTGTTTTTGACTACTTAATTTATTTATTTATTTCTTCAGGTAACGAATTAAAAGTTTATCAAAAAGACCGAGCAAAAACTCAGTGCAAAGTTGAGTTGCTTTCCTGCCTTAAGCGTCCCATCACTTTGGCCCCTCTTCACATGGCCCAACAAAAAGTAGTGTTAGCAGATGATTTGGGACATTTTCACACACGCAAAGAAATTCCTCAAACAATCTCCAAACCTTCCAGCAGTGGCATTATAGTGGATAATCTATTTGCTAAAGCAACTGAACACGCTAACTCAACCACCAAATTTCATTACCTTGATGACAAAGCTCGAGAAGAGGACATTTCTAGACTTGGAAACACTGTAGGCCTAATTGGACAACCTGGTATCGGAAAAACAACTCTGTCCCAAACAATCTTAAATAAAGTTTTAAATCATGGGTTGTTTGGTGCAGACTACGCGTTTTATCTGCAATTTCGAACTGTCAACTTTAAACAAAATACCAACTTGCTTTGTTTTCTGGGTGTTGACCTTCCCTGGGCCCAAGAAGAATTACGACGCAAAGCTGTTTTAGCTAAATTGGCCAAAAGTAGTCGCATTGTGATAATCTTTGATGGTTTTGATGAAGCTATTTTAGATCCGTCAGCTCCATGCAAAAAAATTTTTTCCTGGGAAGAAGCTAAACCTGAAATCTTTATCAAAAATCTCCTGAATGGCTCTATTTTACCTCTGGCTAAAAAATTAATCACATCTCGACCGAGGCAATTATTAGCACTTCACTCCAGCCTAAAACCGCATTTCATTGTCAACATCACTGGTGTTGACATAGAATCGCAAAAGCAAATTTGCCAAGAAATTTGCGGCAAAAATGCTGACAGAATTTTTAATCATATCATACACCACCCTCAAATTGCGTCATACTGCTACGTTCCTGCCAATTGCGTTTTTGTAATGTATGTCATGGGCGAAATTATTCAAGATAACTCTTCTCAAGATTTTCCCAACACTGTTACTGGCGTTCTAGTAATAGTGATTGCTAAGTTTGCAAAATCAAATCACGCTAGGAAAAAGTTTTCCCTGGAAAAACTTGCTAATTTAGCTTGGGAAGGTTTAAAAAACCGAAAATTTTACTTCAGTGAAGCAGATTTGCAAAGGGCTGAGTTGTATCATGATGATGTTAATTTTTTTTGCGTAACTCTTCTTGGTATTGCCAAGAAAACTCTTTCATTTTTTCAAGGGGATCCTGAAAAGTTCACTTATTTTTCACACCTGATTATTCAAGAATTTTTTGCTGCTTTGATGCTTATTTTTTTTGCCCCCACAGAAAAATTTCGCCAGCATTTTTTGGGTAAAACATTTCTTGGTTTTCAAATCGTCAAACCTGATTTTGATCTTTTCGCCAGTGACTGGGAGGTAATGGCCAAATTTCTTTTTGGTCTTTGCAATGGGAAAACCGTAGAGTGTTTGTCAAACCAGTTTCCTTTGCTGGCTTCTGGCTTATCTGATAAAACCAAAATTCTTTGCGATTTTGTACTTCAATCTTTTCCTACCAACACACGTTCTCAGGTTGATTACTTCCAACATGTCTTGCAATTTTGCACATGGGCTTACGAATTATATGATCACAAGTTTGCTGAACTGGTTGCTGAACGCCTCGAAAAAAAGTTAATTGTTGGTGGAAAATTTCTTCCAAACGATGTTGCTCCACTCCATTTTGTTCTTCGACACAGGAAACAGCCTCTCCATCTTGATACAACGCGATTTGACTCCTGGTTTGTGGCTGACAGCCTTGATCTGTTTTTGGAAGAGGTTCCCAAAACGATTGAAGGCTCAATTGTTGGGGTAATTTTTTCAAAACTAATACTTATTGAGCAATGTACCAGGAAAAAGTGATGTTTAAATGCAATACAGTATTTTATAAAACTTTTGATTTTAAGCTGCTATGCTAATAATATCAAGTTGATCACTAGGAGACCGAAAAATCAAAATGTTATAGCAAATTTACTATGAGTATCTAATTTGCATTGAAAGTTTTGTGTTTTTTGAAGTAGCCTATGGAGAATAGAGGTGGTCATTGACTTGGGAGAGCCCCCGGGCGAGGAGACAAAAAATGGGCCCCCCTAAAGCAACACCTAATGCTAGTTAAATCGTGTAGAATCAGCGCTGCCGAGTTGGTACTTAGCACCAGATCGAAAAAAGGTTCTTACTTTCCCATTGTAGGCATGTAGCCTACCATCAGTTTCAGTAAATCTGAGGTTGAGCACAACTAAAAACTCTCACAATTAGCAGATCAGAATCTGAAAAAATGAAAGTGAAGTGAATATTAGTTAACTGCTTATACTCAGTGAACCAAAGAAACATGGCAGATACCTGACATATTTAGCAGTGTCATAACAGTAATGAGCAAGGATGGCAGTACGGTAAGGTAAGTGCAGAATTTGCGTACTACGTACCTCTCACCTTGAACCGTATCGTACCAGCGTACCATACTTCAGTTCAATTTTTGAAGCGTACCGTACCAACGCACCGCACCCGTACCATTACAAAAAAGGCGTACCGTACCAGCGTACCATACTTTTTATAAAAAATTGAGGCGTACCGTACCATACTTACGTACCGTACCAACTGCCATCCATGCTTTTAACTACTCGCAACTTTAGGGCCGGTCTACACTGTGCGTAAAATCGTCAGCTTACGAGTGTAACCTTAGTTTGTTTTAAAGGAAAATTCCGTAAGCCCAGACGTACCACCTTACGGGCGTAGCACCTTACAAGAGTAAAATTGCCAGCGAAAAAAATTTGCTCTGAGCAAATTTTTTTCGCCGGTATGCTCGTAAGCTCACGAGTTGCTTGAAATTTTGAAAAGCTGGTTTGCCAGGTCTCGGGGTAGGCTAAAATTAGGTTTATAAGTTTTGTTGAAAAAAAATTGATTTTCAAAAGTAAAAGTATGCGTGTTGGTTTGAAATAGCCTAGTTTAACATGAAAATGGTCAATTTGCGGCTCTATGATTAAAAACTTGCAAAAAAGAGGCCTAGGTCGATAGGTCCAAAAGTGAATTACAAATTGTTTGTTGTTATGTAACATTTGGTTAGCCTATTCCTAGTAAAGAAATTTAAAAATTAAAACTGTTGTGTGGTGTGGCAATGCAGATCACAGCCCTGACCAGGGGAACTAGCTTAGGCCAAAACCAGTACCAATAGGCCTACCAGTATGGTACGATAGGTCTACGTCTTGGTTGTACTCGTACCTAGGGTGTTATACCACGTTGTGAAAGTAAACTGGTAATCCTAGCCAGATAGCTACTGTAAGTTAGTTTAGATGTTTACTTCAAAAGGTTTAACCTACTGGTGCACTTTGCAGGTGTAGTGATGCTGCATTATACCGGTAAGAGATACTGGTAAGAAGCAACTTAATAGCCTAAGCTACTGTCAGAAAATACCTGTATGTAAAGTAAAAAATTAGTCTGCCGATAAAATCTAGGCTCTGATTTTTTATATCATTGAAACTCAAAACTATTAGAGCCTACAGTATCAGTTAGCCTACAGTAATAAAAGGAGAATTAAAATGCTACAATCTAGGCGTACCCTGGTACTATGATGGGCTGTGCAGTTACAACTATATCGGCATGTAAAATTCTTCTATTTCAAGATGTGCTCACTTATTATTCAGCAACTATCAGGTTTTAGACTTTTACAAATGGTTGAGTGGAATTGCAGACACTGCCAAGCCAATACCGCTTGGTTTGTCTAACTGTCATGTCAATAAGATACCGGTAGTGAAATCAAAAGTTTTTATATTATGCAAATGCTTTTCAGAATTGTAAATTAAGACTCTATTAGCAGGTATTTATTGTAATGAGCAAAATATAGTAACTGTAAGTAGGCTATTTGGAATTTAACAAATTTATCAATGATATGGTACTTTGGTGCAGACTCAAAGAGACTTATTGATAAATTTATGAAACAATGTTGATCTTTCATGCTAAAGATTTCAGGAATGATGACCAATCTAATAGTGGCATTGTCAGGTTTTCAATGTTAGTTATGTGTATTTCTAGATTGACAATCTTTACCAGCTATTTGAGCTTTTATTAAAAAAAAGCTTTAAGCGTTTTCATAATGAAAATAAAAAACCAACTTGGAAGTTTTGTCTAAATCATTTGCTTTTAGTTAAAATAATCATTTAAAATTAGCAGTGGACCAAGAAAATTTGTCATTTGTAAAGTTTTTTCTAATGTGATGGTGTGACAAGACAGTATTCACATCACTGCAACTTAACTACACAATTTTAAGTTTCTCGTAACATTTGAGTAGCATTGCTTGTTTTTATTAGGTGCACCTAAGATTTTAAAAGTGTCATATTTTTCGAACCATAAGGTGCACCAATGATACTTAAAGTTTTCAGAAATCTTACTTGTGCCTTATACTCTGATGCATTTAATCTGTACTTCCGGTTATGCTCTCTTACGGCCAGTTGATCAAGTGGTAATGCATTCGTCACTGGAGTAGAGATTGAGATTTAAATCAGTCTGGTCAAATCAAACACAGCATTGCCTGCGGCTTTGTATCGCTGCGACATTTCTTTGAAGGCAGCTATGTTGCTTAGGTGAAATGATGCTGTGGTGGGCCCTGCCAACTTCATGCGCTTCGATGTATTACACCATAATTTCATTCAGAGTTAAACCATTTAGATTTTTAAAAAGTTTTTTAGAGTTTAATAAATTTAATGTAATGTAGTGCATCTTATAGTTTGGTGCGCTTTATGCTAGAAAATAATAATTATAGAAGCCATTTATTGATACTACAACAGCGCGCCAATTAACAGTTGTATGTTCCAGTTTGTTGTGCCTTATGGTTTAAAAAATGCTTTAGTGATATCTTCGCTAGAATTAATTTTGATAGAATAAAGTATTCTTTGTTTAGTTTAAAGAAAAATTTTTTTTGCTTTAATTTTGATGACTTGATTTGATAGCTTTGTTCTGTAATGTAGTACTGGCGCTTTTTTGAGATTTAATGTGACCGGTTTGATTAAAGAAAATTTGACGCTGCAGCGATATGGTTAGGGTTTTGCGTCAAACGTCTTTCGAGTCTGGTTCGGACTAAGATTAAAGTTGGACAAGTTAATCGTCTTGTGTCAACTGGTTGCCTCTAAAAATTTTGGACTCTTCTCTGAGTGTAAGTGTTTTGTGCATAATTGGTACGTTTTTTTGATATGTGTACTGCTCGTGACGGTTTTGGACACTTTGCAGAATTTTGAATTTTTTTTGGTAGGAATAATTATTATTTGTTTTACTCTAGGTCCTCCAATGAGTAGAAAATAATTGGAAAATTGTTGGAACTGCATGATTGAAAACCAGAAGTAAAGCCGTCATGTTCCGTTAATGTTTGTTGTGTATTTCTACAACATGCTTCATGGTCATCACAACCTACTGGAAATTGATCATGATTTGGGTTAAGTGGTGTTGACTAACAATATAACATTTTCTCCTTTAGTGATAAGAGTGAAAGCAGAAGTAAAGCCATCAAATTTCATTAATGTTTGTGCTGTATTTCTTCAACATGCCTCATGGTCAACACATCGTAATAAAAATTGCTCATGGCTTGGGTTAAGTGCTGTTAGCTGAACTTGTGACATTTTCTTTTCCCACCATGAAATCAATCAAGACATTGGTAATCATTAGTGCTTCATAGAGTTGCTGCTTGACTTTTCCAGAATCCAGGCATTACTCATTTTCAAGTTTTATAATCGAAATGTTGATGATGTATAATAAAATATCTGCTTTCTGAGACTGATTGGACATTGGCATTATTTTTAATCCTCTGGTTATTTTTTCCTACAAGTTTTGATTAAACCTATGAGACAGCTTTTGCTTTAAGCAAAAACTCTTTAGATAAATTTATTAAGAACAATGTACTAAGAAAATTAATAATAAGCTATAGACAGTATACAGAGTCTTATAGGCACAATCAAACCTATGATTAACAGCCTAAGACATACTGTTTCGGAATCGACATTCGTCTTTTATTCCTCTTCAGTATAGCTAGGACTACAGGTATGAACATGAGCGTAGAAAGGCAAAAAATTGCAAATTAACCAGATCATGACACAATTTTTTTTTTTTTCCCAAAAATATAAAGTAACCACAATACTACAAGAGATAATTCTAATAGTTCAATGCAAAATAATTTCCTATAGCATGCCTTAGACGAATTCCTATAGCATGTCTTAGATTGGGCGAAACAGCTGTCTAAGGCATGCTATAGGAAATTATTTTGCATTGAACTATTAGAATTATCTCTTGTAGTATTGTGGTTACTTTATATTTTTGGGAAAAAAAAAAAATTGTGTCATGATCTGGTTAATTTGCAATTTTTTGCCTTTCTACGCTCATGTTCATACCTGTAGTCCTAGCTATACTGACGAGGAATAAAAGACGAATGTCGATTCCGAAACAGTATGTCTTAGGCTGTTAATCATAGGTTTGATTGTGCCTATAAGACTCTGTATACTGTCTATAGCTTATTATTAATCTTGAGATAAACTTTCCTACAAGTTTTGGTTAAATCTTTGAGGTAACTTTCGCTTTGCACTTGTTTATACATCAATACTATCAATAATAATATGTGCTTGTCTAATCTGCGCTGATATCTACGTGAAGCGACAACTAGATGGAGGGTTCCTCACTCCATCTGAAACATAGCAATCATAAGTGAAGCCCGATGTGTTACTTTCCGAAACATTAACTGCTTTGCGCCTAAAATTTTGTACTTTTGCTTGCAACAAAGTTAGTTTATTGAGTTTTTTAAAATATTGAATGCAGTTGATCACAAAAGTGAAGCCCGATATGTTACTTTCCGAAATATTAACTGCTTTGCGCTTAAAATTTTGTACTTTTGCTTGCAACAAAGTTAGCTTATTGAGTGTTTTTAAATATTGAATACAGTTGATCACAAAAGTTGCAATATCTGTCTTATTGAGAGAATTCAAAAGTTCCTCCTCGGAGTACAGTAAACTTATTGAATGCTCTAATCGCACAATCAATTTTCTGCAGTTTCAGTGGTAATAATATTACTGCAGTATAGGGTAATTGAAATTTTTAGCTACCATAGTTCGCCCTATTTTCGTTTTATGTTTTGTGAAAGTGCAATTAGCTGGACATCTGTCAGATTTATCTCAATCTTCGGCTAATGCTAGGGTAAGCATTTCTCTGAATCAGTTTAGGTTTAACGGGTGAGGGATTGAATCCAAAACTTTTACTGTCAAATTATTGTGCGTTACTGTGATACAAAACTACCAGAGTGGTAGTAAAAAAAAGCGTTCAGTAGAAGCGTTTGTGTGAAAAAAGAAAAGATGAATACTGCAATAAGCATGTCAACAAAAATTTTAGTTATGAAATCAGGAGTTATAATGCAATTCAATCTGATTGGTTACAAGGAGTTAACTCAAACCGCTTGGGGGGAGGAGTCAACACAATAATGATAAAATGCATGTTGTTTTTGCAGGAGGGATTAAATGTGGAAAAGATTGTAGTTTAATGTGTTCGCGCACCCAAACCGTTTGACAATTCGAAAGGATAACCTACACCTGCATGCTACGCATCATGCACCGTCTATTGTGCTTCCAGGGGTGGTCTGGATAAAATGTATATAAAAGCTGATATAGGAGAGAGGCGAAAGACGCTCAACATTTGGCTTAAACAGACACAGGACAGAGGTGGAGTTGAGGGCACAAGGCTCGATACCAAGGACACAAAAAAATATCCGAGGCCAAAGACAGCCTTTTCGAGTACAGACCCTTTCTAGGGCAAGGACACAGGTGCAAGTGTTCTAAAAAAAAAAAAAAAAATAGTAATAATACGGTTTTCAAAATTTTTTTTCACGCGTTTAAAAAAAAAGTCTTCAAAAATTTTTTCCGGTGATCTCACAAAAACAAAATCCAAAAATCTCCAAAAAAACAAGTTTTTCAACAAAAAACGATCTACAAAATTTTAAGGATTCCAAAAATACTGCTGTTCTCGAGCCGAAGACAGGGCAATTTTTGAGGACTTCAAGCTTCGAGGCCAAGGACTTCAAAATGTGTCCTCGAGGACTCCATCTCTGTAAACGAAATGTATCAGTAGAACTGAAAAACAGTTGAAAGCTGAAAACAAAATGTAGGCCCTTCAAAACATTGTGATCAGATCTTTCCACCGAGTCACCCTCCACCAAGAGGAATTCAAAAGAGGAAGAAGCGGACCTTTGAAACCAGCCTCTAGTGCCCTTCAGTGCAGGCCCGGTGCCACGGAGAGCATTCTGGGGCTGTGCCTCCCAAATGACTGCTTGTGCCCTCCAAGCGAGGACCGTGCTCCGAAGAAATTAACAGGCTTGGGGCCTACTGAAGTGCAAATCGAGGCCTAAAACTCTCAAATTGGTGCTTATCGCCTTAGAATTTGCGAGCAAGAACTGTTTTTTCGTAGTTTTTGTGGACTCACACCGGATTTTATGAAACTTTGGGGACGAAGACCTTTTTTTTGGTCTTCATTTTAGGATTCGTGGAAAATCGCAAAATTTTGAGATGGAAACCACAGTTTGTGAAAATTTTTGAACTGAAGGCCTTTTTTTTACGTCTTCTCCTTTTTTATTTGATCCACACTCTTGAACTTACGTAAATAAACTTCTCGTGCTCCCCCAAAATTCATTTCTGCCCCCCTAGTCACGCTATCCTGACACCGGGCCTGCATCAGTGGCCTATAAATTAATTTTTGTAATTTTGTTGTATTCACCAAGTTGTGTTGGCCAGGAGACAGCAAAGAAACCTTTTGGTCTTTGAATTTAGCTGCCACGTCTTGTCTACCACACACTGTGGACTTGTGGAGTCTTCACGGTGTCCCTTTTTATTGCTGAACGCTGAGCAAGGAATCGAACCCAGATCTAGCTTTTCAGTAACAGACACTCGATCACTGATTGGCCATACGTTATTTTTTTTGTGAGAAAGGTAGAAAAAAATTCACGTTTAATTTATCAAAAAGACAATACTACTTCTCGTGATGCATAATCTGACCCAAATTTAACCGAAACAACAAAGAATTGCAATAAGTCTGTGATTTCCGTCATCCAATTCAGCATAATATTATGGCCACCCACAGAATACGCTGTTAAGCTGTTACGCCCGTAAGCGCCGTTTTGTATAGTGTAGACACCCTCGACGTACGAGCGTAAAAAATTTTGTAATTTTGTACGCACAGTGTAGATGGCCCTTAACTGACTTTGAAATCACTAACCTATAAATCAGCGATTCAATTTGTACATTTAGAGTCGGTTTCAGCTGTGCTTTGCGTCTGTATACAAAAAGTCGGAGCATTGTGCCAAAAGTCTGAGGTTTTTAATTCAAAAAACGTACCAACGTACCGTACCCGTATCTTTACAAAAAAGCGTACCGTAACAACGTACCGTACCCGCACCTTTACAAAAAAACGTACCGTACCAGCGTACCATACATCTTATCGAAAATTGAGGCGTATCGTACCGTACCTACGTACCGTACTGCCATCCGTGCTAATGAGTTCAACTTATGATGCACTTTCAATTCTCAAACTTTCAGATTTTTGTGGTTGCAGTGTACTATCAAGCATAGATACATCAAATTTGCAAATAGGTGCTCCTTTTACTTTTTTTTCCTCTACACTAGTTAGTGTACTTGGGTGCTAGCCTGGCGCCACTGTGTTGTACTTAATAAATAAATAAATTGATTCATCGCAAATCATAGAACTTCACACAAACTCCTTATGTGTTATGCACCTACAGTCAATTTTTTTTTATACTTAAATCTGAATATAATTTCATATTTTTGTGGTTTTGGTGTACTAATAAGCATAGATACATCAAATTTGCAAGTAGATACTCCTTTTATTTTTTTTCCTCTTTACTTGGTAGTGTGTTTGGATGTTAGTCTGACGCCATAGTGCCGTACTTAATAAATAAATTGATTCATCACAAATCATATAACTTTGCACAAAGTTCTAATGCGTTATGAACATACGGTCTATTCTTTCTTATCCTTAAATTTAAATTAAAAAAATATTTGTCCTTAGCGCAGCAGTCAGCACTTAAAATTTAGCAGACCTGCGGCATTGTAGCTTGTAAAACCAGACTTTGGCTATGCTGCCCAAGTGCCCATAATAAGTAATGGCTTACTAATTAATAATTAATCAAGATGAAAAACAGTTTCATAACACATTACTTACTAGGCCTAACCATACATGATCAGTATCATAAAACTAGGCATTTTTATTGAGAACTTTCAAGTGGTAAGCAGGGAGCACTTTATTTTACTGTACAAAATGTAGGCTATGTCATATTTCGACATGAGAACAGCAATCATTCAAAAGACACTCAAACTTGGTGACATGCAAAAGCTAAATACAAATCTTGAAGTTACAGTACTGCGTAGTAATAACTCTTTCAAAACTCAGCATCTAACTGGCTGTATTGCAAATTAAAAAGCAAAAAAGCAAGCACTTAAAGGCTCAAGTGAACACTTTAATCTTAATAAACACTCAAACTGAGAGGCTGGTGCATAATGAATACTACTAATTACCACTATACAAAATAGAAACTAAAGTACTGCAACGTACAAAAATTAGACAGAAGTAACCACTACACGATCTAGCCCATTATGAATTAGAGCTAACCACGAACTTACTTCACTACACCCTGAAACTCATTTGGCATCTAGGCTAGCAATACCAGTACTAGCTTTTCTCAAAACATAAAAAAAAATCATAACTACATACCCATAGAAAATAGAAAGTACAGTAGACTGTAGTAGTCTACACTAGGTTTATACTAGTCTTGGTTGTTAAGATACTGAACATCTGAAAATTGAATGCTTTCAACATAGTACATCTTATTGAGCAAGAAACTAAAAATAACGTAAATAAGGTAAGACTAAGGTAAGACTAAAACTAAGACAGAAACTGAAAAACAAAAAAGTTAAAATCGACAACGGGAAACACTTGTTACGAACGATAAAGTCTTTCTAACCCGGTTTTGTGATATGTGTCAGTTTGCCAAATCGTTTCTGGTTAAAGCTTAATTCTTAAATTTGAATATCTGCCAAGACTTGCCAATCCGAACCATTTTGTGTTTTCTGCACGGCGACGATGCGGAGTATTATAGCCAATTTTAATGGCGTGTAGGAGAGCTATGCCAAA
This sequence comes from Trididemnum nubilum, assembly GCA_963965965.1. Lineage (NCBI taxonomy): Eukaryota > Metazoa > Chordata > Ascidiacea > Aplousobranchia > Didemnidae > Trididemnum > Trididemnum nubilum. Next base: position 50,941,467 of record OZ014469.1, read on the forward strand.
CTCTCCCAATCCCTTTCTCCTTCTCACAACTGAGCACTTAAATCACTGATTTTTAATGGAATTTATTATTACAGTCATTAACAAAAGTTTAAGACCACCCTGTTTTTTTTCGAATAAATCAAAAACGAACCATTTTTAGTGTACATACATTTCATTTGTTAGACTTCTTTTCGAATTCTATCACATCTCTAATGCAACAAAGTTTATTTGTACTCATTTTATAGCATTAATTCTCAAAAAGTCAATATTTTGTATGTCCGTCATTGTTTTGGATGACTGCATCTAGGCGTCGGAGCATGCTGTTGACGAGGTTGGCGCAGTATTCCTTTGACATCTCTTTCACCCAAACTTCTTTTATGGCCCGGCAAAGGTGTGGAAGACTTGAAGGCTGGTTTTCGGCGACTTTATCCTTCATTACCGTCCATAATTTCTCAATCGGGTTGAGATCAGGGCTGTTTCCAGGCCAGTCCAAGACCTTCACTTTCTTCTTCTTCAGAAAATTCGTCACCAACTTCGATCTATGGCACGGGGCGCCATCCTGCATAAATAAATTGCATCTATGGACTGGCATGTGTAGCTGGAGCTTATCAGAGAGCAATTGAACGTACTTTTTGCCATTCATGTTGGTTCCACTAGGTGAAAAGAACAAGCCACCGATCCCATGTTGCGACATTGCACCCCAAATCATCTGGCTTGGGGGGTGTTTCATGGTAGATGCCGTATACTTGTCATCATAACGCTTGCCAGGAGGTCTCCTCACATGCCTTTTTCTTACGACGAACTGTTAGAAGGTTGACTCGTCTGAGAATAGAACTTTTGACCATGGTTGAATAGTCCAATCACGGTGTTTCTTGGGCAAACGCCAGCCTCTTGGCTTTCATGACTGGTGTGAGTCTCGGTTTTCGGGCTGGTTTATACGATTTTAGGTTGAATTCTCTGCTCAAACGTCGGGAAATGGTCATCTGAGTCACTCTCGTACCGTTTCAAAGTAAGGCGGCTTGAAGTTTCTTTGTAGAACTTGTTGGAGAGCGAACTGCCATCCTTCGAATGAGGTTATCGACACGGATGCTGGTTTTTCGAGGTCTACCACTGCGTTTTGTGTCACAGAATATTCCTTCAGAGACATATTTGGTAATTGCCTGGTGTACTCCTGTCTTGCTAACATTCAGACGCGCTGCAATTTGACGTTCGGACACTCCTTCTTCGTGCAGAATGACTATTTGAGCCCTCTGAATCTCGGTCAAGGACTTTTTTTGCCCATTTTGGACTAGGCGAATTTTCGAAAAAATGCCGATTTTTCAGTTCAAGTAAAATAATGAACTAAGAAATCTAATTGATTGATTACAGGGGCGGATCCAGGGGGGGAATCCGGGGGTCGGATCCCCCCCAAATTTTCAGACATTCGAAAAATTTATAGAACGTTTTAGAATTTAACAATGCAAACATTCTTATTTCAACGGCATCATTTTAATTTACGCTTTCCTAGCGTGTGCTTCAAGTCACCACCGTTTTGTTATGAATTTTAGTTGTGTATTTTCTACTGTACCATTTGAAAGCGCAGTGTATAGACCAAACCGGTACCGCTGTATAAAATGTGCTGCTACACTGTGCAACGTTACGAAGGATGTATACAGCTTTCGGTATTTCAGAAGTCAAGAAAATTGCTCCCTTCTGCCGTGCGAGTCAGTGCAACTGCTTTTCAAACCTGGAAATTCTCAAATGGAAAAGATCAAAAGAATATGATCAAAAGCATATCCGACACTGCTCCAACACTGTTGCAATTCGAAAGTCACACTTTTTCTTTCTTCACCTTCTCTTCAACTCTTGCTTGTTATTGTTTTGACGCAAATGAAAACACTGACAAGCGAAGTAAAATGAGAATTTGCAATAAATCGTCTCTCGTAAGTTCTTAACTTTAGTTTTCAATCCGTGATTTAAGCCTGTAAAAGGACCAAGGAGAAGCTAGCTCCTGTGAGCAGCATTTTCTCTAAAAGACAATAAAGTAATTGCTAATTGCGATACCGTATGGGTAGTTTGAGAAAGTAGGCTACGCAATCCCTGCAGATCAGGCTATTTTTTCAAATTTAGCAGAATATAAAGTGAATAAAAAAACAGAATATTTTTTAACACAAATTAGGTACCCGTATTTGCAATTGCAAGCAAAGATGAATAGGCAGCCGTAAAGAGCATCGAACTCTAGCCCTTACGCTCTAGAGATTAACGCCTTGCCGCTACTCTACCTAATTGTTCAGCCTGCTAGTGCTTCACTCCAAAAGTGAAGTGGAAAATAACAGCACACTCCCTTGGTGTTGTAGGCATACTGTGAAAGACACTTACGGGTAAGGATAGTATAATAGTACCGGTATAATAAGTAAGCAGCTGTTGAGCAAATCAATCGCAGTGAAAGCAATATAGATTGCTACTCGTTGGCGCATCGGTTAGGTGCCGAACTCCTAAGCGAAAGATAGCAAGTTTGACTCCTCGCTGCTGCGCTTTCGTCTCTTGCAAGTAAATGTGACCATAAAAATTGTCCTTGTAACAGAGTTTGTTTGGAAAGAATACGAGTCTAGATGATATCGATAATTTTTAGACGCATATAATTAGCAGTACGCGAATAATAAGTTTAATTTGCCATGCCGAAAGCAAAAAAACAGAAATCTTTAAAGAGTTTTTGGTAAGTTATTGTGCATAAGCAACTGCGTATTTATATCGTAATATACTGTAAATTGTTCTATCTATCGCTGTATAAATAGGTATGATAACGACAACATTTTACCTTTGGTAGATTCTTGTTTGAAATTGAACTGCTATGCCACTTAGGCTATTAGTTTATAAGAAGTACTGTAAAAGACTTGAAAGTTAAAACCGTTACTCGTAATGATCGTGGTCTGATGCCGTAGTCTAGTTACTTTTCCAGAAATTTAAGCAATGAAAATAATGTGTAGCTGTGTTTATTTATAATACTTAGGCATTACGTAACTCACTATAAAAGTGACAAGACTATACGGCCCCAGGTTCTGGAAGAAATAAGATTTTGATCATAAATGCCAAGAAGTTTATCGGTATATTTTTGCTACGACATTATGTCTTTTTTTTTTTGGGTATCCTTCCACACCCAGGCCTTCTACTAGAACTGCAGCGGACAGCAGCCAAGATGAGGAGGTTTTGACTATTTCTTAATCTGACATCCAGGACGATGAAACAATTTCAGAGCATCAAGCCATCAGTGTCGAGGAGCAGCTGTTACAAGAATCAAACGATTTGTCAATGGCAACCCATAGTGATAGTGAGCCTGAGATTTCTACTTGTAATCGTACTATGGACTCCACAATTTTGTCAGAGCAAGCATCTATGACAGCAGCAACGCTACACCTGGAAGATGAACTTGAGCAGATGGATTCCGATACAGGTACCGCTATTGCTAAAACTACAGAAAATACGGACGAGAATAACAATACACTGCCGGTAGCATCATCCACCCATCCGTCAACAATTTTAGAAATTTCTTCAGCGTTTTCAGATAATATTGACATTGGCCAAGTTGTCACTGGTAGCTATTCTACAACTGATCCGAAATCCAAATATCTTTGCCTGAAACATAATTATGTCCCAAAGAATAAACAAGATGTCGCATCTGTTCAAGTCACATCTGGCTCTCGAAAAGGTTCGCAATTATCGTTTCAAATTTCTTGGTTAGAGCAATACTCTTGGCTGGTTTATAGTCCCAGTCTTAAAGGATAATTGTGCAAAATTTGCGTTTTATTTGCTACAAGACCACAACATAGCACGAAAGAAAAGCTTAGCGTTTTTGAAAATGATGCATTTCGGAAATATAAAAAAGCCAAAGGTAAAGATGGGTACCTAAACATTCATGAAAATGCAACATATCATAAAGATGCAGTTGTTGCTGCAACAATGTTTCTTCAGTCTTTCAGAAATCCGATTGTTCAAATAGAAAGTCAACTAAGTGAACTCAATTGTACTAATTACGAAGACAATATCTACGTTGTTAAAAGGCTTATTGAAGCTATTCTTTTGCTGGGAAGACAAGGATTGCCGCTTAGGGGAAAACGAGATGACAAAATTGACTTTGAAAACGAGGCTGCACATAATGAAGAAAACTTGATTGCTCTTTTGTGTTACACTGCAAAAAGTGACAAGATTCTAGCAAACCATCTGATACATTGTAAACGCAATGCCAAATATACATCAAAAACTATTCAAAATAAAATTATTTCTTTAATACGTTTGGTTTTGCACGAAAACTTGCTTGCTCCTTTGAAGGCAGCAAAGCCATCTTTTTATTCTGTGATTGCAGACGAGGTTACAGACACGGTGACCAATCAGGAAGTTCTTTCCCTATGCATCAGATACTGCGACCAATCAGACGAAACTTTAAACAGTACAGTTCGTGAAGTGTTCATTGATTTAGTGAATTTGGAAAGAACAACGAGAGAAAAAATTGCCGAAAATATTGTCAAGCTTTTGGAGGAAGCAGGTCTGGATCCTCAAAATATAAGAGGCCAAGCTTACGATGGAGCAAAGAACATGTCGTCAGATGGAAAAGGGGTGCAAGGCATAATAAAGCGCACGCAAACTGACAAAGTTATTTACGTTCATTGCAAGTGTCATGTTTTAAATCTTGCAATCTGCGGTGCTTGCAAAGACTCCCAGGTTCGAGACCTTATCAGTAATATCAACGAAGCGTTTTTATTTCTTAATTTCAGTCCAAAATGACAACGTTTTTTTGAAAAAGTTATAACTTTCAAAAATCCAGAATCTCGGGTGAGTAAGTTAAAAGGCTTGTGCAAAACAAGGTGGGTTGCAAGACATGAATGTCTTGAGAATTTTATCATGCTTCTTCCAGCTTTAATTTGTTTCTGGACCGAAATTACTTTTCCTGGTAATGTTTTTGAAGAGGACTGTGACTGGAACTGGGACTCGGATACTAAATTGAAAGCCACTGGATTGTTGACATACCTTGAAAAATTTTCGTCTATATGCACGTTGATCGTTCTTCGCAACACGTTGGACTACGTTAGACCACTTGCTACCAAACTGCAAAAATCTGACATTGATATTTGGCATGCTTATGGACTGATAGACGAGGTTTTGTTGTCAATTGAGAATTTACGTAAAAATATTTGCGATCACTTTAATGACTGGTGGAGTGAAATTAATGATCTTTGCGAATCACCATCAACTGTTCCTAGATTAATGGCAGTGCAAAGAAATAGAAGAAATGTTCCTACTTTTTGTGATCCAACTCATTGCGGGTGCGCCTCGAATCCATGTCCCTAGATGTATTATATCCGTTCAATTGCCATCCCTTTTGTGGATCATATGCTAGCGGAAACAAAGGAATGATTCCAAAAACGTGTAAATGTTGGGATGTACCAGTTTATTCCTAAACTTCTACAGAAAAATTTTTTAATTGAACAGGAGTCGCTTAGTTTTTAGCAAATCCCCAAATGCTGCTTCCAGAATCTAACCGATGGATATACTTGTGGAAGCAACGTATCAATGGTGAATTGCCAGCTACGCTAATTGAAACCCTGCGAGCTACAGATAAAGGCTGCTTTCCGAAACATTCACACCTTGCTCATGATAGCATGCGTATTTCCAACATCAAGTGCATCGGCCGAGCGTTCCTTCTCTCTTTTGAGACGACTTAAGACCCACTTACGTTCAACCATGGGCGATAAACGCTTGTCGGGATTAACACTAATGTTTTCTCACTATAGTGTCCCAATTAACATTGATACTGTTGCAAATCACTTCGCTCAAATGCATCCTAGACGAATGTTCATGAAAAGCGCTATACTCGTTGAGGATTTAGCACACACTTAACATATACCTGCTGTAATGTAGTTTACTCTTACTGAAGCTTCTGGAACCGATCCTTTAATTTTTCAAAACTTCACTATAGTAGACTATTATTTTTAACTAAAGCATGATAGACGCTTTCTCGAGAAATTATTACCATTACGCTAATATTGCCTCTCGATGTGAGCTGTGAAGTTTATCTATGGCTAGCTGGTATACAGCCAGTGACATAGCTACAAAGGGTTTAGATTGACAACTTTCTGCCCTTTTCAGCCGAATATTAAAATCAATTATGTTTTTTGTCACCTTATTTCTTCAGTAGCTTGATTCGGCGTAATTAGACTAAAATTACTATAAAATCACTTATTTTGGCTTCAAAAATTGTAAAATTTTCTCAGTATGGCTTGAACTTGGCCCCTGCTTCCCCTTTGCTGTGATTGTCGCAGCATTGTAAATCCCTCCCTTTGGTAAATCGTGACTACACCACTATACGTTATATACTAGTATAGCCATGCAGTATAGCCATTCTTGTTCAATAACAATATACGGTTTCAATTTTTTTTGCAAAATTTGGATCCCCCCAAACCAAATGGCTAAATCCGCCGCTGGACCAATTAACTCTAAAACAAACAAGATGATGCAATAGAAATAATTGGCTGATGCAATAATACGTCAGGTTAAAAAATGATCAATTTTTAGGGTGGTCTTGAACTTTTGTTAATGACTGTATAATGAATAAAGAAAAATACAGAAAAAACAAAGTAGTCTCAAAATACGATGTAAGGGCCAATTCAGGGTCTTTCTTCCAATCTACAACTCTGTTCCCTCACAGTCAATAGTCAACTCCATAAACAAGGATGGAGAAGAAGGGAAGGGAAGGGAAGGAATCGCAAGACGCAATTTACCCAAGTTAAGCAGCATTTAACATGTTTCACCAAAAACTGACACTGTTCACTGAATTCACTCATTTTTGTCACTAATGAGTTCTCAGGCTCCAAGCATGTTTAAATAGTTCCAAGTTGTAAAAACACGTAGCATCGCCTATTGTCTAGCATCAAAGGCCATAAATTAACAAACAAAAGTTGCCAGCTGCCAGTCTTCACAATAATGCACGAAAAGAACATTCTAAACACAATAATTCTAAATACGGTCTAATTAGCCTTTGAAGATCTTTGAAGATGCGCCTTTGAAGGTGTGCTAATTAGCAGCTTATTTTTAACAAAGGATAATAATTACTCATTAATTTAACTTAAATACCGATTAGAAAATGACAAATAATCTTTTCGATTTAAGTCACAAGATTGCAAAATCCAATAATTAATCAGACACAAACGCACTAGCAAAGATGTAAAATTGGGTCTTCAGTCATTAGTTGAAAAGCAGGGCAGATTATTTTTAATGATTTTAACAACATTGAAAAAAGCCCAACTTTAGATACAGCTCTAAGCATTGGAAAAATTGCTCAAGCTCAAAAAATCTAGGCCTATGTCATGCGTTCCACAGAAACAACAAAAGATTCTAAAAAGCGGTTATCTACTTAGAGGATAACATCTGTTTAGCACTCTAGACATCTACAATTATTTCTAAATGTAGCCTTGTAAATATGCTGCAGCTTCACTGTATAAATATCGTTACAGAGAGCAGCATGACAATAACGATAGGCAATTTTTCTGCTTTTACAAGTTCTCTCAGCTGTAAATTGCAAAACTGTACAAAACTTTTTGTACAAGCAAAACTCTAAACATATCAATATACTGGTAGGCTCCCTTCTCATTCGGCAGTAATGGTGTGAAAGGATTTCAAAACAGTAAACAATTATAGGTCGGTAATATTGGTAGTATAATTAACAGAGGTGGAGTCCTCGAGAACACATTTGGAAGTCCTTGGCCTTGAAGGTCAAGTCCTTGGCATCGAGGCCTCAAATCCTCGAAAATTGACCTGTCCTTGGCTCGAGGACAGCCCTAGTTTTTGAATTGTTAAAATTTTGTGGAGCGCCTGAAACACTTTTTGGAAGAAGTTGTTTTGTGAAGAAATTTTAGTGAAGATTTTTTTTTTTGAGAGCACTTGCTCTTGTGTCCTTGGTCCTTGACCTCGAGCATTTCTGTCCTTGGCCTCGAAAGTGTCTGTCCTCGGAAGAGCTGGCCTTGGCCTCGGATTTTTTTTATGTCTTGGCCTCGAGCCTTGTGTTCTCGACTCCACCTCTGATAATTAAGCAATAAGCATACGAATCTTTTAAAGCAAACGTTGTTAACTCACATTGTGGCAAATATAGTTTGCTATGCAAATTCGTACCGGTATTTGTTTAATAAGAATATACCGGTTCTAAAAAGCTTTGTAGATATTGCTTGCTTTTGTTGTTATATTAAACAGGCTATTGCTACTACAACGTGACATTGCCGGTTAATCTTATCAGTAGATTTTCAAGAACCATAAAACAGAAACCGCAGAACTAGCAGCATAGTATTATTCTCGCAGAACACATGTAACTAACATTACCAAGGCAGTAAAGCTGCGGGACCATAGCTACACTTATATTCACTATGTGATGTTACCCACCATTTATGCTTTTGATCAAAAGCACTGTGTCAAATGGCTAGCATACTGCATGCTGACAAACCGTTTACTCTTGATCATTAGCTCAAAAGACCTATGGCTTATACCATGCCAGTGAACGGATATCCAGTACCAGTATTCTGCAAATGGTTTGGGCTAGGCGTTTTTGGACTCTTAAAGAGCCACCATTTGCAAAGTGCCTCTCAACAAAGAGCCCTCTGCGAAGCCCCAGTAAAGAGTCTTTAGAAAATGGGGTCTTTCTAATCTAAGAAGCTTTTTGCAAGGAAATAATTCAAACAGGGCCTTCTGCAAAGGGGCCTTCCTCAAGAAGACACCATGCATCAAGCATCTTGCATAATCGAAAGGAGCTTTTTCCAAAGAGACTAACCAAAAAGGCCCTTTCTTATAATCTCAAATGGGCCTTCTTCATAAGGATCTCGAAAAGGGGCCCTCTTCATAGGGCCCCCACAAACGGGCCTTCTGTATGTGCCACCCATAAAAGACCCTCCACAGAGGTGGCCTTTATTTGTACAAGAATGTACAAATAAGGGCCCTTCCAAAAATGTTTTTCCAATAAGGTCCCTTAGTAAAGGAGCCCTCAATGGGGTTCTCCACAAAGTACCCCTGATACCTCAACATTAATCCCACTACAATACGGCTCAACAGTAGGCGTAAATGAGCTACAAAAATTTGGGGGTCATTAGTTGCATATCTTTTTTGGGGGGGGGGCCTGCAGCACGTGAAATTAAGTGGGGGGCCTTAGGCAAACGCCCAGCTTGCCCATGCTAATGACCACCACTGATGAAGAATGCTTATAATCTAAATACTAAACATTGTTCACACAATCGTAGTTTACAGATTAACATTTGGTGTTTTGCTTAGATCAAAACAAAAAGCTTCAAGGCTCATGACAAAGACAACTCCCATAGTTTAGGTCGATTTATTCGAGATGTAGAAAAGAAAGACCTAGCAAAATTCCCGAAAGGTCTTGGAAAATTTGGGTTTGAATTGTTGACATCTGCAGTGAAACTTAAAAGTTCACTGGTAAGTATTGATCAGATTTTATTCACACAAAGCATTCTGCGTTGATATCATGAAATTGATGTTTGGGCGTTAATTTAATAGATATTGAAGGCAAAGTTTTGATATACGTCAGCTAGATTAAGATTTAAGTGGTCTAAAAATATTTGTTGAATTGGGATATGATTTGAATTTTTTTAAATTGCTTAAACGAAGACTAAAGGCAAAATCAATGGGGTATCTAAAGTTAGGCCAATCGCATAAGACTGGATTGACTTTGACCCCAGCCTTCTTGACCTAGCCGTTCTAGAGATTTCTAATTCAAATACGACGTCGGGGCCTTTAATATGTTTTAAATATTTATAACTTTTATTGGCAACCCTGACGTTCATAGCTTTATAGCGTCGTAGCACCGCGATCCCAGTTCTAACATAAAGCAATGCCACTATTAGGCTATTGCATTGAGTCGTTTTGCTGCACACTAATCAGTTAATCACTAATCAGTTTGATCTTGTCAGCAGAATAGGTCCGAGCTGGAAAAAAGAGTAGACTGTATGGTAGCCTAAATAATAAACGTTTAAGAACAATTGAAGGGCTTAGTGCATGACTATGTTAACTCATTTTTTGAAGTTTTGAGATATTGGGCTTTAAAGTTTTCAATTTTTTTGTGGTATTAAATCAGAATGTTTTTAAATTTTGATAGTGAAATGATCAAACATGTGATCATGGAATTTTTTTAAGCTAACAACCAACATAATTATTTAATTAGAACGCATTGTTTTGGTTCGTCAAACAGGTGGAACCAGTAATTAACATACTTATGCACACAATCTTTTTAATGAAAGTAATATTCTCTCTGCATTAACATGTTAAGTATCGTTAACTTGTTATTTTCGGTTTATTTATGATAACAAATACTGCCAAACACAACAGTTTGAATCAATAATTTTCATGCTCGGAATCTGCACCACTTTTTTCCAATAAAGTTTTATAAAAATGGCGATGAGGTCCTGGAATAAATTAGGTTACAAATGGGCCTCTTTTTCTTCGGATGTCTACTTCTTTCCAGACTGGGTTGTCAAAGTTTTTTTTACACTTGAAAAATCCAAAGCGCTCAACTCGTCAAACACAAACTTGGGAGATTTTGAAGGGTTCGTTGTTAATGTTTTTCGTTCTTGTAACAAAAAACTTATATTGAGTAAGTGATTAATACTGCTGGAAGTCAAGATAGACTCTTCTGGGTCCTATTTTCAAAGCATTATGTGCTGCAGCTGACAATCAAGTCGTTGCTGGCAATGAATCGGCTTTAGAGTGCTGTGGGGGCTCTGCCAACAAAAAGTAAGGTAAATATTGCATCACTATTGCTGTTGCAGTACTACTTACTAATGCATCTCAGTCGATACTTTTTGTTTAAAATTGTGCAATGCCTACTCTGATTTTCACGTACCATTCAGAACAAGATTAAACTGTTACTGTGCCGGTAAATTAAAATTTTAACTGGCATTTATTTTGCAAAGTCGCAAATAATTTTGTGCAAAACTGTGTTAACTCCACCTTTTCCTGCAAGACTATGTTAACTCATAGAGTTAGCATTGTCTTGCATGCAAAAAAGGAATTTTTACGTGAGTTAACATAGTAATGCATTGCTTATCTCAAAAATTGTGCGTGCGAGCTAAATAACACCAAGCGCAAAAAATAGATTTAAAGTAAAAACTCACCCATGTGTATTTAACTCAAAATCGCAAAAAACTGAGTTAACATAGTTATGCGCCAAGCCCTTCAATTAAAATTAAGGCTAGTAGAGTTATTATAGTAGTAGGCCATTGTTTCCAACTTAGACGGAAAAGTTTATTCTAAGGTCACAAATTACTGTAAGCAAATTCAATAGGCCTACTCAAGTACTAGCATTCATATGATCAGGGCCGACATGATAGAACGTGCTAGCGAGCTCGTAAAAGCCATTCTCTCTCGCTAAAAAGCGCTAACAAACAAAAAATCTTCCTAGACAAATTGCCATTTCTGGGCCGTCTTGCCCAACACACGCTAAAAACTGCTTGCTTGAATTTCTTTGCAAGATGTTCGTAACTTGTGTTAATATTCTCATTGTGACGTCAAATGCATTTCTACTTCAAAATAATGCGTTCAAGCCTACTGTATGTACTGCATTGTTATGGAAAAAGATACTATAACCTATGCGGTATTAATCTAAGCAAGCAAATTCTTCAACTGATAATAATTAGTAAATGAACGACAAAATTTAATTATATTTTTGGATCAATGTAAAAAAAGAACAACTTTTTCCATAGGCTACTATAATTTTTTTAAATGACGTAAAGCGTCCCTGTGATTGTTGGTGGGTAAACTCATATGTTAACAGTAACTTTAGGCTTTAGGTCTTTAGTTTTAAAAGTTTTTCAAAAGTGAGCAAGTCGAAGTACACTCTTCCTGCTTAGAACCCGTAAATCTTGAGTTAAGTCTGGCTGTTTTTAATTTTTTGCCGATATTCAGTCTCGTTTTTTCTTGATTTTGTAAACAGTTTGAGAGCATCGACGTCAATTTTAGCGGGCATGTTCGAATCACTGCTTAATTCCTATTGCTCTGTCTGCTTAAGAGAAGGCTTTTTTCTTGCTTTTGGAGCATCGTAAAATCGCAGAAGCGAAAAAGCAAGCTTTTTTCAAGTTGAACAACTGCCAAAAGAAATTCTCAATTCCTTGCACAGAGCAACAGAGCTTTATAAAATAGTTGCAAACACAAGAAAATCACTGAAATTTTATCGTTGTGAATGAGCACAAATGTTAGTGTCTTTGATTAGTTTGAATTCTTTTTGTTTTGTTTTTTTTGGTTTATTTTGCTGCCGAGGCCAGCATTGTTTTTAATTTGTACTTAAATTTTGAGCAAAAGTGAGCTTCTTGTTTTAAAAAATCATTCTTATAAAAGGAGTGTATTGCTATTTTTGTCAACTGATACTACTCAACATTTCTTTATCAGTCGAAACAGCAAATGGTTCTCAATGCAATTCCCTTTTTTTTAGTGGTCTAATAGCAAACATGACGACGATTTTAATTATTTTCAGCAAAAATTGGCTTTAGTTGGAAGTTTTCAACATTTCGCCATTAAATTTCTGAACCAAAAATATTTCTCGCATGCTTAAAGAGTGCTTCCAGATCCTCTTTAACCCTATAAAGACTAAGCGGGGTCGATTATCACCCAGTGGTTCTTTCTTTCTGCATATCTCAGAGATTAATCGCACCAACAATTTGAAATTTCTTGACTTTGTCCCAAATTTAGTTATCATTCACTTACCAAAATTTGAAAGCGTTATTACTTGTATTCTGAAAGTTATTAGCAATTAATTAACTGTATGTTCAATAAAACTAGCTTTAACAAGATTTAAGATAAAAAAGAGAGAAAGTTTTAGGAGCGCAGTGTGGGAACTGGCTAAACTAACAAAAGTTTCACGCTCACTGAGATTGAAGAATGCAGAGAAGGATATCAAAAGGTCACGCAAAAGTTACTCGATTACCTTATGTCAATAATGATCAAATTTGCTTTGCTAGGAAAAAGCTTTAGAAATCATCATTTATTAGTCCGGTAGCGAAAGCCAAATATCCTGTTCAAAAATTTCTCGCTGAAAAAAAGCAAAGCATAATTTCTTGATTTTATTTGCTGTATGTTTGTGTATATTGTTATTGTTGTTGTTGTTGTTGTATATTATTATATTGTTCAAATCAAATTTGTGTTCAACGTATGTTTTAATGATTAAAATAAAGACCGTAAAATTAACGACCAATTGGTCAAGCGGTAACGCGTTTGCTTCTGGAACGAGAGGTCTGAAGTTCGAATCTCGCGCCGGTGAAACGGAACACACTGTTGCCGACGGCTAGCCATTGCTGCGACTTTATTTTGAAGAGCTATGTTGCCCGAGGGAGATGGCCATTGCTGCGACTTTATTTTGAAGAGCTATGTTGCCCGAGGGAGATGGGCCACGTAAACTCGTTACGCGTTTCGGCGTAATACAGCGAGTATCATGAAGATTTGATTGGACATTAAAATTATAGTGCGCCAGTACGATTATTTGCCAGTCTCTTTATCAATTTTGCCGCAAATCAGCGCTATAAAAATAAATAAACAAAAACTTTTGTGTAAAAGTCAAGGAAACATAGTGATGCCAATGTCATAACATAGTAATGTAACAAAGTTTGAAAAAGGTTTGCCAAAGAACAATTTACAAAAACCAAAGAATTTATAAGACATGTATCTTGAGAGTTGTGACTATAGTAGTGAGTATGAATATTGGCTTAGAATGTGCGCAGTAAATAGATTAAAATTCCTATATAGTATTAAAAATTATGCTTTTTTTTGGATAATATCACTTATAATTATGGGTGGGTAAAAAACAATTAACTTTAGAAACAGAAAAGCGCGGTGGTGAAGAAGATCATGAGCTTTAAGCCACTTGATGCAGCAATACACCAACAACAAGGCCATAGTCAGACGTGTTGTGTACTCAAGGGTCTGCAATTTGCAGTTGGGGTTCAATACATTTCGTCGGACACAAGAAGGCTGAAAAAGAGAAAAAACTTGGGGTCGATTTCATTCAAAGATAAGGCGAAGACTAACCAAAAAAGATCCTCCACATCTAAAATTGAAGCTAATATCGCTAAGTTGTAAAGAGAGGAAGTAAAAAAGAAAAAAATTTGTCAAAAGGCCGAAGTTCTAACATTTTAACCCCGAATCCTATCATAAAAACGTGATGCCTGTTTGTTAAAACCGTAAAATTATGAGCATCAGCAGAAAAAAATAAATGCTTGCAATTTAAAAATTTACTTCACTGCTTAACTAGTTAAAATTGTCGGTTCAAATGATAAATCGAAAAAATCAGTCATTTTTAGGCATTTGTTAGTATAAAGTTCTGCAGTATCTTCAATATTTCTGACGTGATATATTTTTCAGTATCATAAAGAGCTTACAGTATAAGCCGTTAAAGAGTATAGTAAATAGGTAAGCAGTTTGGTTCTGCTTACGCTTAGTTAATTTTTAGTAAATAGGTAAGCAGTTTGGTTCTGCTTACGCAGAGAAATGATTATTTGCAAGCTTGAATGGGGCCAAAATCGTTTTATGTTTGAGGCTGAACCCAAATGTCATACATAATAATTTTAAATGCTTTTGATATGATTATTTGGTGTGTTTTAACTTAGCCATGACTGCTTTACTAGTTTGGCCGATTTTTGTAATTTGGAATGTTTGCGATAATTTTTTTCCTGTGTGTTCTACGATCTCCTACTGTCACCAGTTTATTTTGTTGTTCGCGAGTCATCAGTTTCATGACGTCATAATTACGTTGCAATTTGACTTGACTTTGTTACTATAAGTTCGTATAGCTTGGATTTCTCTGAATATTCGAGCACTTTTGCCGTTAGTATAAATAGGTGGGTTTTTCTACTCTATCATTCTAATAATTCGAGGATTCTAATAATTCTAGCGTTCTGAATATTAATTTTGTAGATAGTTTCGCCGAGATTGCGTATCTGTGATTGGCTTGTTTTGCGTAGTGTGCGATCTTAATTGGTGAATCGCAATAAGTTTTAGTGGAGTGATTTCCTCAGAGACAATTTGTTTTGTTTTCAATCTTAAATAGAAAGTTCTTAATTTCAGGTGAGTGTGCTGCTTTTTGCCATTTAAGAAGTTTAACTGAACTATCAACTGCAATTTTGATTCATCAATTAGCATCTTAGTGATTTTCTGGTTTAAGTGGATGTGGACCATAATTCTGGAGATTGATTAAAGGCTGAACTTTAGCCAAGTATCAATATCGCGATACCAAATGAATTGCCAGAGCTCATTTACAACAATTCCTAGAGCGTGCTACATATTATTCGCTATAAAACTATAATTTGTTTTGGAAATTAACTCTTTACTCGGCAGTGAATTAAGCGGTGAGGATTTATCCAAAGTATTAGATCGTCACTCTCACTTCCTCGTGATTGAAGGATAAGGAAGTATGGTACACTCAGTCATATAATATTTTGATGAAAGAAGAACCAATTGGTAAAAAGTTATTTTACGGTGAAAACAGAAAATGAAATCACAATTGCTCAATCAACTGATCAGTGATTATGTTACCGTTTTAATCATTAGCACTTTGTTGAATTAATAAAATTTTCAACGTTATTACGATAGAAATGGTAGCGAAAGAAGGGTTTGCTAAACGTAATAATAGTTTAGGTTTATTTCACCCAACGCTACAAATACGCGCAGGCAGGAAACAGCAAAGACCAATTGATCGCTGAAGTCTATATTGTTCCTACAAGCAGCATTATTCCACAAAGTTCAAATCAAATCTTTAGTATACTTGCTGTATTACGCCGAAGCGTGTAACGAGTTTACGGGGCTCATTTCCGCGTCATTGCACCCGGAAAACATAGCGCTTTTTAAAGAAATGTTGCAGCGGTGGCGAGCCGTTCTACAAAGTTTCAAAATACAACATTACATAAAAAGAATTATTACTACTGTATGTCTGAATTATTAATATAGGAAACGATGAGGTAGTTCTGAAACTACGCGATTAAAAACGATTAACAATAACTTTGCTCTAAGCGACTATTTTTACAAATATTTAATACAGTAATACATGTTGCGATAGATAATGAAAAAAAAAATTTTACGCGTCATATTGTACAGTACTCAAAAAACAAGATGTCTCTGCTGCTTTCTCTGGCAACAAACAATACTGTTTATCAAATTAATTAGACATTCATTTTTTGTGTCAATTGAACAAATATTAATCGGTTTATTGTAGCTTCATGACATACAAAACAAAAAAGGATTATCTTCTGAAAAAAGAAAAACAAAAATTAAAAAAAGCGTTTAATATTGGCAATGAAGAAAGCCGCGAATAGGTAATGGTTTTGTAAAATTAAGCAAAATTCATTTAAGAATATTATTCAGATTAATTAGAGTTGTTGCCCTGTTTACTACGAGTTCAACAAGCTCAGTTAATCTGTTTGGCAAATTTGCACGGTTGTTTGAAATTCAGTCATGCTGAAACAATCCATCAACTTATCTGTATGTTTTGATATCGCGTAAAAGAGAAATCTTTGTTTCTTTTAACAACGCTAATCGATAATTTCTTTCGACTGAGCCATCTCATAATTAATGATTATATCTTGAAAATTTTAAAGCATGATATCAAATAAAACATTTTTGCAGAAAGACTATTAAATTTGCTACACGTTGCAGATTCAAATTTTTTTCTACGTGGCGTAGTTCATGAGATACAGCCGCGCAAAGTTCTGGGGTCGATTCTGCAAAACCTTAGGCCTGGGGAAAAAAAAAAGGCTTAGTTCGAATAGGGTTAAGTTAGCAAGGAATATATGATGTTTTTTCTCTCGAACTGCTTTCCTCAATCGCTCGAAGCAACTTAGCGAGAAAGAATAACGTAACGGAATTAACAAGGCTGTACATGCACGTGCAAAAATGACCTCTTACGTTTAGCTAGTATTTCGTTCGTTAGCGTCTCTTAAAAAAACTCGTTAATTAAAGCGAACGAGGAAATTTCTGTCATGTGGGCCCATTTCAATTATTTATTTGTCGAAAACCCAATAACAAAGACAAATATAGCTAAGTTGTTTAAATAAAAACTTCCGATCGGGGATTGTGAAAGGACCCACGAGGAGTATTTGAGTCAAACAGCCACCGACTAAAAATTAAATCCAAAATATGAGCATGAAGATAAGAATAGTTAAAGTACAAGTATAAGAGCTGGTTAAACGGTTATATTCTGTAACAGCCAGGATGAAAAAAGAAACACGTAATTGATCGTCGAATAACATTTGTTTACACAATAATTTAAAGCTATGATAAAATAATAGTTTTATGTTAGAAGGTATAAAATTCCAAATTTTAACGCTTTGATGGAGGAAAGATTTTTGTATCAAGGAAAACCAGTGTATTGATTTTTGCTAATCTTGGTTGGTGCTTATTCCATTTACAATATAACGTCAAGCATAGTAGATAATTTTGGGCGAAAACCAAATTGATTATTGTGCAAAATTTTCTGTTTTTTTAAGAAAATTTTATTTGTCTTGTAACAACAAGTTTTTCAAAGATCTTTGAGAAGTTGGATAGAATGGAAATAGGACGGTAGTGATTCACCGTCGTCTTAGATTTTTAAGAAGTTAGATAAAATGAAAATAGGACCGTAGTTATTACCCTTTGTCTTAGATCCAATTTTAAATATAGGTATAATTTGGCCGATTTTTAGGCATTCTGGAAATACACCAAATTCAAAAGCAAAAAACATAAATGTGCTATATGCACGTTACGAAGGCTGAGGGAATGAATGGCATTATAGATTTCATTATAGCGAGGTGGTTACGCCTTTTGGTTGAAATTTGTGAAAAGATTTAGCCGGGGAATGTATTTTGTTCGTCAACTTGATTCCTATCGAAGTAAAATGTTTATGAACTTTCTCGGCAATTTGTTGATTTTCGATTAATATTGATCATTGTAAATTAATTGATCGATTTTTTTGCTAACCGTTTTTGGTTCGTTGAAAGGAACTACAGGTTTAATTAATTTCCAGGTTTTTCTCGGATTGTTTATATTATTCAAGAATTGTTCTCCAAAACATTTCTTTTTTGCTGTGGTTTTAGCTTCGTTGAGCTTAGTAGCAAAATTTTTGAAGATCTGTTTCGTTTTTTGATTACCATTCAAATAATGACTTCTGTACGATTTTCTTTTTTGTGGGATGTTCTTTTACAATCCAAGATTAGGCTTGAAGTCTGTGCTGCTTTCATGAAAGTTTTTTTTGTTGGTGCATGAATTTTAATCGTATTTTCTATTGTCTTGAGAAACTCGGAAAAAAGTTGGTTAAAATTATTCTTATTAGCAAATGATAGAAAGCAACTGAAGATTCGATTCCAATTCAATACAAAAAACCTCAGGATTAAATGTACTTTTATCTCTACAAAAAAGATTTTCAGGGTTGGATTTGGATGTAGAGTAGTTAAGGGTTAAGAAAAACAACAAGATAATGGTCGTTTACGGCGGTTTGAATGGCTTCTGGAAAAAGCAGCTTGGGGTCATTGGTTATAATGTTATTGGTGATAGTGTGTGAAGTGTTAGTAATACGAGTAGGTATAGTAATTATTACTTAATAACATATTAATTAACTTATTCGAAGAAAAATTGTCGTCTTTGGGGCAGTGTTTATGTTGAAATTTCCCAAGAGATAAAAAGTTTGGTTTGAGTTTGCAATTTTGTCAATACTAGAGTTAACAGCACCAATAAAATCGTCACGTCTGCTGGTTGGGTAGCGATAAGAGGATCCAACAACATAATTGGCTTTATCTTTAACATTTTGCAGTTTTATCCAAAAATTTTCACTATCGGCATTTTCAATATTGTATTCTTGAATAGTTTCAAAGTGAAAGAAAGAATTCAGAGTAATTGAATGGTTTCAAAGTGGAAAAAATGGCTTCAAAGTGGAAATAAGTGGTTTTAAAGTAGAATAGTTAGATTTAGACCCCTTTGATTTTGTTACTGCATTGGCTTAGTATTTTGCAACTTAAGTCCTAACCTATTGGAAGACTAAAGGTGCGTTTAGACTGGACACGAAGCAATGCGAAGCGACACGAAACAACCAAAATTTGACGTCATCGACAGCTTGCAAAAGGTTGCAACCAGTCGCAACTTTCGCAAGCAGTTGTGCAACATCGCTTGCTTGTAGGCTGTAATAAGATAACCTACTAAATCACTGATCGGATTTTTATGATCGCAGTTTGCTAGAAAATCATATAGCAGTATATTTTTATGGTGTGGCGCCTATTTATCAGTCGAAACAGTAGGTTGTTGGCAAAGTTAGATTCGGGATAGCCCTAGGCTAGTCAAGTTAATTTGGATCAAGACAGCTAAGGCTGTAAATTCTAGAGTGATTTTTCATAGCTATGCTTGATCTCAGAGCTTCATTATAATGAATTCACCAAAGTAGTAGGCCTAGCCCCTCGGCATCTAGCTTTTGAAACAAAACTTTTTATTCTGTGCAGCATAGCAGAAGCTATTGTATTAGTTCAATTGTTTTCTTGGCTGAGCAGCATTTGCTTTTTTGTGTTAAACTAACATGGTGTTTGTTTTTTTTGTTTTTTTTCAGAATATGAAACAACCTACCAACAGACTAGTTTTGAGTGTGTTAATAGTGTTTTTACCCATTGTTAGCTTGTTGTTTTAAAAGTAACCACAATTGAACAATTGCTTGAATACTGGAAAATTTGCAAAAGTTTTTTAGCTGTTTACTTGGCCAAGCCAAATTGGTGAATAAAACTGTATTTCGAATTCATACAAGAGCTAGATAAATACAAAATACAAAACATCAAAAAAATTGTATGAACTTTTGGATTAGCCTAATTAGTAATCACTTCTTTGAATAGCTACAAACATGGAATGTTAGCGCAGTTTCGAACTCGGGGTTTCAGTTTCTTGTCGTTTTCTGATTTCTGCCGGATTATTCAGTCTTGCATTTTTTCTCGACGTCTTTTGCGTTCTGATTACGTAATGCAATATAAGCCGACGCTTGACCTTTTTTAGTCTTATTATTTTTTGACTTCCGCTGTTTGGAACAACTGTTTTGAAAAGACCTTGCTGTTGACTACTGTTTGAGATTGGCAACTGTTTCGAAAGCCAATTATTTTTGGGACTCAAAATGGTTGGTAAGTGTGTCTTTTTCGTGTGTTTTTTGTGTTAGGCGTAGGCTCATCTAGTATTATGTACTGGACCTTTTTATTTCTATCTGCAGAAAACCGCCACATCGCCGAGTAGCACTACCAGTTCACCAGTTGGAACGCCAGCTTGTTCGCCGGATCACCTGCTTGTCGGTCTATTCATCTGCCCACCCACTCGTCCACTTGACTCATTGCTCTCAAACAAGGATTTTTGTTTCATCGTGGGACTTGACTTTATAATTTTATGAACTTTACTTTTTACATCTTGGAATCGGACCACTCATTATTTAATTCGATAATAACCTTTATTTTTATTCAATTAAATTTCAATCCATCTTTGATGTTTTTTCTGGTTTTAACTAAAGGCGAGTTTTCAACTGTTACATGAAATTTTTTCTTCTGAATGTCTTCTTAAAAGTCTTCTTGTTTCTGAAGGTTTGTGACAGTGATCAAGTTGAACTGGAAGCAATGGTTTTGGACTACCCGAAGTTTTATAATCATGAATATTGTAGTCTGGTAGTAATTTTTCACTCCAGTCCTATGTGATGAAAATAGAAGTGTGTCAAGTGTGTTAAATATTCATTTACTGTGTCTTTGCGTAATATCTGAATTTAGTTGTTAGTGAATTTCAAAACATTTTTAGTGTCTCTTAAAATTTTAACTGCTTTACATGGTGAATAAAGTGACAAAGTAAACAACTTTAAGTCTGAATTTCAATCATTGCAATTACAGTCAGTGTAATCAGATAAAACTAGAAAGCCAGTATATATTTAACCAGTAGAAAGTGAGTTCTATTTTTGCTGAGGTAATCGTTATTGGTAGAGAAGTAGCTGCCAAGCAAGTCCATTAATATTGTTCCATTCTCATTAGTCACCACTAAACAAAAAACTTGATAAAGCATTTATAATAACAGATAATAATTATTGAACTGGGGAAGGAAGCGTTAGTTACATGAAAATGTGAGAACTAACAAAACTTTTATTCAGATGCTTGAGTAACAATTTTCAATTAAAAAAATCTAAATGTTTTTTTTTATCAGGGGCATAACCAAAAACTTGATGAGAAGAGGGGGCTTGACCTTATAGCTATAAATTTGTCTGTATCTTACAAACGGTGGTTTGGAGCGAAGCCCTTTGAGGTAAACGCGACTGTCGCAACATACTGGTACTGCAAGAAAATGCAAACTAATAAAATGCTATCGAAAGCATTTAACTTCACACTAAACATCGATAAGCGCTCCGCTAGCGAACAAAAAATCAAACATAGTTTTGGAGGCTGACTTTTCTTCAAAGCAACGACTGGTACCACTGCGCTAAATTCTTGTCCTTCGATGATAGTGTCAAATCATGCAAAAATTGCAATGTTTTTTTGCTTTTTTCAGCAAATCAACACAGCAATCCATTGCACAATAAGCAAAAAATCTACTACATAACTAATGACAATTCCAGCTTTCAAATGTACTCATAGCGTTAACTTAGTGACTATGCATTGGGAGTCTTCATAAACAGCACTAAATAGCAAACACAAACACCTGTTTAACCCTATATGGACTGGAGGGGGGCTACATGTGCACGTGCTTTTTTTAAACGCCTATTGTTTTTAAGCTATTTGAAGAAAGTCGATCAAATTCCTTGACTTTTTAAATTAATAAATTCTGCTTCCATTGATAATAATTTCAAAAATTTTTACAAACTATAAAGTTTGTTTTGCTGCGTGAGAATGAAAAGTATTTAAAAAAGTTAATTTTTCTCCATTAATAACGCATTATTTCTATATGTGAGTGAGTGCAGCTTTTTTGTTTTGGTGTTTATTTATTTTTATTGCTGTTTATTGCTATTTTTTTTGTTTTGTTTTAGTGTTTAATTGCTTTTTTCAACAATAAAAATAAGTCTTTCTTCGGTCTTAGATACGTACCTTTAGTTATAAAAGCTAAACGCAATGCAGTTGGTTTATTCTGGTGGTGCTTAACTGAAGATGGTACAATGTTTGTACTTTCATATTTTTGTACTTAACACCATTGCCTGCAGCGCGCTTTTGAAACTTCGATCATGCAAAAATTTGTACTCAAAAACTTTTTTAAATAGCGAAATTTGTGTGAGCTTCTAAAGCAATCAATTCGTAGTTGCGCTGTACTATTTTCAATTTTTGGTTGCGGAATTTGTGTTTGCGCTTTAAAACGTTTAGAATTTTCGTTACGGAATTTGCAATATCGCTTTAAGCTTTTAAGATTTTGGTTGCGAAATTTGCATTTGCGCTTTAAGCTAAAAATTTTGGATGGGGAATTTGCACTTGTGCTTTATGATTTGTTTTTTAAACGCCCAGCTCTGTCTGCAGACTAGCCTATTGGTCTACACTCTACAAGATAGATCTACCAGTACCATAATGAGACATGAATGATGAAAGCGTTCAAGGATTTGCCAACTGATTAAACATCTAAAGAGAGCTTACGATATCTGCTTCCAGCTTTTTGCGTTTCTGCATTAAAAGCCAGAACTTTCATCGCCAAAACAGATTATGGCAAGTTTTCAGTGGAAGGATCTAAACAAAGCATTGATAGCTAATAAATAGGTTAAGTACTACAATCTTTTTGAAGAAATGACTTGTCTATTTATTTCCAAATTCAATCTACTGTACTTCGTTTTTCCTTATACTTAAAAAACTTTTTTCTCAAGATTGCTTTGTTACCTAGGCTTTTAGTCCAGACTCTTCTTCACGGTTATTGCGTGATAGCATTATGACAATACAAACTCAATCTTCGTTTTAATTTCAGCGCGCTATGACAAAACAGAACCTGTGATTACTATAATAGCTCTTCAGTAATAAAGTACACAACGCTTTCTGCTCATTGAATACATTTTAAAAGTAAGTTATTAAAATAGCCTATGAAGCGACCAGTCGCAATGATCAGCAACCACTCGCGAAGACTCGCGAAGGTTGGCAACCTTCGCGAGTGACGTAAGTGACCACCCGCGAAGGTCGCCAACCTTCGCTTCGATTGCTTCGCGTCCAGTCTAAACGCACCTTAAGTTAGTACTCTCTCTCTTCCGGTTTGTATATATTGGAATGAAACTTTAATAGCAGGTAGACCTGAGCTAAGAAACCAAGCTAATGCGCTAACGCTAACATCCAATAACTCTCAAATAGAACTATGCAATGTTATCTTTGACTGTTTGCTAAAGCGATGCTCATAACCAAAAATTAGGGATCTTTGCCAAATTTATTGTTTTGATAGTATTGGTTTTACTATTCGTTTAATAAATTAACACGAATGACGAATGGTGTAATAAAATTTACATAAACAGTGCAAAAAGATTCATTTCCAAAAGGTTAATGAGAGCCATGAGAGAATAACCAAGAGCCGCGATTGAGAATCACTGGTTTATTCAGTATTGATTTACTGGTGTATTCTTTTGTATAATTTTGCTTGTGAAGAAAGCAGCACTATTTAAGTTCTGTTGCATGTTTTTTGTTGGAGTTGGCCACCACGACGGAATGACTAGCACTTGGCCTCAAAACAATATGACCTTTGTCTTTTCCACTGATGCAGATTGAGAATGTATTGTTTTTTTGGGTTTAACTACACGAAAGGCAGTAATTTTGCGATCAAGAACAGAGCAAAATAAGCCATCGTTTCATACGGTAAATGCTGTAATAGTCGAATATATTATTTTCTCTATTTGGCAAAAAATATGCATCTAATTTAGAGCCTCCAGGGGCTACAACGCAGACCTCTACATATAGGTTTTCTACTAACGGGACACGTTTTTGCAAAGTTCAACGTAATAAGGCAAGTAGCCTTATGGTTTCAGCCTCCCATTTTTTTCTATATTTCATTTTAAATGCAATATTTTGACGATTCAACCGCGTTGTGTCTGTGGCGTGGTAGTAAAAAGAGGGCATCTGACAAGTTTCGTGCTGGAGCTTTTCTTTCATCTGCAAGTCCTTTCGTAAGAGTTAAAGTTCGGTTATGATTATCGGTCTAAGACAGCGGCTCTTAACCTATTTTGTGTTGTTACCCCTAAATTATTTTAAAATGTATTAATTATCCTTTTTTAGAAAAACAGCAACTACAGTATAATAGCTCGCAAGGCAAAATAAATGCGCAGAAAAATAAGTTCAGTTTTTGTTATAATTGTGTTAGGCTTTTTTGCCTAAGCAATTCGATATGTTTCCTCCAATACTGCTTGTTTTCTTTCTCCCACGTATACCTCCCAGTGCGTAGCCAAAAATCTGCTATTGGTGGGCTGTTTTGGGGGTCTGCAATTTTTGTATGTTGTTGCAAAAATAACTTAATTTTAGGCCTATTTGATAAAAATTGGTGCTTTTCAAAGGTGGCGTAGAAATTAGCAGTACAAAGCCATAATTATAGAAGTTGGGTAAATAAGCTAAGTGGGAAGTGGCTAATAGTAGAAATAAGTTTTCTTATCTATACCGTACAAGCTAGTAAATTATAAAATCCTATAGTTCTATAAAACTTCAGAATTTTGGTCTATATTTTATAGCGAAAGATAATTGGGGGGAGGGGGCTGACAGAGCGCGATTTGAGAGAAGTGATTTGACCATTTTCAAAGTTTTTACTGACTTGTGAGTTTCATTTTTGACTTAGCCCCCCTCCCCATAAACAAATGTTTCTAAACATGCTTTAAATCATTTATAAGTCTATTGTAGGGCAAAAGACAGTTTCAGAAATGCTAAATACGTGGTATTTTCCTCATTCTGCATTTTTCATTGTGGTCGACATGTCAATGGGGGAGGGCTCTAGCCCGTTTAATCTAATGCTTAGATTTTTGCCTTATGTAGTCACCGATTATTTTTCCTACTAATCCGTCATGGCAAGACTCAATATGCTGCTTCAGTTTGCTTGGTTTGATTTGTTTCTGAGTTAGAACTTCAAACAAACCACTGTGGCTTTTTAACAGAATTTTCAGTAAGACTTGTGGAACCAAAAGTTTAGAAACGTTTCTTTGTAAACTTCATTTTTTTAAAAATCATCTTAATTGTTTGGCGCTGAATTAGATTTATGCGAATGCAGCCCGGAAACAAATGCTCACCTCACGAACTAAACTATACACTATCAACTCTTTACGAACCAAAATAATTTAAAAGAGACCCTAATCGTCCTAGTACTGACTTAGTAGTTACTATGGCATCATACAAAGCAGTGAAGCACGATGAAAGTTTTGGAGGTAGCATCTCCACACGATAACATTTGCCAATAAAGCAATTATCATTATTATAATTTTTTTGGGAAATTTACATTACCCCTTTTAAAATGCCAAATTACCCTTTCTGGGTAATTACCCATAGGTTAAAAACTGGACAATTACCTAATCTAAGAGAAGGTAATTTGATGCAGCAAAAGAAAGAATATACCTTAGAAATATGCTGCCGTGACAAATGTAATACATATAGATCAGAAACTTTTGTCTTTACGTTTTTTGAAATCTAATGCCTATTTGAGGTTGGATTTTGACTTCGGGCATTGGTGTGTTTTGACGTGCTACATTTTATAGTAACTTGTCTTTAATAATTAGCAATGAAGTATAATTCGATCTAGTTTTTTATTAACTCGATTTTACATTACAGTACAACGAAAACTAGAATATTATTTTTATACACAAAATTACGCTCAGAAAAACACAAAATTCTGAACGTAACTTAGTTAAAAAAAAAGATGAATAAAACTTAACAAGCATGAGTTTTCTTGGATAGACTAATTCCTTACAGCTAAATTCAAAATTCTAATTTTTTCGGTTTTTGTTGGTTTCAGGTGAAAGAGGTCGATCTTAGTGGGACAAATTTAGACGACGAGAAAGCAGCAATTCTTTCAACCTGTCTGCATAACGTGGAAGTGTTGAATGTCAGCAAATGCGAACTGTCAACAAATGGAATTCAATGCATCGCTAAAGCGATTAAGCAAAAGAATGCACAGGTACTAGCGTTTGTGTCACTTCCCATATCGCCACTTCATCGGGCTCTCTTCTGAGCCAGACCGGGCAACATGCGTTTTGAGCAAACCGGGCACCACTCAGCCTGATAATCGGTGCTATAACAAAGTATACAAAAATGGTTTATCGGTGCTATAACAGTGCTGTACTTAAAAATTGAAAAAAGTTTTTGTGGGAGAGTTTTTTTGAAACTGTGGGGGTGCCAGTAATTAACTAATCTCCCAAACCCCCGTCTAACTGCGAAAATCAAAAAAAAAAATTGGACTTTTATAATCATTTTAATGTAAAAAAAAATTGAAAGTCGTAGGAAAATCTGCTCTCTTTGCAGCTGCTTTTCGGAATAGAAATTTTACACAACGAGGTCGCAACTCGCATATCATCACTATCTGCTGTGATAAATGAAGAAAAATAAGCTGCAGCTGAAGCAGCATTTAGCTTGTCAATGTCATCGGTATTGGAAAACGTGAAAATTTGTTGAGTGGATAGCTAATTCGCATTGGTGTTGAACATATCACATTTTGTACTGTAGAGTAGGATACCGCGGTTAGTTCAGAATTTAAAAGAGTACATGCTAAACTAGAACGTAAAATTGCCCGCGATATCTGGGACTTTGCGACAGATTTCAACTTTTACAGCACTTTATTGAGCTTTCAAATAATAGTGACTCAGTCGCGTTAAATGATTCGCTCTAAAAATCTAAATGTTTTAAAATGTTATCAAGATAATGAAAACGCCAAGCAAAGGCGTTTAATGATTCACCTTTAAAATTCAAGTTTTTGTAAAAGTTATCAAAATAATGAAGTAACGTCAATCAAATAGCTGAACGCAACCAAAGCCATATACACACCCTCGGTCTAGTTAATTTTATAGATCAGTAATTCTTCGTAGTTAAAATACCTATTGTAAATATTAAACAATAGTACACTTAGGTTGTTGTCTTTTGGCTTTTGAATTTGCGCTCAATTGTATCATATCGAAATTTCTATATCTTGAATTGGGCTTACGACAATGCGACATCAATGGGACCAACGAAAGCAGGTTTTTGTCCGTGTCCGGCGAGTCGCTTTTGCATTTCAAGCATTACAGTAGATAAGACATGAATTCTGAATAACTTGAAAAGATGACTTTAAAGCAAACTCTTGTTGAGCTAAAAAGCTCATTTTTGCATAATCATTTACATGCTATCTAGCCTAAAGTCTACCAGCGTGGAAGCCTAAGAAAGAGCCATCAGAATGCCAACTACCGGTACTTAAAACAAGCAATGCAAAAAAGTTGTCTTTCTATAGGATTCGAATCTGCAGCCTTCGAACTACCAAATTCTTGGGTTGAAATTGCTGGTTAGAATTCTGTGGGAAGACAACTTTTTTGCATTACTTGTTTTACGTAGTCGCCGTTCTAATAGCTCTTCCTTGGGCTTCTGCGCTGGTGGCCTTTAGGTCAGATAACACGTAAACGATTAAGGAGTAAAACTCTGGCCTGCAAACCTCAAAACATCCCAATTAAATTGTTATGAAGCTCATTTTTGGTAATACGTTCAATTGCACGTTTTCGTCGTAATTGAATTTACCAACGAAATTGGTTTTTTAAGGGCCAAATATTTTTATATAATTTTCACCTACCCTTTTAAAATGGTCACAAGTCGTCACTGGCCAAAAAGTAATACTACTTCTTTATTTCCATCCCCTTTATTTTCACACAGATTAACATCATCAAAATTAAAATGAAAATTTGGTGTCCACCTGCGCAAATAGCGTTGAAAAACACTTTATATACGCAAGGAGACTGCTGAATAAACGTAAACTACTAATTTTACTTTTTCTGAGTTCATTTGTTCAACACAACCTTTTTAAACTATGCTTTTGCTGTTTAGGCGAGCGTATTTTTGAAATTAACAGTTATATTTTTGCTGCAAACTGAGCAATTTTTTTACCTTAAAAATAACAAGAGCAAGGAAGGATCAAAACAAAAATTATCTGTTTGTGGTAAAACCTTCTTCCCTCGTGTCCGCACAACAAAAAAATTGATTGATTGATCGGTGCATCTTTATCCTGCTATCACGAGAAAGCGACGGTGCGCTATGCTCTGGACGAATCCGCACCCACTTAAGAGTTGACCATTTCCCAAGCTTTCCAGTAGACGTTTTGACTTCTTCCCACGTAAATTTGCTGCTTGTTCAAAGCCACCAAGCAGAGATAATTATCGTAAAGCGTCTTATCCATGCGTGCAACAACGTGACCAGAATGCGGGTCGAACTCATGATCATGCGATCAAAGTCTTCGTAAAAACGACGTCTTTACACTCTCGGCCACGCTGCCGACTCTCGGCCACGCTGTTACATGTTAAATGTTAGCGAATGCCAACTGACAGCAAATGGAATTCGATGCATCGCTAAAAGAATTGAGCAAAGAGCGCACAGGTATTAACTTCTTGTAACTTTCCAGATAGTCACGTCATCTCGCTCACGTCTGTGCCAGAACGGGCATCATGCGTTTCAAGCAAACGGGGCCAATTCAGGCTCCACTCAGACAGATCTCTTCCTGGACGAAGCCAGGTCAGACATGTGAAACGGGCCCCGATCTGGCTCTAATATTTGGGCCAGATGTGGCAAAAGTGCAATCATTGCTCGTGACAGATCAAGCCCAGCTCTGGACTCCAACTAAAATCTTGCAGCAGCTCTGGGCCCGATCTTAAAACCGCTTAAAATAATCTTTAAAGATCTTAAAGTAAACTTACCATCAACCCAATCAAAGATAATACACTAATTATTCCCCCAAAATTTTCCGATACCCCTACCCTGCCACTCAATATCACAAGTAATTACACCCCAGTGAATGTTGTAAGCAATACTAAATATTTAGGAGTCATTTTCGACAATAAGTTAGAGTTTAAAGAACATATTAAAACCCTGGAAAAAACGGTAGCTCGTGCGTTTGGAATACTAACAAAATTAAAATACATTTTTCCAAATACTACACTTTTAAAGCTGTATTTTGCTCTTATATATCCCATTTTAGTGTATAATTATTTGGGGTGGCTCGTATCCCACATACTTACAAAAACTTCAAATATTGCAAAAAAAAGCACTTTGGGTGATTATTGGCAGCCACTATCAAGAGGCCAATTGGATTTACCGCCAGTTGGAAGGTTTTGAAAATAAAAGATTGGTATAAATTCAAAATTTCCAAATTTGTGTATTGTTGCGTCAACATTAAAGAACCGACTTTCCTTTCTAACTACTTTACTAGAACAAAACAAGTTTCTTTACGTCATACGAGTACAAGGCATTCCTTAAACAATATCCCACGTTACCGTGCTAACAAATTGCAGACATGTATCAAGTATCAGGGATTTTGATGCTTGTGGTCTCAAAAAAAAGATAATTGTTTCAAAATAAAAGACCTGTATAAAGAAAACTCAGGCAACTTGGTAACCCTGACGTTGATAGCTTTCGCGTTCATAGCGACGCCATCACAGTTCTAATCTAAAACAAAATGTCTGAAACCTTCGCGCTCTGGACAGCAACAGCTTTCTTTTATTTTATTCTAAAATATTGATTGTAAAACATGTCTATGCAGTTCTACTAGTTCAGTTCAGTTCAGTTCAGTTCAATTTATTCGCCACATTATGCATCTATGGACACCAGCAAATCAATAAATACTTCATTTGGCAAAGAAAAACAAATAAACAATACAATATTCCAAGTGCACATAAACACACAGCAGAAGGGATGGCTACGAATAGACCTTTCGGTCTTCAAGTCAAGCAGCCACCCTTCGTCAAAAGCAGCCTGGTGTTTGTCTTTCAATCCAGCTTCTATGTTTAAGCGGGAAATACATTTATTGTCTTAGTTATTGATTTATTCATTAACTTTGATATTTGATCTATTTTGGAATTTTTGTCTTTCTTACCTCCATAGCTACGTATTGCGCTAATAAGCGAATTTTTATCTCTAAGTAAGATAAAGTAGAGAAGCCCAAACTTTGATTTCTGATTTTTGTTGTTGCTCTTTTCTTTTAGGTTAAAGAGGTTGATCTTAGTGGTACAAACCTGGATGATGATAAGGCAGCAAGTCTTTCAGCCTGTGTTCACAACATCGAAGTGTTGAATATTAGCGAATGTGAACTGACAACAAACGGAATTAAATGCATTGCTAAAGCGATTGAGCAGAGGAGTACACCGGTACGTAATAAAACAATTACTGGTTACTCATTGTTTTAGCAAAATTACAGCTAATAATTAGTTTTAGTTGAAATACCTAGGCCTGCAATTTACTGCAAAATAATGAGCAGAATAATATTAAATGATCATTGCTTGATCACCCGCAGTAATCTGTGCTATAGTATTTTGCATTGTCAAAGGTCTCAACGGTATTAGTATTTTTGTACTGTCAACGGTGTTTGCTGTTGCTGGTTATCTCTAGTTTTGATTGTCCCTAAAAGTTATGCTGTCTACACTATATAGCAATAGTAAGCAAAAATAATTCTTAATGTATCAAACATGTCTCAATTTGTGCCAGAAAAAGCAAAAATTCGTAAGTGACTTTTTGATAGTTTTGGGTAAATTGCGTTTAAAGATTTGACAAGCCCTGAAAAATCAGGTTTTAATACAATTCGTTCGAATAGCTAGATAAATATCACACAAGCCTGATGGTCCACAAAACAAGATGACAGACTTGATGGTTTGAGCCCCTGCCAAAGCAGAATTTCACTTACGAACTTTTGCTTCTGAGTTTTTTATTAAAGTCCATAATTGTTTTCACTTACGACATTATAAGTCTATTTTATCAATTTATTATATTTCATGTAAATTTCTGCACTAAATTCGTTACCAGAACGTAATTTTAAAGAGAAGTTGCACCATTTCTATTATTGGGCAGTAAAACAATTAAGAAAGTAGTTATTATTGCGGAAAGTGGAAGTGGAATAGAAATAAATTAAGCGGGAAATAAATTTATCGATTTAGTTATTGATTTATTCATTAACTTTGATATTTGATCTATTTTGGAATTTTTGTCTTTCTTACCTCCATAGCTACTTATTGCGCTAATAAGCAATTTTTTATCTCTAATATTAAGTAAGATAAAGTAGAGAAGCCCAAACTTTGATTTCTGATTTTTGTTGTTGCTCTTTTCTTTTAGGTTAAAGAGGTTGATCTTAGTGGTACAAACCTGGATGATGATAAGGCAGCAAGTCTTTCAGCCTGTGTTCACAACATCGAAGTGTTGAATATTAGCGAATGTGAACTGACAACAAACGGAATTAAATGCATTGCTAAAGCGATTGAGCAGAGGAGTACACCGGTACGTATTAAAACACCTACTGGTTACTCATTGTTTTTGCAAAATTACAGCTAATAATTAGTTTTAGTTGAAATACCTAGACCTTACAATTTACTACAAAATAATGAGCAGAATAATATTAAATGATTATTGCTTGATCACCCGCAGTAATCTGTGCTGTAGTATTTTGCATTGTCAAAGGTCTCAACGGTATTAATATTTTTGTACTGTCAACGGTGTTTGCTGTTGCTGGTTATCTCTAGTTTGATTGTCCCTAAAAGTTATGCTGTCTACACTATATAGCAATAGTAAGCAAAAATAATTCTTAATGTATCAAACATGTCTCAATTTGTGCCAGAAAAAGCAAAAATTCGTAAGTGACTTTTTGATAGTTTTGGGTAAATTGCGTTTAAAGATTTGACAAGCCCTGAAAAATCAGGTTTTAATATATTTCATTTGAATAGCTGCATAAATATCACACAAGCCTGATGGCCCACGAAATAAGATGACAGACTTGATGGTTTGAGCCCCTGCCAAAGCAGAATTTCACTTACGAACTTTTGCTTCTGAGTTTTTTATTAATGTCCATAATTGTTTTCACTTACGACATTATAAGTCTTATCATTTTATCAATTTATTATATTTCAAGTAATTTTCTGCACTAAATTCGTTACCAGAACGTAATTTTAAAGAGGAGTTGCACCATTTCTATTATTGGGCAGTAAAACAATTAAGAAAGTAGTTATTATTGCGGAAAGTGGAAGTGGATTAGAGCATACGAGTAGATGAGGCAAAGATTCTCATATTTGGTAGCTCAATAGCATTTTGAAGAGTTGGAGCAGATTTTAGATGCTTTAATCCTTACGCCTAGCTTTTTGAAACTTGCTTAAAACTTGCAATAAGTTAAGACCACAAATGGCAAATAGCAAAAGTTGATATTATATATTAAGTAGCGTTGTCATAGGTGTATTAAGGAAGCATTGTCAAAGGTGTATTATATAGCGGAGATCATATATGGGCGAAGAAAGAAGTTGCGCTCCTTACATATTCCACTACATTTATAACTACATTTTCTTCAACCTATGTTTCACGAGTAGTGCCGCACCTACAGTGAGTCCGTGCTCTAAAATAAAAGGCACCACTTGCCCTCCTGCTTCATCTTTAGGTCTTGTGCCATGCTTCCCGTGTTTGGGCGAACTTTACAAAAAAACAAAAGCTTAAACATCAATAGCCATGCGGTTATTGGAACTCAATAAACAAAAGTTGAAAAGGATTATAACAAATGTCAATAACTCGAGAAAAATTTTAACTTTTTAAACATATAACTAAGATGGGGCAGATTTGAGGATATTTCCAGCAAATAGGTTATGGAAGTTGTAAATGACTATAAATGGCGGCAAAAAACTTATAGAAAAAGAATATTTCACCAAAATTTTTTGTCTTAATTTTTATTCATGCTGGACCAAAACTAACTTACACTCAAATCTTTATTCTAAATCTGAAACTAACTCCAAACCTAACTCAAGCCCTAACTTAAACCCAAATCTTAACCCTTAAAAAGTAAATGAAAAATGCGCGGATGAATGCTTCTCATTTCCATTTTATTGTTTTAAAACATTTTAGGTGTTGCAGTCACTCCTAAACTAATACTGTAGGCCTATATTGTAACTTGGTCGTATAAGTAACGTAAACATGGCGATTATTGCAAAATAGTGCATGGGCCCTGTCAGTTCAATTGCTTATTCGACATGCTTTGCGCTGGTCAAAGACGATAATTGTGTCCAAAGCAGAAATTTGAACAAAATAATGCTAAAATTTAAATTTACTAAAAAATTTTGTGGGGTTTTCGCTCGCAAACTTACGTTTCCTTCGGCTGAGAAATTTTAAGTTACAGTGATGAAATTAGAATTTTGAGGGCTTGAGTCAAAATTCCACAAAAACATTATGGCAACTCCAGGGATATTTTCCCAGTTTAAATTACGGTAAAGTCGAAAAAGATCATAATGGGGCTTAATGGTGCTAAAAATAGTTCATTCAAAAAGATGACCGAAATCTTGAAGCGAGAGATTACTGGCGCTGGAAAGAGAAAATAAAAATATTTCTTCGAAGTTCGGGGTCTCTCAATCCGGTTCTCGGACTGAAAATCAAAATGGTTCAACCTATAATAGTTCTGCTTCGTTCTGTCCATTACTGTTCCCCAGGCTTTTGGCTTCGCTCCCAGACCTACTTCGTAGTCCGTACCATTAGGTTATTTGACGACAAAAAGTACGTTGCATCCTATTCTTTATTATTTGGTTTATTGATTACAATCACTCAGTTTTCTTGACTTCTACTAATATTTTTTTTAACTCGAACAGTGAAATACAACAACTACGTATTTGTTTAGGAAGGGGTGTTGTTATTAAAAAAACGTCAAGGCCAAAAAATTTCGATCTATTTTTCCACCGCACAATCCAGGCTCATATTTCAGTGCTTACCTGCGCGACATGATACAACAATACTGTATGCTTGACTGTGTTGTACTAAAGGGCGAAGGGATTTTAGTATTTTACCTTCTCCTTGCTATCCCTCAATTCAAATCATGACAAAGTTGCAAAAGAGCAAAAATACACTACGGCGCATTCAAGTGTAAGTTTGCCAAAAAACGTGCTATTACTTTTCTACAAAGTGTCACTTGCGACTTTTTGCTTCTCGGCCAGAGTCACATAATTACGACCTTGTGCAACTAACCGGTTGAGCCAAATTTTACTTACAACATTTTGTTACTGATAAAAATATTAGCAAAAATCCTTAAATGATTGCAACCAAAATTTGTCAGTGCATGGAACCATATGCATCCTTTAATACTAAAGTGCATTCTTTTTATGCAAAAAAAAAAGTTTTCTTTTGACAATTGTCACTTGCAACTTTTGCTTTTCAGGGGACAAGTTGCTGCCACCAGGAATATATATTAAATCAAGTAATAGCTCAAGTGATTGGGCAGAAAATTTTTTTGTCAGCGTTTCGATAGGCTACAGCCAAGGTATGTGCTACTTAGCCCTAATAAAGATAGGTTGCACATGCCCTGAGCATAGCATATCGAAATGTTTGCAAAAATTTTCTGCCCCACCAGTAACTTAGCTGTATTTTAATTTATCTTTCTTTTTCTCCACTGGAGAGGCGCTTGACGACAAAGCCTCTGCTGGTTAGTCACGAGAAAATGAAATTTGGTGCAGTTTAAAACCTATTAAAAATTAACGCATACAGTAAAAATTGTTTGTGTTGAAAGCCGCTTACAACGTCAAAGAACTATTATTTACAGTTCAACTAATTAAGTACTTTGCTATATGATTTTACTGGTTTTGCACGTTTTGCTTGCTATTTTTTTTATTAAGTTTCAACTGAGCAGTTCCATTAAATAAAATTAACGGTATAATTTTATAATCATAACTTCTGCAGAGATGGAACCGGTCAGGATTTTCTCGACCCGACCACAACGGTAAATTTCAAAATCTACGCCGGTTGACTGATTTCTGACCGGCCCGGTCGATCGTTTTTTTTTTTTGAAGGTTTTGTTCACTGTTCAATGTATCTAATAAAAAAATTTTAGGCCAAGGAGATGAAGGTTTAGGGGACCTTGGGAGACCCAGAATATCCTAATAGGTCACGCGTTACAAGTTCGTCAAAATAAGCTAATGACTCTTCAACTGTAGGAATGACTAGACAACGTTGAAAAACTAGAAACGTTTAAACTAGAAAACGTTGAAAAGCGAATGCTTTTTTCATGCTTGATATTGGAAGGTCTAACAACGTGATTATAAATTAGCTGCGCTTTTGCAGTAATCACATTCTCGGCAATTCATTCGTTTATTGCTCAAAAGCAGTTAGCTATAATCTCATTATTAGCCTTTTTAATCTCAAGCGTAAAAGAACCTTTCCGTCTCCTTGCTGTCTAAAAATCTTTGTTCAACTATTGTCAAATTATTTATAATACACCAGTAATCTATTAAACCAAAAAATATTCTGCCACTGCTTATTGGACCTTTAGGGTGATAATAGTCAGGTTCTTCAGTGGTAAGGGTTTTCTGGCATTTCTGATTTTTTCTAACAGACAGCGTAGCAATTGTGCATTTAATTGTGCCAAAAGGATTGCTCTAGGTGAAGGTGCCTGAGCCCCCGGAGCAAGGCATTCGGAACCATCTTTAAGTTGAACCTTTTTTAAGATGCCCGTATTTGTAGCAGAATAAGGAAATTCCATTCGCCTTCTAGTCAAAAAGTCCGCAACCGCAAGTCCGCAACTTTTTAAGAGCGTAGTAGAAGAGTTTTGCAATCAAGCTTGTCCCGAAATGATTTGCTTAGAGTTAAAAGCAAACATAAAGTCAAAAGTTGTGACTTGTTGGAAGTATAGCAAGCGTATGGTGGATACATTCCACGCAATAAAAAGAATTACTCACCATTGTTGATTGTAAAAATGTACCATGGCATGATTTGTTATTGAGCTGCCTTTTCGGAATGCAAGCTTAAGCATTGCTCAGCCCCTCTTACTTTCATGTCCAACTCAAAACTGATTTAAACGCTTGTACAGTATTTTTGGTTAAGTTTTTACGTGACTTGGCTCGGAGGTGTTGTAGCCCCCAGCTCTCCTGGTTGCGCTACTGCTTATACAGTAGGTGCCTAAACTGCATGGAAGCATAATTAGGCGCGTCGCCAAAATTCCTCCCCCCCCCGATTTATTTCTTGCCCCCCCACGGTATTTTTTTTAGGTGGAAAAATTTGCTGTTTTTGGGCGGAGAAACCGTTTAAATTTGTGATTTCGGCCAGAAAAAGCCTTCAGATTTCGGTGAAGACCTTTTTTTTTTTGGAAATCACTTGTTTTTGGCCGGAAAAACCGTTTGAATTTGTGATTTCGGCCTGAAAAAGCCTTCGGATTTTGGCGAAGACCTTTTTTTCTTTTTTTTTTTTGAGATCACCTGATTTTCACTGAAACTTTGCCTCAATCCAATTTAGGAATAATGAAAGTTTCGGTCAAGTTTAACGCTGGTTTTCAGCTTTGCCCCCTGATTTTAATTTTGCCCCCTCGATCTCGCGAAGCTGGCGACGCCCCTGAGCATAATGCACAACCCACCGAAGAACCCTTAAAAATGCTACAATGAAGCTAGGGATTCAAAGATTAGAAGTCATTGGATTATCGTGCGAAGCCATCATATAGCAAAGCACAATCCGTATTTCCGCTTATAAAAAGATATTCTAAAAAAACAATTTTTTTTCAAGGCAGTAAAAGGCAAAGGCAGTAGAAAGCAAAAAACATTCATATCACTAATCGATAATCATATTACTAAATTTTTAGTCCCTAGTTTCTACAAATACTGTAGAAACGAAATAACCACACGCTACCAGCAGTGTCGTTGCTAGACCAAACGAAGTGAGGGGGCCCTAGCCGAAAATGGGGGGAGGGGGGCACTATAAAATAGACTAAACTTTTGCACATAAAAGCTGATATTTTAAAGCTACAATTTTGTATTCATCTTTGAAAAAAGAAACATATAAGCCCGGAAGCGTATATTAGCTTGTTTTGTATGCGGCTCGTATAATTGCTTGAAAAATCTGTCTGCAGGAATGAATGCGACCAGAAGCGCAACTAGGGTTTTGCTTGGAGAGAGTGGGCTTGAATCAAAAGTAAATGTTTTTTGCATAAAAATTGTCTAATTTAGGTCCCGTGCTGAACAAATCGTTTCAACTCAAGCGTGTCACAGAGGGGGCAGAGCCCCCAGCTGCTGGGTGATTTTTGCAATTTTGCGACAAAAATAGGAATTTTAACGCCATTTAAATCACATTTAGCACGTTTTAAAAACATATCAATAATTAAAATAAATTGCTAAAATTCAGCAGTCATTGAAAGAATTAAATTTTCTAGTCTCTTGAGCCCCCTTATACTTCAGGTCAAGTCAAAACACGTTTAAACGCTTATTCTTTTTTTGGTTGTATTTTATAAATGACTTGGCTAAAGAAGGCTGATGCCCTTTTAGCCCTTTCTCCTGGTTGCGCCACTGACTGCAACCTAAAATAAATCTTGAGTGTGCTTTAAAAAAACAGCGGGTTATTTAAAAAAATGTTTTCACGTATTGTTTCAGGTCATAATCACTAACAAAATATCGGTAACGCTTCTGTAGGCATACATCCTTATTCCGCGACACATCCATAAAGGCGTGTTAATAAGACGGATTATTGGGTCACTTTTATGTAAAGCAGTTGGTGGCCAGCAATTTTGCAAACAATCAAGAAACTTTCAAACGAGAATTATGTTTAAAAAAAATTTTTTTTCTGTTATTGCCTGTTGTCTTGTCGTTACGTGATGCTCCAAAAAAGCATTCTGAGTAAACGGAAATGGGAGGAGCACAAGCAGAAGTTTGGGGGAAACGGCACTCCGGGCCCCACAGTAGCAACGGCACTGGCTACCAGTACAAAAATTAATAACCAGTGGCCAATTTTGTGAACTCACAGTCAAAAAAGTATAGCCATGCAAATGCTATAGTTGCGTAATTGCTCACCACAAAAAGTGATTGATTGTCCTAGCCCTTTTATACAGTAGGTCTTTGTTTTTTAAACATAAATACAGAATTTTTAAAAGTGTGCATAAGTTTTAGCTGTACAAGATTAGTTTTAATGTGCAAAAGTTCAGTCTACATTAGTGCCCCCTTACTTTTGGCTAGTGCCCCTCTCTTTCAGCTGGTGCTCCCTCACTTCGTTTGCTCTGGCGACGCCACTGTTCTCGCGCAATGCTGTTGAACTAAGTTCAGTGCATAGGCGTAGCCAGAGGGGGGGCCCGGGGGCCTGGCCCCCCCCTCAATTAAAATACCACTAACGACAAAAAATTATGACAACATAGCCTAGCGATGTTTAGTTGCAGTTTTTTTCAGTAATTACGTACGGTACATAACAGTAATTAACAATAATATTAATGACAACA
This sequence comes from Trididemnum nubilum, assembly GCA_963965965.1. Taxonomy (NCBI): domain Eukaryota; kingdom Metazoa; phylum Chordata; class Ascidiacea; order Aplousobranchia; family Didemnidae; genus Trididemnum; species Trididemnum nubilum. The sequence continues at coordinate 50,979,756 of OZ014469.1, forward strand.
AGGGAGTCCCGGAACCCCTAACTAACAACCAGGGGGGCCTTACTAACAACTAAGGGGCCCTGGGGCCCTTAATCGACAACCAGGGGGCCCCAGGACCCCTAACTGAAAACCAGGTGGCCCATAACTGAAAACCAGGGAGCCCCAGGGCCCTTAACTAACAACCAAGAGGCCCCTAACTAACAACCAAGGGGCCCTCTAACTGACAGCTAGGGGGCCCCGGGGCACGTAACTCACTACCAGGGAGCTCCGGGGCCCCTAACTAACAACCAGGTGGCCCCTAACCGACAACCAGGAGGCCCCAGGACCCCCCAAACTGACGACCAGGGGGCCCCGGGGCCCCTAATTAACAACCAGGTGGCCCTGGGGTCCCTAATCAACAACCAGGGGGCCCTGGAGTCCCTAACTCACGACAAGGGGGCCCTGGGGCCCCTAATTAACGACCAGGGGGCCCGGGGCTCCTAACCGACAACCAAGGGGCCCGGGGTCTTAAACTGGCAACCAGGGAGCCCAGGTCCCCCGACTGACGACCAAGGTTCCCGGGCCAGGGGCCCCTTAATTCAAATTTTTAACAATTTATATGCAAAACTTAGCTGTGAGATATGTAAGAGTTTTGACCTAAAAGTTGCCACCCCAGACCCTCGTTTAACGTTGTTATAAACTTAATGCTATAACACCGGCGGTAATGCAAATCCCCCAATTGAAATACTACCAATGATAAATATAAAGAGAGCACAGCCAGTATGTTGTCCCTGTCCCGAATTGCAGTTTCTTTAATTTAGGATTTAAGCGGACAAAAGTAAGCAGTAACAATAAGGACCACATGGCAGCGTCGTAACAATGTCATACAATGCTTGGACGTTTCAAAAAACTGTCAAGTGACTTGACTCGAGTCCTCCTTGTTTTGGAAAATAAGTTATTTTATTTTTGAATTAAATGTGTTTTTTTTTGTAAAAGAACTTATTAGGGGAGCGATTTTGTCTCAAAATCATTGGCGTAGCCTGGGGGTGGCCAAGTGGACCCGGGCCCCCTTAATCAAAATGCCACAAATGACAAAAATTTGTCAAAAAAGCCTTGTTTCTTTATTTTCAGTTTCTTTTAGCATCTTTGCGTACATCAGTACACGCGTATAACAGTAATTAACAATAAATAATATTGACGACCAGGGGGCCCGGCGCACCCTTTTAATTCAATTTTTTCCAACCAATTTAAAGGAATAACCAGGGTGAAATCAAGAGTTTTTGTCCTAAACGTTGCTAGCTCAGGCCTTCATCTAAACTTTTTATGAGCTTAATACAATAACCAGCGCCGTATTTGCCATATGGCTCAGTGCCAGGGCCCCGCCCTCAGATAGTAGGACTTTTTTTGGTCTTCATATTTTATATTTGGCGGGAAGATGTTGCAAAAATCCCCTAAGTGCCTGGGGCCCTGTGCAATGTAAATCCAGCCCGGGAATAACATGTTTAGTAAGTGTATTGTACCATTTTTCAATAACGATTCACCTCCACCTTGCCAGTTTTTACGCACAAAATACTTTTTAAAAAAAAGCTAGGGAAAATGCTCATTGAACAAACCACTGGATTTCAATTGAAGGGGCCTGGGCCCTTTGGCCGTACATGTACTCCCATAATTGGTAAACTTTATGACTAAACAAAAATCTCCAAGGAAAATCTTCGAGAGGATTATTATTTACTGCTAAAGTATTGTAGGAGGCAATGTGCCTTACTTCTCCCTATAGACCAAATCACTTACAATTAAAATTTTACACCATAATGCAAGATTCTAAACGTGCTTTGGCATTTAATTGCAAAAGGAGGATTAAAGAACTAAATTTTTTCGACTGGCTTTAAATGCTAAAAATCTAGTTCTTTGAAATGGCTCTAAACTCGTGCAAAATGTGATCCAATGGGATTTAAATAGCGCTTTTTTCCAAAAACTTACAAAAATCCCCCAACGGCTGGGGGCTTTTCCCCCAGACCTCCATAGCCACCGGCGACTGGGGGCTCCGTCCCCAGACCCCCGTGTGTGATACGTTTGAGTACACTAGCTTACTCAACACGTCCCCTAAGTTAGACATTTACACTTTTTAACTATTAGTTTTCGCCCTCTCCCTTTATCAAAATCTTGGTTAAGTGCCATCAGGCTATGGGTTCAGATCTTCCATTCTACGATACCTTTGCACCACAAAAAGTTCCTTTTTCGAAAATTTCTGATGACGTCATTGCATGTGATTTGTGGTTTGCCCCCCCCCCAATCAAAAATCCTGGCTACGCCCATGGTTCAGTGCTAGTATGATGCTGGCCGAGAATCCTCGTTCTGGTAACCTTGCTGTCAGACTTTGATCAGAATAATCTGAGAATAGGGTACAATGGCAATTGCAGAAATTGCCATCGTGTGTGGTTTGAAGGCTCGGGTAGGCTGCCAAAATAAACTTTGTATGAATTCAGATGCTGATGAAACACTAGCCCAAGGGTCAGCAACCTACGGCCCGCCGAGGCATTTTACCCGGCCCGCAATCATGCAATCATTCATTGTCATTCGGCCAGCAATCTTTTTTCTGTTTCAAAAATAGTTATGCAGCAATAAACCGTTGAAATGATCCTCATCTCCTCATCAATTCGTCCAAAAAAAGATCTGAATTTCTGGTAAAGACCTTTTTTTTGGTCTTCGCCGTCAATTCGGCCAAAAAAATGGACCTGAATTTCTAATGAAAAACTTTCTTTTTTGGTTCGCTGGAATGGTGGCGGCCCGCTGGAACCTTGTTAGGACTGGATGTGGCTCACTGGTTCAAAAGGTTGCCGACCCCTGCACTAGCCTAATGAGAAAGCAGATAAGTGAGTGAAGTGCTACCTCACAGCTGTAGAAGAATTTATGCTGAAAGGCTGCTATGCTGCTTCTTTAGGACGTAATATGCAAGCTTACATCTACAGACCACATGAATACATTGCTACTTGAAAGGTATACAAAACTCTTGCTAAATCAAAAAAGGTATACCACGTAAAAAAAGGTTGAAGAGCACTGCTCTAGCATAATGCCAGTTTGTGCAATTCAAACTTAAAAATTACAAACTAATCAACATCATAAAATAACTGGATACTTCAAAAAAAGAAAAAAAAAACTACTACTTATAAATAAAGTTGCTGACAAAGAAGTTACTGGTGTCGCAGGAAATTTACATGGCTAAAATTATTACAGAAAGAGTGAGATGAGAGAGCATTTTACTGGAACGCCAGACTTAAGTTCAATTATTCTTGGTCAAGTAAAACCAAAAAATCAAAAATTTAAAGTTATACAGCTTTTTGCTTTACATTCAACATATAAAAAGGAAAGTGAGAATCCTTCTCCACCTGTGATGAACATTTAGACGGGCTGGAATTGATTTAAAGACGAAAGACTACCGCGTTAATGTGCTAACTTAAATACCGAATGAAACATATTTTGAATTTTTCATTACGTGAAAATACATATTTAACTCAAGTGTTTTTTCAGATGCAATATTTGAATATGAAAGGCAAAAACGTTGCCGATGCTGATTTAGTTGCAATTTCATCCTGTATCAGCAAGATTGAAAAGCTAAGTGGAATTGAGAAAATTTGTCTTGCGTTTAATTCAGAAGTAAAGATTCCACTGCTAGTTGAAATCATAAAGAAAATGGATGAACCGGTAATAATGGAAACCAATTATGATTATTTATCATTTCTTCTTATTAATAATTATTTCTATGTTTCCTCACTACATTTTTTTGAATAATTATTTCTTGTTCAAGCAAACATTTTGTGCTAAATTTAGACATAAAAAATTATGGCAGGCATTTTCAGGTTTACTGGAAATCAAGTTCTAAGACGAATAGTAAAATTTTTCTTCGCGAATATTGGGAAAAGGAATTCAGAAAACAGAAATTATAACGCAGTTTCGTTCAAAGAAAATCAAATTTTCACTCTACAGCTGAACAATGCCGAAGCGCGTAACGAGTTTGCTGGGTTTGTTACGTGGTCTTGCAATGATGGGTGGATGAGTTCCATTAACTACTTATTCGCGTTTGCATAATCAAACAAGTACAATGAATAATTTGGTGTAAACACCTGGTTCGATTCTCGAGCTGGTAATGGGTTGTATTTTTAGTAAATTTTTACTTTTATTTGTTTTATTTGCATAATGAAGGCTAAGTATATTTGGCCGTTTTTGTTGCCAAGCCTGAAGAAAGATTTACAAAACCAACTCAAAAAAGGTTTTCTGCGTTGGTCTGGTTACACAAACGCACATTGCTTGGTTCAGACGCTTGAATGAATAAAAATTTAATTTAGAAATTCTTACTTGATGTTTTTATTCTTATGTTTTTTACCTGCAGTTTTTTGCAAAACCAATAAACTGGCTCAGTGAAGTTTGGCCACATCGGGTCGAAAATTTGAAAAACAAACGGAAAAAAAAGACAGACAATTTTTTTCCAAACCACCAAAAAGTTGGTTAATACATAGGGTCTTCAGTGGGGTAACGTTAAATCTAAAAATAAAATGGTTTGAAATCTGGAAAATACAAAAATGAATAGCAAGTTAAAGTTCGAGTAAATTTTCAAACCTTCACCGTCCTCTCTAGCGCGGCGAAGTCGGGCAATTCACATCGACGACCATCGATTCCGCTTATATATTTTTCTTTTTCATTGTCAAAGTTGTAAATATCTCGATAATGTTTGAAAATTCAGACTGCAAACCGAATTGCCACAGTCCTGACTTTGATTTTTATTTAGATTGTGATGAGCAAACGTGAAATCCACAAACAAAAATTCAAAATTGCAAAGCGCAAACAAAAATTGATTGCTTGCAAAAGCCTAAACAAGCTTCACAAATTCAAAAAAGAACTAAAAATACTTGTTTACAAATTGGAACTTCTTGTTCAAAATTAGAATTGCAAGAGTGCAGATGAAATTGAAAGTAACAAACTTGGCACAAATTTGTAGGGCTTTCTTTAGCAATAGAATCAGATTTGCTTGTTTTAGTATATAGAACTTATTACTATGCTTTGAAAGATGCTATCAAGCCATTATGCTATAAGTCGAAAGAAATTTAGTTATCTCAATAGTTCACCGCCCATTGTTCTTTTTCGAATTTAGCATAGTGTAGTTTAAGTTTCTCTACTAGTAGTGAGGCTTAGCAAAACAAATTGTGTCCGATTTGACTGGCCTGAGATTTAAACCACAGACCTCACGCTCCAGAATGCAAATACAATTCTCAGTCAACATTTTGCATGAAAACGATGGGATAAAACGCAGGAGAAAAATCATATTTTTTGACATAACATCAATAGAATTTACTATTGAATATTTTGCGTGCTTTTTGGCGTAATGGCTACCAGCGTGAAGCGTATAGAGAAGAGCCATCAGGAGGGCAACTACTTAAAAGCAGCCTCCCACATGATTCGAATTTGCAGACTTTGGATTATCAACCCACTGCTCTACCATACGAGATGCAGAAAATGTCTTATCGCATACGTAGTTTTGGCTAATTTAACCCAGCATGTCTATTTTGGCTAATTAAAGATGTCTTATCGCATGCGTAATTTAGCTTTTTCAACACGTTTCCAAAGTTGCTTTTACTATGATGTTGATATACATTAAATTGCGATGTTTTGACGTTTGCAGGCCAGAGTTGCAATGTTTAATTGTTTGCGTACCGGTACTTTAATTATTATCAAATCTTTAATTATCACAATTATTTAGCAGCGTGGCCAATAGGGTAAAGAAGTCGTTTTTACGACGACCATAATCGCATGATTTGGGTTCAGCCCGCACCCTGATCACGTTGTTGCAAAGACGTTTTACAATGATTATCTCTGATTGGTGGCTGGACGTGAATTTAAGGAAATCCTTAGGAACTCTGACATAGGTGCAGATTCCTCCAAACACGATGTAGTCATTACAATGAAAAGTGCTCGGATTGTCCAATAGTTAGCGTCTGACGCTGTCCGGTGATTGGACGATAAATATGCACTACAACAACAGCACCAACAAATAGCCAAAATTAAGCATGAGATGAGACATTGTCTCTAGCTCAAGCGGTAGAGCAGTGAACCAGTAATCCAAAGACTGCAGATTCAAATAATGATGGAGGATAGGTTTTTCTCATTGTTATCGTTTTAAGTAGTTACTGTTCTGGTGGCTCTTCCATTGAGGCTTCCGCGCTGGTAGCCTTTAGGCCAGAAAGCACGCAAACAATTAAGCATTAAAACTCTGGCTTGCGAAAGTCAAGACATTACAATTTAATTATTATTAACATCACTACAATTAGTTGTCGGTTAAAATTTGGATGCAGATACAAATCCGAAGCGAAGCCCCCAGTCGTTAGGCATTTTTTTAAAAAGCTTGCCATTTAACGCCATCTAGATTACATTTCGCGCGTTTTTCACTTTTTAGGGTCATTTAAACAAACTTAATATTGCTAAAATCAATTTTTTTTTTCAAGAACTAAGTTGCCCAGTTCTTTCACTTTTCGTAACACGAGGTGAAGTTGGGGAAATGAAGTATGTTTATCTTTCCCTTGGTTGCACTACTGCTTCAACCAAAAGCAATTAAATATAAAATATGAGCTCGTATTGTGGCTGCAGATGGCTCTTTATTGTTTTGGGCTAGTGTTCAATATTTCACAAATGCTCAATCCAAACTTTTTTTTTCTAACCTCACTTTCTAAAGCAAACTTCTCTGGCATTTTCTTACTGCAACTTCTCGGCCGTTTTCTAACCAATACTTTTTTACTTCCGAGCTGAATGTTTTTGATTTTCAGACACGCTTTTGCTCCCAAAAAAATCTCTTCGCACCTATAATCATAATATCTCATTGTTTTTCATTAAACATTTAGAATTGCTGATCAGTTCTATTTCTACATCGTCGTTTGGTTGTCATATACACTAACTATCCATTGGCAAAAGTTAATACTTATAGTTTTTGCATTGTTTTGCAGCCATTTAAATCAGTTTTGTCGTCCAAATTTTCTTTATGTTAATGCCTTTTGTCTTGGTTTTTGTACTCTGCTAGACTTCAAGAAATTCTTTTCGCATTCAGCTCGTAGTACATCAACGAAATTTTTGTTGTACAATAATTGTGTTTCTGACAATAAAGTATCAACATTTTTGACATTTAACTGTAATAAAAAAATTACTTTCTGTTTTTTTGACTTCTTAATAAAACTTTATGGCAAAAATTCAAATGCTCAGATCCATAACTAATCTGGAAAAACAAGATTTGAGAGGATAAAACAACTACACAATCACAAAATTTTAGAAAATTGCCAAGTTTTTATTCTTAACAGAGATGGAGTCCTTGAGAACGTCTTTGGCTTGGCCTTGGCCCCGAAGGTCAAGTCCTTGGACTTGAAGCCTCAAGTCCTCGAAAATTGCCTTGTCCTCGGCTCGAGGACAGCTCTATTTTTTTAACAGTTGAAATTTTGTTGGAAAACGCCAGAAACCTCGCGGAAAATTTGCGAATATCTTTTTTGTTTTCCTCTATTGGAGCACAAGCGTAGCCAAGGGAGGAGGGGACCCGGCCCCACTTAATTGAAATTTCACCAATGACAAAAATGTGACAAAAAAGCCTATTGTTTCTTTAATTTCAGTTTTTTCTGAGCATTTTTTGCTTATAACAGTCACTAACAACAATACTGAAGACCAGGGGCCACGGGCCCCCCTCAATTCAATTTTTGCCAGCCAATTTAAGGGTATAGCCCGGAAGAAATGGAGAGTTTTTGTCCTAAAAGTTGCTATCTCAGGTCCACATCTAGCCTTTTTATGAACGTAATGCATTAACCAGAGCCGGATTTACCGCAATATGGCGCAGCACCAGCTAGGGGCCCCGCGCTCAAATCGTAAGACTTGTTTTGATCCTCACCTATATTTGGCAGAAAGATGTTGCGAAAATCTCCAAGTGCCAGGGGCCCAGCACGATGTAAATCCGGCCCAGCAATAACATGGTTAGTTGGCGTAACCATCTATTGTACCATTTTTCAAAAGCAATTCAGTAATTCACCTCCACCTTGCCGGTTTTAACGCACAAAATGCTTAAAAAAAATTAGCCATGGAAAATGCTGATTGAACAAACCATTGAACTTCATTTGAAGGGGCGTGGGCCCCTTGGCCAAACATGTACCCTATAACTGGTTATTTTCATGACAAAACAAAAATCTCTACGGAAAATCTTTGAGTGGATTATTATTTACTGCTAAAATGTTGCAAGAGACAATGCTCCTTACTTCCCCCTACTTGGACCAAATCGCTTACGATTAAAATTCAACTCCAAAATGCAAGATGTTAAACGTGTTTTGGACTTAAATTGCTAGTAAAAGGAAGATTAAACAATTTAAGTTTTTTTAAGTGGCTTTCAAATGTCAAAAATTTAGTGCTTTCAAATGGCTCTGAACACTTGCAAAATGTGATTCAGTGGTATTAAATAGCTTTTTTTCCCAACAAATTACAAAAAATCGCCCAACGGCTGGTGGCTTCTTTCCCAAACCCCCGTCTGTGATACGTTTGATTTACACTTGCTTTTTGAACACGTTTCCAAAGATAGATATTTGCACTTTTCAACTATTAGTTTAAGCCTTCTCTCTTTGCAAAATCCTGGTTCAATGCCTACAGGCAACGATTTTAGATCTTCCATCGTATGATATCTTTTTCCCTCAAAAACTTCCTCTTTTGAAAATTTTTTATGACATCATTGCATGTGATTTGTGGTTTAGACCTCCCCCAATCAAAAATTCTGGGTCCGCGTATGAATTGGAGATTGCCAGAAAAACTTTTTTGAAGACTTTTTTGTTTTTGGTGAACACTTACGGTTGTGTTCTTGGCCTCTAGCATTTCTGTCCTTGACCTCGAGAGGGTCTGTTTTCGGAAAGGCTGTCCTTGGCCTCGGATTTTTTTTTGTGTCCTTGGCCTTGGCCTCGAGCCTTTTGTCCTCGACTCCACCTCTGTTTCTTAATAATATAAAGTTCCATTTTGCCCTGAGTTTCAGTGAACCTTATCACGAATAAACAACTTGGCTTTTAAAGAGTAATACTTTAAAAAGCAATTTTGTGTAATTTCGACTCGAAAAGCAAAATATTATCTACAATTTTTTGAAACTATAAATCGCTTTTAAATAAAAAAAAATATTCCATCAATTTTTTTAACTTTTGTTTTCATTCAAAATAAAATAATATAACTAACACAAAATTGCACCAAAATATGATGCTCCTGATTTCTTATCGAGAAGTTTAGAGTCTTCTTTTAAGCTTAAAGCGCTCTTTCTGACCCCTTAGCTGAATTTAAATCATACGAAGGTCAAAATTTCCTCACTTTCAAACGAAGATGTACGTCCTAAAGGTGGATATCGATTAATATTGACAATCAAAATGGTACCCAATAACGTTTGGGGACTGATGTCGGTTTTCCTACCTCCTAAAAAATTCTCGGTAGCTCTGATTGCCGGCAGTTCGCGACCGCTGCGACATTTTTGCGAAAGAAGCTGTGTTGCCTGCAGGTGCAATAACGCGGAGATGGGGCATCTCCAATTTGTTACGAGGTTTGGCGTAATACAGCGAGTATACGGTAAAAAAAAAATCACATCGACGACCATCCCCTGCGCTTATATATTTTTGTGTTTCATTGTAAAAGTTGTAAATACCTTGAAAAATGCTTGACAATTCAGACTAAAAACCGAACTACCATAGTCCTGACTCTGATTTTGATTCAGCATGTGATGAGCAAACGTGAAACCCTCAAGCAAAAATTCAAAATAGTTCTTTCAATTGTTTGACACCCAATATTTAAACCAAATCTGAACAGGAATTAGAGTCAACTCAAAACAATAAAAAAATAGCACGGCTGTCAACAAATTTATCGCTTTCTTTTGAATTAAGCAAAATGTAGTTGAATTTTCTTCACTATGTAGTTGAGGCTCAGCAAAAAAAATTAGTGTTTGATTTGACTAGCCTAATTTGAACCACAAAGGCACAGACCTCACGCTTCATAATGCAAATTCATTTCTCAGTCAACATTGTGCACGGGAAGGATGGGACGAAATGCAGGAACATCAATACAATTTATTGTTTAATCGTTTGCGTGCTTTTTGGCCTTAAGTTTACAATTACTGAAGCCTACAGGGAAAACCCACCAGAACGGCGACTACTTAAAACCAGCCTCCCATTAGATTCAAACCTTCAGCCTTTGGGTTACCCATCCACTGCTCTACCATTTGAGCTAAAGAAGACGTCTCATCGCATGCGTATATTAACCAAGCTGCTTGCTTTTACTGAGTTGTCTATAATAATAAAATTGTGATGTTTTGACGTATGCAGACCAGAGCTTTAATGTTTAATCGTTTGCAAACTTTAATTATTATAAAATTTTTCGTAATCACAATATCAGGGGCAGCGTAGCCGATAATGTAAAGGCGTAGTTTTTGCGACGACCATAATTGCATGATTAGGTTTTAACTCAAACCTTGAGTCACGTTGTTGCGTCCTTGGATTGATGCTTTACAATGATTATCTCTGCTTGGTGGCTGGACAAGAATTCGAAACAATTCTCAGAAACATGAATCACTGGAAACTCCTAAGCAGGTGCAGATTCCTCCAAACACGATGTAGTCATTACAATAAAAAGTGCTCGGATCGTCCAATAGTTAGCGTCTGACGCTGTCTGGTGACTGGAGGATAAATATGCTCTACCACAACTAGTAGCCAAAATTATGTATTCGAGGATTCTCTCTAGCTCAAGCTGTTGAGCAGCGAACCAGTAATGCGAATAGTACAGGTTCAAATCCGGTGGGAAAATAACTTTTTCGCACTGTTATCGTTTTAAGCAGTACTTAACTTGTAGGGGGGGACGGGGGGACGCGTCCCCCCATCGAGATTTAGGCGTCCCCCCATCGAGATTTGAGTGCTGATTTATGGGAGGAAAAAGTTACTGTTTTTGGTCGGAAAAACCGTTTAAATTCTCGATTTCGGTCAGAAAAAGCCTTCGGATTTTGGCAAAGACCTTTTTTTTTGGAGATCATCTGATTTTGGCCGAAAAAAAGCCTTCGGATTTCGGCGAAGACCTTTTTTTTTGATATCACCTGATTTTCACTGAAAATTCGCCTCAATCCAATTCAGAAATAATGAAAATTTGGGTTAAGTTCGATAATGGAACACACTCCCAAAAAATCCTGGCTACGTGCTTGTTCTTCACTAAGGTTCAGTCAACGCTGAAAAAGCGTCCCCCCATGCAAAATCTTACAATTTAAATACTGGTTTTAACTAGTTGATGTTGTGGTGGTTCTTCTGTTGAGGCTTCCGCACTGGTAGTCTTTAGGCCAGAAAGCACGCTGTCGATTAAACATTATAACTCTGAACGTGATATCATTGTTTACCGAAATACCAGTAGATCTTGCTATTAAGGTAGCCCAAGAAAGACTCCATAAACTTCAGAATCTAAATGAGCTCACGAAATGGTCTGTAAATGATATTTGCAATGGTTTACAAATTTGTTTGGAGGCAATTTACTTAACTTTTCAAAAAAAAATTTTTAAACAAATTTTCGGAACTGCCATGGACTCTCCAGTTTCAGTTGTTGAGGCTAATTTAGTCATGGAGAATGTGGAGACCAGAGCGATCAAAACCTTTCTTCACCCCTCCACCCCTCCAGATTTTGGCTATGCTACGTTGATGACACATTTGTAATTATCGAGAAAAAATTCTTAAACATCTTCTTTGACCACATCAATAATTTGGAACCATAGTAACAAAGGATATGGTTCCAAATCACCTCACAGTAACAAAGGATATGTCGCAATTTCCTATTTTCCTGGCTCGTCAGAAAAAATTAGACGAAGTTTAATTCCATATGGCGTGAAAATGATTATGAAACCAGGAACAAAATTGGGACAGATCGTATCATCTCACAAGAACAAAATTCAATCCAATAAACGGCAAGGTGCAATCTATCAAATTCCATTCAAAGACTGTAATATGGTTTACATAGGAGAAACTAAACGATCATTCGAAACCAGAAAAAAAGAACATATTAGAGATACCAGAAACGCTCAGTCAAAACCCGCAAATATCAAACATAACACCACAGCACTTTGCAAACACGCCATTAACTTGCACCACGATATTGACTGGAACAATAGCCAAATTTTAGAATTTGAAACTGATTATAGAAAACGCCAATTTATTGAATCATTTTTTATTAACAACGTTCCAAATACGATGAATGACAGAAAATCTATTTCATTGCCATTTATGTACCTTAAATTGAAAAAATAATACATCATTTCGATTTTAAAAATTTGATCTTTGTAATGGAACCCAGTATTCATATTTGCTTCCATTTGCTCACTTATTGAAATTGTTATCATAGTATTTCAGATACCGGTTTGGTCCTAATTCGCTCATTTTCCTGCTTTTTACACAGTGTTATTACTCATTCTTGTGACACATGATCACGTCATTTGTTGATTGCTTTGTTTCATTTGCATTTTAACTCATTTTAGACCTTTTAGCCCTGATGGAAGCAGTTAGTTTACTGTTGAAACGTTGGCTGTTTTTAAATTTTTTTTTATATATGAAATTAGCCATGACACCAGCAGAACAATAAAATACAGATCTACATTATGCTTGGTGACAAAAAAATAAGTTCAGATCACAACTCTGACTTGCGACTTACTTAACATTACAATTTAATTATTATCAACATCAATACCGTTAGTTGTCATTTAATTTTTGAATGCAGATACAAATTCTCCAAACCTAATATATTCTTAATTACACAATTTTACTGTACGTTATGGTTAGCGATTTTGCTAAATAAAAAAAGAAAAGATCAAAAACCACACTGAGTCTCACTGCTCTTGTGAAACAAAGTTCAAGGCACCAAATTTTATAACTTTGATTGGAATTAGAGCATTGTAAGCATCCAAATTAACATAGTAGGTGAATTCGAAGAATATCTATGTCATCAATTTTTTTCAACGTTGCTTGTGAGGCAATTTCACTGCTCAAAAATGGTATCTCGTGTTCCAAAATACTTCGCTGTATTCAACTCCATTTTACACAGGATATATTTTGATTAACGCATTTTAAATTACGAGAGGGCGTAAAAATTTCTCCTATGTCTACACTCAAATCAAAAATCATGAAAAAAACAAATTTGGCATGCTGGTTGGTGTTTACCAAATTTTTTGAATACCCGGTATTAAGTTGATGACATTATCATAATGACGTATTTTCAAAATGGCGGTTCAAATTTCATGCAATACTCGAACGTATATTCTGCAAATAAAGTTTTTGTCTCGGAGAGCTATTGTTCAAGACGACCGCGTCTTAAACTGGCTGCGTCATAACCGAATAACACAACCTTTGAACTCTCGTGAGAAATTACCTTCTTAGATTTCTCAATCCACGCCTTCCATTTTTGAAGCAAAACTGAACCCAGATTTTTCCCGAAAAACCTTTATTGACAAACTGCATCAGCTCCGGAATACAGCGCCCATGGTAGATCACTTTTAAAGTGAATAAAGCTTGGATTAAAAAGCGAAATTACTCTGAGGTTAAAATCAACCACTCGCTGACTGCACAAAAAAAACACTACATAATTTTGACATGTGGGTCTACAATATATAAAGCCAAGTTCATAGAGCATAGCAACAGCAAAAAACAAATTAATCCTCACGTTGTTTTCCGAATAGCCGGTCGCTCAATTTCCGACGCGAGGCCAGTTATTTGTTATAAAAAACAACGGGGGTGAAAGCGAATCGAACAATTTAATCAAATTAACGCACTTATGTCATCACCAACGAACCGATAGTACTATTCTTTTTACGGTCTGAATAATATTTTTCTATCCCAAGCCGTTCAAAAACTGATTTTTGGTGGTTCATTTGGAAGTTTCCAGGGGGATGGAAATTTATTTTCTCCAGATCGCAAGTTTATTTCACACACAACATTTCCAGGGAAGGGATGGGGGAAAGTTTGTATTAAAAACCATAGCATAATATCAAAACTACAATTAGTTTTGCGCCTAAATTTTGAATGCAAATCTATTCCTTCGACTTTAACATTACTAACCATAATTACTCAAATTTTCAGTAATGTCATTGTTAGCGTTCTCAGTTGGTATTGAACCGATGATGTCATGGTTTTCACTGGCAGTTCAGATTCTTTAATGGGCACTCAGTCTCTGGTTTGTATAAAATGCGCATGATAATGTCGCTTTCCAGCCGGGGTTCCTTCTTCACTACGACGACTTAATGTCCTTTTTTTTCGGTTTCAATCATTGTGTGGAAGTCTGATTCAAGTTACTTGTCCAGTTTCAAGTTTGATGGTTGGGTATTATAATTTCATTCAATCGTCCAACTTCATCAGGTCTTTGAACCACATACTTCACCACCAAGATCAAACTGGCCTAAATCCTCATTAAAAATTTATTCAAATATCGCATCAAAAGTTAGCCACAAAGTAAAAAATACGCACGATAAGACGCTGTATTTATACCAGTAACCCTAAAGCTGTGTAGTATTTTTAATACTGCAGCATCGTTAAGTTGATACAAAAAGCCATATTTCCATCCTGGTCACTTCCTTACAGTTTCACCATAGTCGTAAACACGAATCACACAAGTTATTATCGCTGCTAACATGGACCAAATATAGCTCTTCTACCGTCATTGATTGCAGAGATACCCGGTCGGTCATTCAGCAATTTTGCAGCAACAGATTAAACTCTGCTTTGCATTGACAAAGACTTAAAGAAACATATCACGCGCTTTTTATAGCAACGAGAGCCTGAGCGCACACCAAAGAATTTGAACTGCCAGTGAGAACTATGACAACCTCGGTTCGATACCAACTGAGGACACTGACCGTGACATTATGGTTCGTCATGCTTGCAAAATAAAATAAACAAGCATATCTTATTACTTTTGTAAAACAAACACTCAAGTCGCGCAAGTTGATAGTTTTGATTGAAAATATATTTATTTATGCCAAAATAGTTTTGCAAAAGTGCTCATAAGGCGTTTTTACTGATATACTGGATCGTAAAGCCATTTAACTTTTGTGACTTGATTTTTCCAACAATGCAGGATAGTCTTTTGCTGCTCAATTATGCAGTGAAGACTATTGCTGCTCTCGCACTTTGGCGAATTGACTGCGACTCCACTGCGAATTGAACATTTTTCAGTTTAGCGCATTTGCGGTGGAGTCGCCAACAAGCAAAAATTTTTCAACCGGTTTAGAAAATTTTTAATTCGCAGCGCAGTCTTCGTGGAGTCGTACAGCAGTCTCCGTGGGTTCGCAGTGCTTTCGCCATCAAATTGACGGAGACTGCACTGCGAATGAGCTGCGAACCCACTGAGACAGCAGTACGACTCTGGCGAATGCACGGAGACTGCGCTGCGAATCATATTAGGTATAACGGAAATGACGGAGCTGATTGTTTTGTAATAAATTTTATTTTGCGAAATAATGAGTGGTGGAAAGGTAATGGTAAAATAAATAATTCCTTGAATGTCAGCTATTAGGCAAAAGTAGGGTCTAAAACTAAAACAATCTTGCCTGAAGCTAATATAACTATTAAATTATGGATGAAAATTGATGAAGTAACTTAGATCAAAATAAATAAAATCGGAAAACTTATTAACAAAACGTTAATACGGAGTTGGATAGCACAAAAACTTAGGTTTTTAGTAGTCGGCGTCAATATTTTTTATGATTTTGAAACTTTTAGTAGTTCTAGTAATTTTGGAATTTGCTTTCAAATTTTCTTTTAAAAGTTCAGAGATGGTGCGGTTGATAACGTAAATGTCAGCAACTATGTCTACGTTAACATCAGGCTATGTTTGGATCAGATAGTGTGTCTAAAATTGGGGTCCACTGTTTGATTCTGGCAGTACAGTCAATAGATAACCAATTATAGTGCTGGTGATACGCTAGATAACTGATTGCTGGGATCCATTTCAATTGATGGGTGACTGCTTGGTTTCTTGTAGTGCTGGCTTGACTTTCGCTTTGTCTTTAATAAACGTAGATTGTAGTTGATGGCATCAGAATGTGGATAATTTTAGGTTGAATGAATGAATGAGTGTCGTTTGATAAAATTTGTAATAGTGCAATTATAAAATTTATAGTTTCAGTAGAGAGGTTACTTTCGGTAACCATATTGCCACACAATTCAAAAACACCACTCCGTTATCTTATTACAAGGCTGCTACAAGCTAGGCTAGCTTTATATTTTAATTATACTTAATTGAACTTCTAATTTAATTTATCTTATTACAAGAAATTGCCTAAGCCGTAAAATCCCAACTTAGCCGGATGCAGTTGGAAATTCAAATTCTATGTTCAAAAAATGTTGCTACTATTTTGAATTAATTTTGACAGTCCACTGAGTATTACTTTATTCATTTGCCATGTTTTTAGTTTTTTAATGAAGGCGCTCAATATAACGCCGAAAATGTTCGAGTTCAATTAAAACATTAAGTTTGCCTGCAGCTGTTGATAGCCGAGAAGTATGACAAATGCAGTGGTGTTAAAAAGTAGTGTTGCTATATAGTTATAAAATTATTAGCTCACCCGTTTGGTCTGTACTTGTTTTTAAAAGCAATAATGCCTCACACCGCAGAACAACAATTAGTTAATTTTCGATCTATTTTGCTTTTTTGTTAAACTTGCACTTGGCAGGACATCTAATAATTCATTTGCGTGTCATTTGCAAATTGATACTTTTATAATGACTAAGTTGAAACGCCTTTTAAATAAAACGTTTTACGACAGCTTCGGTTATTTCAATCTCAGCAAAACTATTCCTGAAGTCCAGTTTTTCTTTTCTAAAGCTGGATATATTTAAGTTTTATGCTTGCAACAAAATGTACATTAAAGTAGAAGCAGTGTCAAACGGAATTAAAGCTGCATATTTTTGTAAAATTGACTTTGAAGGCAATCTGTTTAACGAAAACTGTGGTCATTTGCTGAGCATATATCCTCTTCAATCACAGAAATAATACCAAATAATAAAGACTTGAACAAAAATAAGAATAATAGTAATACGCAATAATAAACCTACCGTAATTCGAAGGTTATTTCCCGCTTTATTGCTTTTGTAATTTTGAAATTAAATTACGACAATAAACGTTGAAAAAAGAGGAGCAATTTAATTGGTCTACATTTAGTTCAAAATTTTGCTCTTAAAAAGTTTTGAAAGATTTTATTGGATTTTCACGAGCGTAGTTGTTGAAATTTACCCATAAATTACAATGCCAATTCAAAATATTCATTTTTCACATTGGTTTAAATAAAATTTGCTTTTCTATAAGGAACCACTAGCGCCTTTAAATGGTAAAATATCGCGGTAATGAACCAACGGTACCATCGAAAAAACACCGTGTTACCGCTCAGGTATGCCGTAATACATCATAGCTATGTCGCGAAGACTAACCGGTATTAGTTATTTTTCTTTTTGATTTTGATTTTTCCGATAACGTTCGTGCTTTTTGTTTGCTGCTAAATTAAAGCTTTCTCTAAAATTTATAGCTTCATCAGAAGTAATAAGCTTAATTAATCTTCGAAATAAAGCTTTTTTCTTTAATTTTACCTGCTTTCTTAAATATGAAAATGAATATTTTTTTTTGTTCTACATTAGTAGAAACCAATTTGCAACGCATTCGCAGAGGATTCGCCATGCTGTGCGACTCTGCGGAGACTGAGCTGCGAATGCGCTCAGACTGCGCTGCGAATTGATTCGCAGTGAAGTCGCAGTCAAATTCGCCAAAGTGTGAGTGCGGCATATGCGGTCAATTTTTTTTTATCATATGTTGTTGTACGTACTAAACATTGAAGTGCTTAATTTTTTATCATAAAAACTAGCCTCCATTTCCGATTTCACAGTTACGTTCATTTAGTTTGTTCTTGTGTTCAAAAAAATTCATTCATTTAAAAAAAAACACAACAAATAAATCGAATCAACATTTCATTTCGGTAAAACTTCTTCATTTTATTAGTTTTGTTATTACCGCTTTTCCGCAAGACTTACGGGGGCAGCAGCTCGAGATTAAGCCGCCACACTATACGGTCTCCCATCTCCTCCATTATCTCGCTTTGGTGAAGTCTGAAGCGATTCCATCCAAGATTCTCAATGTAATTGGTCAAACCAGTCTAGATCATCCAACTGATTTTCTCCCATTTGCTTTGGCAAGTAAAGCTTGTTTGGGAATTTTTTTGAGGCATTCTGCTTACATGGCCAAATCATCTAAGCTGAGATCTTTTAATGCGGAGAAGTAACGGCTCCAAGTTTAGAGATTTTCAAATCTCAGAACTATGTATTTTGTTAAACAGTTTAACTCCTTCGATTCTTCGTTAAAACCTCATTTCGGACGCTTTCACTTGTGATCGCACTCTTTCGGTCATTACCCAACATTCATGACCATAGATGAGAATGGGTACAAAAATGATTTTGAAAATTGAGCGCTTTGCCTTATTCAACAATTCTCGTTTAATGACAATGGAATAGTGCAAAGCTTGCATTACAGCACTATCCTTGTCCATTCGGGTATCCAGTTCGTTGTCTTGTCTTCCGTCACTGGTGAATACAACTCCAACAAACTCAACTGCTCTAATGTCGCTCCATACACATGCAACACGCACTGATTACGGTTTCTTGAAAGATGAATTACCTCAATTTCGGCATTGCTTATTTTCATTCCGGCAATGTCACATGCATCTGCAAAAAAACATAAAATTAAATAAAAAAATCACATATACATATTAAGCATTATAACTAAAATCATGCATACAGCAATGGCACATAAAAAAGTGCTACTTTGCCAGTATTTCATGAAGTCACAACTTTTACAAAATTTGGTTGCAATAAAGCATTAAGCTCATAAATAAATGGCAGATATTATTTAACTTGTCCCAACTCTTTTGCTTAAAAAACATTATTTTCCCAATGCGAAAACATCGATTAAATTTGACTGCAGTGTTACATCATTTCACGTGGAGATTAAATTCTACATCAAGTCAATCATACGAGAATGAGCCAAATAAAGGGGATAACTAATCATAAAATATATGGGCACAAAATTGAAATGAGCTTGAAAAACTGCATCACAGCGCCTCTTTAGTTTTAGTTTAACCGCTTGCAACTTGTACACTGGTAAGGTGGTATTAATACGCCTGGCGTACCGAATTTCTTCTTGCATTAACTTAAAATACGCTTGTACACTTACAATTTTTCCCTGTTAAATGAAACTTATTAATTAACGTTGCTGTCATTTCAAATAAAAACAAAGTACGATATACTGTAAGCAATAATACAATTTTATGTATTTGTCGTGATAGGCATAGGCCTTGTTACGCTAGCAAAAAAAACGTCTATAAAAGACATCTCGTGATACCCATTGAGGTACCTCTTGAAAAATTTTTTACAAATAGATTTTTAATGCCTGATTAATGATTAAAATGTCTTCGGTTGCAACCAGGTGCCGTTTTCAAGATATACCGCTTTTAATCAGACGCAGATGAATATTTTAAAATCATACGCTTGAATAATTTTTTTTACTATTAGTGTTGCCGAGAAATAATTCAAAAATTTCAACAAAGATATTTTGTGTATTTCTTTAAATGTAAAAATTCAAATTGTGATAAATTTAAACTAAATGATTAATCATGGGTAAGTTTTTTGCTAAAAAGTTTGCATAATTAAAGTATTAGCTTGATTTTTTTGTGGTGAATTCGAAAACATATGGAAACTTGCTTTG
This sequence comes from Trididemnum nubilum, assembly GCA_963965965.1. Lineage (NCBI taxonomy): Eukaryota > Metazoa > Chordata > Ascidiacea > Aplousobranchia > Didemnidae > Trididemnum > Trididemnum nubilum. Next base: position 50,999,508 of record OZ014469.1, read on the forward strand.
AAATCACGTGACCGTCGTCACTTGGCAGCTGATTGATATGAATGCAAAACTTCAAAACAATTTTTCAAGATGAAACACCGGTAACCATTAATGAAGAAATTGTTTCTTGCAAAAGGTCGAAAAATAAACGAACTACCTTATGAATTACACCACGTGTTTGCTATGATGATAGCCTACCCACAAAAAGCAGCCTGATATAACTACATTGAGAAATACTGATAAGCTTGCACTTAGTGGTGCCACTCCTAGTGAATTTTCACAAGATCTAGTGAATTTCGGTCCGTTCTAGTGACCTAGTGAATTTTTTCAACGATCTAGTGAATTTTTTGTGAGTGTGAAAATACATGAAAGTAGACGTACCACTTCAGGGAAGACCTTTTTTTTTGGAAATGACCAAGAAAATTATGCGAAAATTGTGGGTCGCTGGAGTGAAGATTGGAGATTCACCTAAAAATTTCACAAAATTCTAGTGAATTTCACAAAATTCTAGTGAATTTTGGAGAAAGCCTGTGGTAGCATTGGTAAAGAGGCGTAAACTGTTCAAAAAACCTGAAATTTGAAATCTAGTGATATTTTTCTTAGATTTAGTGATGTTTTTTGGTAATTCTAGTGAATTTTGAAAGGTTGCTTGTGGCAGCATTGCTTTCACTCCTCGAAACTAACTAGCCTAGCCCTAGCTGGTTGGCTTATCAACTCTCGAATGTCTCTTCTGCCACACTTAAGCACTTGAAACAATCACCGGAGTAAAACCAACAAATAACCCAAAATAAGAGATGACTCTCATGAAATTGCTGAAAAGGAGAACAGTTTATTTATGCCTTATTTTGCAATATTTGCAAAAGTGTAGGCTATTGCTTTATGTTGAAACTTTGCAGTAAACTACTGTAGTCTTAAAACATTGTAGCTGAATGACTTGTTAGAATTGACGATGTGCTTTTGTTCGATTGTAATAAACGTTATGGACCAATGACCGGTATATCCATAGCTACCGACTGCTGTAGGCTATTGATATTCCTCGAAGCTTATCGGTATTCTTCGAAGCAGTTATTGTATTAGGCTGCTTTTTGTGGGTATAGGCTATCATCATAGCAAACACGTGGTGTAATTCATAAGGTAGTTCGTTTATTTTTCGACCTTTTGCAAGAAACAATTTCTTCATTAATGGTTACCGGTATTTCATCTTGAAAAATTGTTTTGAAGTTTTGCATTCATATCAATCAGCTGCCAAGTGACGACGGTCACGTGACTTCAAAGCAAGTTTCCATATGTTTTCGAATTCACCACAAAAAAATCAAGCTAATACTTTAATTATGCAAACTTTTTAGCAAAAAACTTACCCATGATTAATCATTTAGTTTAAATTTATCACAATTTGAATTTTTACATTTAAAGAAAGACACAAAATATCTTTGTTGAAATTTTTGAATTATTTCACGGCAACACTAACAGTAAAAAAAATTATTCAAGCGTATGATTTTAAAATATTCATCTGCGTTTGATTAAAAGCGGTATATCTTGAAAACGGCACCTGGTTGCAACCGAAGACATTTTAATCATTAATCAGGCATTAAAAATCTATTTGTAAAAAATTTTTCAAGAGGTACCTCAATGGGTATCAAGAGACAACACAATTTTGGACACCGTAACAAGGCCTAGCATATGATTGCCCTTACGCAAAAAATTTTTACGCCTTTTTCATTTTAAATATATTGACATATTAAGTTATGGCATGGAAATCTTAGTCAGTTGCAACAAGTTTGTATTTTGTTTTGTAAAATTCTAATAAGTGACTACCAAGCTAAAAATCAGAGGTGGGCAGCGCAAGTCACAATAGTTGCGCCGCAAACGCACGCGCAACTACTCTAAAATTCTTGCAACGCAAACGTTTCCGCAATTCCCACAAAATAATTGCACCGCTAGCGCAACCGCAAGCGCACACGCACGTGTGACGTTTCAGGAAGTATAAATCTGATTGACTTACTGCTCAAACTGCACTATAGGTTTCCGTACGAAACGAATATTCAAAACAAATTATGCACACTACCAAATAGTGAACAAAAAAAAAATTATTGATTTGAATCCCATCCGTAGTCATTTTTTTCTGCCAACCAGAGACTGATCCAGATTGTGACTTTAGGTCTACTATTTTCTTAAGAGCTACCGATGCATTTGTGCGTTTATGCTTCTGGAGCAATTAGCATCACTTTTTGACAAGTGAAGCATGCTACAAAAATCATAGAGTTTTTGTTTAAAGAATTTGAACCATTTAAGTATTAAAAGCTTTACCGATGCTGTCACTTCGGTTAGCAATATATCTTAAGATTTCCAGACTTGCTACAAAAATTGCAATTAATAGTTTTTGGTGTTTCTTCTTCTTCTTCTTTCTTCATTGCTCGCTTTTCCGTGAAGGTTGCGGGGGCAGTAGCTCAAGATTGAACCGCCACACCTCACGGTTTTCCATCACCTCCATAATTTTGCTTGGGTAAAGTCCCAAGCAACTCCATCCAAGATCCTCAATGTGATCGGTCCATCTGGTTCTAGGTCGTCCAACTGGTCTTATCCCATTCGCTTTGGCAAGTAAAGCTTGTTGGGGGAGTCTTTCCTGAGGCATTCTGCTTACATGGCCAAACGATCTAAGCTGAGATCTTTCAATTCGGAGAAGTAACGGCTCGATGTTAAGAGATTTTCGAATTTCAGAGCTACGCACCTTGTTAAACAGTGTAACTCCTTCGTTTCTTCGTAAAAACCTCATTTCGGACGCTTGCACTTGTGATCGCATTCTTCCGGTCATTACCCAAGATTCATGACCATAAGTGAGAATGGGGACAAAAACTGCTTTGAAAACTGAGAGCTTTGCTTTTTTTGACAATTCTCGTTTCATGACAACCGAGTAGTGCAAAGCTCGCATTACTGCACTAGCCTTGCCTATTTGGGTATCGAGTTCTTCGTCTTGCCTTCCGTCACTCGTAAATGCAACCCCAAGATACTTGAACTTCTCTACCTGCTTCAGTGTCGCTCCATTCACTTGTAATACGCACTGATCAGGGTTTCTTGAAAGATGAAGTACCTCAGTTTTAGTCGTGCTTATTTTCATTCCGGCGGTGTTGCATGCATCTGCAAAGCTATTTAATGCGCGCTGGAGGCCAGATTCTGTGGAAGAAAGCAGAACCAAATCATCAGCGAATAGAAGACGACTAATTTTGCAATTTCCAATCGTGGCACACTCATCAGCTTGGCTGCATTTGTCGATCCAATTCATGTAAACAATGAAAAGGAGAGGTGACAAAACGCACCCTTGCCGGAGTCCAACGCCCACATGGAACGGCTTGGATTGCTTGCCATTTACCCGAACACAAACCTCCGGTCTGCAGTAGAATGACTTAATGGTGCGTAACAATTGACCATTAACGCCATACTCCTGCAAAACCTTCCAAAGTTTATCCTGAGGAACTCGGTCATATGCTTTTTCAAAATCGACAAAGCACGCAAAGAGATCTTTGCCATACTTCCAAGATTTCTCGAAGATTTGCTTCAGAGTGAAGATTTGGTCCGTGGTGCTGCGACCCGGACGAAAACCGCACTGACCATCTTCCAGTTTTGATTCCACTATTTCTCGGCATTTCGTTTCAAGGCATTTGGCATATACTTTCCCTAGCAGACTAAGGAGTGATATCCCTCTGTAGTTTGTACATTGCTTGCGATCTCCTTTCTTGAATATTGGAAAAAGCACACCTGTTTGCCAACCTCTGGGAGTTTTGCCAAGCTTCCACGCAACTTTACACACACGCGTTAACCAAAGAATTCCTTCTCCAGTCAGCGCTTTCAACATCTCGGGTCTGATTTCATCTTCACCAGCAGCTTTTCCAGATTTTATCCCTTTAATTGCAGTTGCCACTTCTGCTGCAGTGAAAACTTCGTCCTCCCCTAGATGTGTCACTTCGTGTGTGTCACGAGTCGATGCCTTTACAGGATTCAAAAGATCTTCAAAGTATTCTCTCCATCGTGAAAGGATATCATTCTCATCCGTTAGAATATTACCGTCAGAATCCTTGATGGAGTGCGTGATACTCGATCTTTTGCCACATAAACGGCGGATGGTCTGCCAAAATACTTTGTTTGCCGAAAAATAGTTGGAATCCAACCGACGACCAAACTCTTCCAATGACTTCTCCTTGGATTTCTTTCCTGCCGAAGTTGCCGCTTTTCGCGCCTCAGTGTACCGGGATTGCAAATCAGATGACGATCTGTCCTGTAGCCAGGCCTTGAACGCGTCTTTCTTTGCTCGAATAGCTTCCTTAACCTCTTGGTTCCACCAAGGTGTTCTTTTCTCGCTATCGCCCGCCACTTTAAGCCGTTTTCGCCCTCAACTTTTTTCAGCCGTTTTCGCGCTCGCCCAAATGCGCTTAAAATTGCTAAAATACTATCGGTTCAAGCGTCAGCGCAACCGTTTAAAAATACTTGCGGCGCAAGCGCAATCGCAAGTGAAATACTTTCGCCGCAATAATAGGGCCGCAAGTGCCCATCTCTGCTAACAATATTGCGTGGTCATCACGTCGCTATAACGTTACGTTTCGTGGCGGTAACGTAGTAGTTTTACGTAACTACCAGGCTTAGACGTAGCCAAGGGGCCAGGGCACCCCAATCGAAATGCCGCCAATGATAAAAATGCGACAAAATAGCCTTGTTTCTTCACTTTCAGTTTCTTTTTGCATCTTTGAGTACAACAGTACTTAACAATAATATTGATCATCAAGGAGTCCGGGCCCCCTCGATTCAATTTTGGCAACCAATATTATTTAAATGTATAACCCGGGTGAAATGATTTAGGGTTTAGCGCTAAAATTGCTACCTCAGGTTCTCATCTAACCGTTTTGAGAACGTAATGGAATAACTAAAACCGGATTTACCATATCGTACAATGCCAGGGCCACGCGCTGAAATAATAAGACTTTTTTTGGTCTTCACCCATATTTGGCAGGAAGATGTTGTAAAAATTCCCAAAATACGAGGGGCCCCGCGCAATGTAAATCCAGCCCGGGAATAACATGGTTAGTAGGCGGAACCATCTATTGAACCATTTTTCAATAACAGTTCATCTCCACCTCGCCAGTTTTTCGCTCACAATACTGTAAATAAATTAGCTTGAGAAAATGCTCATTGAACAAATTGTTGAATTTCAATTGAGGAGGCCTGAGTCCCTCGGCCGTACATGCACTTCCATAACTGGTTAATTTCATCACAAAACAACAACCTCGAAGGAATATCTTCAAGCGGATTATTATTTTTTGCTAAAATATTGCTGGATGCAATGCACCTTACTTCGCCCTACCTAAGCCAAATTAATTACAATCAAAATTTGAAATCAAAGTGCAAAATTTTAATCGTGCTTTTGACTTAAATTGCTAGTGAACGAAGAATTGAACGGTTTAATTTTTTCAATTGGCTTTCAAATGTTGAAAATCTAGTTCTGTCACATGGATTTGAATACGAGCGATCTGCGATCCCATGGCACTAAAAAAGCTTTTGTCCGCAAAAATTACAAAAAATCGCCCAGCAGCTGTGATGCGTTATCTTAGACCCTCGTCTATGATACGTTTGAGTTACACTAACTTACTCAACACGTTTCTGAAATTAGACATTTACACTTTTTTACTATTAGTTTAAAGCCCTCTCCCTTTAACAATATCTTGGTTAGGTGCCAACAAGCCACGGCTTCAGATCTTCCATTCTACGATATCTTTGATCAACGAACAGTTCCTTATTTGAAAATTTCTGATGACGTCATTGACTGTGTTTTGGGCCCCTCTCCCAATCAAAGAAGCTGGCTACGCCTATGCTTCCACGTAAGTTTGTAGACACTCAGCTATGTGGTGACCACGTCGCAATTAAACGTGGTAGTGACGGAACTATTTACGTAGCCACGTGATCAGAGGTGGGCACTTGCGCCGCAATAGTTGCGATGCAAGCTTAATGTGGCGCAACTATTTTATTTGCAATAACGCTTGCGCCGCAATTATTTTTAAACGGTTGCGCTGACGCTGCAAGTATTTTAGCAATATTGAGCGCGATCGCAATTCAAATAGATTAGAAATGATTGTTTTTCAATCAAATGTTGTTAAAGGTAAGAAAAACCATTTACGAGGTACATAGGCGTAGCCAGGATTTTTGATTGGAGGGAGGGCCAAAATCGTAATTTACACGCAATGACGTCATCAATTTTTTTTTGAAAAAAGGGACTTTTTCTGAAACAAAGATATCGTAAAATAGAAGATCACAAGTCGGGGCCTGGGTTGGCAAATAACCTGAATTTGGCCATAAAGAATGAACTTGAACCAAACGTTAAAAAATTTTCCGAAATTGTCTAAGTAATAAACTTAGACGTGGTAAACAAACTTGTTTAACCCAAACGTTTCACAGACTGGGCTCTGGAGGCCAGCCGCTTGGGCAATTTTTTTTGAACAAAATATTGCATATTTCGCACGTTTTTAGCGCCATTTGAAATAACTACATTGTTAAGATTTAAAGCCAATTGAAAAAATCAAACAGGCGATTCATCGTTTTACTTACAGTTACAGACCAAGTCCAAAACACGTTTAAAGTCTTGAATTTGGGGGTTAAATTTTGTGACTTGGCCCATGTGGAAGAAGCGAGGTGCATTGCCTCTGGCAATATTTTTAGCTGTAAATAATCACTCAAATTTGCTTTGGAAATTTTTGTTTAGTCATGAAAATAACCGGGTTTAGTACATTTCGACTAGGTGGCCTATGCCCCTATAATTCAATGATTTGTTCAATAAGTATTTTGCTCGCTATTTTTTTTTTTTGTCAAAAATATTTTGTCGCATAAAAGCTGGCGAGGAGGATTGTGATTGAAATCGGTGCAATAAATGGTTACTCAGTACGGTAGTCATTTTACTGCATTAAGTTCACAAAATGATTAAGTGGTTTAAGATTGCAACTTTTAGGACAAAACCTTAAAACATTGCACAAGAACCTTGAACATTAGAAAAAAAACAGTAACTCCGAAATCGTTTGCTTCCCAACACATGATGACTTTTTTTAACACCACAGTTTCTTAAAAGTGCGGAAGTTTTTTCGCGACGTATAAAGACGTTTTTCACCCAAAGAGGTTAAGCGACGCACTTTTTTCAAATCCTCCTCTTTTTCAAAGGAAATCAATAATTTTTTGTTTGCTAATATGGTAGCGTGCATAATTTGTTGTAAATATCGGTTTTGCGCTGTAGCCTAGCGAGGTTTGAGCGGAGAATCTATGAAAATTATACTTTTTAAAACGTCACAGTTGCGCAGTTATTGTTTCGGGCATTGGCGTAAGAATATTAGAGTAGTTACGGAAGCGCAACCTATGTGACTTGCGCTGCCCACCACTGCACGTTACTACTACGTTTAAGCAAGGGGGTATATTTATGCATTTCGATCCTCACATGGTCACGCACTGGACCACGTCGCATTTTAGTTGCTACCACTGCTAAGTCAAAATTTTACACGTTGCATCATTACGCAACTACCACGTACCCATTTCGTTGTTAAAGCCAGAAATTCATGTCTTGATACGGACTTTTTTAATAAATAATTCATTAAAATTTTTTAAATACACGTAAAAACGAACACAAAGAAAATTCAACTGCAACAAAAGCGGATACGCAATCCCGTCAGAGCGTGAGGCTATGAATTCTTACGGATCAAGGGAGTAAGGTGCTGCCTGATGGCTTGAAAGAAGTCGGCATCGGAAAACGGGACGCAGATAAGAGTGTTTTTCATCCGGGTTGCGGAAGTTAGTTTGTAAGGACTTCACATGCGCCTTGGATATGGGGCTAGCAAATTTCGAAACGGGTGCTGAGAGAATGTTGCAAAGATGAAAGGCGTGTTTCTAAAGCAGTGGTTCAACCTTTTTTAGTATCAGAGCCAAATTTTAAACATCAAAGTTTCACGCAAAACCACTCGTTAAGAGGAGAAAACCAAATTCTAAAAAATTATATTCAAAGTTTATAAGACGTTATAAAAAAGGCTAATAATATACAGTCGATTGGATAAGAGCTCAAATACCTTAATTTTATGGTAATTTTCAATTTCAAGAGATCAAGCACAAGGCTACGATCAAAAAAAATCCGACAAATGAAATTAGGTGTTACAAAAATTACGCTCTTTGATTGCATGCAATCCATCACATTTTGCAAACCCTCTACCAACCAAACACGCACCCAGAATTTTTCAAAAGGTGTGCTTGCTTAAACCCAAAGATAAAATTTGTATGCATCTCGCAGATAAAAGTCTGGGCGGTTTTTGTGATTTTTCGGAAAAAAACGTTATTTTAACGCCAGTTGGTTGACATTTCGTCGGTTTGTAGAGCCTGTTGAAAGAAATAATCGCTAAAATTTGCCATTACTTCAAACAAGAAGTACAAAAAGTGTGCGGATCGTCTAACAGTTAGCGTCTGATGCTGTCCGGTGACAGGATGAAATAAGCATACGATTTGAAAGCCTTTTCACACAATTAAAATACATATTTCTTTTAGCTCACTCTGCCCGCCTTGCTTCTTGGTCAAGTATAAAACACCCCTAAATTTTTTAAGTGACTTGGCAAAACAAAGGAGGTACCTTAAACCCTCTACTTACGCTACAGGAAACCCGCTAACCATTAGACGAGAACAATTTGCACCCAAAAGCAAAATAGGGACAATTTAAAGTTTTCTCAAGCACTGCCCTGAACTCGAGTTTTGCTAATTTCAAAAACGTAATTTCCAAACCTTAGTCCTATGTATTTTTTGTTTTTAGTTAGCAACAAAACTATTTGTTTGTCTGTCATCAGCAGGACTGGCATGTATCACAAAACTGTTCAGACTTTGGTTGGTCGAGTAGCTACGCGTTCGTCTCTGGTGCGCGAGGTCTGAGGTTCAAATCTCGGACCGCTCAAATCGGACACAGTGTTTTCAACGATTCGCCACCGCTGCGACATTTCTTTGAAAGAAACTGTGTTGCCCGGAGAAAATGACGCGGAGATGGGCCCCGCAAACTCGTTACACGCTCCGGTGTGATTTGATTTGATTTTCGATAAAATGATTCAACTTTTTGACAACCAGTTGTGCAAAACCATTCGGAGTAGAAATTGATTGATTTCTGAAAAGTTAATGAGACTTTAGGAAAAACAAGTGAGAGCCGCGGTTGCGAATCACTGTTCTAAAGTATGCCCTTGGGAGTAACTGCAAAAAGGACTCGAAAAACAATAGCAATGGGAAGATGGTCAGGTCACTGTTCTGCCGTCGTTTCATTTTTTCTGATAGTTTTCTGCAAACACATAAAAATGAAACAGCGGCTTGTTCACTCGACGCTTCAATATTTGCTGTGAAATCCCAGAGCTTCGCATCACATGGTACACAATCATTGAAGAAATGTTCGGGTCACCTACGCAGAAAAAACATTGCACTTAAACAAAAAATTTTTAACCAAGTAAAATTGTATATGATCAAGAAATGGCGTTTGTTCTCAGTCAGACACAGCTTGGAACCAAAGAAACTTTGTTTCGGGGCATATGTAAGCGTATCTGCTATTGAATCCTCTATTTCCCTTGCCGTCGCCTTACGAAAATTCTTTCGGCATGGAACTAAAATACAGTACATCAAACAACAAGTTGAAGCAACGATACTGCAGTTGTCGCTTGCAGAAAGTGCTACTTGTTAAAACTAGATAATTTGTAGTAAAAAGTATTCATAAACCACCTGAGCGTTAAGCCTTGAGATAACTGAGTGTTTTGTACAAATGTACAGGGATAAATTAAACTACAATTTGTTTTTGGCGTTAGGTTTTGATTTGATGAATCGAAACCAGCAGCTTTTTGGCCCAAAACAAGACAAAACCGAAATCTAACTTTTCGGGACTAATTCAAAGCAAGATGACGACAAAAAATAAGCACGTAAATAAAAAAGTAATACGCTGAGCAAACAGAAGTTGAAAAAGTAGCACTTACACAAATGACTAATATGTCTGGTTGCTTTGAAACAAGGCTTCATTAATGTTTACGAGGGCTGAAGGCAAAATTAATGGGAGTTTCTAAAGTTAAGATAATCATATTAAATTGGCGTTGACTCCATTCTTCTTTACACAGCATTTTCAGAGATTTTTCTACTTTAAACTACTGTTGGATTGAATTTGAATACACTCACAGTCACACAAGTTAGTGATGAATCTGAATGTGGATTTTTAGAAGTCAAAACATTTGAATTTAGATTTTGCAAATCAATGAATTCGAATTTTTAAAAAATGAAAGAATCCCACCCTGCTTCAAACACGACATAGGGAGTGGGCCTCCTTGTTTATTAGCAATTATGTCATTGACATTAGAGATGCCGTTCTAGTTCAATCCTTAAGCAACGCTCCAATTACGCTAGCGCATTGAGCCGTCCCGTTGAGCACTAATCAGGTTAATCTTGCAACAAAACAAATCAATGTCCTACTGTACAGCAGTCAAGCAATCCCGGGGAAAATTAAGCTCTTAAATTGTGCAACAAAAGTCACAGAACAAGCGAAAGTAAGGCTAGTGGGCCATTGCTTGCAATTTGGTCGAAGTTTATTCTAATGTCACAAAATAATCAAATACGGTACGCTTACTTTGGTACTAGTAGTAATATGATCAATGATCAAGTACGGGTTAGTAGCGTTTAATGACAATTAGCCTTACTGCTAGGCGATGATGTGCACTAAAACGTAACTGACAACAGCTTGATTTTTCTGAAATCACTGCTGTGCAGAACATTCGTTTATCCAACTCGGATATGTTTCACTGACAAGATCAAGTAGTAATTAAAGCGTCGCGAAACAACTCAACGCAATAGTCTAACTGCAGCGTTACCTTAGAGGATAGATCTGAAATGTTGTCCCCAATGTTATCAACGTCAGGATTGCAATTAAACATCTCTGTAACGACTGAGTCAAAAACGATCGAGTCACTTGCCGATTTGATCTAATACGATTGCTCAAACTAAGAAACCCTCGTTAAATTCCTCTGTACAGTCATCGTTTAACCCTGGAAAAGCTTTCTGCATTACATGCCCTAAAGCAGTAACAAAACATTATCAAGATGAAACGTCAATAGTCCACTAAGCCCACAACTGATAGCCAAGATACAATTTTAAAAAAATATGATGTCAATGCAACAAAAATGCAGAAATATAGATATTTATTTAAATTACAAAAAAAATATATGAAATTGTATTACGAAATGAGCTCAAGTATCAGACAAACGTTTTTAAGTGTATGCTAATATGATTTTGCTGTGTTCCAGCCTGAACTATTAAGCTCTTTTAATGAGAATTGATTCTACAATTGCCACTGACAGTTAAAAAAATATTTATATATTCTTCAAACTTACCGTCAACAAACCTCATTGCAAATCCACACGATTCACCAATGTCTAAAATCTTTTCAACAATTGGTGTAAGAACTTTTTCCCAACTTTTAAAATTAGGGTGCAGCATCTTCATTTCATATTCCAACTAGAACACAGGATTGCAACACAACATTTTGACAAAGCCGTCCAATAGTACCGCAGAAATTAGCGAAGCAGGACAGAAACAACTCAAAAGCGAGTTGTATGTTTGCAAAACTAATTTTCAAAAAAATCGAAGCCAAGTTAGCGAATTTGTAAACACGCTGGCGATAAGTCTCAAACGATGTCCGAATGCTTTAACTAAATATTACTGTATTAGATAAATATTTTCTTTAACATACAATTCGTTTTCTCTATAAAATTAACCACACAGATAATGCATGAAGTATCTCCGTGGTCGTTTAATAATAGCAAAATATATTATTTTTAATAGCGGCATTCGGTCATCCTTTGAGACTTATCGCCAGCATTTCTACAAATTCGCTAACTTGGCGTTTGGATTTCATCAAGCTTAGTTTCGCGAAAACACAACTAACTTTTGAGTTGTTTCTGCAAAATAATAGAGATTCCTATGAAGTTTGCAATTAACAGAATATATTATACTTACGTCACAATAACCGAACGTTAATCGTTCTGAGAAAAAAGCGTAGCACGAAAAAAGAAAAAGAAAGAAAAATGCAGTGCGCGAAAGTTTAGAGTTTTTCGTGTCAGGATGTCCCTGGCGTCAGAATTCCTGAGGTGAGTTGTATCGTGTCAAATCGGTCGCGTCAGGATGTCGCAGACCGAGAATTTAGAGCGTAGATTTGACATATTAATTCCTACGCTGCATATGTTTTGACTGGACAAAGAAAATCAGGCATCATTCTTAGATTCCAATGAAAATTCTCAACTAGTTTGCAATAGTTAAAGAAGCATGCAAATCTACACATGCTGAAAAAATGAGCACCGGTAAGTAACAAAATGTTCGTTTCTACTGATAATATAAACTTCAACACATTACCATAAGATCAAAACAAATGATAACACAGCTTAAATTAAACTACTGAACTATGAAATCCTAACAAAAGCCTGGAATGAGGCTGTTTCATCCTCAGCTGCGTCTTTTAAGGATTAACTAATTTGGTTCCGTTCAATATCTTGATCTTAATGCCTGAAGATCTGCTTAAGGTAACACAGATTGTAAAGATTTCAAAATTTTAATCACATAATGATACAGCTCCAACTATAATTATGTTGCGAGAAATTTTGAAACAGTTAAAAATCAAGAGTCGTAGAAATAATCATTGTTTCTTAAAGCTTAGAATGGGAAAAAAAAAACTGCCTCTTACCAATTTCCCTTTATCAAAATCTGCAAAACTAGAATATCTTTCCAGTAGTGCGGTTGCACTTGGTCGATTGCAATTAATAAATTGTTGTCCGAACGTAAACGTTTCCAGCCTATCTCCTAAAATCAAGGGGGCATTCTGTAGTAATGCCATTATTGTTTGCAAAAATTCGATCAGTAAATGTATATAAAAATAGACTTCTGATATATACATTTTACGATAATCACTGAAACAGGTATATGTTGTTTTTTAGGCAAAGCATTTAAACGAATATTGAAGCAAAAATCAATGGGGGTATCTGAAGTTAGGTAATCGTTTTTGAGTGCCGTTGACACAATCTTTCCAGAGATACTCTACTTCAAACAGGACATCATAAGGTCCTCTTATTGGCAATTTCGATGTTTTATCGCAGTGCCTTAGCCTAGAGGGTTACATTAATCTTTGAGGCTTAGTTCATCAAACTAAAACGACGTCGCGGATGTTATCAACGTCGGGATTGCCAATAAAAACTATGATTGGAGAGGCCCCTACATCGTGTTTAAAGTAAATTATCTCTAGAACAGCTGGGTCAAGATGCGTTTTTTGTTTTTTACTGCAAATCATCATGGGGCCAATGGTAACTTAAATGATATTGTTCTTCGTAATTTCATTGTAGTATAAGCAATTAATACAACTAAACAATACCAGCTAACCTTGTTTTTGATGTGATCGGGTTCATCGTAGGAGCAATCTTCAATAGAGATGTTATAGCTCGAAGAATTTGAAGTACTCGAAGAATTTGAATTTGCTTCTTTTTTTTGGTATGCCCGTGCCTCAAACGACCAATTTCTCCTCATTGCCTGCAGTCCCACTTCTAGTAGATTCATCAAAAAAGTGTTCCTGGCAATATTGTAAAGTCAAGTTTTCAACTAGAAAATATGCTATGAAAAAACACAAAATTATTAGCACAATATAAATGGTAACTAAGAAAGCATCACAGTTGGAATTTTAGAATAGAAACTATAGCCCGCAAAGTCAAAAACATTACAATTAAGTTAGACTTTGAGTACCAGTGCAGCTTGAACAGCTTTAACAATTTTCTTTTTTTCTTCTGCAATAATAAAGATATTCTCAGTGACGTATACGAGGGGCATTCAAAAAATACGCCGAATTCTTCCGCGACAAGAGTGCCAGCAAGAAAAAACGTATTTTAGAATGTTAGCCGTAAAAAGCATGTTCTTTGTGATCGAACAAACTATTACTAATTTTGCGCTTCTAAACGAAGTTGTCAAAAGCTACTTTATTTAAGGTAGTTTTTAACCCATGGAGCGTAAGGATTTCAAGGTACGAACCAACATCAAATTTTTGGTCAAGCTTGGTTGGAAAGGAACGGAGATCATTCACGCTTTGCAGACCGTTTATTTCGGTGGAAAATGCTGCCACATCCACCTTATAGCCCAGCCCTTGCCCCATCTGACTTTTTTTTATTCTCAAAACTCAAAGAACACTTGAAAGGCGTTCGTTTTATTACACTAATGAGGCAAAGCAAGCAGCAAAAACATGGCTTGCAAAATGGTCAGCAGATTACTTCATAAATGGCATAAAAGGATGGAAGCACCGCCTGGAGAAGTGCATGGACCTTGATGGACACTACGTTGAAAAGTAAATAGATTGTATCAATAAATTATAAAAAATCATAAATGTCCGCATATTTTTTGAATGCCCCTCGTATAAGGTTGGAGGGACGAAGAAAAATGATAACGCAGTTCTATCATTACACACTAATAAGAAAAACTTAAATTATGCTGTAACCGTGAGTAAAATACCATAACAAATTACAGTCGTCTTAAAAACGTTGTGTACACAATAGGGTGTTGCAGGCGCCCAACAGAAATTAAAAACTTGTTTGTTTAAGCTGAACTATTTTTTGGTAATTGCAGTTTGATCTGTAGATCATGAATACCAAGTTTCAAAAATTTTTATTAATGTTTACCTACCCCGCCAGGCCGATTTGGAGACCCACTTTTCCAAAAATTTCCTTTTTTTGCCTCTAGAGGGCGATATAGATAAGTTGTGTTAGTGGACATGTTTTTAAAAGATGCCCCATGCTAGTCTCCATCTTTAAAAAAAAATTGAATGAAATTGAGTCATCCTATCCAGAGATATTGCTATTTTATTACACTTTTAATAAACATTGCTGCCACCAAGTGGTGAAAAATAAAGTTGATTATATCAAGTATTAAGCCTTTTGAAGTTAAATTTCAGTGCATTATTCATTTCAAAAGAAGTACATTTTGATGCAACATTTGGTGAATACCAACTACTGATTTATAGGTATTTTGGTAAAATTTTGTACGTAATGCTTAGTTTTAAAAGATTCAAATTGTTTTTACAAAACATTTCGGTTGGGTAGGGCTATTAGAGCCGCTTGAAGAAAATTACTACCGACTATTTCAAAAGTTCTTTTATTAGGCAATTTATTTAGTTTTTGAAATGCGGTACAGAATCAATGGTAGTTCATGAACTACGCTTTTTACTAGACTAAACTAAGATTAAAGAATGTTGCAATTGCACAGTATGGGTGTATTAGTTCACATGCAATATGGGTGCCCGAAGTACTAACAACAAATTGTGATGTTAGGTGTCACATGTTAGTCACCATCTTAAAAAAAATTGAATGAAGTTGAGTCTTCCTATTTAAAGATATTGCTATTTTATTGCACTTTCAGCAAGCGTTGCTGTGACCAAGTGGTGAAAATTAAAGTTGAATGTAACGATATCAGGCATTTTAGTGTTGAATGTGTACATACTGTCCCCTGCAAATTGCAAAATTGTATTTTGATGTTTGTTTTTAGGCATTTAGTCACTATTTGAGTATATTAGGTATTGCGCTGTTGTAATCTAAAAATGATTAAAACTAGCAATAGTGCCGTAATGTTTAAAAGTTGGTCATTATGAGTTACTAGATTTCGAACATCAATCAACTTGAGCTAACTTTTTGGATTTTCAACTCGAATGGTTTGACTGGCAACCCAATATATTCTTCCTATATTTTAAAAGGCAAAAATTATTCAGCAACAATCCAGAAGTACCACTTTAAACAAATTGGAAAGGACGTTTTCTTAGGTTAAGGATTTTTCTAAGATTGTCTTCCACAACGAATACACGATTTTGTAGATTTTCTTCTTTGTGTAGAAGGTGAAGAAAACCAGAAACCAGCTTGATCCCTCTTAGGGTGGAATCATTGCACACTGGCAGGCTGTAGGAAGTATCCTTTGCCATGGTACATCCACACACAAATTTTTTTCAAGGTATTTTTAACATCACCAGCTTACGAAATGTTGCACCAAACCTTTTCAATAACTTTGTCAGCATTTGGAGTCACTTGATGCCAACGAAAGTCTCTCATCTTAAAGGCTAAGGGAACAAGCTCTCCAGTTAAATATCAGGTATGTCTGGCCTTCAAGAGTAGGCAAGACTCGATAAATTTATTTCGTCTCTTGGTAACAACACAAAGTAGAAATTAATCGGCATTTGTTTAAGAAGGCAAAAGGAAAGTTGCTAAGAACCTTATGGTCATCAAGTCAAGCAACTACTCTCTTTATCAAAGATGAAATTCATGCCAGTATCCTGGAAGTTTTAAATTATTTGTCTCAGAATTGCAACATTTTGAAGACTTCAAAGTTCACGGCCTGCCGTGAGCATGTACTGGATCTTTGCATGTACACAGAGAATTGTCGGTAACATGAAAGAAATATGTAAGCAGTATTAGAAAGTTTTTGCAATATAATTTGAATTTTTCGTACAAGATTACTTTAATATCTGCAGGAATGTGATTCCAAATCTTCACTCTCTGATACTAAATACACCTCTGTTATTAATTTTGTGCACTGTTTGTGGAGAAACGAATATGTTAATCGCTACAGTCAGCCAACTGCCTCATAGCTTGACTAGAACAATCAATAGTTTTACAAAAGCAATTGCGAAACGAATCTTTAGTTTTGTTGTTCAAAAAATTACTAACAAATTTAGCAACTTCAAATTTAAACAATGGAATACGATACATTCCCAAAATCAGTCAATAATTCTTAAAAAGTACCAAAATCTATTTAGAAATAAAATCCATTTTTGTCTCAAAAGACCATCAACAGTTTTTGAAAAAAAAAGTAGGTTAGAGAATTAAAAAGGGTCAAAAAAATGCAACAACCCTGCTTTAAACTTCGCCATACAAACTAAAGTCACTGCGTAAAAAATTGAAAACAAAAGCGCAGTGCCATAATGTACTCAATGTTTTATTTATTAATGAACCGTCTTCACAAAATCGTCATTTTGTACTTCGATTCTCCGGATTTCTCCTATCAACAATCACATTAAAATTGAACAAGCCATCAGTTTGCAGAAATTGTGAGTAACATGAGTTCACTGAATCACTGAAATAAGCACTAAGAATGGCTCTTATCTCTTGATTTTGTAAGAATTTAAATTTTTGCGTACAAGCAGGATAAGTGCTCCCTGCATTATAGAACAATACAATAGCAGTGCATGCAGTAAAGCATAGTTGGGCTTTAAGAAAACGTTTGTTTTAGCTTACTTGGAATTCGACCTGAGCAACCTGCAGTTTGTTATCAGTATTTTGGGCACCCATATTGCATGTGAACTAATACACCCATACTGTGCAATTGCAACATTCTTTAATCTTAGTTTAGTCTAGTAAAAAGCGTAGTTCATGAACTACCATTGATTCTGTACCGCATTTCAAAAACTAAATAAATTGCCTAATAAAAGAACTTTTGAAATAGTCGGTAGTAATTTTCTTCAAGCGGCTCAAATAGCTCTACCCAACCGAAATGTTTTGTAAAAACAATTTGAATCTTTTAAAACTAAGCATTACGTACAAAATTTTACCAAAACACCTATAAATCAGTAGTTGGCATTCACCAAATGTTGCATCAAAATGTACTTCTACAGTTTTGAAATGAATAATGCACTGAAATTTAACTTCAAAAGGCTTAATACTTGATATAATCAACTTTATTTTTCACCACTCGGTGGCAGCAATGTTTATTAAAAGTGTAATAAAATAGCAATATCTCTGGATAGGATGACTCAATTTCATTCAATTTTTTTTTAAAGATGGAGACTAGCATGGGGCATCTTTTAAAAACATGTCCACTAACACAACTTATCTATATCGCCCTCTAGAGGCAAAAAAAGGAAATTTTTGGAAAAGTGGGTCTCCAAATCGGCCTGGCGGGGTAGGTAAACATTAATAAAAATTTTTGAAACTTGGTATTCATGATCTACAGATCAAACTGCAATTACCAAAAAATAGTTCAGCTTAAACAAACAAGTTTTTAATTTCTGTTGGGCGCCTGCAACACATCCTAGTACACAGTTTACAAAAATAGCATCGTTCTATTCAATACTTCAAAAAGCATTTGGGAAGACATTGTGTTATTCCTCTTTCATCTGGAGGCAGTTTATGCAGTCTGAGAAATGAAGGTCAACAATAGTTACAAAAACTTATTGTTATCTGTTATTGTTGAACGTAGGTCTCACCATAAGCTTAAACATGTCATCTAAGTTGCAGAATGCGGCAACTACTTACATGTCCTTCACCAAATAGTGATGGTCCTCGAAAAGAGGGAAATGGTTGCGTTATTCCTTTGGCCATTTCAATCTTCAGCTGAATGGAAGGGTAGCTGCAAAGGAAAATAGCATTGTTCTGGAACTTATTTCAGAAGCTGCTACAATGGTGGTCTAGTCTTGCACATCCACAAAATAGCAATTTTACATTTTTTCTTTAAATAAATCAGTTTTAGATCAAACAGCACGCAAGAAAGCTGACTAATTTCTGCTAAAATACTGCACATTACTTTACTATTTGCGGCAACTAAAAAAACGAAAACACTCAGAGCTCAATGTTTGAACATTGCTTCACTTACTACGCTACTTCTTTTCTCCCTGTTCAGCAAAACTTTGATTAAAACATCGGTGCATATTTTTACAAAAACTTTTCTGTTCTTCGGGATAAAAAACTTGTCTTTACTAAGTTGGTTTAATTCATTTTCACCTTCAGGGGTTTTTATCATTAGTGGTTGAAGCAGTCCAAACTGAAAATTAACATTGGCGTCAATATTAACTCAGATACTTAGAGGATAATTTAATTTTGTCAATCATTCGCTTTTTTTGTTGTGGTTGGCATCGACATTGCTGAAATTCGGGCTGTATTTATCAGTAAACCTAGTTTAATGTCTGATACTTCCATTTCATTAAGTATTTTTAAAACTATTTTGAAATTTTGAAACCTTTGTTTATCGTTTGGGTGCAGATTGTCATTTACAGCAAAATTATATGCAACTGGTGCCCAAAATGCTTTCATAAACTATCTGTTTCAAAAGCAATCCTTCTATGCCGTACAAAATTATGCCACTCCACATAGACATGATACCAGTTATGCAAAATCATATCAGAGCAGTAGTTAATATCAGGGTTTCAGAAAGTGCTCAATTACCAAAGAATTATTACAGCAAATTACAATAAAATTCTACAAAACCTAACAGTCTGGATTGATTTAAATTTTTGGTGAATGACTGAAAATAGCTAATTCAATCAAACCTACTAAAAAAATAGCTAGATTTTGAATTCATAAGCTCAAGTTGTGTTTGCAATGGTAGAAATGACTAAAATATAATCTACAATTACCAGAGGTGGAGTCGAGGACACATTTTGAAGTCCTTGGCATCGAAGGTCAAGTCCTTGGCCTTTTCTCAAAGCCTCAATTCCTCAAAAATTGTCCTGTCTTCGGCTTGAGGACAACACAATTTTTTGAGTAGTTGAAATTTTGTAGTTCACCTGAAAAAATTTTGAAGACCTTAACTTTTGGAGATCACCTGAAAAATTATTTTGATAACTTTTTGTTGGAGAACACTTGAGCCTGTGTCCTTGGCCTTAAAAAGGTCTGGCTTTGGCCTGAAGAGAGTCTGTCTTTGGCGTAGAATTTTTTTTGTGTCCTTGGCCTCAAGCCTTATTTCCTCGACTCCACCTCTGATAATTACCTTAAAATTCGAACAATTGACCAAACTTTTTGAGCAAAAACAAATAAACCTAGTTTACAATTTTTGCCAATACAAGTTTCAATACTAGTCCACTCAATTAATGATTACAGTAGTAAAACTCCTATAAAATCATTAAAACAATGCCCCAAACAGGCTGTTTCACCTTTAGTCTTTTCAGGGGGGTGACAGCAAATACTATTCGAAAAGAATCCTGCAACATTAACCACTTGTAGCCATAAGCAGGCTATTTCATTACCTGTAGTGTAACAGTATTTTGCGCTCTTACATTGTTAGATGGAAAGGGTAGCAGTGGGACCACCAATGCTTCTGATTAACTTGGAAAAACTTCTGCAACATTCAAGGCACTCATAAATCTTTGAATAGCTTTTTTTTGACCAATTGTTTGTCATCCTTAAGCTCAAAAAAAGTAAGTCCATTTATTTCTTGATCTGAAAAAAAAAAATTATTTAGGTTGCTAATGAAATGTTGCCCTAATGATTCATTCACACTTTTACATTAAAGCAAATCTTATGGGAGCAAAAAAAATTATTATTTCCTATCCCAATAATGCACTGCATGACTAGCATCAAAAAAATGGCTTTTTTCGTACTTGCAAAAACCAGCAGTGTAGCCTAAGGGGAAGAAAAGGGCTATATGGCCTCCCCATTGGCCTGTCGACCAAATTACACAACTGAAGAATATACGTTTTTTGCAGTTCTGAAACAATTCTTGTAAGTGATAATGGATGTTTAAATGGTTTAAAGCCACTTTTAAACCATTTCTTTAAAGAAGAAGCTAAAATTTGCCAAAAATAAGATCAAAAATCAGCAAAACTTTAAAAAAGTGCCTCGAAACAATCAATAAAATTTGATTACTTGATGCAAAATCCATAAAAAGTAGACTATTTAAGTTTACTCATAAAAAAGGGGTCCCATAAATAATTAATTTAGTTAATTACCAATCACTTCTAACATCTTGTTTAATTCGCCCCTCCCCCTAAATTACCCTACTCTACAATGAGCAATATAATTAAACTAGTACTACACTTACCTAATATTGAAATTTCACCTCTAGCCTATTTTAGTGGGTCAATGACAACTGACTGCTAACCGATTCTAATGTTGGCAGCAAGGTGGTTTATGGTCAATTTATGGCAGTCAGTTGATTTACAAAACCAGTACTGTTTTAATGTTTAATCATGCTTTCCAGCACTGGTACTACGGTAATTTTTATACCATGTTTTAAAAGCATTAATTTTTCCAAAATACTCGTAGACCAAAAGTTTGTTTATTTTTGCAAAAAAAATTGCAAAATTTTCAAATACTGAGGCCTTCACCTTGGATCCTTCATAACCTCTGGCGATAGGGGGTTCCACCAGTGCATCGCCAGAGTAAAAAAAATGAGGTGGCACTAGATGAAAGTGGAGGGGGCTCTAAATTACACTTAACTTTTGCATGTAAAAACTGATCTTCAGATCTTGTACAGTTACAAATTATATAAAATTTCAAAAATTCTGTATTCTTGTGAAAAAAAAAAAAAACCTGTAAGGCCGGCAGCGTTTCTTAGCTTGTTTTGTCTGCCACCAATAATCATTTGAAAAATGTATCCGCAACAGTGAATGCTACCGGACATGCAACCAGAATTTTGCTAAGAAGGGTGAACCAAAAGTAATTTTTTTGCATAAAATTTGTTTAGTTTAGGCTTTGTGCTAAACAAACTGATGCAACTCAATCGCATCACAGACGAGGTCTGGGGGCAAAGCTACCAGCAGCTGAGCGATGTTTGTGATTTTGCAGCAAAAAGTAGTGATTTAACCACATTTCATAATTTTTGAAGCCGTATTAGATACTAAATTGCTAAAATTTGAAAGACAGAAATTGCCAAGCCCCTTTAGAACCCCTTACTTTAGGCCAAGTCTATAATATGTTTAACACTCGTATTTTGAGGTTAAAATTTTTAAGTGACTCGGCTAAGGGGCTCAAGCCCCTTCACCCTGGTTGCTCCATTGACTGCGACCTAAATATCTTGAGTGCGCTCTAAAAATCAAAAACAGTTTGACATTGGAAACAATGTTTTTACATATTCTTCATGTCATAATCACTAACGAAGTACCGATAACGATTCTGCAGGCTTCATTTCTCTTTTGCGACACATCCATAAAGGCATGTTAGTAAGATGGATAATCGCGTCACATTCATGTACAGCAATTGGTTGCCAGCAATTTTGCAAAACAATAGTGAAAACGTCAAAGGAAAATATTGCATTTTAACGTTATTAAGTCCTTTTTCCATCGTTGTTTGTTGTTTTGTGACGTTATGTTCCAAAAACACTATTTTGGTAAATTCAATTGGAAGCACAAGCATTCATTTGGGAGGGCACAGCCCCCTGCCCCCCCCCCCCCCCCCTTGCGACGGCACTGGGCTCCACCTTAAGATCCCCAAAACAGTACAGCTACACACCAGGCAAACAGAGATACTGACCTAGTGCTGGTTGCGTGCGAGTGTGCTTTAATGTTAAAGATAGAGTGGTGATATTGTACCATCTTAAAACACCTTACGCAACTGTCTGTGATTGTGCTTATTTGCAATAATGCATGCAAGTCCTTATACTAAAACAACACATTTGCAACTTATACACTCTGATCATTGGTTAAGAGATGTCCAGTAAGAAAAGTAGCAGCTATCAGCACATGACATACGGAAGTAATAACACCATATAAGAAAGAGAATGCATTACCGGTACTTCGAAATTCTTCAAGATTACGACCATCTGAAACCACATTTTGTTCTTGAAGCAAACGACATAACTCATCAACTCCCATCACAGATACATCTTCAACACCAACTTGCACTAGCCTATTACCAGTAGGCTATTAGTACAGTTAGCCAACATTTTTGAAAGAGTCTGTATGAAACACACTATTGAAAAACTGTTAAACTTAGGTAATTGTTACCTTGATCAAAGATACTGAGGTAAGCATTAACAATTGTCGAAAAAGGCAAAGCTCTCAGTTTTCAAAGCAGTTTTTGTCCCCATTCTCACTTATGGTCATGAATCTTGGGTAATGACCGAAAGAATGCGATCACAAGTGCAAGCGTCCGAAATGAGGTTTTTACGAAGAATCAAAGGAGTTACACTGTTTAACAAGGTGCGTAGCTCTGAGACTCGAAAATCTCTTAACATCGAGCCGTTACTTCTCTGAATTGAAAGATCTCAGCTTAGATGGTTTGGCCATGTAAGCAGAATGCCTCAGGAAAGACTCCCCAAACAAGCTTTACATGCCAAAGCAAATGGGAGAAGACCAGTTGGACGACCTAGAACTAGATGGACCGATTACATTGAGGATCTTAGATGGAATCGCTTGGGACTTCACCCAAGCGAAATGATGGAGGTGATGGAAGACCGTGAGGTGTGGCGGCTCAATCTTGAGCTACTGCCCCCACAACCTTCACGGAAAAGCGAGCAATGAAGAAAGAAGAAGATAAATTAGTAAGAAAATCAAAACTGGTTAATGGCAAATACTGCGGCTTAAACGAAAACCTAAGGCAGAATCGATGGGAATATATGAAGTTAGGCCAATCCCATTAGAATAGATTGGGTTGACTCTGTCCTTCGTGACCCAGCTTGATTTTCAGATTTCAGTCTTGGCCTATTATCAGTAGCGTAGCCAGGGGGGCGGGGGGAGGGCTAAAGCCCCTCCCCATTGGCATGTCGACCAAAATGCAAAATGAGAAAAATACTATTGGCACTTTCGAGACTGTTTAATCACTAAAGTGGACTAAATAGTAATTTAAAACATCTTTTGAAACATATAGGCCTATTCAGGGTAGGGGGCAATTTGTCAAAAATAACACTAACAAATAAATGAAAACTTTTAAATATGGTCGAAAATAAGGAATCAAATTTGATCGCAAGTGTAAAAATGCTAAACATAGGTGTCATCAACAAATATAGTATTATCTAAGGATTAGGGGGGGAGCTATTCAGTATTAGTTAGGTAATTACTGTTCGAATCATTTTTCTCAAATCTCTTTTTATTAGCCCCCCCCCCAATTATTTTTCTCTATAAACCGTATATGAAATAGATTACTCAGTGTGATTTTTGTTGAACTATTCAATTTTATAATTTACCAGCATCTAAATTAGAGAACTAAAATTTTACCATTAGCTATCGGTACCTCCCAATTAGCCCATTTCTGCAACCAGTTTAATCATGTTTGCACTGCCAATGTCTATGCCACGTTTTAAAAGCACTATTTTTTTTATCAAAGTAGCCTTAAAATTAAGTTATTTTTGCAAAACAAGGCAAAATTTTCGAGCGCTGGGGACTCCGCCTCCACACCCACAAAACAGCCTCCCCATTGCGAATTTCTGGCTACGCGCCTGCCTATGATAGGCTGCTACAACCACACATCTTTTAAAACAAAAAGCTGCAACTGAACACAGTCAAAAACAAACACCTTCAACTGAACACAGTCAAAAACGAAAAGCTTTAAACGCAACTCTTCTGCTTCAAGCTATTTGCACGATTGTAAGATTGTTCTCTCCCTACAACTCCCATGCAAAATGCAAAATTTGCAACTACCGGTACAGTATTTACTCTGTTTCAACTAGCCGCCATTTTCCTACTGTTTGTCAAACGTCATTGGTTCCAAATAAAGTTTACTATCGGTCAAACGTCACACGCTGCACAGTAGCCAATCAGCGTCTGCAACAAAAACACGTCATAGCTTTGCGTCGCAGATTGAATCATTCAAAGTTTTGCACAAGCCGCCATTGGAAAAAAACGATTAATCTTAAAAGAGAATGATTCAAAATAAATGAAAAAATGACTCATAGAAATGATACTTTTTAACCCTTTATTGCGGGTCAGTGTGTCGAATCGACACAAGGAAATTTCAGAACGAAAATTTTTGGGATACCTTTGTCCGAAAATCGTGAAATTTCTTGACTTTTCGTAAAATTTGTTCAAATTTGTGATAGTGAATAATTTGTCATCAAAAAATTTATCGTTTTAATGCAATTAACGGTTTGTTGAACTAGACCCTCAGTTTTCAGGCAAATATGAGACATTAGAGCTGTCAAAATAAAATTTAAATGCCCTGGCATCGGCAAATTCTTTCACGCTGTCTGGTTTTCAAGAAATTCGTCATTACGTCGTTTTGCGGCGAGGGCGTTGTGCTTAGTCATGAACGAAATCGGCAGCGTAACTTGTTTCGAAAACTATTCAAGCAAATAAAACTTTGTTTGGAGGTAATCAATTATGATGATTCATGAAAGAAGATAATGCTTGTTTCACTTTACGGCTTTTTATGTTTTGACACACGGCCATTGCGTTTGTAATGAAGCGAGAAAGTTACAATATATAATCACTTTACAACTTTGGAAGATTTTTTTTTGTTTTTTTCCAATTAATTTTTTTCGTGGCAAAAATTCACTTTTTATTCGTATCAGCGTCACTTGGCGAGAATGCAAACTGTTTTACAAATGTTGCTGTAGTTTTACGAGTGTTTCGAAACGCACAACCTCATACACTACATATATAACATAAACAAACGCGAAAATTCAACGAAAGAACAACTAAATTTTAAACAGTCAACAGAAATCAGCGTGGTTCGCACTTCATTGTCGTTGGACTTGAAGGGCTTATTTTGAAATTGTTCTGCAATACTTATATTTTCAGATTGCTTAAATTTAGGTTCTAAAAAGCTTTTTTTCTTGTTGGTAAACTTTTTTACCTCCACTACCCAAAAAAGTTAATTGAAATTTTTGTTATTTTTTAGAAACAAAGGCGAAAAATTTTTACTTGTATTGTTGTAGTTGCAATGATAATAATTGACAGAATCGACACTTTTATTTTTTCCGAATTATAAAAGGTTCCTAATTTGTACAATATGTGCATCAACGATTTAGAAAATCGACCAAATTTTGTCGAAATCTAACCTCCCCAGCCAGCGATCCAACAATCGCATTAATAGTTAGTGATTTTAACTTCTCGGTGAACATTAGTAAAGGGGGCTAGACTAAAGGCACTGGGCTGCTTTTGCTAGCTAGGAAAAAAGCATTTTGAATAGTTTTTGATGCAATTTGGAGCATTTTTACTAGTTTTTAAAACCAAATTAAATCGCAAAAGACTATATTAGGCCGCCTAGTAGTTTCTCTTATTTAAGCAAATTTGTTGCGAAGGCTTCAGCCCTATGCCACCTGGTTGCATCAGTGATTACATAATTGTGGTAAAACATTTCATTTTCTAAATGAAAGTATTATTTTTTTAAATAAGCCATATATTACATTTTAATGCAGTTCAGCTTTGACAATTTCAAGTCTACTATCAAGGTCCAAAACGCCAAAAATTGCCACCTTCTCAACTCAAAACAATACTCTCCACGCCAATGTCAATATTTTACCATGCGAAAAAATACGAGAGAGTGGGGATAGGATAAAAATATAAGGAAGGTTATTCTCTTTCATCTGGCTCGGCTACTACTGTATAATTATCATATCAATAATTATGTTGTGAAACTCAAAGAAAATTAAGTTTACCGTTATTTTGTTGGATGCTCCTATTCGATGGTGGTAATTTTCTAGCAAAATAAAATATTTTTCACCCCACATGATAGCGATAATGAAACAACTTAAGCAGCCGCGCAACTGAGAATTCGTGAAGGGGGGGGGCTTGAATTGAAACCTAAACTTTGTCCACATTTCACAAACGTAGGACTGGTTAAGTTCTCAGCCACTGACAGCAAAGAGAGTTGGAGGAGAAGCCTTCAGCCCGTGAGTGATTTTGAGAATGTTTAGAAAATGGCCATTTTAACGCCATCTGGAATGACATAAGAACTAATTGCTAATAGTTGGAAGACATTTTCCAAAATAAATTACTCAGCCACCCTCCCCCCCCCTGACTCCTACATAATCCAGTCTAAAATACGTTTAAAAAACTATATGTTTGGGTTAAATTTTTTTAGTGACTTGCTGGTAAGAAAGAGTTTCAGCCCTCGTATGGCTGTTTTAGTTGCGCCTTTGAAATCAAGTTTAGACCTTAGTTAATGATTTAGGGCTGTTGCAGGTAGTCACTACAACAAGTATACGAGTTTGGTGAAAAATCATGGCTCAAAAGAGCAACTTAATAATTTAAATGTTATTTCTGTCATCACAATGACAGCCAGATGATTCGAGACAGACAGGGTCGAGATATCAAAAAATCGCCTCTATTGCACGAAGTTTGAAATTTTTTGAATAAAAGTAATTTCTCTATAGTCTAATTTATACATATGTGTAGAAAATTTAATCAAGTACTGCATACCGGCGAGTTGCTTTGAATTGTGCCTATAACACAAAATATGTTGTTACATCTTGGGAATATTTTGAATGTACTAAAAAGTAACAGCACCATAGGTGGGCAAGTAAATGCAAAACGTTAGCTTCGTTTACCACTAGTCCGTTAACAAACTTCATACCTCCGTTAACGTTAATTCATTATTTTCAGCTTTAATAAACAGAAGTTAATGAAGTGTGCTAATTCGTTAACATTTCGAGTTCAATGTAAATTTCTTTTGATTCACTCACTTCTAGAACACGTAATCGCACTGTTGAGCTGATTGTAAGGAAAAATTTATTGCTGTGGTGGTCTTTTGTGTTTTGGAAGTTACACTTTACAGTCTATTCTAATTTCAGGATAGAAATAAGTTCAAATGCACTAACAAAGCTGCGATCAGAAAATCTTTGGAAGTTGCGAAGAGCGATAATTAATAGATCTATGAGGCTGCAGCTTAATATCTGCCACAAAAAAGAGATCCTTTCTTTGATTTTTTTTCTCCAACACTCGTGCTAATACGCAACAAGTGTTGCCGGTGCAAACTAGTTGTACCGATAGGATGAATGAATGGTGCGAGAAATTAGCGATGAAAACTGTAACGTAAGTTAACGAAACTTAACGAGAGTTAATTTATTTCGTTAACATAAAAAAAATTTAACGAATTGCCGAGTTAATGAAAAAGTTAGCTTCGTTATTAACGGATTAACGAATTTTTGCCCATCTATGAATAGCACCATGTTGTCTTCGGCCTCTACTTTGGTGTTTTTGCCTGTAGTACACACTTATTTACATTATGCAATAAATACCGCCCAATTTATTAAAAAAATATTGAATTCTTTTATTAAAAAATTTACTACTCTTTTAGTTACAGACCTGCTTTCTGTTTTTCAGATGAATTTAATTATAAAGTTTATGTATAACTTTTGTTTTTTGAAAAATCTTTATGGCATAACGTACATTTTAGAGCAGCATTTTAAATAAACTAGGACTGAAGACAAAATCAATGGGGGTATCTAAAGCTAGGCCAATCGCATAAGACTAGGTTGGCGTTAACTCCATTTTTCTTGACCGAGCCGTTCCAAAGATATTTTACTTCAAACACGACGCAGGGGCCTCTAATATTATAATTTTTATTGGCAACCCTGATGTTAATAGCCTTTGCGTCATTAGCGATGCCATTCCAATTCTACCCCAAAGCAAAGCTGCGGTTAGGCAACTGCATTGAGTTGTAACGCTATGCACTAATCAGTTTGATCTAGTCCAGTGGTTCTCAACCGGGGGCCACGAGACATTAATTAAGGGGCCACGGGACATTGGACAAGAAAAAAACTTATTTGGACTTCCATGTAAATTTGCGATTTGGAGAAAAATCCCTTCGAAGTGTGGTGAAGACTTTTTTTTTAGTCTTCAATCAAAATTTTGGGAAAAATCCTATCAAATTGTGGTGAGGATCTTTATTTTTTGGTTTTCAGTCGGTTTGTCTTTGGTACAGAAAACTTTATAGCCGCCAAGGGAGCAACTGGTGTTGAAAGTCTCTAATAGGGGCCACAGACTATCAAAGGTTGAGAACCATTGCTCTAGTCTAATACGGTTCGCCTAACTTTAAATATCCTCATTGAATTTGCGTTTGTCCTCGTTTAGATGATGGCGGTAACATACGCAATAATTTGAAAAAAAAATTGAACGCGATATAAAATAATGTGCTCAGATATTATTGGAAACTAACAAGTATTGGCAGTTTAACTTTTTCTGTAGGCCATAATTTACAATATTGGTGTTATTTGTGGGTATATCTGTGATCTTTATCGAAAAAAATTTTGGGACTTCGCTACACACGCAGTGGTAGCTAGGACATTTCTTGTTATACTCGCGATTTGCATCAGAGGCTACAATTATTTGAAGTTCATTACTTTGCTTATACAGTAACTCACAAAAGTTAAGTGTTAAAAATGAAATTTGAACGCGAAATGGGAATAGATAAAAGCGTCAAAGAATAATTTTTGTCGATCGATCACCTGACCGCAGTTTAGGGTCCGAAACCTCAAAAAAATTGTCAAATAAGCGATAACAGGACCAGTGCCACGGGGAGCATTCCGGGGCCGTGGCCCCCCAAACAAGAATTGTGCCCCCCAAAGCCAGGATTATGCCCCAAAGATAGTAACAGACTCTGAGCCACTGGAGTACAGTTCGAGGCCTGAGTCCCCCAAAATACTGACCATCAATCCAGAATCCGTGAGCAAGGACCGATTTTTCGCAGATTCTGTGGTGAAGACCTTTTTTTTGTCTTTACTCTCGAATTCGAGGAAACAAAGTTTTTGTGTCCCCAAAAATTATTTATGCCCCCCTCCCCAGTCCCGCCACTCTGGCGCCGGGCCTGAGCGGTGAAACTTTGTCAATTTGCTACAACTTGCAAGCAACAGAATGTGGTAACCTGAAATTCATACAGAACACGAAGATGCTGTAGATAAAAGCAACGAGCAAACGAATTTTGGGATATGCGGTCAAGTTATCACAATTTCACAGGTCGAAAACCGAAAAAAGTAATTAACATTGAAACACTATATCTCTGAAGTAAACCAACAGAAATCTATAAAAAAAAGGTATCTAAACACGCGAACCAAATGAATCATTGTTTTGTTAGTTCTTTTATTTGATTCCTACTCCTAGACCGTTAAAATAGAAACTGCAAACTTTGATCTGTCGTAGATATCGGTAAATTGTAGTGCCAAGAGGAGAAATTCTTCTGCAACGGCCCCCTCAAAATTTGAAAGTTGTTAGTGCTTGAACAATGCTTGAACAAATAAAATTATCAGGGTAGGAAGATATAAAAATAAAGAGAAAAAACTTTAAGGTTGGGAATCCTTTCCAAATTGAATCTCGCAAGATTTGAGTTTATGTAAACAAACTTGAAACCTAGTCTTTTTTGCTGATATTAAATACCAGTAGTCAAATCAAATCGCAAAAAAATATTTTTTGAAGACAGATTGTTATTTTGCTAATCGTTATGCTGCTAATCGGAATTTTATAGTTTCGGGGTCAGAAGAGAAAAATAATTGTATACACTAAACTCAGGATAAGCAATAAACAAAGCATTTAGCCGTTTAACATTTACCAATATTTGTCGGTTAGTTGGCTGGCTACCAGAGTTGGGGTTTTTGTAAACAATGAAACTTAAATTTATTTCCGGCCAAATCAAAATGCATTGATAGTGTAGTACGGTAATTGATGCAAAAAAAGCTTGCTTTCCAGCGGTCCCCAGATACCGCTCTGCGGTGTTAGATTCTAATGCAGTATTTTTGAAATTTTGTAACTATCCCATGCAGTAGCGGAGTAGGTCAATAATCAATTAATTAGTAAAGCGTGGAGTTGGTGATTAAAAGGTTATGTATTACTCCTAGTTTGATTCTCCAACTGGTGAATTATTTTTCGTTACTTATAACCTTGTACTATTGACGCATTCTCTAACCACAAATTAGGGCCCCAACAAGAAGACAAATTTGCAAACAGAACCCTAAAAACTGCCCTGCATTGGTGTGGTCAGCTAGAACCAAAAGCATAGTGCGCAGTTCGTAAGCATGAATCAACATGAATCATTACAATATTTGAATTTTGAAATGAAAGAAGTTAAATACAATATTATTTAATATTTATATTAATAAAATTTTAGTCTATACCGTAATCAGATGAAATTAGCGCAAATTAACGTAAAAAAGTCCGCTAATATTTTCGATTAATTGCGTTAATTTTTAATTGAGACGTAGTTAACCGATAAAATACAGTATTATGTTTTAGTAAGCTGAACAATTACAAAGATTAAATTTTAAGCTATGTTACACTATCTGTAGAATTTTGACACTTCGAATTCAGTGATTCGTAAAAATGTGATTAATTTGTTTGTGTTTAGCAAATATTTTTGCGTTGGGCTTTACGTAAAACACGTCATCAGCGATACAGAAACTGGGCGAGTCGTCGGTTTCCTGCTAAGTTTGTGATTGATGATAGCAAAAATAAGCGAAAAATAAAGGATTTTGATCACTTTTATTTAAAATCAAATTGCAAATGTTTTGCAATTTATAGTAAGACGCAGTTTAGCTTTAAACATTTTTGAATAAATTTTTCACCAAATAGCGAAAAAACTATGCAACTAGCTCGTTTCTTTCAAAAGTTATAAGCGTTTGAATTTGACTGTGTCGAAACGACACAGTGTCTCGCTATTAGCATCGATTTTGAGCACCTGCAAAATAAGGTTAAAGTTTCTAATAAATGAGTCTTTTTTTTTTTAGAGTCAACTCGAAAGCTGTCGCTAAGTAAATAGCATCTTATAGATGGGCCCAAAATACAGGAAGTTTAGTATATTTTCAAAATTTCCTTTAGTTTCTATTTTCTCGTATGTCTCAATTACAATTTCTGGGTGGCTGCTTGACTAAACGATCTGAAACATCGGTTACTTTGCAGTCTAGTGTTGGGCAGTAGCGTACGCAGCAATTTTTAAAAGGGGAGGGGGAGGTTCAGGAAATTTGAGAGTAATGTGGACCAAACGAAAAATTTCTCCACTAGTAATCAGTCCGTTTATCTCGCCAAATATAGGTGAAGACCAAAAACCAAAAGAAAGGTCTTTACTCAAATTTAGTCTAATTTTTTGCCAAAATTAGGAGAAGACCAAAACAAAACAAAAAAAAAGGTCTTCCACAAGAATAGAACACTTTTTTCCCCAAATTTACACGCTCAGTTGTACCGAGATTTGAGCTCTATTTTGTGGAAAGAAAAAGTCCCTGTTTTTGGCCGGAAAAACCGCCTTGATTGTCAATTTCGGCCAGAAAAATCCTTCGGATTTCGGTGAAGACGTTTTTTTTTCTCTCTTTGGAGATCACCTGTTTTTGGCCGGAAAAACCGCTTAAATTTTTGATTTTGATCAGAAAAAGCCTCGGATTTTGGCGAAGATCGTTTTTTTTTTTGTAGGAAATCACCTAATTTTTACCGAAAAATGGTCTCAATCCAAATCAGGAACAATAAAGATTTAGGTCAAGTTCGTTCACGGAACAAACTTCCCAAAATCCTGCTTACGCGCCTGTTCTTCACTAGGTTCAGTCAACGCTGAAAAAGCGTCCCCCCTTGCAAAATTTTAAAATTTAAGTACTGGTTGAACACGCATTTAAATTATTGGGGGGAATGCAGATGTGGACCATTCTCAAACTATTAGGGGGGATAGAGCCAAATTATTGGGGGGATATATCCTCCCCATCCCCCTCTTGTTTCGGCACCCCTGTACGTAGGTACGGTACGGTACGCCTCAATATTTGCTAAAAAGTACGGTACGCTGAAACGGTGCGCATTTTTTGCAATGGTACTGGTACAGTACATTGGTACGGTACGCCTTTGTTGTAAAGGTACGGGTACGGTACGTTGGTACGCTCTTTGAATTAAAACTTCCAGACTTTTCGCACATTGCGCCGACTTTTAGTATAGAGGCAAAAAATAGCTGAAACCAACGCTAAATGTAAAAATTGAGATCGCTAATTTATAGACTAGTGATTTCACAGACAGTTAAAGTCGCGAGTAGTTAAAAGCAAGGATGGCAGTACGGTACAGTATGTAAATACGATACGGTACGCCTCAATTTTTGCTAAAAAGTACCCTACGTCTTTTTTGTAATGGTTCGGGTACGGTACGTTGGGACGGTACGCTTCAAAAATTGAACCGAAGTAAGGTACGCTGGTACGGTATGGTTCAAGTAGTGCGAGGTACGTAGTGCGCAAATTCTGAACGTACCGTACCGTGCTGCCATTCTTGCTTGCAATTAATCGCGCAGCGGTAATGTGTCGGATTTTCGCATCCAAGCTTTAAGAGTTAAATGTCTACTGCTGCTGGCGATTCTGTATTTTTATGTTGATCTCAAACTAATCCTTATGCTATTACAAAGACTTTTGTCGGCTTTAATAAGCTGAAAAAAACAACAACTGAGCAATTCAGTAGCAAAACAGCATCAATGAAATGATTACGACCTTTTAACAGTTTTCCGTTTTTGTATGATCTATCGCAATTTTGATGAAATAAAAATGCATTGCAATTTACTTGCTGATGAAGTGATAAAATAGTGTTTCCAAAAAAATACTATGTAAAAACTAAAATGACAACAGACCATATTATTCGAAAAAAATCAATCTTTCATAATATATATTCGCTGTAAAACGAACAAGCGTGTAACGAGTTTGCACGGCCCATCTCCATGCTATTGCACAAGCAGGTAACACAATCTTTTCGAAAAAATGTAGCAGCGGTTGGCAACATTATGTCCGATTTGACCGGACCGAGATTTGAACCTTAGACCTTTTGCTCCAAACGAATGTTTTTTTCACAGTCGGCATTAATTTGAAGAGGAAAATTAAAACAAAATGCGGAACAAAATCATATTTTTTGACATAACTTCAAAACTACAATTAGTTTTGCGCTTAAATTTTGGATACAGACACTTTCTTTCAAACTTAACACTACCGATCATAACTATACAAATTCAAATTATGACTAACCGTTGTTGCAAAAAAAAACTCTAAAAGTTTGTCTCCTTTATTTTCTGTCAAGCAAAAGTTGAGGTACACAAATTTACAATATTACTACAATAAATGCTGTTTTATCATTGTTTTTTGAAGTCACAGATTTAATAAAATCTATTTGTAATAAAGTATTAATTAAGCTCACAAATAAATGGCAGTTAAGAAATAATTTGTCTTAACTATTTTATTTTAAAAGCATAATTTTATCCTAGTGTAAAATGTCATTAAAATTCTGATTCAGAGTAACGCCATATACCATTATGCAACGTCATGATTGAATTCAACATCAGGCCAATTATGGAAAAAGCCAAATAAAACTAATAGCTAATCGTAAAATGTGGACACAAAAATGTAATGAGCCTGAAAAACTACACAAGCAGCGTAAATGAATAAACAATAATATCAACACTGTTACCTACTAGCATTAATCCAACAAACATGATTTTAAATTATGTTTAAATTTACGCCAATTGCTTCTTTTTCAAAGTAAAGTTACGAATAAATCTTCAAATAACGACATTAAAAAAGATCATTTTTTAGCCTTGAATAGAGCAACCAGAACGGTGATTATTTCAAACAAGCATCACAAAAAGTTGTATTTTCAGAATAATCCGAACCTGCAGCTTTTATGTCCAGGTCGTAAATCATGAGCATAACTGCGCATTATTAGTTTTATTTTCTCCAACTGGAAGCTTGAACGCTGGTAAGGTGGTAAACGCCCGGCGCACCAAATATTTGCTTAAAATAAACTTCTGATACGCTCATACGCTCACGATTTTTTTCCAGTATAGACCGGAATTATTGATTTATGTCCAAAATAACTAAAACTTTGGAGCATAAAATTTGGTCTTGAGAAACAGTTTCACTCAAAATAAAAGAGCCAAAGCTGTCGTAAACAAATCATTTAAAAAATCTCTTTTTAAATGATATCCCCTTTTCACTTTTTAAAAATTCTCTTTTCAAAAAAATTATTTACGACAGCTTTATGATTCTTTTATTTTTATAGTAAATTTAAATTGTTGCGAACGTAATTGGAATTGCTGTAAATTGTGACGTCTTTTTTGTTTTCAAATATTGTTTACTCACTAAGGTATGGTATGGAAAACTTAGTTAGTGGCAATAAATTTTTTTTGTTTTTTTCAAACCCAAACCAAAATCTATGAAATACTAACAACTTAGTTTTATATGAGCAAGATTGAAAATGATTCTAAGTTCAAGTCGAAACGTCTTGTTAATATAAAATGTATCATTTTATCTTGGGTTAGTTTTTTTTTTAGTTTTGACAAAGCTAACAAATAGCTTACTTAATTGAAAGCAAAAATAATAAAACTCACCATTAGAACTATAGTATTACGCAATGCATAACTTGCGTAACAAAACCGTTTTTGCGAAGTAATAGACTATGATGGTTGGCATTATATTAAATGATGTATATACAGTGTTTTTAAAAAATTTTAATTGTTACGTTATTACTGCAGTAAATGAAGAGTTTATTTCCAAAACGCCTTAGTGGCCATATTTTTCAAATGGACTTTTTTATTGAAAACAGTAGAGATTGAATATACACGTGGTTCTATGGAGCAATTTAGTTCCAAATCGCTTTCTGTGCTTGTCAAAAGCGCTTCTGAATATTGAGTTTATTTTCAAAACGCCTTGTATCTACTAGCACGTTAGTTTCAAAGCGCCTTCCGTCCAATAAATTTTTGCGTTATCTAATGGAGTTGATCACAAGCTATATAAAAGTACTAAAAAGTTTATTAGCAATACACGAGGGTTAGCTACTAGTCCAAAGGTCACATTTATTGCGCTGTCTTACAAATTTAAAAAAAAACTTTGCGTTTTGCACAGAAATAACTGATTATCAGTAATTTGAGGTCGCTGAATCCAAATCTGATGTTTATTTTGCTCCATCACGTCAAGCTTTTTCTCTATATCATCTCCATATTTGACCTAAATTTTAATTTGTTTAATGGGATTTCAGATCAAGTGTTTTGCTTTAACCCAAACTGTCTCTTATATTTATTTTAAGTAAAGCATTTTTAAGCAAAAGCAAGTCCTATAATTACTTAAAAACCGTGTAGAAAGGTCTTTAATCAAACAAGTCTACAATTTTGATTTGCAATTGATTTAGCCTTGGAAAAATATAGCATTATTGTAACATTATACATGCTCAAGCAGATATATTTGTCGCTACTAAAATTGGAGTTAATAAAACAGTTTTTAAAAGTGCTTGATAAATCAGAAGGGCGCTTTGACTACATTTGCTCTGAATTTTCTGGTCTAAGCTAAGTATTGAAAATAAAAAGAGTGGTGTGTTCGATGGCCCCCAGATTATACAACTCTTGCGAGATACAAGTTTTGTTTCTTCAACGAACCCTATTGAAGCAGGAGCTTGGATGGCTTTTACAAACGTGATCAGAGATTTTCTCGCAAACAAACAGACAGATAACTACAAGGAGTTGGTGGCGGAGTTGCTGTCAAGCTTTCAGGATTGGGAATGCAATAAGAGTATCAAGGTTTGCTTCCTTAAAAGTCACTTGGATTCTTTTCCAGAAAATCTAGGTTCTGTCAGTGATGAGCAAGAAGAGCGCTTCCATCAGGACATTATGGAATGTTGCTATGAAGGCCACTTGGACATACATATGATGGCAGACTATTGCTGGAGTCTTGTTGGACACAAGCCGCAAGCTTCTCGTAAACGAAAGGCTCTAAAACGACAATTTGCTTCTAACTAGCTGCTACAGTTATCGTTTATTTTGCTATGGCAACTACAGTGATCGTGTATTTCGTTGATAAACCAATTTGGTGCACTTTCTTTTGTAGAGTCATTTTTGTCTAATTAGTTTGCTCTTTTTGTTTTTGGTTTATTGGAATGTGGGCCAGCATAGTTTGCATATTGTAACTTAGAACTCAATAAAAATTTTAAAAATCGGCTAAAATTTAAAACGTATATAAGCTAAATATTTTATTGAGTTGTATATGGCCATCATAACTAATTAGCAATAACAATATTTAACATACGGCAAAGTTGAATGATTGTGCAGGTCTCATGCATCTAAGTACAAGCTATAGCCTGGCAAAAATTACAAAAGATTAGTGCTAATTGAAGTTTTTATCAAAATTCATAATGGTTGCAGCAAAAAATCCTGATATGATAGACAAACACTAAGGCCATTTTTGGATTCAGCAGCCTCAAAATAACCCCAAAATCATCTTTATAATCAAATAAGCAAATGGTGTGTACTTCAGTGAATCATAATAAAAGCATTCAATATTATTATATCTGACACTCAATTACCCCCTTTCGAAAAATTCTGGTTACGCGCTGTAGAGGGTGTACAGAATGTGTTGGATCGCATGCAATCGAACAGCTTTAAGTTTTGTAACCCTTAATTTCATTTATGGGCGCCGAGAGCCGAACGTGGGCTCGGGGACAGCTCAAAGGTGACGGAAGTGTAGTTTGTAAAGTCCAAAATAGATGGAGAAAATGCTGTAGTTTGGTCCGAAAAATGATGTGATCTCCACAAAAAAAAGGTCTTCTCCGAAATTTCAACGGTTTTTCTGTCCGAAATTAAGTGATCTTCAAAAAAAAAAAAAAAAAGGTCTTCTCCAAAATTTCAACGGATTTTCCGGCCAAAATCTAGCTGTTCACATGCGACTTCGATGGGTATTTCACTTCTCAATGCCATTTGGATTCATGGGCCCCCTAAACACTACGGGCCCCGGGGTCATTTTCCCCCCCAGCCCCCTCTCGTAGGCCCTGATTTCATTTGTAGGTTTACATTTGATAGTAGCCTTGTGATCGATTCCTTAAAACAGGAAATTACCATAATTTTTTTTGCCCCTCACCGATCGACTACATAATTATTATATGCTATTTTTATGAAGCTATATAAACTTTGAATATGATGTCAGTATATTTTGTTTAAGATTATCGGTTTCTTTTGTTAACAATACATTGCATTGCATGCGGCTCTTAACGACCTTGAGATTTCAAATTTGGCTCTGATACAAAAAAGATGGTGAGAACCACTGCTATATATTGTTGCTGCTTCCTTGCTTTGAGGAAGTCAACATTCTATATTTCACAAATGTGCAATCAATACAGTGCAGTACTTTTTTGCGAAACTTATGTTTCAAATCAATATTCTAAGCTTGTGGTTCCATGTTTTTTTAATTCCATAGTCAAATCTCTAAGTTGTAAGGAGCTGCAATCAAACAAACAAAAATTTTCAATTAGCTATGTCAACTGGCGCAGGTTTTTAAGGCAGGGCACTCTTACTAAGCTAAAAACATAAATTAAATTCTATAAAATCATAAAAAAACAAACACGGATATTACAGCATTAGGCTTTGCGCGTAACTGGATTTATACTACGGAGGGAACCGGAACTCAAGGCTAAAATTTGTCTGCACCTCACACAGATTGGGGCCTAAGCTGCCAACCATTTTTGTGATTTTTTTTGGATTAAAACAACGCAACGGGATTTTGCTAAGCAAAGGAGGGTGGAAAGCTAGGCGATTTTCCTGATTTTGGAGATAAAATACGCGTTAAGGAATTTTATTAAGGAAGAGACATAAAACTTAAAGCTAAAATTTGTCTACGTCTTACGCTGCATTCACACGGGCGACTTTTTACGACGCGATTCAAAGATTTTCTCTGCGTTAAGATCTCTCTAGTAGTTAATCACTCGAGCCAAGACTCTCTTTCCGCGATCGCGATTGGCAAGAATTGCCATCGTGTAAGCAACACCAGCGATTTTGCGATTCTGATTTTATTCGGCGTGACTCAATGCAAGGATTGTTCTCGCCTGTGATCACTTACTCTAGGGCGATTCCAACGTCTCGAGAGTCTCAGGGCAAAGTCGCGCTCGTGTAAAAACTCGAGTTTTTACATGATTTCGACACGTGTTTTAACAACGGTTTTCGACACGTGTTTGACCAACAGTTTTCACGTGATTTCGATACGAATTTATCATCGGTTCTTTATAAGATCCTTTAGAACTTCTGATAGATACGCGAAACACAAGTCTTGACCAGAATGTTGCACGATAAACTGTTGGTAAAGCTACTATAAATTTTTGTCACAAAAAGCTACTAATTCAGCGTGTTTTGTTAAAACTTACTGGCGCCTTCTAAAGCGATCAGTGATTTTGTGTTTCCAGTTTGCTATCACTAAGTATAAACACTTCGAAGTATTCTACTGGATAATATAAATTCATATACAACATGCTCAGCAGCTGAGTTTATCAAACATTTATTTACAAACCCAAATGAAAAACATAAAAAACACTAGTTCATACAACAGGTGGCCTAGGCCTTTGCAGTCTCGTGGTTGCAGATTTTACATATTCTTCTATCACTTTTTTGACCAGGGAATTTGTAACTTTCGAACCCGCTTACGTACCGCAGCTGCAAAGCAAAATAAAACATATGAAAACAGGGAGCAAAATTAGAAATATATTAATCGAAATCGGCAAGAATTAGTAGACTCTGACTCCCGATTATTCCGAAAAAATTCGTTGTTTTTAGAGAAAGCAGATAAAACCATTCGGATTTCTACAAACGACTATTAACATCAGCGTTGCAAACTTGAATCGACAATGTACATTAAAGCCGAGCTACGGTTTAGCCAAACGTTATATCAAAAGAATGCTCTGAGCACAGACAAAAAACAAGCTTGCTATTTTATTTCTTCAGAAAAAACGCGAGAATTGTCTGGTTTATGCTGACTTACTCCGTGAAATGTTCTCATGATTTTACACTAGCTGGTTGTCAATGGAGTGGATATTTTAAATCGCTGCGGAGAGAAAATTCTTTTGTTTGTTGTTGCGTGTATTGCTAATATTTGCAAACATATTTTGAAGTTCTGAACATATAAAAGTAAGCTTAGTGAAAGTTTAATTTCCCGCTAAAATTTATTTCATCAGTTAGCATCAGTAAGCTATTAAAGGACGAATTATCTGATAAACTTCAAAGTTTAGAAACCATGAAATTACAACTGGCGATAGCTGCTTACAAATACAAAAATGACGAAGGCTAACAACAAACGAGCCAAGTCAACTGACCGCGAACCAATGGTTTCGTTACAGTGATTTGGTCACTCATTTTGTCGCAGTGATTTCGTCACAAAGTGAGGGTTTGGGCAAGATGGCTCTGGGGATAGTAAAAATATATTTAGGATTGCCCTTCTCAGCCAATCGGCGTTACTCGCGGTCAGTTTGTTTGCGGTCAGTTTGTTGCGGTCAGTTGTCGTGGACCCAATAACAAACGAACTGGCTGCATTTATGTTGCCTACTGCAAGCAGAACTCCGCTTACTAATTCTTGCCGCACAGAGACTCAAAAATAATTTTTGCAGCAAAAATATTAGTAATGCAACAGTATTTATTAACCATACAGTAGGTTCAGTTTCACTCCAAACATTTTGTATTGTTAACCTGTACAGCTATTTTTTGCCTCTGTTGCATCATAACAAGCTCTCAAGTAATCAGGTTTCATTCTCACGGTCCCGCTTGTTTTATCACACTCTCACAAGTTATCAAAATCGGCAAAAGGCAGCGATATGTGACCATGTTTACTTCGCACACATTTTGTTTTAAAGTATACACTGTGATAAATACACGTAAAAAATCCACCAACATGATTAACAAGGCGATGACATTCTGTGTCGTACGTCTTAGGCTGTTTATCATAGTTTTGATTGTGCCCTTAGACTCTTGGATACTGGCTATAGCTTATCATTAAATTCTCAGTGCATAGTCCTCCATGAACTAACTGTACAAACATATTTTTTTTAAAAACAGTGGAAGCTCTCGAAAAACATGCAGGCCGTGAAAATGAAAGCTGATTCGCGGAGAGGTTACGCCATGTTATGACGCTGCAAAACTACTGAAGAGTGTGTTTTTCCCAAGGGAATAAACCTAATGTATAGCAAAAACACACTGTGGTAATACAACACAACAAACAACTGAAACGGCGTAATTATTTCTCTCCGCAGGACTTAAAATATCCACTTCATTGAAAATCAACCAACGTAAAAATTATTTGAAAATTCCTCAGGTATGCCATAGAGCAGATAATTCACGGTTTTTTTTTTTAAAGTTAATAAGCTATTTTTTGATATAAAATTTGGCTACACCGGATCTCGGCTTTAAGGAAAATTAGACATCTCTCAAACAGATTGTTTACAACAAATGGAGTTAACGCAAGTAAAGACTATCTATATATTACACTTATTTCAGAAACCGATTGACTTTGACTGCTATCCTCCTTTTTACAACTTATGGCTCGAATTTCGACTTTTGTCTTTAAAACTAGGCAAAGAATTCCATTCCATTTCCCAATTGAGTAATGGAAAAATTTGTGATATTCTACAAAAAACGTCCAATTCCTAATTCTGCTTATGCTAAAGCGAATTATACCCTTAAACTATGACGCCGGAAACTGACTTTAAATGGTCTACGGGCCAAGTGATTATCGTGCGGAATAAAATGGTTATTTATTTCAACACGGATAAGTTTATACCAGGAATAATTAAAGGAGTTAACCTTTTAAGAAACCCAAACAACTATAACAACTTACCATTTAAAATTTCTACAATGTTGCTGCTCTTCAGACCATGCTTTGAACCACGCTGGCCCAACCAGTTAAATTTTTCCATTAACACATCCGTGAATATGCATGAAAGCATTTTGCGGATGCTCTTTTTAGGATCCTTGGAGCAGTAGCGTTGTAAATATGTTACCTAAATAAAAAACGGTCCACTTATTTAATCTTACTGATAGTTGACGCTCGAACGCAACAAAAATTAACCAGCATGCACAGAATCACAGGCTTATACTACCAAACTAGCGAGAATCCGTAGCATTTCAAGTAATTCTTTTATAGCTCAATGTCGAAGTCGACTAGTACTTCTTATAAAGCCCCATCTACACTATGCGCAAGGTTTTTGTGTGTTTAACGTGCTTACGAACGAGAGCGAATCAAATCAAAGTGTCAAGACTGAACCACATTTTCGCCAACCACACGCCCATATTCGGCATTTTTTCGTATAAATTCAACGCAAAGCCAAAGTGCAGCTAATCGCTGCCGGGCGAAAAAATTTTTAAACCTAGCCTCGCTCAAGCGACCGCGCCTGGTCGAACGTAGTGCAACTTCAAATAATATAATACAACTAAAAAGTGAGCCTGCGCTAACTAAAAATTGAAGCACAGTGTAGACAAGGCTAAAAAACGGCAAAAAAGTCACATTTTTGTTATTTTTATTCAAGATTGCTAGAACAAAATATATCTTACCAGCTTTTTTTGAGACTGAACACATTTTAGCTGAGTGTAATCCAACTTTTCAAAGACCCTCATTTCGCCAACCGGAAGCGAAAATTCTTCCGGACATCCAATTACCAGAACGGATGCAATTGCAACTGCAGAACATTGCCCAATGGACAAAATAGCATTCAACTTTTGATGAACGGAATTAATTTCTTGTTTCAATTCTATCTGAGTAATTCGAGTTCGACGAGCTAAAATAATGCAAAATAATAGGGTTTTGTAAAACTCCAAACTTTTTTCTAACATTTTAAATGTTTAGATCAGGTTTAGATTTACGTCTACCGCAATTATGGTTCAAATTTTACTATTTTAGTAACTTAATACTTTACACAAGTCCGTTTTTAGTTTTTACCTCAGCTAACATGCTAGACTAAATTTACAATAAGAGTACCAAAACTCTACAAATTTGCATGAAGATAACCGTACAGTTTTTTCATAAGTCTGGTACTTAAAAAACATAATGAGAAGAATTTGACTCGCTCAATATTCGCAGTACGGTAAGTTATTTCTAGCAAGTATTTTATGCTCAATTGAAAAAAAATTAATATACGTATGTTGTTGTTTTTGTTTTCTTTTGCATTTTTTCTGTTTTTTTTTGAAAAATTCTTAAATTAAAAGTACACTGCATTTGTTACTCATAATCACTCGAATATGCCATTGCACGTAGCCACATGCCTTGTTTAAATAGCCCAAAATTATCTTCTTTCTCCTCGTTTTTTATTTTAGATCTCACAAAAATATTACAACGATAAAAAAATTGATCATTGTGGAAATCGCAAATTAACATATTAAAAAATATACAAAAAATAAACTAAAAAAAGAAATTATGGCAGCGGTATGCAGCTTCGCCAAGCATGAAGTCGCGCAAAGCTTAACAGTACCATATTATTGAGTAGTGAGCGCCTGAATCGTTAGGGCTACATCCAAAATTCCACAGAAAACAGTATCGTACCTTCCCTGCATAACGAAACCAGTTTTTCATCATGATCATCTCGGTTAGAAGAAGAACTAAAGCAATTTCGTTCGCTTTTTCCTTCAGCTTCCGCCAGTGCAGGTACTTCATCAATTTGAAAATTTTCTGAAACAATCAGAAGCTGATTTCAGTCAAACAGATCCATACAAAAAGTCGACCGCATGGCCAAGAGTGGAAAGGCTCCGGTTTTTTTCAACCCCCACCCTGGTCACGTTGTTGCCACATTGGATAAGACGTTTTGCGATGATTATCTCTGGTTTAGAACAAGCAGCAAATTTAGTGGGCAAGATATCGAAGAAATCCACAAGAGCATTGGACCATCAAAAATCCCTTATGCAGGTGCGGATTTCTCCGAGCGCCTAAATTACTGCTTATCGCAACGAATAATGTGCGGATTGTGCAGGACAAGACAGCCTCGCGCAACCCAAAGGGACTTACAGCTTAAGAGATCTTTCCATTAAATTTATCTGCAATGTGATTCCTAACCTCAAGAGTTTTTATAATTTCCAGTATAGCAGGAATTTGAGGTACTTTTGGAACACCAAGTGGCGTGAGTCTTGGGAGGTCAACTTCCCCATTAGAACTAGAAGAACCTTGCTCCTCATCAGACTCCACAAGTCTTTTTGATTTTCTAGCAACAAAAACAACCGTACTTTTAGCCAATTACTACAAACAGCAATTCACATGATACGCCATAGGCTATGCAAATGGATGTAAAATAAATTTCATATTTTAATCAATAGCACGTTTCCTCATTTTATGAATAGCAATTTTTTCATTATTCTTAAAAAATGTTGACTTTTCAAAATTTTGTATGACACCGCATTACCGCTACCATTTTTCTTTTGCTACAATAGCTGGTTGTTATTGCAATTATTAACTTCGCACTAATCCGAATTTTTTTTCAATAGTTTCTGGATGATATTTTAGCTGTCTAAATCTCTCTTGGCATACCAAAAGATCGAAGTATCTCGAAGTGTCGTCAATACTTCAGTTTGTACCTGCTTATGGACGATTAATCATCTCGACAAATTTACCATCGTTGACAAAAAAGAAAAAAAGATGCCTTCTCATTTGAATCAACAATTGAAAATTAAACGGTCTTAACTGAACCCTTTTTGAACAAATGTATTGCTAAATCTTCCAACGAAAAACATTTGCTTAATTGAAGAAACAGCAAATTAAGCATACGAGCTTTTGATGCCCACAAAAAGAAACACCTTTA
Source organism: Trididemnum nubilum (assembly GCA_963965965.1). Taxonomy (NCBI): domain Eukaryota; kingdom Metazoa; phylum Chordata; class Ascidiacea; order Aplousobranchia; family Didemnidae; genus Trididemnum; species Trididemnum nubilum. The sequence goes on from OZ014469.1 coordinate 51,043,663, forward strand.
AAAGCAACCATCTCATGAAAATGCATATGTTTGCAATACTAAACGTTTTTTGCCTCCACTAATAAAACAGCCATAAATAGTGTATACAGTACATACCTGGCAGTACAACCAATATTAAAATTGGTAAAAGTGGTTATTATTGATATGTAATGTATTTTCAAAACGCAACGTGGGATACAAAATGCTTCCAGAAATTTTAGCGTGCAAGTTTAATATGGAAATATTAGATGCGGAGATGGGCCCCGCTAACTCGTTACACGCTTCGGCGTATTACAGCCAGTATAATGAAAGATTTGATTTGATTAGACCGTTGAATCTCTAATTTAATTTGGTGTAATTTTGACATCTAGTAATTATGACGTCACAAAGTGATATTAATAAAATAAGACAATCACTGGGAATTTTCCTATACACGCATTTTTGGTTATTTGGCGTTTTGTTTGCGCTGAGAGCCAGCAATAAAATTCTGATCACCGCTGCTACATACTGATTCAGATTTGTTTATTTACACCAAATTAAAACTCTTCACAGATAAATACAAAAAGTTGGGAGACAATGAAAAGACCGTACGGTTACCAGGGTCAGCTGTTGTTCTAATGATGGTCAATGAAAATACAACTATTGCCAATTAAATTTGGAGATTTGGAAATTTTTCAATCAAAATTACCATTTTTCAGCAAATACAAAACATTGAGGAAAGCAAAAAGCAAACGCACCACACAAAATAGTTGATAGTAAAAAAAATCACAAGAAAAATAACAAAACAAAAACAAAAGATAAAAAAAATCAAAAGACAAAACGGAGGATCATGTGCCAATATCAAGCCGAAATCGATTTTTTCATCAATAAATACTCAGTATGGCAGCTAAGCAAATTCTCTTTTACATTGATATTTAAAGGATTTCTTTGAAAGATGTTTCAGATCTCTGGGTATGTCACGCCATATCGTCAACTAACTATCCTGTAAATTTTGCTTCAATAGCTTAACGTTTTACCAAAATATCTTTAATCGTTTACGCGACGATGTAAAATTCATGTTAAATTGCATTTACAGTAGATGCTTGTTTTTTGTTATGAAAATGAACTGGGACAACATAAGAAACAGATAATCATACTATAAAGCAAAATGTCATGCAGCAGATGTACATAAACACAAAGTTTCGTTTATTTATTCACCACGATACAGTCATGCAGTCGGTAGCAAAACTAACAAAAAGCGCAAGGCTAAGGCCTATGCAGTTATTGTACACAACAAAACATTGATATGTATATTGTGGTGAAGTCCCTGCGAAACAAACTTTTTGGTCTAAAAGGGTTCTGAAATCTAATAAAAAACGAAAAAAGAAATAAGTAATCATCTAAATTTTATACCTACTAGGTATCACAACGCACACAAAGGATAATGCTGTTTATAATGAAAAAAATTAAAATACCGGTATCCAAGTTTAATGTGTTAATAATATTCTATGCTATGCTGTGCAGTGTTCATTATGAGTTTTTATTTTATCATTTGACTTGAAAAAAGATTTGGAATATTTTTAGACAAAAGCACTTTATAGCTCACTTTAACAATTAATATAAGCTTTTGTTTATTACTTCTTTTCATAAGTATTTGTTGCGTCACATTCCAACTTAGCCACAAATTAAAGTTTAATCGGTTGCATTGATTCATGACAAAATCTGAAGAGTAGGTCGTAGGTTGTTCAACCGAGCCGGCACACTGCATTCGAACGCAACTTTTGACCCGGATGTTACATTATCATAACGACACATTTTCGCCCGAAATTGGGATTATATTTTTGTGCTTGTCTGGAGTGTCGACAAGAAAGCTCAAACAGCGTCATTTTTACTACAAAGATTACAGGCTTGTAGCCAGAATTTTTCCACGAGAGGGCTTGAACCATAAACTACAATTCTATTTTTAAACATGGCATATTGACTTCTCAAACCTAGTCACTAAAAATGTAATATTTAGTGACTATATCCTAAGCAAAGTTATAGTAAGCGGCGTTACGAATAAGATGGGGGTTTCGGGGCAAAGCATTTTTTTAAATAGCCATTTTAATCAGTGTGGTACGGTAAAGTTTTGTAGGGCATTCACCACGCTCGTAACATGATCAGGCAGGAGGAAAGTTGATATCTGGGCACAGAGCACCAGTTTAGGAAAATTTATGAATTTTGTTTGCAAAAATAACTTAATTCTAGATCTATTTGAGCTCAAATTCTTGCTTTGAAAATATCACATATCAGCGCTGTAAAACGATGATTTTAGGACTTCTTAAAGAATAATTGAGCTCACAATTCATTCCCGAGCTAACTTTTGTTACAGCCCCACAACTAGAAAAGTTGCCTGGAAGACAGGTAAATATTTTCTGAAAAGAGGGCTGGTAAAATAATTAAGAAGTTTTATTAAACCAGGAAAACTATCAAGGGGAACATAAGGATGCGCTGCAAACTCCCCGAGGAATCAGAGGCTGAATCCTGCAAGTTTTAATATTTAATTAATTCTGCTATAAACATACAAAGAGCGCTAAAATGCTTTTGCCTGCACCAACGTATATTAATTTTGATCAGTGGATCATCACGATTTGATCTTTTACGCCGTTGACTTATTACGTTAACATAATTAAACTGAATTTGCATGTTCAGGAAAGTTATTCTTGAATTACATTATGATCATTTTGGCAATTTTTTTAGGCCATTTTTCTCCAAACATTTCTCCAAAAACTTCGTTAATCCACGGTGGTGAATACGGCTTGTAGAGTAGATATTGGCTGAAATTTATGTTCGGTTTTAGCACCAAATGAAAAATTCTAATAATAAATTTACTATAAAGTTTTAAAATAAAATGTTCAATAAAATTTAACAATATTTGTAAAGCATAATATGTTAACTAAGTTTAAATAAAAGTTTATTTGCATTTTTAACGAATTTTTAGGTTTCATGTAAAAATAGATTGTTTAATGTTTGTTAATGCTTTTGTGTCAGTTTAGCGAGCTTTTCTAAACATCTATGCTATGTCTTTGTAAATGTCTTTCTTGCTTTGCTATATCTTTGCTATGTCTTTATAAATGTCTTTTTTTGTAAAAGAGCTATGTCTTTCTTGCCCAATGTAGAGTGTGGTAAGTTTATGCTAAAAAAAGCTTTTTAAAGCAGCAAGATTTTAGCATGTAATAAATATTCTGAAATTTGCGCCACTTCTACTCTCAAGCTGATTAAAATAATGCTAAAATGCCAGGTAGCGTAAGCCTCTTCCACATGCATGCTTTATTATAATTTGATTACGCGATTTGAACGTATATTTTGCACTTTTTTGCTCTGTGCCGTAGCTCAAACGAGGGGGCATGGCACCATGCCACCCCCATAATAACGCAGCTGGATGTGCATGTACTAAAAAATTTGCTATAAAACGGTCTCAGCATATAAGTCACAGCTTGAAACCATTCAACAAGTTTTTTCAAAAGGTGTGGTTTGTTAATATTGTTTTCAAAAGGTGTGGTTTGTTAATATTGTTTTCAAAAGGTGTGGTTTGTTAATACTGTAATATTTATGGAATATTGAGCAAGCTGCAGAAGAAAAACTAATTGAATTTCAAAAAGTTTCCTTTTTTTATGACGAATTAGCATTAACAATTTGCATGATTATGCGAAAAACGACTTACAGAATTTCCACAATCATGCAATTTTATCAACCATAAAAAAAGCTACTGTAGAAGCATAACCAATATTGTTTAAGTACTGATTGTAGTCAGGGTTACCATTAGTCTACATCACGAAATGAACACGTTGCTGTGCGATGACGTATTAAATTACCACTTCTCAAAATATTTTTGTTCCACAAAATAATATGAAATTGGAACAGGTTCTCTTAACGATCAACAAATTACAAAAAAACTCAAAATGCTAAAAGTATTAAGCTTTGTACAATATTTGAAGGCAATTTTTACTTCGCAGTAAAAGCGCCCAAACTTATTCAAAAAAATGAACTAAGGCACATTAAGCACGATAACTTAATCAAAAACAAGCACATTTCTTAAAAATAAGCACACTCATATTTTGTAAAACAATGCTCTTAAAAACAAGCACAACTCTTAGAAATAAACGCGGAATGATAACCCTGACTGTATTCAAATAATCAGCCAGCATCTATTCCTACAAAAAGGTTTTTCACAGTATATCAAGCACCGACAATTTTTTCATAGCTTTCTGAGAAAATCGGTTCCTGCAGCATTTGAATAGCACCACTGAGCACGAGCAAATAAACTTAACTCGTTTTTCACTTTTAAACAAAACTTCAATACAAAAAATTCAAATGCTCAAATCCACAATATTGTACTGGAGATACAAAGTTTCGGAGGACAAGACAACTACACAATCACAAAGTCTTAGGAAGTAGCCAAGTTTTTTCTTGATAATGTGAGGTTATATTTTGCCCCGAGTTCCGATGTACCTCATCATCCCATCATCCATAAGCAATTTGATTTTGACGATTAATACTTTAAAAAATAAAGTATAATATTGCCCTGAAAAGCAAAAAATTACCCCCAAGGTCTTGAGACAATCAATCGTTTGTAAATAAATAAAAAGTTCCATCATTTTTTAGCTTTTAAATTTTATATAAAGTAAAATAGTATAACCAAAACAAAATTACACAAAATTATGATGCTCCTGATTTGTGTGTAGAGTTAGGTCACCAAGTTTCATCAATAGTGCTAAGCAAACGAAAGTTGGTTGAGAAAGAAAAACCGAACTAATAATGCAACATCAATGAGATTATTTTATTGTTTTTTTACTGATTTTCAATGAATCACTTTTAGATGAAGAATGTCGATATCGGTGGCAAGGTCCTCAAAGACGACAGCGTAGCAGCTGTTTCAACCTGCTTGCACAACATAGAGAAGCTGAGTGTTTACAACTGCCGGCTGACCGCACGTGGAATCGAAATCCTTTCCGATGCAATCAAGCGTTTACATGTTCCGGTAAGAGATATGATTACTTCGCAGTGCAGTTTCTAATTTTGATAACTAATCTGCAGTTATCTTATATAATAAAGTTTTTGATGGGTTAAATTTTATTTTGTCTGTTGAATGTGCTAGTAAGTATTGCTTTCATTTTTAACAAGTTTTAAATCATGGTTACAAAACTGATCTCAGTGACAAATTGAATTTAAAGTGGGTATTGATTTTGATTGTTTGTTCATATCAAAACTTATACTGGATCGTAAAGCCATCAAACTTTTGTGCCTTGATTTTTCCAATAACCCAGGATAGCCATTTGCCTTTCAATTATGCAATGTAAATTATGCGGTCAAGTTTATTATTACATGATGAAAGCATTGTTAAAGCATGCATTAAATACTTAAGTGCTGTTTTTTTCTTGTTTTTTTTAATCATTAAAAATAGCTTTCATTGCCAATCTCACAGTTACGTTCATTTGATTTGCTTTTGTGTTACCAAACAAATACATTCATTTAAAAAAAACACCGCAAATAAAACGAATCAATACTTTACTTTGATAAAACTTCTATTCATCTTATTTATTTATTTTTTGCCCACTTTTTGTGAGGGTTACAGGGCAGCAGCTCGAAATTAAGCTGCCACACTTCACGGTCTTCTATCACCTCTATCATATCGCTTGGGTGAAGTTTGAAGCGATTCCATCCAAGATTCTCAATGCAATTGGTTCATCTAGTCTAGGTCGTCCAACTGCTGGTCTTTTGCCATTTGCTTTGGCAAGTAAAGCTTGTTTGGGGAGTTTTTCATGAGGCATTCTGCGTACATGGCCAAACCATCTAAGCCAATATCTTTCAATTCAGAGAAGCGTAACGGCTCTATGTCTAGAGATTTTTGAATTTCAGAGCTATGCACCTTGTTGAATAGTGTAACTCCTTCGATTCTTTGTAAAAAGTTCATTTTGGACGCCTGCACTTGTGATCGCACTCTTTCGGTTATTACCCAAGATTCATGAGCGTAGGTGAGAATGGGGACAATAGCTGTATTGAAAATTGAGAGCTTTGCCTTTTTCGACAATTCTCGTTTTATGACAACCGAATAGTGCAAAGCTCGCATTACCGCACAATCCTTGCCAATTCGGGTATCCAGTTCATTGCCTTGTCTTCCGTCACTTGTGAATGCAACCCCAAACCCAAGAAGTTTCTCGAGAAATGAGTTATTGTACCTTAATTTTGGCATTGCTTATTTTCCATCCGGCAATGTCACACGCATCTGTAAAAAAACATAAAATTAAATCAAAAAGTCATAGGTACATATTAAGCAACTACAATCATGCATACAGCAATAGCACAAAAAAAGTGCTATTTTGCCATTCTTTTATGAAGTCACAACTTTACCAAAATTAGGTTGCAATAAAGTATTAAGATCATATATAACTGAAAGTTAAGAAGTAACTTGGCCCAACTGCTTTACTTAAAAAACCTACTTTTTTCCTAATGCAAAGATATCGGTTAAATTTCACTTCAGTGTAACATCATTTAACCTTGTGATTGTATTCTACATCTGACTGACAGTTAAGAATTAACTTGCTCCAACTGTTTCACTTAAAAAACATATTTTTTTTTAAAAGCAAAAATATCGGTTAAACTTCACTTTAGTGTAACATCATTTAACATGGTGATTTTATTCTACATCAAGTCAATAACAGGAGAAAAAGCCAAATAAAATTGATAGCTAATCGTAAAAAATGGGCACAAAATTGTAATGAGCTTGAAAAATTGCATTAGTGTGCCTTTTTAGTTTTAGTCCACGTGCAGCGTCTGGCATAACGAATTTCTGCTAAAATTAACTTAAAATACGCTTGTACAATTATGATTTTTCTCATTTAAACAAAACTTACTGATTAAGGGTACTGTCATTCGAAACAAAAACAAAGTGCGGTATTCTATAAGCAATAATACAATATTAATGTGTTTGTCGTGATCGGTAATGCCCTTATGCAGTGTATTGTTACGCCTTTTTTGTTCTCAAATGATATGAACCCTATAATGCCTGGGCTCTAAAAGTTGTTGTAGCCCTGGGGGGGAGGTCGAAACTGCCCGCCGTTTTTAAACACTTATTGCTTAGCTTTTGTTAAAGCTAGAATCGTGGTTAAAACTGTTGCTGGTGCGAAATTTCAATACCTGTTATTTTGTTACTTTTGTAATCAAATTTTGGTTTTTAATTTCTCAGTTTATGCCTTCAACAAAACTCATCAAAATATTCATTTACTGCCTTATTGCTCTTTGATGCACCCAGAAAGCGGACTAATCCGATTAACTTCTTGCTGTATTTGGCGACTCAACTTAATCTCTTGTGTATACCAACTTTGTCAACTTGCGTTGTGTAAACGACGGGCTGAAAGCAGCAGTTTTGGGAATTTGTTTATTTTGATGCGAAGTTTTTGTCCTGAGTTCTTACATCGCTTAGATGAGATGTTGTGTTTTTTTGTGGTATTGTAATTTTTTTCCCCATTTAGAAATATAGACAAAACATAACATTTTAGTGTGTGTTGTGTTGTGTGTGGTAGTTGATACGTGGTTGTTGATACACTCTTATTGAAATAAATTACTTCTGGTAATGTATGAGTAAGTCAATGGCAAAATTTGATAGTTCAGAGGAATTCAATCAGCCAATCCCAAGCTGGCAAAACGCTACTTTAAATTAAAATGCTTTTTCCAATTAGCTAATAAATTTTCCTGATTTGATTTTCTTTATAATATTGATACTGTTTTGTAATAATCATTTCGCTATAAGTTTGGCACTATTTGCATTATTTTGTAGTTGAATGGAAGTCTTGTGCAAAACTTCTATCGTTACTAGAAGCACTTAACACTATAAATTATAAAAAAAACTCTAAGCGGATCGGCATTGCTATTGTTTATTTCTGAGGTCAAGAAACAGTGATGAATTCATTGACTTCGAGTAATAGTGGAAAACTGACATCTGCTGCAGCGCCTTGATCTGTGTAGCTACTGTATAAATACTCCTTTACTGTACAATCAATCCAAGTTTGCTTACTTGACTATCTAAAAAAAATTGCATAATTTTACTAACACAGCATGGTGGTTGAAAGCGTGTTTACCGAACGGAGCATGGGGCTTGTAGTGGTTGGAGCGTTCGTCTCGCAGTCTGTAAATCCAAGTTTATTCCCTAGTCGAGTTATACCAAAAATTTTAGAAAATAAAATTCACAGCGCTGCCTTGTTTGGCACCTAGCATTTGAACAATAGGGGGAGTTTCCACTTGATGTAATATAGACAAATGGCAGAGACTCGAAATTACATGATCATTTTGGTGTCTCTTGCATGGCGAAAGCAAATTGGCAAGTAAATATGTAAAAATTATTTTCATAGTCCATAGATTATCAAGATTTTTGAATTCAGAAGATTATTAATAAAAGTTATACACCGTTTTTTAGACAGGTAAATGCGATGTATGTACAATAAAAAAAATGAGTGGTTCTAAATTTGCGAAAACATCCAACACACACGGAACATAAAAAACTGCATTCAAAGGGTCAAGCAAAGTTCATACTGGTACTATGCAAGCTGTGTAATAATATAAAGCAGAGCTCTATCATCATAGCAATTCAAAATTAAGCGAAAAAAATAAGCATGTAAATTAGCGATTAATTGGTTCGGGTTTATTATAAAGTAAAGGTTTTCATTGCGCAGAATCTATATGCAAAAGACATTTTACTTATTGTAGCTTTTTTTTGTTAGCAAAAATTTTAAATGACTAGCATTCTGCATTTCTCGTGATATCCTGCTGTTTTTATCGTGGTGGCACAGCGTAACCAAAACTAAAACACGAAGAACGTAGGCTACTGTGTAGCGGTAATCTGGGTTAGGGTGGTAGACAGACCATAATATGCACTTACACAGTTTCAAAATTTAATTTTCCTGGATACTGCAATAAAAGAAACAAAACTCATTATACACAAATTAGTGGTGTCGGTCTCATCACCGCAGTGCAAAAATCATCTTATACAAAAGCACAGCACTGTATGTAATAGCAGGAAATAAGATACATGTTTTTTATAAGCATATAAATATTGGTTGATCATGTTAATACAAGTATGAAGATACAACTTTTGCTAAAACTCTAGCTTCCAATTTGTGATTAGTTTTTGCTAAAAGATAAGTTATTGCTAAAACTCTAGCTCCTTTTCAACTGCAACTTAAAAAAATGCGAACCAGGTTTTACCAAAATTTACTTTTGCAGTTTTTGTTTATACTTTTGTTATATATGGTTTTGTGAAAAACGATTCAAACTTTGTTAGGAGTTTTTATTTACTTTTTGAAGGTGCTGTTACTGGTAGAATTTTGTTTGTTGACACAACGCTTGCCACACTGCTCTGTCTAAATTTGTCTGGTATTAAGAAGATTTGCAAACACACTATGCAAACAAAATGTGTCCAAGTATCAATAATCTTCTGATAACTTTCAGAAAATCACTAAATAAATGTAGTTTTTGACCTTCAAACAAATTGAAAATTAAATTAGTTGTTAGAAAAATAAATTTTGGACAAAGTCATAGAATATGAAGTCAATAGGACTAGTTGTGTAAAAGCTGCATGCATTTGTAGAGGTCGCGGGCACTTTCGGTAGTAGTTTATAATCAGCCAAAACTATAGGGATTGCGGGGGCGGGTGCGGGGTTACCAGTGCGGGGTTGCGGGGTTTGTGTAAATGCGGGGTTTGTCTAAATGCGGGGTTGTCCAAATAAACATGGAAATAAGTTTCAAACTCGCGCGTAAACATGCTTTGCCTATTTTAAAACTTTTGCAAATTACCAAAAAAGTTTAAGCTTAAACTTTGGCATGTTTCAAAGCATTTTACTGGAAAGAGCACACAAAGATATCCAAGGCAGAAAAAAAGGTAATTTGCTCCTGTCCCCTGAAAGAAATGTCCCATAAACGGGTAGCTTATCCGTACCAAAACTAAAGTAATAATCACCAACAGCACATTTTTGTTAAAGCGCTGGTACTGCTTTTCCTGAAGTTTGCCCCTCTTAAAGTAGAATAATAATGCAAAATAGAAAACGAATTTGATCATGCTTTGAATAGACGAGCAAGTTTTTTCTGCAATTTTACTACTCCAACAATTATCACTCCATTTACACGTGAAGCTGTTTTTCTGCAAATTTATTTGCAGCAATGAAAAATTTTGGCGCCGGAAGTAATCATCTGCAAGAAACTAAAAGTTCCATTTACACCTCCGTGCAACATTTTTTTTTTCTTAAAAATGTTTCAGCAATTGTGTTGTGAATTTGGTCTGCAAGACCTTGAAAATCCATTTACACGTAGCGATTTTAACACTCTTGCAGACCGAGTCGGACTACTTGGCTATAATAATCAGAACTATCAGTAGGCACGTTTCGAAAAAGAAAAGTGGTAGCAGCAATGGTAATTCAAAATGCTTTCAAAACGGAAAAAAAACAACTTAGATTTGTATATACGATTCTAGCTTCCTCGAAATGACTCCGTCATAAGACAGGCGATTTTTACCAAGGAGCGTTTAACAGTCATCTTTTGTATTCTAGCCACAGACAAAAAAATATCAAGCAAAACTTCTGCAATCTATTGTAAAAATTGCGTTTCGCTTGAAATTTTTATTTTGAGACAATGCAGAAGTCGCGTGCGGACTAATGCTATTCAAATTTGTAGCGGATTAATTGCGCTGCGCTTTCAAATTTTTTTTTTTTTATTAATACCGTAATTTTATACTTATGACTTAATTGTTTTTATTTTGATCGTAATATTGTCAAATGTCGACATTCTATCGCAAATTACTTACTCCTTTTCCGTCTTAAATCACTAAAATGCAAAAGTAGGTGTAGGCCTAGGCCTAAATCTTTCTAGGCCAAAAGTAATAAATTGTTCAGATGGTGAATCTTTTCCTGTAGTTTATCTTTCTTTACTCTAGTATTCTGATGCTTTAATATCGTTCTAGTTTATACTGTAGTTTTGTGACCAAAGTTTAACACTATCCGCTTTTCTACAAGTTTGTTTTTATAGTTGTGATGTAATAATTAACTTTCGGATTTGAAACTTTAAAAAAATCTTACAATTCATGTTGATGCTACGTAGCTTCAGTCGTAGCTCTATATCGTATGCTCGTAGTGTGATGATGTTGGTCGTCGACCAACGAAACATCAATAAAAGCAGCATGGTTTTTGAGATCAAGTTTGCTGTGAGTATTAAACGTGGAGTCCTCAAGGAGACAATTTCAAGTCCTTGGCCTTGGCCTCGAAGCCTACTAATCTTCGAAAATTGCCCTGTCCTCGGCAAAGGACAGCACTATTTTTTGAATCATTAAAATTTCGTTAGAAAACGCCAGAAACCTTGCGGAAAGTTTGCGAAGACCTTTTTTTAAAAATCGCATGAAAAAAATTTTTGATCACCTTTTTTTTTTGGAGAACACTTGCGTTTGTGTCCTTGGTCCTTGGCCTCGAGCATATCTGTCCTTGGCCTCTTTAGGGTCTGTTCTCGGAAGGGCTGTCCTTGGCCTTGGCCTCGGATTTTTTTGTGTCCTTGACCTCGAGCCTTGTGTCCTCGACTCCACTTCTGGTGACTATGACTTCACCGGAAGAACGTCAGAATCAGGTTTATCACTAAAATGCGTGCTTTACATTGTCTGTTTTACACTTAATTACAGAACTTTGGTTGTGCTTTGACTTGGTATGAAAATCTCGTTTCGCAATTGCGGAATTGCGTTACTCTTCTACTGAATCAAAAAGCTTGTTGCGGAAGTTGCGTTTCGCTCCTGAAAATGTGATATTTAAAGTGCACCTCTTGTTCTGCGCTTTTAATGGTTTAAATAGTCGTTGAGTTTTGTTGCGCTGCGCATTTTGTAAAACTTTATAAGTGCCCGCTTCTGGAAAATAAATTTTTTTTATCTACAGTATGTTTATTGAAAAAAAAAAACGTTTTAGGTAATGTTGATAATAAAATTCAGACGGAATCTAACACAATTATCCACATTTCCATATGTATTTACAGTACTACTATGTGAAAATTTTGAAATGGAAACCAGCCCCACCTGGCCTCTTTTTATCTGGCTACTGCCCAGTATAACACACAACCAGTAACAGTCGCAAACAGCTTGATAACGAAGAGTCACGTTCACGTAAGCTTTATCACCTAAACAAACCCACCATTCATAGCATCACAAAAAAGTTGCTATTCGAGATATTATAAAAATGTAGAATAATAGAACTTATTGCATTTAAAAGGAACTGCTTTACACAAAATCGTTAAAATATTATCAATATCCGGTAATTTATTTATATATTGTAGACAAGGTAATACCGTACTTACATCTTTTTGCTCTAAGCAGTGCTTTTTTTTTTACTCAGTCTCTATATGCAGGTGCCAATACGTTCCAAACCGCAGGGCTAATTCCATATTCACTTATCAACGCTTCTATTTCATAATGCTGTCCAAATGTAGCGATGCTGGTAATGTACAGTAATTGTGCAGTATACAATTTGTCTTGAAGCAGAACAATGCGATAAAGTCTAAAAGTATCCAAGTGTCAACGCAAGATGTTTTATTTACTTCATTTTTTTTAGTGAGCGGGTCCTGGAATTGATCTCATTTTTTTCATATATTTCAAATAGCTTATTTTGTGTTATTGCCAACTTTTGTTGATTTTTTTACATTGCACTTCTTTTCACACTAAATTTGTATCTAAGGTCTTTGGCGATTCATTTATCAAAATTCTTCCTGTTTTGTTTAGCAAGTTGGCAACGCCTAATTAGTTTCCTGTTTCTACGCTGTGCTGGCCTCCCAAACAAAATTTTAAAATCCTCTGCATTTCATGTATATGTTTGTGCTTTTTATTAAATTTTGTTATGATGCTACTAAACCACCGCTGTTATAAAGCACCAATATTCACGATAATAATAAACAAATTAATTTTAATTTTGCATTCTATTGGGTCGGAGGCAAAAAAATTCTTTATCATTTTCGTTCAAGAAGCCAATTAATCTTTAGTTAAATTTTGCCGCCTGGTTTTAAATTTTATCATTTATCTGTCAAAAATTTTTTTCTGGAATCTGGCGTTTGGTTTGACTGCTTTTCAGTAAACCAGCCCGGTGAAGGCACTTGAATTTCTCGTGGGCCAAAATTCAGTAATTTTAGACAATATCGCTCTGTAACGCCAAGCAGATAGGCATAACAATGTTAATAGCATTGTGACGTAGGCACGAGAAGTCAAACAAAATTGTAGCAAGTTGAAACACGGCCGAAATTATTTCAATATTGAGGAAAGTTTTCCGAAATCTTGCAGGAAGCCATTTACACGTCGCAAGAAAAATCTTCTGCAACGTTTCTGCAATCGTTGCAGAATATTCTTGCTAGGCCATTTACACACAGAAAAAAGTTGCATCAACGCCTCTGCAAGCGTTCTTGCGAAAAAAACTTGATCGTCTATTTCGGCCCTAAACTATGATTTAATACACCCCTTTTAGTGGCATATTTTTGTATTTATTTTCTTGTTATTATTCTTTTGATAATTTTTGCTCAGAAAGATTTCAAAACAATCACAAATTTATTTAAACAATAAGTTACATAAATTGCTCACTTTCTGAAATGCCTTTCCCCAGATCTTATTGGCCGCCTGCCTGTGACGTACAAGAGTATTCTATTTATTTCCGAAACTCGCCCACATCTGAAAGTTTAAACTCTTTCCTTGGCGTTAGTCAATTATACTCATTAATTCCGCAATCAATTATCAAATACAGTACCTGTGCAAAGTTAGGAGTGTTTCATTTTCTACTTCACACTTTCCCAAAAAAGGCAACGTAATGTTTTTATTTTGACCACATAATGCGGAGCCTGAGCAAGTTTGTATTCGAGTTGAAACGTGTTATTCAGCTGATATACTACAATAAGTTTACAGGTAGTTACGACTCAGCAATATCGGTTTGCAGGATCTACACACTGATTTTGCCACAAATACTGTTACTGTTAGCAGTTGCAAAAGCACGAAAAGGAGCTAAAGAAGATCAAGCAACAAAGTCCCATTTTGCTAATTCACTTAGAAAGTTTAGCCCAAGTTTGCATGCTTCCAATCGTATTTTTGACTTTATTAGTATGTAAGGGAAGAGAGCTGAAGGAGCTGAGGAATTTTATTTTGTCATAAGGCTTGCAAATCTCAGCAATTAGTTCTTAAAAATGGCTTTATTGCTTTATTAAGCGTGCAAATTGTCATCCAAATGGCGTTAAAATGACCATTTTTTCTCAAAAATTTACAAGTTTGCTTAGCGGATTTGGGGCTTTGCTGCAGGCACCCGCTTGTGGTCGCAAACAATAAACATCTTTCACTGAGCAATTCTTGGTTGCGCACCTGATTGTTATTTGCATATAGTATTACACACGTATAATTACTGTGACTTGGGCAGATATTTCTAACAAGTACAGTAACGCGAGACGTAATGAATAGGGATCTCCATTTGTTTACACAGGAGCTCTTCTTTTCCAAGACCACCACTGGGTTCCAAAGATAAAATAGTTTGGGAAATACTGGTAACATATAGAGTATTTTGTTTTATGTTGCTGTCTTCTCATTTTGTTCTTGTTCGCCCCCATATGCTTACTTATTCTGGCAATGGCATTCGGATGCACTCAAAAAAAACAACTTTAATTCTATTTAGACATCATAAAGTTAAAATACGATCTACAAGGTTAAAACAAATTATATCTTTTAGAGATATTGTATTTTATTTACACGCTAATATGATTGCTAATAATTTTTGATCAATATTTCTGCACTGTGCATCATTATCCTGCATCAAGCAAAAAAATGTCAAAAACCAAATTGAGCAATAATTTGTTTTAAAATAAAATGCTTTACTGTAGAAACACGACTGACCAAGTGACCAAACTGCGTTTTGCGGGCCCCCGCATAAGAATTTTTTGCGGCCCGCTACGGGCCTCCAGATTAATCAGAATTTTTAGCTGGTCAATCTGTTATAGAAAAACACATAAATCCTGGTGAAGGTTTCTTTAGTTTTTATTGTTTGTTCCTCACTTCAATTTACGCCGAAAATACAGTAATATCAAATCAGGTCAAGTTTTTTTTTTCCTTTGGTCTTTACCTAAATTTCCGCTAGAGTTTACATCAAACCTCACAACTTCACTGAAAACCGATTTCTTCGATTAAAAAATACTGTAATAATTATTGCACAGCAGCTTTATCATGTCTAATAAGGTCAAAAAATTCACGCCCGCGTTCTGTGGTTCTCGGGAGCCCTGCCGATAGAGTTACGTTAACCGTACGACTTGCCCCGACAGTCTTATTAGTCTCCCGATTGCTCTCGAGAGCGTATCGGCAAACATTGTGTCACTGTCGGGCCTTGGTCCGGTAACTTGCATGGAAACATCAAAATACCTTGGCGTAAAGTTAGATTTGAAATTAAATTAATAACTCCACATTACTTTGGTTGAGAACAAAGCAGCCAGATCGGTTGGAATATTGAGTTAACTACGCTATCTTTTCCCCTCCACTCCACTTCTCTTGTTATACTATTTGTTCACTCACCGTCACCTCTTATTTGGTGTAGCTTTATGTGGAAACATCAACCCAACTTATCTTACCAAGCTTCAACGCCTTCAAAATAAAGCCGTTCGTTTAATAACCAACAGTGAGCTACAAGCGTCAATTAATCCCTGTTTATTCAAATCAGTAATAATAAAAGTACTCGAACTTCATAAATTGGAAATCGCTAAGCTAATGCACCAACGTCATTAAAGCAAAACCTTCCGCTCAGCTTCTCAGAATTTTTTAAACCACTTTCCTCTGTACATGAGCGTTCAACCAGATCAAAACCAGAAAATAAACTTTACTCACCGAAACTTTTCACTTTGCGATGTCAAAATCATTCAAATATCATGGTGCAAAAATTTGGAATTCTATCCGATTTAAAGTTGGAAAGCAACCATTCAGTAAATTCAAAACATGAGTGAATTGCGAGTGATAAAAAAATCATCGATACTTATAAAGATTCTTTTTTAACTCAGTCTTTCGAAAAATTACTTTAAAAACTCAGTCTTTTCAAAGATTCATTTCTGTGCGAGTCTTTTGAAAGATTCTAAGCGTAAGAATAGAGTCTTGCGATGGATTCATTTTTACGATTGTTTTGCAAGCGCTTGCGTTGCCTCTAGTAGGATTGGTGAAAGACTTGAAGTTCTGGGTTGTTCAAATTTAACACAATAGGCTACGTTCGGCTGACCATACTATCACTGTAATCGCTCTTATTCGCTCATTTTGCAGGCTTGATCAACTTCGCCTAAGCCTTCGCGGGCGATAATGCAATTTATTGGGTTTAAAAGTGATATCCGCGCAACGAAGATCACGAAGGACCATCAACTCACAACTATTGAAAAAATTAACTGTTTTACAACCAAATTCACTGAACATGATACCTTAATACAGTATTTCAATTACAAAGACTTGATAATAACACTCTTGCAACTTAAATCAGTCCGAACTTTTATTGATAATAATGGTGACATAAAGTCAAAATAACATACAGTATTCAAAATTACGTTACATCAAACAAATGTTATTACTTACACAAGTATGGTACCTTAAATGCAGATTATAAACATTTAACCAAGTTTCCGTTTTTATCAAAATGTATCTGAAATTTTAGAGTCAATAAAAACTTTATAAATACTGATAAACACAAAACAATCCTTATTGCGATATTTCATCATTTTTGCTTTGTAATATTTTTAACCCAATCAGACAGGAAAGAATACGGCAACTGGCGAGCTTACACGGACATGTAACTCTTGTAGGCTCTGAAAAGTTTGACGTCCTTCGTGGTCGACTCCTGGAAAATCATTACGACTTCCACTTTATTCCCTCGCTGTCCAGCTCTGTGCAACTTGTAGGCTCAATTATTCACGCAAAAAAAAAACTCGAGCAATGACGAAAACATACGAGAAAACATATTAACATCAGTCTACTTTAGTGACGATCGGTGAGGGGCATCAGAGTATTCTTTGAATACTCAAACAAAATCGTCTAATATATTTTTGTTATTGTTGCTTCATTGCTACAAGGGAAGCATTTTATATGCCTATGTCATCTAACACTCGCTAACGGCAGTGAAATATTGTTTTCGACATTTTGGCGCTAGAAATTTCGCTTGTAATTTGTTTGCGCTGAAATTAGCGTGTAAGGTATTTTCAGAGACCTAGCGAGGAGTCCCCATGGTTTCTTAAAATATGAAACAAATGTATGGCTCCGCCCATGCATTAACCAGTTATATTCAGACAAACGCAAAAACGTCACAACTGACGAAACCAAAAAGGATTCGGGTGCCAAGCGAAAAAACCTAGCATAAGCGTGTGGTTTGGTTAGGAAACTGCTAATTACCTGTAAACGCTCCAAAGCTCTACACAACATCATGTTTGTTGCTTATCAATGAAATTTCTCATTGAAAATGTTTTCTGCTAATATAAAACTAGAAAAAACAAAACTAACAACAATCATAGCTATGAACGTTTATATTATTACAAAGATCAATGGGTTTCTCATCAAAAAACTTAAGTTACAAGAGAAAAGTGCTATTGTTACCGCAAACATTTAAATCGAAATGCTTTGCATTGCATTGGTTCATTAATCATTATTAAACTATCAAAACTTTTTTTGCGTTTCTCTTTTGCTACGGTCTCACTTAACCTGTGATAGCTTTTATTCAAAGCGATTTAAAATATGTAAACTTCGTAGAGCTTAAACGTAATTTAAAAAATACGTCAATTGGCCGGTCTGCACTGCGCGAAAATCGTGAGCGTACAAGCGTAATTTTAGTTTATTTTAACTAACGGGCAGTTGTACCCTGGTAAGGTGGTACGCTGAGCGTAATTAACTAAGTCTCTGATCTTGTAAAATAGACCGGCATATTTTTGTTTAAAGTAAACGAAAATACGCTAGTACGCTCACGATTTTACGCAGAGTGTAGACCGGTCCTTAAATGGTGTAGTTCTATGCGGTGATCGGAAGTGCAGTTTTCGTGTGCATGGACTTATCAGTGATGACAAATTATTACAATGATTAGCGAATGCCCAAACTATTTGGTCACGGATCGTCACTGGTCTACCAAGCACAAAATTTGAATAGCACAAAATTCGAATAATGAAACATCAAAAACATCACAGAATAGTCCAGCTGTAAAAATACAGCCAAAATAATCAACCACTTTTGGCATCTAAAGCCAACAAAAGCGACGGAATTGAGCACATCGGTTTTTTTGCCAAACAAATTACTTCGAGGAAGTTGTAAAATAGATGCAATCGAGGAAAATAGTCAACGTTAAATGCCCAATGGGCGCAAAACAAAGCATTAAGGGCGCATAATGCATTCCCACAAAGCGATATTATATAAGAATCCACGATTAAAAAGTAATTATCTGGGCTTAGTTGTTTGCCAGTAGCCACAAGATGACGTTGGCTCATCTCGAGAGGCTTCGTAGCAGCATACTCTTCTATGCTCTCTCCTTCCTACAACCAAAACAAAATTTCAAGATAGATGCTTTAAAGTTTAACCACAAGACAATCACAGGCTTTTAATAGATTAAAAGTCGGAATAGTGTAATAATAATCAGCAGCATACACTGCAGGGATACTAACGCACAGTGTGTCATTCCCGGTTAAAGCTAAAAACCCAGCGGGGTGTAACTGCCTAAAGGCGACTTGTATGTATACTGTATAGGTACTAATTACCGGTGGCCGTACTTACGGCGAAAAAGTGGCAACTCGTTTGAGTGGTGTGAAACAGGCCACTTTTTTCCGTGTAAAAGGTAAATTTTGAAATGTATAGAGGTGCAACATTTTATCAGTTGCATCTATGTTCTAATGAACAGAAAGAGCCGGCCAGGTCCAAACAGCCAAGATAAAGCTACTAACATTCGTAGATCAACTTTGAGTTCGTGCAAGAAGCAATGTTACTACGTATATAAAAAATTGAGATTACCAAAAAACACCATCAACAAAAACGCAATTTAAATTATTAGGTCGCAGTTGCTTTTAAACCTCTGTTAACCACTGTAGCAGATATGCTACGTCATTTTGTATGCCATAAATCACCCGCAGCATGATGTTTTAATGTATTTTTTATTAGTAAAGCTTTTTTGCTTCATTATCTTGTTCTTACAAACAAAAAATATTGGCAACTCTCTTAAGTCCTTTCTTGTTATGCGACAGACAAGATGGCTGTCTCAGCGTCTTCCAGCACTAGTGAATTTCAGGTAATTTCTTCTATATTTTTTAAATCTTATTGCGAAGCAAAACAATATTTTTTCTGTTAGGTAATAATTACAATGAGCAAAGTTTATTTTAGTATAAATTATATGGTAGCAGCATGTTGATAAAATGCTGTAAAAGGCTAGGCTATTTTCGTGTACCAGATCTGCTACATTGGTTGATAAGTGTAAAATTAAGCGTAAATAGCCTAATTTTTTTCTCACGGTGATAAAATAGAAATGCGAATACCTAGCCAGGGTTAGCAATAAATATCATCTAGTTAAGAGGTTCAATGGTTCATGTTAGATAGAGCAAAAATGCAATAACTAAAGCCAGTGTAAACCGTACTTTTTATCAAGTAAGGGGCTAAAGATAGAAAATTGAAGACAAGTTGAAATTGAGCATTAGTAGTACAGTGCTAGAAGGGATAATTATAGACTTGGGGCTTTTATATTTTATTGAAAAGACCGTGGCTAACACATAAGTATTTCTAAATTTATAAATGTTGCTATACCTTTAAAGTATAATCTAAAAGTTGTTGTTATATGCTATAGCAGTGGGCATAAACAGGGGACACAACCTTAGCCCCACCTGGTTACGCCACTGGTGCAAAAAAACGATTGTAGCTGAACCAAAGTCAATTGCAGCTGAAGCAAATACCTAACCAGAAATCTGCAAGGCATGTCATATCACTGAAAATTGATTTGGAGTCCATATCACTGCAAAAAATTGGTTTGGAAGAGCTAAAAATCGTGATATTTCTCTTGCGTTTTGGTCGACAGGCCAATGGGGGAGAGGGTGGCTATGCTATTGAGTTGAAGTAACAATTAACATTGTTTTGGCGCGCACCTACACTCAAAATAAATGATTCCAGTAAATAAAACGCACACACACACGCTAGTGATGAATGGTGGGGGCCCTGACCCCCTCAAAATCCGGGACTGCTTAATTAGGTTGCTTTGCTTGAAATTTGAAGTGCTTCAGAAACCATTTTGTTGAACTATGCTACATTTTGTATTTTGGAGGTCTATGCCCCCCAAAAAATATTTAGCTTATCTTGTTTTTTTAAACCTGCAGAGACAGTATAGCACAAGGAAATATTTTTTCGCGACTACTTGAAAACAGTGGTTGAAACAGACAGTTTTTTTTTTACAAATAATGCCTAATCACAGTGCCGGGTTTATGTGGTGGAGTACCCTGGGGCTCAGGTTTAGTGGGGGCCATATTTTCATATGGCGTAAAAGTAAATCAAGCTTATTTCAACCAAATGATAAAAGATTATTGTCACTAAAAGCAACAAAGGAAAGGCGCGTAACCTGAATTTTGGAAGAAAGGAGGGCCTTTGAACCAACAGGTAAAAGCAGTCTGCGTCGCATTATGCATGCACATACGGGGGACTGGCAATTTTAATAATTTTTTTGGCAAAAAATTGCCATTTTAACGCCATTTAAATGACATTGCGCACGTTTATGGAACCACTTGAAGAAACTAATAGCTAGATTTCAGAAGACCTTTGACAAAATAAATTATCAAGATACTTACATTCAGGCCAAGTTCAAAGCATGTTTATAAAAGCACGCATAATCGGGTTAAATTTTCTATGTGATTTGGCTAAAATTGCGGGCTGAAAAAGATTACCCCCCCCCCCTAGTTACGCCACTGGTGCAAGAAAACGACTACCAAAGTCAATTGTAGCTGAAGCAAATACCTTACCAGAAATCTGCAAGGCATGTCATATCACTGAAAATTGATTTGGAGTCCATATCACTACAAAAAAACGGCTCGGAAAAGCTAAAAATCGTGATATTTCTCTTGCGTTTTGGTCGACATGCCAATGGAGGGGAGGCTGGCTAGTGGCTATGCTATTGAGTTGAAGTAACAATTAACATTGTTTTGGCGCGCACCTACACTCAAAATAAATGATTCACAGTAAATAAAACGCACACACACACGCTAGTGGATGATGGTGAGGGCCTTTTGTGATAGGAGGCCAGGGCCCCCGTAAATTTGGCCCTGGTTAATTAGGTTGCTTTGCTTGAAATTTGAAGTGAGTTGAATGAACGATTTTCAAATAAATTTCAAATGAGTGAATGAGTTTGTTGAACGATTTTTAAATAATCAATTTCAAAACCACACAGCTTGTGTTACTTTTTCCACTATTAATCAATGTAGCAGATATGCTACATTTTGTATTTCGGAAGTCTATCCTCCAACAAAAAAAATTTAGCCTGAATTGTTTTTTAGACCTACAGAATATTTTTTACGCGACTACATCTATGTCTGGTTAAAAGAGGGTAAAATTCTTCTCTGGGGC
The DNA here is from genome assembly GCA_963965965.1 of Trididemnum nubilum. Classification (NCBI taxonomy): domain Eukaryota; kingdom Metazoa; phylum Chordata; class Ascidiacea; order Aplousobranchia; family Didemnidae; genus Trididemnum; species Trididemnum nubilum. The sequence goes on from OZ014469.1 coordinate 51,065,225, forward strand.
TAAAACGAAGTCGGTAATAAGGGCAGCATACTAATGCACCAACGGTTTACAAATAACTTACTTCTCTGAAAACAAACACTGCAAAACCCTTCTGATGCTAATTTGTCGCCACGTTGAGTGGTGGTAACAAGTACTCTAAGCACTTAACCACTTTGAATTCATCTAAAAAAACACCTATTATTTATTTTATAGGTTTTCAGTTTCTAAATTAGTGGACGCAGGACATGCAGACAACAAAAGCTGCTTAGGATAATAACATTAGTACCAAGAAAATCACCAAGTGGTAAAACAACTCCACGTAACTCATTAGACCTAGTTAAAGAAAGACGTTAACACATCAGTTGGATTTTCCGTGTGCGAAGAGTTTAATGATTTGAAAACTCTTCGAACCTTAAAGTATGAAAACGCCATAAAACAATATTACAAGTAGCTTTAATTAGCAGGATAGTTACAACACGACGGGTTTGGAGTTTATTTTGGCGTTAGGTTTTGATTTAATGAATCGAAACCAGGAGCTTTTCGGCCCGAAACGAGATAAAACTGAAATCTAACTTTTTGGGCCAAATTAAAAACAAGATGAAAAGAAAAAATAAGCAGGTAAATAAAAAAGTAATACGCTCAGCTATAGTACAGAAGTTTAAAAAGTAGCACTTACACACAAACGACTAATATGTCTGGTTGCTCTGAAACAAGGGTACATTAACGTTTAGGAGGGCTGAAGGTAAAATTAATGGAAGTTTCAAAAGTCAGGACAATCGTACTAAATTGGCGTTGACTTTTTCCTTCTTGACACAGCATTTTCAGAGATTTTTCTACTTCAAACTAGTGTTGGATTGAATTTGAATGCACTCACAGTCACACAAGTTAGTGATGAATCTGAATGTGGATTTTCTAAAGTCAATACATTTGAATTTGGATTTTGCTAGGTCAATGTATTTGAAATTTTAAAAAATGAAAGGACTCCACCCTGCTTCAAACACGACGTTGCGAGCGGGCCTCCTTGTTTATTAGCAATTATGTCACTAATAACATTAGCGACGCCGTTCTAGTTCAATCCTTAAGCAATGCCGCAATTACGCTTGCGCATTGAGCCGTCTCGTTGCGCACTAATTACGTTAATCTTGCAACAAAACAAATCCATGTCCTACCGTACAGCAGTCAAGCAATCCGGGGAAAATTAAGCTCTTGAATCGTGCAACAAAAGTCAGAGAACAAGCGAAAATAAGGCTAGCGGGCTATTGTTTGCAATTTGGTCCGAAAAGTTTATTCTAAGGTCACAAAATGTTCAAATACGGTACGCTTACTTTGGTACTAGTAGTATTATGATCAATAATCATGTACGAGTGAGTAGCGTTTAATAACAATTAGCCTTATTGCTAGGCTATGATGTGCACTGAAACGTAACTGACAACATCTTGATTTTTCTAAAATCTAATCTTTATAATTTCTAAAATCACTGCTGTGCAGAACACTCGTTTATCCAACTCGGATCTGTTTCACTGAACAGATCAAGTGGTAAATTAATGCGTGGCAAAACAACTCAACGCAATAGTCTCATTGCGGCGTTGTCTTAGAGGATTGATCTGAAATTATGTCCCCAATAAATGTTCCCTCTAATTTTTTGTGCTCTTTGTGCGCAGATGTTTTGGCGTGTGCGCACTCTCTTTCTGGGAGTTCTCCCAGAATTTTGCGTCCCAAACCAAAGCGCTGTTTGTATTCGAAATCAGGTGAAGATAAAAAAAAAGTCTTAAAGGAAAACGAGCGGTTTTTGTGTCCGAAAACTGGTGAAAAAAAAAGGACTTCACCCAAAATCTATCGATGTTTGTGCTCGTAAAGTTTATTGTTGCAATTTTGTGATCGAAACATATGTCTGTGCAAGAATAGAAAATGTTTGAGCGCAGCAAATTTATTCATGTGCGCAGTCGCTAAAGTCTGTGCGCGCGCAAACGCGCACAGCTTAGAGGGAATACTGTCCCCAATGTTATCAACGTCAGGGTTGAAATTTAAATATCTCTGTAACAACTGCGAATTTGATCTAATACGATTGCTCAAACTTAGAAACCTTCGTTAAATTTCTCTGCAGTCCTCGTTTAATACTAGAAAAATTTTCTGCATTTTATGCCCGAAAGAGCAACAAAACATTATCAAGATGAAGCATCAATAGTCCACTAAGCCCACAACTAATACCCAAAATACAATTAAAAAAAACTATGATGTCAATGCCATAGAACTGCAGAATTATAGATATTTATTTAAATTACAAAAAAAATATATGAAATTGTATTACGAAATGAGCTCAAGTATCAGACAAACGTTTTGAAGTGTATGCTAACTTGATTTTGCTCCGTCCCAGCCTGAACAATTAAGCTCTTTTGATAAGAATTTGACCCTACTCTTGACGCTGTTAAAGAAATATTTATATATTCTTCAACCTTACCGTCAACAAATCTCATTGCAAATCCACACGATTCACCAATGTCTAAAATCTTTTCAACAATTGGCGTAAGAACTTCCTCCAAACTTTTAAAGTCAGGGTGCAGCATCTTCATTTCATATTCCAACTAGAACATAAGATTGCAATACAACATTTTTAATTTTTACAAAGCCGTCCAATAGTACCGTAGAATTTAGAGTGTAGATTGGATATAATATTTCCTAAGCTGCATATGTTTTGATTGGACAAAGACAATAAGGCATTGTACTTAGATTCCAATGAAAATTCTCAACTAGTTTGCAATAGTTAAAGAAGCATGCAAATCTACACATGCTGAAAAAATGAGCACCAGTATGTAACAAATTGTTCGTTTTCACTGATGATATAAACTACAACACATTACCATAAGATCAAAACAAATGATAACACAGCTTAAATTAAACTACTGAACTAAGAAATCGTTAGAAAATCCTGAAAAGCCAAGAATGAGGCTGTTTCATCCTTAGCTGCATCTTTTAAGGATTTAAACAATTCGATTCCGTTCAATATCTTAATCTTAATGCCTGAAGATCTGCTTAAGGTAGCACAGACCATAAAGATTTCAAAATTTTTATCACGTAATGATACAGCTTCAACTATAAATACTGGTGCAAGAAATTTTGAAACAGTTAAAAATCCAGAGTTGCAGAAATAATCATTGTTTCTTAAAGCTTAAAATGGGGTAAAAAAACTGCCTCTTACCATTTTCTTTGATCAAAATCTGCAAAACGGGGATATCTTTCCAGTATTGCTGTTGCACTTAGTCGATTGCAATTAATAATTTGTCGACGGAACGTAAAGGTTTCTTGCATCCCCGCTATTATCAAGGGGGCATTCTGTGGTAATGCCATTATTGTTTGCAAAAATTTGATCTATGAATGCATATAACAATAGATTTCTATTATTAACATTTTACGATAATCACTGAAAAAGGTTTAAGTAGTATTTCAGGCAATACATATAAACGAAGACTGAAGCCAAATCAATGGGGATATCGGAAGTTAGGTAATCGTTTTTGATTGCCGTTCACACAATCCTTCCTGGCCTAGTCTTTCCAGAGATATTTTACTTTAAACAAGACATAAGGTTCTCTTATTGGCAACACCAATGTTGTATTGCAGTACCTCAGCCCAGAGGGCTATATTAACCTTTGTGACTGAGTTCATCAAACTAAGACGACGTCACGGATGATATCAACGTCGGGGTCGCCAATAAAAATTACGATTGAATAGGCCCCTACGTTGTGTTTAAATTAAATCACCTCTAGAACAGCTGGGTCAAGATGCGTTTTTTGTTTTCAAGTGCAAATCATCATGGGGCCAATGGTAATTTAAATGATATTGTTTTTCGTAATTTCATTGTAGTAAAAGCAAGTAATACAACTAAACAATACAAGCTAACCTTGTTTTTGATGTGATCGGGTTCATCATAGGAGCAATCTTCAATAGAGCCTATAGCTCCAAGAACTTGAATTTTCTGGGTTTTTTTTTGGTATGCCCGTTCCTCAAACGACAAATTTCTCCTCATTGTCTTCAGTCTGGTTTGTATGTATCCACTTCTTGTAGATTTATCAAAAAAGTGTTTCTGGCAATGTTATGAAGTCAAGTTTTCAACTAAAAAATATGCTATGAATAAATACACAATTATTACCACAATATAAGTGGAAACTAGGAAAGCATCACAACTGGAATTGAGAATAGAAACTACAGCCCGCAAAGTCCACAAACATTACAATTAGGTTAGACTTTGAGTACCAGTGCAGCTTGAAAAGCTCTAACAATTTTCTTTTTTTCTTCTGCAGTAATGAAGATATTCTCAGTGACGTATATAAGATCGGAAGGACAAAGAAAAATGATAATGCTGTAATATCATTACACACTAATAAAAAAAGCTTAAATAATGTTGGAACCACGAGTAAAATATCATAACAAATTATAGCCGTTTTAAACGTTGTGTACACAGTTCACAAAAATAGCATCGTTCTACTCAATACTTCATAAAGTATTTAGGAAGTCAACGTGTTATTCCTCTTCATCTGGAGGCAGTTTATGCAGTCTCAGAAGTGAATGTCAGCAATAGTTACAAAAACTTATTGTTATCTGTTATTGTTGAACGTAGGTCTTACCATATCATAATTTTAGGCTTAAACAATATGTCATCTACGGCAACAACTTACACGTCCTTCACCAAATTGTGAAGCCCCTCAAAGAGAGGGAAATGGTTGCGTTACTGCTTCGGCCATTTCAGTCTTCAGCTGAGTCGAAGGGTAGCTGCAAAGGAAAATAGCATTGTTGTAGAACTTATTTCGGAAGCTGCTTTAATGGTATTCTAGTCCAGTACTTGTCAACCCTTTTCGAAATCGTACACACTTTCAACTTTTACTTCAAAGCTTGTACACCCCGGTCTCAACAACACAATCCACTGAAATTGCATCAATGTTAATGGAATAAAATAAAACACTAGCAAAGGAAAATATTTATTTATACCTATAAATTATTTCAACAGCAATTCAATGCGAACCTTGCTGTTGAATTTCATCAGCTAGCTGAGAAAAGTGAGGTCTAGTTTCAAGTGCTCAACGTATCAACATCTTTGATTGCGTTTATTTTTGATTCAATTTCAACAAGAGCGGAAAATCCTTGCTCGTAAAAGTATGCCCTAGTGGCGTGAGCAGTGTCAGTCAAAGTTGTAAACGAACCGATTAGTTCAGGCCTGAACCCGGCTCGAAGCCAAACACTAATTGAAGCCCAAATCATGCTCGAAAAAACCCAAAAGTTAAGTTAGGTCTGAAAAATTTAGCAATGTTGCCAAGTTATTTTGATTATATTTTTGGGCACCTAAGACAAAAAGCACGTCTCAGGCCCGAATTAAGCCGAAAATTTAGTCAACTTTAGGCCCGAACCCAACCCGAAAAGCCCAGCCCGACTTATAATTCTGGTGTCAATGCACCACAGCAACTACAATCAGCTTAAAGGCGGTGAATTATCCAGCCAATTACGGAGGTTTATGATACCTAAAATTGAACCATAATTTTGATACTTTTGTTTTAATTTTGAGACTGCGATGGCAAAGATATTCAATAAATGCAAACAGAGATCCCCGTAAAAAGTTTTTGGAAACTTTGAGCTTGGTTCTTCCCGCCAAAACCACAATAGGCCTAATTGTTTACAGAACTGTGGTTTTGGCGGGATGAACAAAACACAGAGTTTCCAAAAACTTTTTTCGGGGAATATCTTTTTGTATTTGTAGAATATCTCCGCAACCGCAGCTCCAAAATTAAAACAAAGCACTCAAAAAGTTACAGTTCAATTCTAATTATTGTAAATTACTGGAATTGGCTGGATGATTTACCGCCTTTAAATTGTCTCTATGATGACTTGTGTATAGAGGCCCTCTTAACAGTAAAGTTACTCCAGTACAATTAGGTCAGAATCATAGTTATGTCGATTTATAATGATACAGTGACACCTGGTATGAAAACAAATTTCACTGTTTTGTTTTATGATATGTTGTACACCCTAGTACACCCTATTATAGTGGTACACCCTTTAAAAATTTTGGTACACCCTAGGGTGTACAATACACCCGGCTGAACAGCACTGTTCTAGTCTTGCACATTCACAAAACAGCGATTTCGCATTTTTTTCTTTGAATAAATCGGTTTCAGATTAAACAGCATGCAAGAAAGCTGACTAATTTTAGCTGAAATGCTGCATTTCACTTTTCTACTCGAGGCAACTACAAAAACGAAAACACTCTAAGCTCAATGTTTGAACATTGCTTCACTTACTACAGTACTTCTCTTCTTCCCATTCCAGCAAAACTTTTACTTTTTACAAAGCTTTTCTGTTCTTCGAGATAAGGAAACTTGTCTTTACTAAGCTGGTTTAATACATTTTCACCTTCAGGGGTTTTCATTACTTGTGGATGAAGCCGTCCAAACTGAAAATTAACAGTGGCGTCAATATTAACTCACATACTTAAAGGTTAACTTTATTTTGTCAATCATTCACTTTTTTTGTTGTGGTTAGCATCGACATTGCTGAAATTCTGGCAATAGGGTTTTTGTATTTCCCAGTAAACCTAGTTTAATGTCTGATACTTCCATTTTACTAAGTAATCTTAAAACTTTTTTGAATCTTTAAAACTTTTATCTATCTTTCGGGTACAGATTCTCATTTACAGCAAAATTATATGCAACTGGTGCTCAAAATGCGTTCACAAACTATCTCTTTAAAACATAATCTTTCTATGCAGTACAAAATTTCGCCACTCCACATAGACATGATACCAGTTATGCAAAAACATATTACAGCTGTAGTTAATATCGGGGTTTCAGAAAGTGCTCAATTACCAAGAGTTATTACAGCAAATTACATTAAAATTCTACAAAACCCAACAGTCAGGATTGATTTAAATTTTTGGTGAATGACTGAAAATAGCTAATTCAATCAAAACTACTGAAAAAATGAGCTAGATTTTGAGATCATAATCTCAAGTTGTGTTTGCAATGATAGAAATGAACAAAATAAAATCGACAATTGCCAGAGGTGGAGCCATCAAGGACACATTTTGAAGTCCTTGACCTCGAAGGTCAAGTGTTTGGCCTTGGCTCAAAGATTTAAGTCCTCAAAAACTGCCCTGCACTGTTTTTTCAATTGCTGAAATTTTGTGGTTTACCTGAAAAAAAATTTTGAAGACCTTAATTTTTGGAGACCACCTGAAAAATTATTTTGAAGACCTTTTATTCTTGGAGAACACTTGCGCCTGTGACCTTGGCCTCAAGAAGGTCTGGCCTTGGCCTGAAGAGGGTCTGTTCTTGGCGTAGAATTTTTTTGTGTCCTTGGCCTCGAGCCTTATATCCTTGACTTCACCTCTGACAAGTACTGTAAAATTCAAACAATTGACCACATTTTTTAAGCAAAAAATAAACCTAGTTTACAAATTTTTGCCAATACAAGTTTCAATACTGGTCCACTCAATTAATGGTAACAATAATAAAACACCAATAAAATCATTAAAACAATGCCCCCAACAAGCTGTTTCACCTTTAGACTTTTCACAGGGGTGACAACAAATCCTATTTGAAAAGAATCCGCAACATATAGCACTTGTGTCCATAAGCAGGCTATTTCATCACCTGTAGTGTAACTGTATATTGCACACTTACATTGTTAGTTAAAAAGGGTAGCAGTGGGACTACCAATGCTTCTGATCAACTTGGAAAAACTTCTTTGACATTCAAGCCACACATAAACCTTTGAATAGCTTTTTTTTGGCCAATTGTTTGTCGTCCTTAAGCTCCATTTTCTAATGGAGCTTAAGGACGACAAAAAAAAAAACTAGCCATGGAAAATGCTGATTGAACAAATCGTTGAACTTCAATAGAGGGGCCCTGGGCCCCCTGGCCTAACATGCACTTTTATAACTGGTTATTTTTATGACAAAACTAAAATCTTTGAATGGGTTTTCATTTGCTGCTAAAATGTTGCACGAGACAATGCACCTTACTTCCCCCTACCTGGACCAAATCACGTAAAATTAAACTTTAACACCAAAATGCAAGGTGTTAAACGTGTTTTGAACTCAAATTGCAACTAGAAGAATTAAACAATTTGATTTTTTTAATCGGCTTTCAAATGTCAAAAATCTAGTGCTTTCAAATGGCTCTAAACATGTGCGAAATGTGATTCAATGGCATTAAAATAGCTTTTTTTACCAAATAATTACAAAAAATCGCCTAACAGCTGGGGGCTTAGCCCCCACACCCCCAAAGCCTCTGGCCACTGGGGGCCCCGCCCCCAGACCCCCGTCTGTGATACGTTTGAGTTACACTGGCTTTCTCAAAACGTCTCCAAAGTTACGTAGTTGCACTTTTCAACTATATTAGTTTAAGCCCTCTCCTTTTGCAAAATCCTGGTTAAGTGCCAACAGGCAAATTTTTGATGACGTCATTGCATGTGATTTGTAGTTTAGGCCTCTCCAATCAAAAATTCTGGCTATGCCTATAAATTGGAGATTGCCTGAAAAACTTTTTTGAAGACCATTTTTTTTGGCTGTGTGGCTGTGTCCTTGGCCTTGAGCATTCCTGTCCTTGGCCTCGAGAGGGCTTGTCCTTGCAAAGGCTACCCTTGGCCTCGGAATTTTTTTTGTGTCCTTGGCCTCAAGCTTTGTGTCCTCGACTACACCTCAGCTTATACAGTCATTGGTTAAGAGATGTCTAGTAAGGAAAGTAGCAGCTATCAGCACATGACATACGGAAGTAATAACACCATATAAGAGAATGCATTACCTCAAAATTCTTCAAGAATACGACCATCTGACCACATTTTGTTCTTGAAGCAAACGACATAATTTATCAACTCCCATCGCAGATACATATTCTACACCAACTTGCACTAGCCTATTACCAGTATTAGTACAGTTAGCCAACATGTTTGAAAGAGCCTGTATGAAACACACTATCCAAACACTGTTAAACTTAATTGTTATTTTGATCAAAAATACTGAGGTAAGCATAAATAATTTAACACCACATAAATTAGTAAGAAAATCAAAACTGGTTAATGGCAAATACTGTGGCTTAAACGAGGACCTAAGGCAGAATCAATGGGAATACATAAAGCTAGGCCAATCCTGTTAGACTAGATTGGGTAGACTCTGTCCTTCGTGACCCAGCTTGATTTTCGGATTTCAGTCTTGGCCAATGATCAGTAGTGTAGCCAGGTGGGGGCTATAGCCCCCTCCCCATTGGCATGTCAACCAAAATGCAGAATGAGGAAATACTACGTTTTTGGCACTTTTGAGACTGTTCTATGTACTGGAGTGGACTAAATAGTGATTTAAAACATCTTTTAAAACATATATTCAAGGGTGGGGAAGGCAATTTGTCAAAAATCAAACTAACAAATTAATGAAAACTTTGAAAAATGGTCAAAAATAGGCAATCATTTTTGATCGCAAGTGTAAAAATGCTAAACATAGATGTCTTAACAAATATAGTATTATCTAAGGACTAGGGGGGGGGGCATTTAATACTACCTAATTAGGAATCATTTCTCTCAAATCTCTTTTTATTAGCTTCCCCCCCCCAATTATTTTTCTCTATAAACTGTATACGAATTAGATTACTCCGTGTGGGTTTTATTGAACTATTCAATTTTATAATTTACCAGCATCTAAATAAGAGAACTAAAATTTTACTATTATCTACCGGTACCTCCCAAGTAGCCCATTTATGCAAAAGGGTTAATCATGTTTGCACTGCCAATATCTATGCCACGTTTTAAAAGCACTATTTTGTTATCAAAATAGCCCTAAAATTAAGTTATTTTTGCAAAACAATGCAAAATTTTCAAGCGCTGGGGGCTCCGTCCTCAGACCCTCAAAACAGCCCCCCATTGCGAATTTTTGGCTACACGCCTGCCTATGATAACCTGCTACAACCAAACATCTTTAAAAACAAAAAGCTGCAACTGAACACATTCAAAAACAAAAACCTTCAACTGAACACAGTCAAAAACGAAAAGCTTTAAACGCGACTCTTCTGCTTCAAGCTATTTGCACGATTGTAAGATAGTTCTCTCCCTACAACTCCCTTGCAAAATTTGCAACTACCGGTAGGCTACAGTATTTAGTCTGTTTCCACTATCCGCCATTTTCCTACTGTTTGTCAAACGTCATTGGTTCCAAATCAAGTTTACTATCGGTCAAAATGTAACACTTTGCACAGTAGCCAATCAGCGTCTGCAATAAAAAGACGTCATAGCTTTGCGTTGCAGAATGAATCTTTCAAAGTCGTACACAAGTTGCCACTGGAAAAAAACGATTAATCTTAAGAAAAAATGATTCAAATAAATGAAAAAATGACTCAAAAGAATGATACTATATAAAGTTTCAAATAAATGAGTTTTTTTAGAGTATACTCGAAAGCTGTCGCTAAATAAATAGTATCTTATAGATGGGCCCAAAATACAGCAAGTTGAGTGTATTTGCAAAATTTCCTTTAGTTTCTATTTCCTCGTATGTTTCAATTACAATTTCTGGGTGGTTACTTGACTAAAAGATGTGAAGCATCGGTTACTTTGCAGTCTACTGTTGAGCAGTAGCGTAGGCAGCATTTTCAAAAGGGGGGGGGTCAGGAAATTTGAGAGTAATGTGGACCAAACGAAAAATTTCTCCACTAGTAATCACTCCGTTTATCTCGCCAAATTATAGGCGAAGACCAAAAAGAAAAAAATGGTCTTCACTCAAATTTAGTCTGTTTTTCTGCCCAAAATTAGGTAAAGACCAAAAAAAATTCCTTTACCCACATTCTGTCCGCTTGTGCGCTCAGACTTTCTGCCCAAGTTACAAAGGGGAGGGGGGGGCATGCCGCAATTTTGCATACTGTTCTATGCTAATTATACTATCCTGGCGACCAAAGGGGAAGGCCATGGCCCAATGCCCCCCCCCCTAAATACACCCCTGCTGTTGAGGTTGTTTTATGTTTCATTTTTGATGTTATGATTTATTTACTCGGCGAATAGATTAATTCCGTCTGTTTTCCGTGTAACTACCAGCACATTAGTATGGCTAATCGAGCATACTTGTCCAGCATCTGAAAAACAAAACAAGATAATTTTTTGCTATCATCAACCAACTAAGTAAATAGCTAAAGATACTTGCAATCAAGGATGGCAGTACGGTAGGTACGCCTCAATTTTTGCTCAAAACTACGGTAGGCTGGTACGGTACGCATTTTTTGTGATGGTACGGGTACGGTACATTGGTACAATAGGCTACGCCTTTGTTGTAAAAGTACGGGCACGGTACGTTGGTACGCTCTTTGAATTAAAACTTCCAGACTTTTCGCACATTGCGCCGGCTTTTAGTACAGAGGCAAAAAACAGCTGAAAACAACGCTAAATGTAAAAATTGAGATCGCTGATTTATAGGCTAGTGATTTCAAAGACAGTTAAAGTTGCGAGTAGTTAAAAGCAAGGATGGCAGTACGGTACGGTACGTAAATACGATACGGTACGCCTCAATTTTTGCTAAAAAGTACCGTACGCCTTTTTGGTAATGGTACGGGTACGGTGCGTTGGTACGGTACGCTTCAGAAATTGAACTAAAGTAAGGTACGCTGGTACGGTATGGTTCAAGTAGTGCGAGGTACGTAGTACGCAAATTCTGAACGTACCGTACCAGGGTCGTGCCTAGATGGTTCGGAACCTTCCCGAAAACTCAAGAAGGGGCCTTCTCCAAAACGCTTAAATTTGCACATTTTTGCAATCGGCCTAAATAGTCACTTAACTTTTACATATCCAAGACACACTACTTTTCCAAAACCAGGATTGTAGAACAGCACGAAAATTTACAGTTAAATTTACATTAATGATATCCAAAATATAAAATAAACCAGTGCAAGCAATAAAATTATCGTTTGAGAGTGAGTTTTATTGAATTCCAAAGACCATAAATACTGTATTGTTACAATGCTACTTGAAAAATAATTTGGGTACTAGAGCTGTAATTATGAGTTAAAGAAGCGATCCTTGTAAGCGGCTGTAGTGACATCAATGATCCTGAAAAGACCTGTACTGAACTCTAGGAACTTAGGATTTAATGAAATAAATTTTAACTTGTTTGCTGACATCCAAGCGCGTAGCCAGAAATTCGCAATGAGGGGGCTATTCTGGGGGTCTGGAGGCGGAGCCCCCAGCGCTCGAAAATTTTGCATTTTTTTGCAAAAACAACTTAATTTTAGGACTACTTTAATAAAAAATACTGTATTTAAAACGTGGCGTAAAAAATTGGCAGCGCAACATGATTTAACTGATTGCATTATTGGGCTATGTGGGAGGTGGCTTATAACAACATTGTAGTTCTCTTGTTTACATGCTGGTAAATCATAAAATCCTATTATTCAATGAAACTCACGTGGAGTAATCTATTTCGTCTATATTTTATAAAATAAATGATTGGAGGTAGGGCTAATGGAAAGATACTTAAAATGAGAGATTGGTAAGCAACAAACTCTGAATAGCCCCCCCTCTACTTATTTCTGAGTTTATAATATATTTTTGGTAAAGCCTATGTTTGGCGTTTTTACACTAGCGATGAAATTTGGTTGTTTCTTATTGGGCATTTTTCAAAGTTTTCGTTGATTTTGTGACTTTAATTTTTGAAAAATTATCCCCCCTCCCCTAAATGCATGTTTCAAAAGACGATTTAAATCACTTTTTAGTCCATTGCAGCGCATAAAAGCAGTCTAAGAAAAACTACAAAAGTGGCATTTTCATTAGTCTGCATTTTGGTTGACATGCCAATAAGGAGGATATAGCCCCCCGCCCCCCTTGGCTACGCTACTGCTGACATCTGATGGCAATCTGACTGTAACCATAACTAGACTGACTCTGGACTGGCTGTAGTGCAATCGACTGGTAAGCTGAACACTAAGACAAAAGTGATTGTGATTCTATTACACCATAGATGAAATTGTAACGCAGCAACAGAGACATACAGGTACAGCGAGCGTATTTTCAGTATCTTATGCAATTTCAAATTGACAATACGCTTTAATTTTGTTTTAAATATTGCGAAACATACTAGAACTGATCAACAATACCAACTTTTAAAGTAGTAGTAGTAAAGTAAAAAGTGGGGCTCAATGTTGGCTGCCCCCCGACCGTGGGATTTGGGGCGGCCTTGACACGGCCCTGTATCGTCCGGTGCTGCCATTCTTGCTTGCAATTAATCGCGCAGCGATAATGTGTCGGATTTCTCATCCAAGCTTTAAGAGTTGAGTTTCTACTGCTGTTGCCGATTTTGTATTTTTATGTTGATAGTTTGTACTTAAATTAATTCTTATGCTATTACAAAAACTTTTGTTGGCTTTAATAAGCTGAAAAAAAAACAACAATTGAGCAATTCAGTTGCAAAACAGCGTAAATGAAATGATTAAAACCTTTTAACAGTTTTCCGTTTTTGTATGTTCTATCACAATTTTGATAAAATAAAAATGCATTGCAATTTACTTGCTGATGAAGTTATAAAATTGTGTTTCCAAAAAAATACAGTGTAAAAACAAAAATAACAACAGACCATATTATTCGAAACAAATCAATCTTTCATAATATATGTTCGCTGTAAAACGAACAAGCGTGTAACGAGTTTGCACGGCCCATCTCCATGCTCTTGCACCATATTATTCGAAAAAAATCAATCTTTCATAATATATATTCGCTGTAAAACGAACAAGCGTGTAACGAGTTTGCACGGCCCATCTCCAAGCTCTTGCACATGCACGTAACACAATCCTTTCGAAAAAGTGTAGCAACGGTTGGCAACATTATGTCCGATTTGACCGGACCGAGGTTTGAACCTTAGACCTTTTGCTTCCAATAATTGTTTTTTTCACAGTTAACCTTAATTTGCAGAGGAAGGTTAAGACAAAATGCGGAACAAAAATCATATTTTTTGACATAACTTCAAAACTACAATTAGTTTTGCGCTTAAATTTTGGATACAGACACTTTCCTTCAAACTTAGCACTACCGATCATAATTACACAAATTCAAATCATGACTAACCGTTGTTGCAAAAAAAAAATTCAAAAAGTGTGTCTCCTTTATTTTCTGTCAAGCAAAAGTTGAGGTACACAAGTTGATAATATTAATACAATAAATGGTGTTTTATCATTGTTTTTTGAAGTCACAAATTTAATAAAATCTATTTGTAATAAAGTATTAATTAAGCTCACAAATAAATGGCAGTTAAGAATTAACTTGTCTAACTATTTTACTTTAAAAGCATAATTTTATCCTAGTGTAAAAATGCAGTTAAAATTCTAATTCAGAGTAACGCCATTTAACATTATGCAACGTCATGATTGAATTCAACATCAGGCCAATTATGGAAAAAGCCAAATAAATTGATAGCTAATCATAAAATGTGGGCACAAAAATGTAATGAGCTTGAAAAACTACACAAGCAGCGTCAATGAATAAACAATAACATCAACACTGTTACCTACTAGCATTAATCCAACAAGCATGATTTTAAATTATGTTTAAATCTACGCCAATTGCTTCGTTTTCAAAGTAAAGTTACGAATAAAACTTCAAATGACGAGATTAAAAAAGATCATTTTCCAGCCTTAAGTAGAGCAACTAGAACGGTGATTATTTCAAACAAGTATCACAAAAACTTGTATTTTCAGTATAACCCGAACCTGCAGCTTTTATGTCCAGGTCGTAAATCATGAGCATAACTGCGCATTACTAGTTTTATTTTATCCAACTGGAAGCTTGAACGCTGGTAAGGTGGTAAACGCCCGGTGCCCCAAATATCTGCTTAAAATAAACTTCTAAATTGCACGCTGATACGCTCACGATTTTTTTCCAGTATAGACCAGAATTATTGATTTATGTCCAAAATAACTAAAACTTTGGAGCATAAAATTTGGTCTTGAGAAACAGTTTCACTCAGAATAAAAGAACCAAAGCTGTCGTAAACAAATCATTTAAAAAATCTCTTTTTAATTGCAATGCATTTTTATTTTATCAAAATTGTGATAGAACATACAAAAACGGAAAACTGTTAAAAGGTTTTAATCATTTCATTTATGCTGTTTTGCAACTGAATTGCTCAATTGTTGTTTTTTTTTTTTTCAGCTTATTAAAGCCGACAAAAGTCTTTGTAATAGCATAAGGATTAATTTAAGTACAAACTATCAACATAAAAATACAAAATCGGCAACAGCAGTAGAAACTCAACTCTTAAAGCTTGGATGAGAAATCCGACACATTATCGCTGCGCGATTAATTGCAAGCAATTCAAATTGTTGGGAACGTAATTGGAATTGCCGTAAATTGTGACGTCTTTTTTGTTTTCAAATATTGTTTACTCACTAAGGTATCGTATGGAAAACTTAGTTAGCGGCAATAAATTTTTTCCTGTTTTTTTCAAACCCAAACCAAAATCTATGAAATACTAACAACTTAGTTTTATATGAGCAAGATTGAAAATGATTCCAAGTTCAGGTCGAAACGTCTTGTTAGTATAAAATGTTTCATTTTATCTTGGGTTAGTTTTTTTTTTGAGTTTTGACAAAGCTAACAAATAGCTTACGTAACTGAAAGCAAAAATAATGAAACTCACCATTAAAACTATAGTATTACGCAATGCATAACTTGCGTAGCAAAATCGTTTTTGCGAAGTAATAGACTATGATGTTTGGCATTAAATTAAATGATGTATATACAGCATAGGCGTAGCCAGGATTTTTGATTGGGGGGGCCCAAACCACAAATCACATGCAATGACGTCATCTGAAATTTTCAAAAAAGGAAGTTTTATGTGGGGCAAAGATATCGTAGAATGGAAGATCTGAAGCTGTAGTCTGTTGGCACGTAATCAGGGTTTTGGTAAAGAGAGAGGGCGAAAACTAATCGTTAGAAAATGCAAATGTTTAACTTAGGAGACGTGTTAGGAAACTAGTGTACTCAAACGTATAACATACGGGGTTGTGGGGGCGGAGCCCCCAGCCGCCGCAGGCTATGGGGTCTGGGGGCAAAGCCCCCAGCCGCTCGGCGATTTTTGTATGTTTTTGGAAAAAAAAGCTTTTTTAATGCCATTGGATCACATTTCGCATGTGTTGAAAGCCATTTGAAAGAACTAAATTTTTAACATTTGAAAGCCAATCGAAAAAATTTAATCGTTTAATCCTCCTTTTACTTGCAATCAAAGTCCAAAACACATTCAAAATGTTGCATAATTGTGTAAAAGTTTAATTTTAAGTGATTTAGACCATGTAGGGAGAAGTAAAGAAAAAAAATGCCTTCTGCAATACATTAGCAGTAAATAATGATCTACTCGAAAATTTTCCTTCAAGATTTTTATTTTGTCATAAAGCTAACCAGTTATAGGAGTACACGTACAGCCAGGGGGCCCAGGCCCTCTCAATTGAAATTCAATAATTTCTTCAATGAGCGTTTTCTCTAGCTATTTTTTTAAAAGTATTTTGTGCGTAAAAACTGTCGAGGTGAAGTTGAATCGTTATTGAAAAATGGTACAATAGATGGTTACGCTTACTAAACATGTTATTCCTGCGCCGGATTTACATTGCGCGCGGCCGTTGGCACTTAGTGGATTTTTGCAACATCTTCCTGCCAAATTTAGTGAAGACCAAAAAAAGTCCTACCATCTGTGTGCTGGGCCCTGGCGCTGTGCCATATGCAAAGACGCGCTGGTTATTGCATTACGTTCATAAAAAGTTTAGATTATGGCCTGAGGTTGCAATTTTTAGAACAAAAACTCTTGATTTCACCCTGGTTATTCGCTTAAATTGGTTGAAAAAAGTTGAATTAAAGGAGTGCGCCGTGCCCCCTGCTCGTCAATATTATTTATTGTTAATTACTGTTGTACGCGTGTACTATTGTACACAAAGATGCTAAAAGAAACTAAAAATGAAGAAACAAGGCATTTTGTTAAATTTTTGCCATTGGTGGCATTTCAATTGAGGGGTCCCGGGCCCCCTGGGCCACACCCCTGGCTACGTTTATGATTTTGAGATAAGGTAGCGCCTTTAAGTTCTTTCATAAAAAAGAGCATTTAAAGCAAAATTAGAAAAACTGTTTTTCCAAAACGTGGAGGACTCGAGTCAAGTCACTTGACAGTTTTTTCAAACCTCCAGGGATTGCATGACATTATTATGACGTGGACAGGTAGTCGCCACTTATTACTTGCTTTTGTATGCATATACCCTAACTTAAAGAACTGCAATTCCGGACAAGAACAACATACGGACTATGCTTTCATTTTATTTATTATTGTTAGTATTTCAATTGGGAGGTTTGCATTACTGCCTGTGTTATAGCATTAAGTACAAAATAACGTTAAACGAGAGCCTGGGGTTGCAACTTTTAGCACAAAACTTTTAGATTTTTCTCAGGTTTTGCGTGTATATTGTTGATAATTTTAATTGCGGGACTCCTGGTCCGGGACCCTTGGTCATCAGTTAGGGGCCCCAGGGCCCTCTGGTGGTCAGTCAGAGGCCCTGCGCCGCCCTGATTGTTAGTTAGAGGCCTTGGGGGTCCCTAGTTGTCGATTAGGGCCCAGGGGTCCTCTGGTGGTTAGTTACGGGCACTGGGGCCCCCTGGTTATTAGTTAGGGAACCCAGGGCCCCTGATTGTTGGTTAGGGCCCCCTGGTCATCAGTTAAGGGCCCCAAGGGCCCCTGTTTGTTAGTTAGGGGCCCTGGGGCCTCTTGGCTGTTAGCTAGGGGCTCTCGGGCCCCCTGGTCATTACTTAGGTGCCCCGGGGCCCCTTGGTTGTTAGCTAGGGGCCCTGGGGGCTCCTGGTTGTCAATTAAGGGCCCCATGGTTGTCAGTTAGAGGCCCCAGGGCCCTCTTTTTCTACTTAGGGGTCCCTGGGCTCCCTGGTTGTCGGTTAGGGGCCCCATGGCCCCCTGGTGGTTAGTTACTGGCCCTGGGGCCTCCTGGTTGTTAGCTAGGGGCCCTGGAGGCCCCTGGTTGTCAATTAGGGCCCTAGGGCCTCTTGTTTGTCAGTTAGAGGCCTGGGGCCCCTTAGTTGTTGGTTAGGGGCCCCAGGGTCCCCTCGTCGTTAGTTAGGGGCCCTCTGGTCATTAGTTAGGTGCCCTGGGGCCCTTTGGTTTGAGTTCCCCTGGTTGTCAATTAGGGGCCCCCCTGGTTGTCAGTTAGAGACCCCAGGGCCCCCTTTTTTCACTTAGGGGCCCCTGGGATCCCTGGTTGGCGGTTAGGGGCCCTGTGGCCCCCTGGTTGTTAGTTAGGGGCCCCGGGGCTCCCTCGTCTTCCGTAACTGCAACCAAACATCGCGTGGCTATGTTGTCATAATTTTTTTTATTATTGGTGGTATTTCAATTGGGGGGGGGCGGGCCCCTGACCTCCCCCTGGCTACGCCTATGATATACAGTGTTTTTTAAAAATATTGATTGTTATGTTATTACTGCAGTAAATGAAGAGTTTATTTCCAAAACGCCTTAGTGGCCATATTTTTCAAATGGACTTTTTTATTGAAAACGGTAGTGATTGAATATACACGTGGTTCTATGGAGCAATTTAGTTTCAAATCGCTTCCTATTCTTGTCAAAAGCGCTTCTGAATTTTGTGTTTATTTTCAAAACGCCTTGTCTCTACTAGCAGGTTAGTTTCAAAGCGCCTTCCGTCCAATAAATTTTTGCGT
Source organism: Trididemnum nubilum (assembly GCA_963965965.1). NCBI lineage: Eukaryota > Metazoa > Chordata > Ascidiacea > Aplousobranchia > Didemnidae > Trididemnum > Trididemnum nubilum. The sequence goes on from OZ014469.1 coordinate 51,083,903, forward strand.
TATCTTATGGAGTTGATCACAAGCTATATAAAAGTACTAAAAAGTTTATTAGCAATACACAAAGGTTAGCTACTTTTCCAAAAGTCACATTTATTGCGCTGTCTTACAAATTTAAAAAAAACTTTGCGTTTTGCACTGAAATAACTGATTATCAGTAATTTGAGGTCGCTGAATCCAAATCTGATGTTTATTTTGCTCCATCACGTCAAGCTTTTTCTCTATATCATCTCCATATTTGACCTAAATTTTAATTTGCTTAATGGGATTTCAGATCAAGTGTTTTGCTTTAACCCAAAATGTCCCTAATATTTATTTTAAGTAAAGCATTTATAAGCAAAAACAAGCCCTATAATTACTTAAAAACCGTGTAGAAAGGTCTTTAATCAAATAAGTCTACAATTTTGATTCGCAATAGATTTAGCCTTGGAAAAATATAGCATCATTGTAATGTTATACATGCTCAAGCAGATATATTTTTCGTTACTAAAATTGGGGTTAATGAAACAGTTTTTAAAAGTGCTTGATAAATCAGAACGGTGCTTTGACTACATTTGCTTTGAATTTTCTGGTCTAAGTATTGAAAAGAAAAAGAGTGGTGTGTTCGATGGCCCCCAGATTAGACAACTCTTGCGAGATATAAGTTTTGTTTCTTCAATGAACCCTATTGAAGCAGGAGCTTGGATGGCTTTTACAAACGTGATCATAGATATCCTCGCTAACAAAAGGACAGATAACAACAAGGAGTTGGTGGCAAAGTTGCTGTCAAGCTTTCAGAATTGGGGATGCATTATGAGAATCAAGGTTCGCTTCCTAAAAAGCCACTTGGATTCTTTTCCAGAAAATCTAGGTTCTTTGAGTGATAAGCTAGAAGAGCGCTTCCATCAAGACATCAAATTATGGAATGTTGCTATGAAGGCCACTTGGACATACATATGATGGCAGACTATTGCTGGAGTCTTGCTAGATACAAGTAGCAAGCTTCTCGTACACGAAAGGCTCTAAAACGACAATTTGCTTCTAACTTGCTGCTACAATTATCGTTTATTTTGCTTTGGCAACTACAGTGATCGTGTATTTCGTTGATAAACCAATTTGGTGTACTTTTTTTTGTAGTCATTTTTGTCGAATTAGTTTGCCCTTTTTGTTTTTAGTTTAGTTGAATCTGGGCCAGCATAGCTTGCACATTGTAACTTAGAACTCAATAAAAATTTTAAAAATCGGCTTAAATTTAAAATGTATTTAAGCTAAATATTTTTTATTGAGTTGTATATGGCCATCATAACTAATTAACAATGACAATATTTAACATACAGCAAAGTTGAATGATTGCGCAGGTCTCATGCATATAAGTACAAGTTATAGCCTGGCAAATATTACAAAAAAATTAGTGCTGATTAAAGTTTTTATCAAAATTCAAAATGGTTGCAGCAAAAAATCCTGATTTGATAGACAAAAACTAAGGCCATTTTTGGATTTAGCAGCCTCAAAATAACCCCAAATCATCTTTATAATCAAATAAGCAAATGGTGTGTACTTCAGTGAATCATAATAAAAGCATTCAATATTATTATATCTGACACTCAATCAACCCCTTTCGAAAAATTCTGGTTACACGCCGCAGAGGGTATGCAGAATGCGTTGGATCGCATGCAATTGAACAGTTTTAAGTTTTGTAATCCTTAATTTCATTTAGGGGCGCCGAGAGCCGAACGTGGGCCCGGGGACAGCTCAAATGTGACGGAAGTGTGGTTTTGTAAAGTCCAAAATAGATGGAGAAAATGCTGTAGTTTGGTCCGAAAAATGATGTGATCTCAAAAAAAGAAGGTCTTCTCCGAAATTTCAACGGTTTTTCTGTCTGAAATCAAGTGATCTTTAAATAAAAAAAAAAGCTCTTCTCCAAAATTTCAACGGATTTTCCGGCCGAAATCTAGCTGTTTACATACGATTTCGATGGGTATTTCACTTCTCAATGCCATTTGGATTTATGGGCCCCCTAAACACCATGGGCCCCGGGGTCATTTTCCCCCCCAGCCCCCCCCCCAGCCCCCTTTCTCGTAGGCCCTGATTTTATTTGTAGGTTTACATTTGATAGTAGCGTGGTGATTGATTCCTTAAAACTTGAAATAACCATAATATTTTTTGCCCCTCACCGATCGGCATACCTAATTATCATATGCTATTTTTATGAAGTCATGTAAACTTTGGATATGATTTCAGTATATTTCGTTTAAGATTATCGGTTTCTCTTGTTAACAATTTATTGCATTGCATGCGGCTCTTAACGACCTTGAGATTTCAAATTTGGCTCTGATACAAAAAAGATAGTGAGAACCATTGCTATATATTGTTGGTTCTTCCTTGCTTTGAGGAAGTCTAAATTCTATATTTCACAAATGTGCAATCAATACAGTGCAGTTCTTTTTTGCGAAATTTATGTTTCAAATCAATATTCTAAGCTTGTGGTTCCATGTTTTTTTAATTCCATAGTCAAATCTCTAAGTTGTAAGGAGCTGCAATCAAACAAACAAAAATTTTCAATTAGCTATGCCAACTGGCGATGGTTTTTAAGAGAGGGCACTCTTATTAAGCTAAAAACATAAATTAAATTCTACAAAATCATAAAAAAACAAAGACGGACTTACAGCATTAGCCTATGCGCGTAACTGGATCTATGCTACAAAGGGAACCGGAACTCAAGGCTAAAATTTGTCTGCACCTCACACAGATTGGGGCGTGGGTGCTGAGCTCCCAACCATTTTTGTAATTTTTTTTTGGATTAAAACAACGCAATGGGATTTTGCCAAGCAAAGGAGGGTGGAAAGGTAGGCGATTTTCCTGATTTTGGAGATAAAATACGCGTTAAGGAATTTTAATAAGGAAGAGATAAAACTCAAAGCTAAAATTTGTCTGCGTCTTACGCTGCATTCACACGGGTTAAGCTGCATTCACACGAAACTCAAGTCTTGACCAGAATGTTGCACGATAAACTGTTCGTAAAGCTACTATAAATTTTTGTCACAAAAAGCTACTAATTCCGCGTGTTTTGTTAAAACTTACTGGCGCCTTCTAAAGCGATCAATGATTTTGTGTTTCCAGTTTGCTATCACTAAGTATAAACACTTCGAAGTATTTTACTGGATAATATAAATTCATATACAACATGCTCAACAGCAGAGTTTATCAAACATTTATTTACAAACCCAAATAAAAAACACTAGTTCATGCAATAGGTGGCCTACGCCTTTGCAGTGCAGATTTTACATATTTTCGTATCACTTTTTTGACAAGGGAATTTGTTACTTTCGAATCCGCTGTACGTACCGCAGCTGCAAAGCAAAATAAAACATACGAAAACAGGTAGCAAATTTAGAAATATATTAATCGAAATCGGCAAGAATTAGTAGACTCTGACTCCCGACTATCCGAAAAAATTCGTTGTTTTTAGAGAAAGCAGATAAAATCATTGGGATTTCTACAAACGACCATTAACATCAGCGTTGCAAACTTGAATCGACAATGTACATTAAATCCGAGCTACGGTTTAGCCAAACGTTATATCAAAACAATGCTCTGAGCACAGACAAAAGACAAGCTTGCAATTTTATTTCTTCAGAAAAAACGCGAAAATTGTCTGCTTTATGCTGACATACTCCGTAAAATGTTCACATGATTTTACACTAGCTGGTTGTCAATAGAGTGGATATTTTAAATCGCTGCGGAGAGAAATTTCTTTTGTATGTTGTTGCGTGTATTGCTAATATTTGCAAACATATTTTGAAGTTCTGAACGTAAAAAAGTGAGCTAAGTGAAAAGTTTAATTTCCCGCTAAAATTTATTTCTTCAGTTAGCACCAGTAAGCTATTAAAGGACGAATTATCTGATAAACTTCAATTTTTAGGAACAATGAAATTACAACTAGCCATAGCTGCGTAATAATACAAAAATGCCGAAGGTTAATAACAAACGAGCCAAGTCAACTGACTGCGACAAACTGACCGCGAACCTGTGGTTTCGTTACAGTGATTTGGTCACTCATTTCGTCGCAGTGATTTCGTCACAAAGTGAGGGTTTGGGCAAGATGGCTCTGGGGATAGTAAAAATATATTTAGGATCGCCCTTCTCAGCCAATCGCGTTGCTCGCGGTCAGTTTGTTTGCGGTCAGTTTGTTGCGGTCAGTTGTCGTGGACCCAATAACAAACGAACTGGCTGCATTTATGTTGCCTACTGCAAGCAGCAGCAATAGTAGGTACTGGAAGCAAATAGCACTTTTACACTACGCTTACTCATTCTTTTCGCACAGAGACTCAAAAATAATTTTTGAAGCAAAATATTAGTAATGCAACAGTATTTATTAACCATACAGTAGGTTCAGTTTCACTCCAAACATTTTGTATTGTTAAACTGTACAGCTATTTTTTGCCTCTGTTGCATCATAACAAGCTCTCAAGCAATCAGGTTTCATTCTCACGGTCCCGCTTGTTTTATCACACTCTCACAAATTATCAAAATCGGCGAAAGACAGCGATATGTAACCATCTTTACTTCGCACACATTTTGTTTTAAAGTATATACTGCGATAAATACCCGTAAAAAATCCACCAACATGATTAACAAGGCAATGACATTCTGTGTCGTACGTCTTAGGCTGTTTATCATAGTTTTGATTGTGCCCTTAGACTCTTGGATACTGGCTATAGCTTATCATTAAATTCTCAGTGCATAGTCCTCCATGAACTAACTGTACAAACATATTTTTTTAAAACAGTGGAAGCTCTCGAAAAACATGCAGGCCGTGAAAGTGAAAGTTGATTGACGGAGGGGTTACGCCATGTTATGACGCTGCAAAACTATTGAAGAGTTTTTTTTCACAAGGGAATATGTACAGCGAAAACCATGTATAGCGAAAACAATGTATAGCGAAAACACACCGTGGTAATACAACACAACAAACAACCTGAAACGGCGTAATTATTTCTCTCCGCAGGACTTGAAATATCAACTTCATTGAAAATCAACCAACGTAAAAATTATTTGAAAATTCCTCAGGTACGCCATAGAGCAGACAATTCACGGGTTTTCTTTTTTAAAAGTTAATAAACTATTTCTTGATATAAAATTTGGCTACACCGGATCTCGGCTTTAAGGGAAATTAGACATCTCTCAAACAGATTGTTTAAAACGAATGGAGTTAACGCAAGGAAAGACTATCTATATTTTTTCCACTTATTTTAGAAACCCGATTGATTTTGCCTGCTATCCTCTTTTTTACAACTTATCGCTCGAATTTCGACTTTTGACTTTAAAACTAGGCAAAGAATTCCATTCCATTTCCCAATTGAGTAATGGAAAAATTTATGATATTCTACAAAAAAACGTCCAATTCCTAATCCTGCTTATGCTAAAGCGAATTATACCCTTAAAATATGAAGCCGGAAACTGACTTTATATGGTCTACGGGCCAAATGATTATCGTGCCGAATAAAATGGTTATTTATTTCAACACGGATAAGTTTATACCAGGAACAATATAAGGAGTTAAACTTTTAAGAAACCCAAACAACTATAACAACTTACCATTTAAAATTTCTACAATGTTGCTGCTCTTCAGACCATGCTTTGAGCCACGCTGGCCCAACCAGTTAAATTTTTCCATTAACACATCCGTGAATATGCATGAAAGCATTTCGCGGGTGCTCTTTTTAGGATCCTTGGAGCAGTAGCGTTGTAAATATGTTACCTAAATAAAAAACGGTCCACTTATTTAATCTTACTGATAGTTGACGCTCGAATGCAACAAAAATTAACCAGCATGCACAGAATCACATGCTTATACTACCAAACTATAGCGAGAATCCGTAGCATTTCAAGTAATTCTTTTATAGCTCAATGTCGAAGTCGATTAGCACTTCATATAAAGCCCCATCTACACTATGCGCAAGGTTTTTGTGTGTTTAACGTGCTTACGAACGAGAGCGAAGCAAATCAAAGTGTCAAGACTGAACCTCATTCTCGCCAACCACACGCCCATATTCAGCATTTTTTCGTATAAATTCAACGCAAAGCCAAAGTGCAGCTAATCGCTGCCGGGCGAAAAAATTTTTAAACCTAGCCTCGCTCAAGTGACCGCGCCTGGTCGAACGTAGTGCAACTTCAAATAACATAATACAACTAAAAAGTGAGCCTGCGCTAACTAAAAATTGAAGCACAGTGTAGGCAAGGTTGAAAAACGGCAAAAAAGTCACATTTTTGTTATTTTTATACAAGATTGCAAGAACAAAATATATCTTACCAGCTTTTTTTGAGACTGAACAGATTCTAGCTGCGTGGATTCCAACTTTCAAAGACCCTTATTTCGCCTGCTCTTGCAACTATACGTGAAAATCGGTTGTTGACAGCTTCGGATAAGGAAGAAGGTATTGCTTTTATGCCGATCAACAAGGCATACGGGAAGCAGTAATGTCAGGCAAAGACAAGATTTTTAAAGATAAATTTGCAAAGAAGTTCCAACGACAGCAACCACTTCTAACAGAACCAAGCGTGATCACAAAAGAATCAAAATATTTTGTTTGAAACCAAAGAAATGGCTAGAACACTATTACAAACAACTCAACCAGAAGTTTCCAAAACCGGCAAGCCAGTGTTTGTTCATGTTGATCGATCAACAGAGTTGTTAGACCTAATATGACCAGAGTCTTGGTTTTTGGTTACGGCATTAAATATCAGCCATGACTGGCTCTCACTGCCATGCCGAGAGTGGGAAACGTTAGGTGATTTTTGTTACGCTAGAGACTTTGTGCGAACAGTGAAAGACGAAACGATGCAGCGGAGCGGGGTGTGAAGCTCAATATTGACTGTGCCCCTATAATTGCTGATGATGTTTAGCAGAAACACGATCTATTGCAAGCGATAGCAGCTCATCGAGAACAATTTCCAGATTTCGCAAAAGCAACTTTTGAAAAAACTTTCAGTTAAAACGTTGTCAGTAATTGTGAAATAATAAGTTATGATTGATTGACTGAGCAATTTGCTCAGTGATTGTTGAGAAAAAAATATTACAATTTTTTGTTTGACAATACGATTCTCCTAAACAAGTTTTGAAATTTTGTTTCTGCAAACCATTGCATGGTGTGTTAAGATGGTACCTCTGTAAATATTTTTTAGTGTTTGAACGCCTTATGTGTCACAGATAAAAGATGTCTGTGCCTCTTGCAGAGCTCTTTTAAGTGTTTGGACCTGCTAAGCTACCATTTTAGCAAAAACTAATGCTACTCCTGGTCTCATTGCGTTGATTGATGTGCCTAAGAAGCTAAATAATTGAGTCAAGCAACATTAAATCACATTCCCTGATTTAAAACGCATCTAAACACTGTTTTAAACTTTTGCTACCTGTTGCACCATCTAGCGGTTGCTAAAAAATAATTCATAATTTTAGAAAATAAAAAATCGCTTTGCGCGACCTGTAAACGTTGATGAATCCGATTGAAAATTGGTATGTGATGGTTTTATAGGTAATGCAATGGAAAAACGTGCGGACCTCCTCACATTTCAAAACTCCCCTTTTTGTGGACAGGTTTACTGTTGGCTTTGTTTGCTCAAAACACTAAATTCTTTAGCCACATCACTTGCTTTTAGCTGGTGTTTGTTTTTTTGGGACAGTGCTTATGGTCGATTTTGCCATGCCAAACTCCTTAAAAAACGCAGACACACGCACGCCTGATTCGCATTTCGCTTTTAATCTTTTCTTCAATAATTTTGCACACTACATTTCTTTTTTCTTCACAAGTTCTAATACTTACGCTAGCTTTCTTTGAAGCCATGTATAGGAGCTAATACACCATGCAAAACTATAAAAATAATGACTCAGATAACAACGAAAACATCAGCTCCGAACGAACTTCGACTTCGAATGCCGACGGATGCAGCATAATGGTGCGTTCGTGTTTGCTCGGCTTCTCTCGGTTTAGTCATGACCTGAATTTATGTTTGAAGTCTGAGACGTAAAAATCTCAAATTTTTTGGTCAAAAACCGACTTGGTCGAGAACAAAATCGTTCGATAACCGAGGTTTAACTGTATTGCAATTGCTTTTGTCGTGACCCGAATTTTATGTTCGAAGTCTGAGACATAAAGATTGAGCATTTTTTGGTTGAAAATTGACTTCGTAGAGAACAAAATCGTTCGATTACCGAGGTTTGACTGAATTGAAATTGCGTTCTAATTTCGTTAATTATTTGTTCTTTTAACCAGTCAAGCAAGGTGATTCTTAGCGAGGCTTGAATTAGTATTAGTACAGTATAAATATCATACAGCGTTAGCCGGTTTACTCATTTGTAACGCGTGTTTTCATTTTTTGAGAGGTGAAGCAAAGCTGGGTAGCTACTTTGACGTCATTATAATAACATCGTGAGCAGACGCAAATAATGAGAAATAAAAGTGGTTGTTTTAAAATTTTATGGGTGTGTTCTCAGCGTAACGGCATTACGTCTCTCTTCCTTTTCAACGGCCCGAAACGTAAAAATGCAGCATTTTCTGCATGAGCAAACTCCAGGTATACTTCGCTGTATTTCGTTTTGTCGTTATTGCACTAAATAAAATTTAGTCTTGTTTAGACCGTTGAATCTCGGATTTAATTCGCTGTAATTTTGACATCGAGTAATTATTATGTCACAAAGTAATATTAATAAAATAAAACAATCACTGGGAATTTTCCTATACACGCATTTTTGGTTATTTGGAGTTTTGTTTGCGCTGAGGGCCAGCAATAAAATTCTGCTCACCGTTGCTATATATCCATTCAGATTTATTTATTTATTTACACCAAATAAAAACACTTCACAGATAAATACAAAAAGTTGGGAGACAATGAAAAGACCGTACGGTTACCAGGGTCAGCTGTTATCCTAATTATGGTTAATGAAATCACTGTACAACTATTGCCATCTAAATTTGGAAATTTTTCAAACAAAATTACCATTTTTCAGCAAATACTAAACAATGAGAAAAGCAAAAAGCAAACGCAGCACACAAAATAGTTGATAGGAAAAAAAATCACAAAAAAACAAAGCAAATACAAAAGATAAAATAAATGAAAAAGCAAAACGGAGGATTATGTGCCAATATCAAGCCGAAATCGATTTTTTCATCAATAAATACTCGGTATGGCAGTTAAGCAAATTGTCTTTTACATTGATATTTAAAGGATTTCTTTGAAAGATGTTTCAGATCACTAGGTATGTCACGCCATATCGTCAACTAACTATCCTGTAAATTTTGCTTCAATAGCTTAACGTTTTACAAAAATATCTTTGATCGTTTACGCGACGACGTAAAATTCATGTTAAATTGCATTTAGAAGTAGATACTTGTTTTTTCTTATGAAAATGAACTGGGACAACATAAGAAACAGATAATCATACTATAAAGCAAAATGTCATGCAGCAGATGTGCATAAACACAAGGTTTCGTTTATTTATTCACCACGATACAGTCATTCAGTCGGTAACAAAATTAAGAAAAAGTGCAAAGCTAAGGCCTATGCAGTTATTGTACACAACAAAACATTGATATGTATATTGTGGTGAAGTCCCAGCGAAACAAATTTTTGGTCTTAAAAGGTTCTGAAATCTAATAAAAAACGAAAACAGAAATAATTAATCATCTAAATTTTATACCTACTAGGTATCAAAACGCACACAAAGGATAATGCTATTTATAATGAAAAAAATTAAAGTACCGGTACCCAAGCTTAATAAGTGTTAATGATATTCTATGCTATGCTGTTCAGTGTTGATTATGAGTTTTTATTTCATCATTCAACGTGAAAAAAGATTTGGAATATTTTTAGACAAAAGCACTTTGTAGCACACTTTAACAATTAATATAAGCTTTCGTTTATTAGTTTTTTTCATAAGTATTTGTAGCGTCACATTCCTACGTAGCCACAAATTAAAGTTTAATCGGTTGCATTGATTCTAGACAAAAACTGTAGAGCAGGTCGTAGGTTGTTCAACCGAGCCGGTACACTGCATTCGATTGCAACTTTTGACCCGGATGTTACATTATCATAACGACACATTTTTGCCCGAAATTGGTATTGTATTTTTGTGCTTGTCAGGAGCGTCGACAAAAAAGCTCAAACAGCGTCATTTATACTACAAAGATTACAGGCTTGTAGACAGAATTTTTCCACAAAAGGGCTTGAACAATAAACCACAATTCTATTTTTAAACATGGCATATTGAATTTTGGAGCATAACGGTCGGAGTTTCTGCTTAATCTAGGAACAAAAACGATTGCCAATATAGAACTAAGAATATTGACTTCTCAAACCTAGTCACTAAAAATGTAATCTTTAGTGACTATATCCTAAGCAAAGTTATAGTAAGCGGCGTTACGAATAAGATGGGGGTTAGGGGTAAGAATTTTTTTAAATAGCCATTTTAATCAGTGGAGCACGGTAAAGTTTTATAGGGCATTCACCAAGCTCGTAACATGAACAGGCAGGAGGAAAGTTGATGTCTGGGCACAGAGCACCAGTTTAGGAAAATTTATGAATTATTTTTGCAAAAATAACTTAATTCTAGATCTATTTAAACTCAAATTCTAGCTTTTAAAATGTCACATATCAGCGCTGTAAAACGATGATTTTAGGACTTCTTAAAGAATAATTAAGCTCACAATTCATTCCCGAGCTAACTTTTGTTACAGCCCCACAACTAGAAAAGTTACTTGGAAAACAGGCAAATATTTTCAGAAAAGAGGGCTTGTAAAATAATTAAGAAGTTTTATTAAACCACGAAAATTATCTAGGGAACATAAGAATGCGCTGCAAACTACCCAAGGAATCAGGGGCTGAATCCTGCAAGTTTTCACATTTAATTAACTATGCTATAAACATACAAAGAGCCCTAAATCTTAAGATTGCCTGCACCAACATAGATTAACTTTGATCAGCGGATCATCACGTTTTGATCTTTTACGCCGTTGACTTATTACATAAATATATACTGAATTCGCATGTTCAAAAAAGCTATTCTTGAATTACACTATAATCATTTTGGCAATTTTTTTGGCCATTTTTCTCCAAACATTTCTCCAAAAACTTCGTTAATCCACGTTGGTGCATACGGCTTGTAGAGTAGATATTGGCTGAATTTTATGTTCGGTTTCAGCACCAAATGAAAAATTCTAATAATAAATTTACTATAAAATTTTAAAATAAAATGTTTAACAAAATTTAATAATATTCATAAAGCATATGTTAACTAAGTTTAACTAAAAGTTTATTTGCATTTTTAACGAATTTTTTTAGGTTTCATGTAAAAATAGATTGTTTAATGTTTGTTAATGCTTTTGTGTCAGTTTAGCGAGCTTTTCCAAACATCTATGCTATGTCTTTGTGAATGTCTTTCTTGCTTTGCTGTATCTTTGCTATGTCTTTGTAAATGTCTTTTCTTTGTAAAAGGACTATGTCTTTCTTGCCCAGTGTAGAGTGTGTTAAATTTATGCTAATAAAAGCTTTTAAAAGCGGCAAGTTTTTAGCATGTAATAAATAATCTGAAATTTGTGCCACTTCTACTCTCAAGCTGATTAAAATGATGCTAAAATGCCAGGTAGCGTAAGCCTCTTCCACATGCATGCTTTATTATAATTTGATTACGCGCTTTGAACGTATATTTTGGTTTTTTGCTTTGTGCTGTAGCTCAAACGAGGGGCATGGCACCATGTCTTACCCATAATAACGCCCCTGGATGTACACGTACTATAAAATTTACTATAAAACGGTCACATTAATTAGTCACAGCTCGAAACCATTCAATAAGTGTTTCCAAAAGGTGTGGTTTGTTAATACTGTAATATTTATGGAATATTGAACAAGCTGCAGAAGAAAAACTAATTGAATTTCAAAAAGTTTTCGTTTTCTATATGGAATTAGCAATAACATTTGCATGATTATGCGAAAAACGACTTATAGAATTTCCACAATCATGCAATTTCATCAACCATAAAAAAAGCTATGAGCATAACCAATATTGTTTAAGTACTGATTATAGTCAGGGTTACCATTTGTCTACACCACAAAATAAGCACGTTGCTGTGAGATGACGTATTAAATTGCAATTTCTTAAAATCTTTTTGTTCCACAAAATACAGGGTGGGCCGTAAATAACGCACCAAAGCATATTAAACAATATTGATAATTTAAATTAAAATTAACAGATACCCAAAGAAAAGATATTTACATTATTTCACATCACAATTTACTTTTAATTCTTGGGTGCGTAACTTACGGCCCACCCTTTTGTTATAATTATCAGAATTGTTTTATATGCTTTGGTGCGTTATTTACGGCCCACCCTGTAGTATGAAATTGGAACAGGTTTTCTTGGCAATCAATAAATTACAAAAAAATTCAAAGTGCTGAAAGTACTAAGCTTTGTACAATATTTGAAAGCAATTTATACTTCGCAGTAAAAGCGCCCAAACTTATCCAAAAAAATCAACTAAGGCACATTAAGCACGATAACTTAATCAAAAACAAGCACATTTCTTAAAAATAAGCACATTCATTTTTTGTAAAATAATGTTCTTAAAAAGAAGCACAACTCTTAGAAATAAACACGAAATGATAATTCGGACTGTATTCAAATAATCAACTAGCATCTGTTCCTACAAAAAGGTTTTTCAGAGTATATCACGAACCGACAATTTTTTCATAGCTTTCTGAGAAAATCGGTTCCTGCAGCGTTTGAATAGCACCACTGAGCTCGAGCAAATAAACTTAACTCGTTTTTCACTTTTAAACAAAACTTCAGGAAAAAAAATTCAAATGCTCATATCTATAATATTGTACTGTAGAAACAAAATTTCGGAGGACAAGACAACTACACAATCACAAAGTCTTAGGAAGTAGCCAAGTTTTTTCTTGATAATGTCAGGTTATATTTTGGCCCGAGTTCCAATGTACCTTATTATCCATAAGCAATTTGCTTTTGACGATTAATACTTTAAAAAAAAAGCATAATATTGTTCTGAAAAGCAAAAAAATTACCCACAAGGTCTTGAAACAATCAATCGCTTATAAATAAATAAAAAGTTCCATCATTTTTAGCTTTTAAATTTTATATAAAGTAAAATAGTATAACCAAAACAAAATTACACAAAATTATGATGCTCCTGATTTGTTATATATAACCGTAGAGTCTTTTATTGGGTCACCAAGTTTCATCAATAGTGCTAAGCAAATGAAAGTTTGTTGAGAAAGAAAAACCGAACTAATAATGCAACAATAACGAGATTATTTTATTGTTTTTTTACTGATTTTCAATGAATCACTTTTAGATGAAATATGTCCATCTCGGTGGCAACGTCCTCAAAGACGACAGCGTAGCAACTATTTCAACCTGCTTGCACAACATAGAGAAGCTGGGTGTTTGCGGCTGCCAGCTGACCGCACGTGGAATCGAAATCCTTTCCGATGCAATCAAGCGTTTACATGTTCCGGTAAGAGAGATATGATTACTTCGCAGTGCAGTTTCTAATTTTGATAACTAATCTGCGGTTATCTTATATCATGAAGTTTTTGATGGGTTAAATTTTGTTTTGTCTTTTGAATGTGCTAGTAAGTATTGCTTTCATTTTTGACAAGTTTTAAATCATGGTTACAAAACTGATCTCAGTGACAAATTGAATTTAAAGTGGGTATTGAGTTTGATTATTTGTTCATATCAAAACTTATGCTGGATCGTAAAACCATCAAACTTTTGTAGCTGGATTTTTTCAATAACCCAGGATAGCCATTTGCCTTTCAATTATGCAATGCAAATTATGCGGTCAAGTTTATTATTACATGTTGAAAGCATTGTTAAAGTATGCATTAAACACTTAAGTGCTGTTTTGTTTTGTTTTTGTTTTTTTTTAACCATAAGAAATAGCTTTCATTTCCAATCTCACAGTTACGTTCATTTGGTTTGCTTTTGTGTTACCAAACAAATACATTCATTTAAAAAAAAAAACGCCACAAATAAAACGAATCAACATTTTACTTCGATAAAACTTCTATTCATCTTATTAATTTTTTTATTGCCCAATTTTTTTATTGCCCACTTTATATTCATCTTATTCATTTTTATGCTCAAAAAATGCAAACAATTGTCACAATTGATTAAACCTATTGTATGATATTTATACTGTTCTGATAGTAAGGAAACCGTCGCTTAAAATCTTCATGCCTGACTGGTTAAAAGCACAAATATATTACGAAACCAGAAAGCAATTTCAATGTTTGTATAAACATTGCGGATTTGTTGACTAAAATTAAAAATATCCGCAACGGCAAGTCCGCAATTTAAACTGCCAAAGTCTTCTGGTTGTCAATATTGTTGTTAAGTACTGTTGTACGCGAATACTAGTCTACGAAAAGATGCTAAAAGAGACTGAAACTGAAAAAAAAACTAGGCTTTTTTGTCACTTCTAATCATTGGTGGCGTTTCGATTGGAGGGGAGCAGGCCTACTGAGCTCTCTCCCTAGCTACGCCTATGTAGTGCATAAAAGTGAAAAGATTGAATGTGATTTTGTCTGATGAAAGACAAATGTCGACTTTTAATTTTTTTGTGGTTTGGGTTTGAGGGCTGGCGAACTAGGTATTTAAATCCAGCTTTTTTACACAGCTGGGCAAGTCCGCAAGTCCTTGCGGTTTATCAAAAAAAACCTGCGGGCTTTGGCAATTTGAATTGCAACTTGCAGTGGCGTATTATTTTTAATTTTATTTTGAATTCTACGATTTTTATGCAAATACAGTCAATCCTCCATTATCGAAAATAATCCGTTCGAGAAAGTTGTTCCAAAAGTGATTTGTTTTTAATCTAAAACAATTTTTCCCATTAGAAATAATGGAAATAATTTCGATTCGTTTCAAGACTAGAAAACAACTTTGTAAAGTATTTATTTGCTATTTCAATGTGCACCATAAACTGTACAGTATATTGCATATCATAAACAAAAATGAGTAGAAATAGATAGTATTTCATTTCAATAAAAGATTTCCTAGCTAAGATGATGAAATCTTTTTTTCATCAAATCTTCATACAAAAGTTTTGCTTTGGCACAAATCATATCTTCACTTAGAGTATTACCTGATAACTGTTTTTTTTACGAAAAGAAGCAAAAGTTTATTCCACTTTCTGCAATACCTGTGGCCTTTGTTTGCTCAAAACACGAAATCCATTAGCCATTAATTTTTTAACCAAAGATTACAAAGCCATTAATCTTTTAACCAAAGATCCGTGCGTTATAAAACATTAGTGCTTACCACGTTGAACAAATTATTTTACAACAAAAGTATTCTCGGTCAATCAATTGACTTCATTTTTATGCTTTTGGTTTCAATATGCTTAGGCATCAAATTTTCCAAACGTTTTTGCATTTTCCTGTAGAAATCAGCTTACTGAATGAAAATTAGTGGAATTTTGAAAAAAGACTATGTTAAATCATTAATCCCCTTACTGGTCAACTACAATTATAACGCAACATTATGTATCAATCAATTTTTTTTAACTACGACATAATTAAAACATCGTGCTCGCAATTTTAAAATATGCTTAGTAAGAATCTTCATAATTTTGCCTCTCGAACTCCTGTAAACCAAAAATTATTAACAGTGCATAAACTGCTATTTTTTCTGCTAACCTGGGCCGCCGAGAGGGGGTACAATGACCCTGGTGCTCGTAAATTTTAGGGGCCCATCAGGGAGCCCATGAAGTTTAAGGGGGCCATGGACTTGAAGGGGCCCATGAGAGGGCCCACCGGGCTTCATAGGGCTCATTGGAATGGAGAAGACCGAAGACCTTTTTTTTTATTTGGAGATTACTTAAAAATCCGGAGAAAATTGTGCCATTTTCCTTGCTTCTTTTGGACTGCACAAAACCAGAGATGTGAAACATTTTAGCTGTCCCCGGGCCCACCCTTGACTCTCGGTGCCCCTGCTTATGATGAGTCTACCTGCTATGGTAACTAACCTGACATATATACGCAATTAGTTACACAATTTATTTTTGCATACAATTCACAGCATAGTCCATTGTATTGCAAAAAATCGACTGTTTCTGTTTAACTACATTTTGATTGAAGTAAAATCTAGCATTTTCAATCTTTTGGATATTTAAAACACTAATAACAGTAAAAAAATAAATTAAATACTCTTAATAAACAATACAAAAAGTGTTTTAAAGCACTTATTAGAGAGCAAAGTTACCTGCGCGATAACCCCTGATGTTGGTGAAACTGTCTTTGGGATTTTAAATTTTTTAATTTTCTATAAAGTGCCGAGTTTTTATGACTATAATAATTGTTACTAGCAAGAAAACTAAGCGTCTCGAAAGTGAAGCCTTCCGCCCATGATAGCAATTCATTTACGACTTTTTTTTTGTTATACAGTACATTGAAACTTTGAGAAATATTTTTTGTAACTATGCAGCTTGGCAGTATTTGCTTTAACTTTAGCAGTTAAAAAAATTAAAGTTTCGAAAAACTAATTAGAAACATATAAATACAGTTTAATGTGCAATGAAAAATCTGAAATTTATTTACAACAAAACCCAAATAAAGTAAGTTGTAAACACAATTGAAAAAATAAATCATTAATTGGCTTTGAATCTGTACGCTGTAAACGCACATTCAAACATTGATCTGCACTACTTTACATTTATTTATTGTTGTTAGGTCTACACAAACAGCCACATTAGATCTAACTTCTACTATTAAAAAATAATAATAAATTGATAAAAAAACGTATAAATAAGCAAATCAACTACAAAAAGACATATAGGGTGCGCATTTAAAATAAAACAATGCCATCAGTACAAAGTTGCTGATATATTGTTAAAAATTCAATATCAATATTTTTTGCTAAATTTTTAGTAGCAGCGGTATTATAAAATCGACACCAGTTCAGCGTTTTCTTTTGAAATTTTGAAGTCCATTTCATTTCAATAAAACCGTATGTGCATCATCATTAGTTTTTTGATTCCGTTTTATGTTAAAAACTCCTGGTCAACTTTAAAACTTTAAAGCTCCAAATTTTTTTTGAAAGACGTTATCTATATCTTGAAGCGTATTAATATATTTGACGGAATCAATTTCATGTTTTGTTTTTAGTTGAAATCGTTGGATTTGCTTTTCAACGTGATCGGTGATGGCGGCTTCATTGCAATCTCATCATGTATAAGCAAGATTGAGGAGCTTTTCATCGGATCCTCTTTTGACCGCAACCTAACAATGAAAGGAATCACAGCATTATCGAATGCTGTAGCAAACTCCCCCACGAAGGTAAGGGTTATTACTTTTATATTGCTGGATGTAACAATAGTTTATTCGAATGCTTTTTATGGGCTTGATTTCTGCATTAGCATTCAGATAAGCTATCAAAATCTTTTCCTAGTTTATTTCAAAAGCAAGAATAATTTTATTAGAAAACAAAAATAAATTTTATCTAATAATAATCTTTTCTGTCAGAAATGCAGGCCAAGCAGGAGATTGCTTTAAAGGGCCGAAATAAGGCGTTCATTTGAATATTAAAAATAATATCCACCTATTCGCCCATCTGACATAAAAATATTGTTGACGATGATGATTCACACTTTTGGTTTTTCAAATACTGTAGTTAATTTCGTCATACGTTAAGAAATTGTAGCACTATCACGTAATAATTGCTTGCACCAATGCGAATCCAGTTTATAGTAATCGAAACAATAACTTTCATGTTCGCTAGTTGCTACAAATCTGCCGTAAAATGAACTTATTTCTACACAAGCGCCGCACAATTGCAAGCCTGAAATATGTCAGATAAATTAAGTGTAAAGGCCTGTTTACACTGAGCATATAAAATCGTGAGCGTACGAGCGTATTTTTAGTTCATTTACGGATTTCCAAGCGTTCGGGATAGTAGTCTTTTTATCGCATCTGCTCTACACCGAAATTTTTGTGGTTTTACAGACCGTAATTCTGTAAGTGTCTATAAGTAGTTATAGCCGTGTTGGGGTTAAACCCCAGCAATCGTAGACATTTTCTAATTATTCGTTTTAATATGTGGCTTTGCTCCAACTTTCTGCTTAGCAATAGCGCAAACAGAAATTTCAAAAGGGGAGGTGGGAGATGGATCAAAAGTTGTTGCACATGTTGGGGGTCGGGAACGGAGCCCCCAGCCGCGGAGCAATTTGGGGGCAAGATTTTCATGTTTATTCATGGGCGGAAGGCTTCACTTTCGAGACGCTTAGTTTTCTTGCTAGTAACAATTATTATAGTCATAAAAACTCGGCACTTTATAGAAAATTAAAAAATTTAAAATCCCAAATTTAAAATCTAAAATCATTCTATTTGAATAAGACAGGAAAAATAGATTAAACGGTAGGCCTAGTGGTAGGCCTATTCATAGTTGGTGGTGGAATCTTTTAACTTTTGGTTCAAGCCTTCCCCCTCTTTGGTCAAATCCAACTTTTTCTTAAAGATTTTATTGCAGTGAAGCCAGATGGTGTTCAGCTGGGTTTAGTTGGCAAAATAATTTGCCGCTTCGAGGAGAAAGGTTTTAGGCTTTGTGCCATGAAAATGACGACTGCCAGTAAAGATTTGCTGGAAATGCACTTTGCAGATCTCAGTTCAAAACCATTTTTCCCAAAACTTGTTGAATTTATGTTGTCTGGGCCAGTTGTGGCAATAGTTTGGGAAGGAAAAGGAGCAGTTAAAACTGCTCGTAAAAAGCTTGGAGAGGCTAACCCTGTTGATTATCTTCCTGGAACAATTCGTGGAGATTATTGTATTGACTTTGGGAGAAACATATGTCATGGATCTGACTCTGGGGAAACAGCAAAGAAAGAAATAGCTTTATGGTTTAAAAAAGTGAACTTAATAATTATTGCTGTGCTAACAACTCTTGGGTGTATGAATAAGAAGGATACTTCAACCTGACACTCAGCACTCTTTTAGTGTTTTGTGACTACATAGCAGGATCTGACATTAGTAGTTTTTGTATTTTTGTGTACATAGTTGGATCTGACTTTTTTTTTTTTTTTTCTGTAGGCCCACCTTTTTGTCTAAATTTATAATTACCAGTATATTGAAAGATACTTTTCACCTGTTTTCATTTTAAATTCAAAACAACTTTTTCTGCATATTTTGTGGCTGATTTTAAATTTGCTATTTTGTCTAACTAGTGTAGAATCTTTCATTGGTTTGACTGCTTGATAATGCCAGTTAAATGTCCATGTGAAATATGTTTAAGACCTTGTAAAAGGAACCAGTGTGCTATTCAGTGTGATATATGTGGTGGATGGATTCATCTCAAATGCACAGTCATTAGTCCCCTTAAATTTCACACTCTTTCTTCTTCTACTGAACCATACCTCTGCCAAAATTGTTACAGTGAATTGTTTCCTTTTCAAACCCTAGATGATAAGCAATTGTTAAATGAAATGAGAAATGATGACAAACTTAACTTTGATATTAATCACACAAATAATTCGTTTTTCCCAGCTAAATGCTTACAGGTAGACAACAAGATAAAAAGCTTACTAAATGATTTAAATTCTGGTTTGGTTGACTCAAAATACTGCTCACAGGCCGAAGCCAATATTATTAACAAAAAGTGTAAATTTTCTTTGCTTTGCGTGAATATAAGAAGCTTAAATGCAAATTTAGATAAATTGAATGAACTTTTAACAAATTATGATATCTTACCTGATATCATTGCTATAAGTGAAACCAAACTTAAATTGTTAGAGGTATACAATGCAAAGTTAAGTGGGTACTATTTTTACCACAAAGGCACAACTACAAGATGGGGAGGAGTAGGATTGTTTATTAAGGAGTCTTTATCAATTTCAATTTGCAAGGAGTTTGATTTAAACATTCCTAACTGTGAAGATATGTGGATTCAACTAGATTTAGGGAATAACAAAAAATGTATAGTGGGGGTAATTTACAGGCACCCTAAACAGAAATTATCAGAGTTTTGCAAGAGTTTTGAATCAACCATTGAAAAATTGAATAGTAGAAAATTGATGTATTATATCGGAGGAGACTTCAACGCAGATTTGTTGAAAAGTAACTCTGATATCAAAATTAAAGATTTCATGAATTTAACATATAGCTTAGGCTGCATTCCCTTAATCACACACACGACAAGAATAACCTCTACAAGCTCAACTCTTTTAGATCATGTTTATACAAACAATGTAGTGGGTGAACACAAAAGTTTTACTCTGGTGGAAGATGTAAGTGATCACCTGCCAGTAATGGTGTGTTCTAATTTAAGCCTGCCCAAGAGTGAAAAATCAACTGTCACCCTAATTCGTGATACAAAAAAATTTTGAAGTAGAAAAATTTCTAGACAAATTAACTGAAGGAATGGAGCTATTAGGTGATATCAAAGAGGAATGCATTGACAACTACACTGAGAAGTTTATTGACATTTTTCATAAGACTTTAAACATACATGCACCATTACGAAAACAAAGCAGAAAGGAAACAAAACTAAAAAACAAACCATGGTTATCCAAAGGAATCCTTATATCAATCCAGCAAAAAAATTTATTGTACAAAAGAGCCCTTAAATTAAATGACAGTAATACATGGGCACAATACAAAGTCTATAGAAATAAACTGACTCATATTAAGGAATATGCAAAACGACTTTACATTAAAAATTTAGTGAATGATAATAAGCATGACACCTCGTCGCTTTGGAAAATTATAAATAAAATTATTCACTTGAAAAATGTGAAGAAAAATAACATTCCTAATAAAATGTATGCTTCCAAAAGTGAAAGTGCACAAGGTCCACAGGCCATCAGTAACTTGTTCAATAAATATTTCATAGAGATAGGAGTTAACCTTGCATCTACAATCAAAACACCAGCTATAATTGATGGCAAATTTAATGCGACATCTTTGATTCAGAGTAGTTGCAATTCGTTTTTTCTAGAACCAATAGTTGAAGAAGAAGTAGTAAATTACATCAGAGCTATGAATCCATCAAAAAGTACAGGAAAAAATGGAATTCCTGCAAAGTATATAAAAATGTCAGGCTCTGTTATAGCTCCAGTTCTAACTAACATTTTTAATGCATGCATATCAACAGGATATTTTCCAAAAGTGTTAAAAACCGCTGAAGTTGTTCCAATTTTCAAAAAAGGCGAAAGAGAGTTATGCAGTAATTATCGCCCTATTTCTATTTTAAATCCTTTTGCCAAACTTTTTGAAAAGTGTCTGCTTGATCAACTAAACAATTATTTTGTGAGCAATAATTTGATTAGTCCAAACCAGAATGGTTTTAAGAAAAATTGCTCAACAAATGAAGCCGTTTTAGATATTTACAATAAACTACTTGACAATATGGATAAAAAGCTCATTACATGTTCTATTTTCTTAGATTTAAGAAAAGCATATGATACCATCAATCACACAATACTGATCAAGAAACTAGAAAAGTATGGAATTAGAGGATTACCATTACAGTTACTAGCAAGTTAGCTGACTGACCGTCAACAGTATACAATTGTAAATCAATATAAATCCAAGTCAAGAGATGTTATTTGCGGTATTCCTCAGGGATCAACTCTAGGTCCGTTGTTATTTAATATTTACATCAATGATCTACCACTTGCCTCAAATTCCACAATTCATCTTTTTGCTGATGATACAAACCTTACTCTCTCCCATTCTAATGTTTCAACACTGCAACAAAATATTAATGATGAATTAGTCAATGTAAGCAATTGGTTCAAGGTGAATAAATTATCAATTAACTTTAATAAAACTGAGTTTATGGTAGTGACAACAAAACAAAATAAACCTGAACTCAAAGTATCAATAGATAATAATCCAATCAAACAATCACATCACATAAAGTATCTAGGTGTTCTCATAGACGACAATCTAAACTGGAAACACCAAATCAAGAAACAATGTTCAAAGTTAGCAAGGGGATCTTGGGCCCTTAATCAATTAAAACACTTTGTAGATGAGCAAACCTTAAGATCTGTTTACCACTGCCTCATACATTCTCATCTACAATACTGCATAAGTAGTTGGGGGACTGCTTCAAAATCAACATTAGCACCTCTCTTTATTCTGCAAAAAAGAAGCATCAGATTGTTAACTGGAAGTGGATATCGTGAGCATACTAATCCTTTGTTCTATCGAGCTAAATGCTTAAAGCTCAAGGATATTTACTCTCTGGAAACTGCAAAGCTAATGTACAAAATTCACAATAATGTATTATCTTTTGCAAATTCAGATAAGTTTAACCTAATGAAAAACTGCTATACACATAAGACAAGATTGAGCCGCAAAAACAACTTCTTTCTTCCAAGAACTAGAACAAGATTAGGGCAAAAGTCTCTATCATTCGCAGGAATTAAAATTTGGAATGAAATTCCAAGCAGTATAAAAGAAGTTTCATTCTACAGATTTAAAAAAGCTGTTAAAGCTCATTTTTATCAAACTATGAAACCGATAAAAGCTAGAATAACAGCTTTCTATTAGCAATGCAGTAGTAATTACAAGAATCATAGTTGCATATTTATGCTTTAGTTCAACAATAACCTATTCTATTGCTTGAATAGCATGAGTTTGGTGCATTCATCTATCACACATTTATTACAATACGTCATCTCTCATTTTGATGTCCCCATGAATTATTAGTAATTTTGCAATAACTGACTGAGGTTGATATATACTGGTATTGGAAATTGTACCAGTATTAATGACATATTGCCAAACAATACAAAACAAAGCAAGGAGATTTTTTTTTCACTCCAATTGCCCACTTTAAATTCTATAAAACATAAATAAGCATTATGAACTTTATTAATTTTATTTCTATCCAATCTGTAGTTACAGCATTTTTATTTCTTAGTATGCTTAGAGTCAGAGCAATTCTAATGTTGTCTTGCATTTTCTTTACAAGGTGACTGTGAGTTTTGTGTTATACACTGCACAAAGTGTACATATCCTTGCAACACTTTGTTTTAATTTTGCGTAAAATTTTTTATCATAGAAAGTAGCAGACTGAGAAAATCTAGAAGCTGTTTTTTTTTAACCTTAACTTGGTGAGGTGGCAGTAGACATAGATGACCTTTCGGTCCTTCGCTGTCTCCTCACCAAGTGACTAAATATCGCTTTGACTCTGCAAGTTTGTGTGTTTGGTTTTAAAGGAATTGCATATTTCGATGCTTTGGTGATAGACCTAGAGGAAGTTGCAGTTTGCTTCTTGTGATATGACGTCACTTGGTAAATAAATAAATATGATGATGATGATGATGATGATGTTTTTTTACAAAAATAACTTATTTTTAAGACCATTTTAGGTAAAATTTCTGTTTAAAAGGAAACTCAAGTCAGGTGTTTCACTGTTGACAGAAATGTTGGGATAAGCCTAAAATACATTCTCACCGATTTTGAACTTTCAACGCCTTCCCGATTTCAAGAAATTGCAATTCGAAATTAACAATTTCCCTCTTATTGTGCTTCAGTATTGACATTTTGTCAATATTGTGACAGAAGATTAACTTTGGGAAAGCGGGCTGACTTTTTTTGAAAAGTAGCTAAATTTACTATTCTAACCCTTTACTTTGTTTTTCAACAACTCTGCCGAAAAACTGTTATTGAAAATCAAGTACAAGTAATAACCTTTTGAAATTTTGTTTGTAGTTGTGAACCTTGGCAAAATCTCTACCGTTAAAAGCCTTTCTAAGGCGAAAATCTAATCTGTTATATTTTAAGAACAGAAAATCGTGAAAAAAGTCAAATTTAGAGAAGTTAGTCTTACAATTAGTTAATTTTTTGAGAGAAAATCAAGAAAAAAAATTGCAACCTGAATGTCCATTCAAAAGACATGTCTTCATAGCAGTGCAAAACATACGCAAATAATGCATGAAAGCAACTCGAGAGGACTATCTATTTTGTCATCCATGCTCGTGGTACAGCACGTTGCAAAAAATGACCGAGAAGGACAGCAAAAGTTCCTTAGCTTTCGGTAACAGAGTTATTTACAACTTGTCAAGTAGCAAACGCTAAACTGTTATTAGTATTGGCAGGAAAACGTGTAACGTGCCCTCAGCAACTACTTGGGATACTACCGCAAAGACGTTTTTGAATATGTCGTGACCCAGATTAGAGAGCTGGGTAGCGCTCGCACATGCGGCTTTGTGAAATGTATTGTGGTACCGATATTGAAGTTTTTTCAACCTCTCTTATATTATTAAGCCCCAAATTAAAATGGTGTAAGTAGCTCAGTTCCCTTCTCGCGTTATTGGGTATGAAAAACTTTTCAAGACAGCAAAATACTTGCATACGGGCTAAAAAATATGAAATGTGCACCACCCCTACCCTCAAGCTGAATAAAATAATGCTAAAATGCCAGGTAGCGAAACCCTTTTCTATGTTTACGCTCCATTTTAATCTAAAAACGTTAATTTTAACGTTTTTTTGCACTTTTTTCATTATGCCATGGCCCAGGGGGCTGCATGGCATAATACCGCTTGTCTACGCTACTGCTGCGTAGTAACGTGTATTTTTAAGACTGCAAAATAAAAAATCACTGCGAAAATTTTGTAATTACACATACCATAAAATATCATAATCCTTTTTAATACAGCAACGATACTTTGCAAGAAGACATGAATTACATCGCATATCATGTTTAAAAGTTCTATTATTATACTTTGTTTAAGAAACATTATCATGTTTTCTCCTGTCTACCATTCAAAGAATGTTATTTTGCCACGATGAGAAGACTTAGGTTAAATGTTGAAATGGGAAACTTTATTTATGTTAAATAGCAAATGCTTGATTATGTCAATATACGTCTCTGAATTTTTTTTGAAATGGTTAAGGCCCCAAAATTTTTGAGAAATTCTTCAAAATCTTAGCAGTGAAACAGCGAATTAGGTTAGAAAGTAAGTTGGTTGGCTGCATGGTTCATCTTTGAATTGAAAGAAGTGGGGGCTGTTCCCAGATCTAGTGAGCCACAAACTTTTTTAATTTTTTTTTTGTCAATGCTGGTTTCTTGTACTAAAAGTTTTGTGATATGTTTTACAAAAAACTGCACCACATTCGAGTTTTTGACGTTTAATATGAAAGGACGAAGCGAAAGTGGAAGCGGTACCCTTTCACCGTTTCTGCTTCATCAAAAATTTGCTGCTACCGGTCTACCACTGCTTCCGCATTCTCATTTTTGAGATGATGTTTCTGGCTCCTTTTTTAATCCTCTATATTTTAAAACGTTTCAGCTACTGCTCTAAGAGAGTTTCTTTAAACAAGTTTGCGCTCTACGTTAACAATAATTTCAAATCGCTAAAGCTGTACCTTCATTTAAAAACGCAAGAGATTTCATTGTATTATACCGGTCCTTTGGTGATGGAATCAACTTCGACTACTGATTTAGGGTTGCACGATAATTAGTACTTTTTATATGGAGCGCAGCGCAATCATGAAAATGTGTTGAGAACAATTTATCTACAATTTTTATGCAACTGAGCAGTCAACGAGCAGAGAAATTTTTTGATTTATCCGACTCGAATCCAAATATTTAATTAAAACTTGAGTTTTAGGCTTATAACAGACTTAAAACTGGTTTGCAAAAAAATAAGCAAAAACGAATGCTGCGTATATGCAGTAGTGCTGAAAAATTTTACGCAGATGCTCGAAAAAATTTGAAATAATTTTTTCAGTTCTCATATCAAACAAACATTCAAGAATCGATTTATATGTTTTTTAAATTAATTAGTATTATCATTTACGGGTTTCAAACAAATTTGGTCAAAATTTGGTTAAAAATTTGAGTCGCTTTACTCACAACTCTGTGCTTCCAAGACGGCTAGTCTGGTCTGGGATGATTATATGGCTGCTGGAAACAATAAAATATACAGTGTGAAAAATTTATATTTTACAATGCAAAGTGATAACTATTTTTTATTCATGGATATGAATTGAAGATTTTTTGCGTCTGTTGCACCATATACCACATAAAAAGCAGTTTTGGAGTTCTGTTTTCGATTCTTTTTGCGCAAGGCTACAGCACCACCACGACGGTGAAACTGCTCGGCCATCATTGGCGTTGAATTTCTTTTTTATACGTTTTGATTCAAATTACCTGAATATTCTCAGCAATTAATGTTTTCCGATCTGTTATTCTTGTGAACGCGGTAACTCGTTCCAACTTCGGAATTAAACCGGAAGCCAGCGTCTATTGATCGCTAACTCTATTCTTTAACTACGTCTATACTAAGTGGTTTACACTGTCCGTAAAAATCGTGTGCGTATACATAAGCGTCATTTTGTCTGAAAAAAGCAAATTCCATGAGAGCGAGAATTTTTGGTCAGAGATGGTTTTTGAAAGCGTTTTCACTTGTTAGCGG
This sequence comes from Trididemnum nubilum, assembly GCA_963965965.1. NCBI lineage: Eukaryota > Metazoa > Chordata > Ascidiacea > Aplousobranchia > Didemnidae > Trididemnum > Trididemnum nubilum. Next base: position 51,110,314 of record OZ014469.1, read on the forward strand.
GTGCAATGCGGCATTTGTGTTCTTTAAACGAATCAAACTTCCAGCGCTCAGTCACAACTTTAAGTACCAGTATTGTTAGTGGCATTGCAATTTTTTGCGATGACAGCCTTTCGCATAATTGCGTGTTTTTTCCGGCACTGCACTGACTTGACGCTAAAAACAGATGTCGCAAATTTGTTTAGTATTTGTCATCAAATTAATGTAGTCAGCAACGCAACAATGTAGTTGCAGTGCTATAGTGTCGTTAAAGCTTCATTTACTGGATATCTCTGATACACTCTTTTTTATAAAAAGCAGTAAATTTTGAGTTGAGGCTTGCTGTTTTTAATTTCTCCTAATTTTCAATCTAACACTAAAAACAGATGTCGTAAATTTGTCCATTATTATCCCAGTCTACCACACACGGTGGAGACTTCACACTGTCCCTTTAATGCTGAACGTCAAGCAGGGAAGCTATGAATACCAATTTTTAAAGTCTTTGGTTCGACTTCACTGGGAATCGAAACCATGTTTATTGTTTCAGTTGCAAACGCTCAATCCAATCGACCTCTCGACCTTTTTACATAAGGCTTTGCAATGGTGTTCATGAAAATAATCAACAACATTTCGTCATAAACGATATCGCGGTTGTTATGAATACGGTAATACTATTTCATAAGGTAATACTATTCGTGATTTAACCTGTTGTGATGCAATAATCAATATTTATGACAAAATCACGTTGAAAAATTTCATCAACGTTATTGCCAAACCTCATGTAAAAAGGTTGATTGATCGGAATTCGTTTTGTTAGTTTCGTGAAATGCACTTGCATTTGTAAGTTCAAATTTTAGAATTATAAAGAATTTGTCGTAGATTCCAGGTAATTGAATATAGGATTCAAATTTTGTAATTAACAAACTCGATGAAACACTTATCTTCTTTTTCTTCTTTCTTCGTTGCCCGCTTTTCCATTAAGGTTGCGGGGGCAGTAGCTCAAGATTGAGCCGCCACATCTCACGGTCTTCCATCACCTCCATCATTTTGCTTGGGCGAAGTCCCAAGCGATTCCATCCAAGATCCTCAACGTAATCGGTCCATCTAGTTTTAGGTCGTCCGACTGGTCTTCTCCCATTTGCTTTGGCATGTAAAGCTTGTTTGGGGAGTCTTTCCTGAGGCATTTTGCTTACATGGCCAAACCATCTAAGCTGAGATCTTTCAATTCAAAGAAGTAACGGCTCGATGTTAAGAGATTTTCGAATCTCAGAGCTACGCACCTTGTTAAACAGTGTAACTTCTTCGATTCTTCGTAAAAACCTCATTTCGGACGCTTGCACTTGTGATCGCAAAGAATTATCTTTTCATAGAAATACAATTCTTTTTTAACCACATTGACAACTTTTCAGTACCTTTCATTCGAGTGCTTACCCATTTTTTAAAATGCAGCTTCAAAGTTTAAAAAGTCGGACAAAGCTAACAGTCGAAAATAAACACCAAAAATGTGAACACTTAACACACATGTGTAAGATTATTGATGACAAACAATAACGTACAGGGGTCAAAATTAACTTTTTTAACAACTTGCCCTTCGGGCAAGTGATATCTGGTGTCTACCGGCCTGAGGAAGTTTCAACTTGCCCCCCAAAAAAATAGGCACATTAAGTTTTGACGCTGTTTACCATTGGAAAAAAATTGTGGAATGTACTTCTTGGCCAAAACACTGAATTTTCATAATACGTGTATCTTATTTCAAGTACAGTACCAAGTTTTTGCGCGCAATTGTTGTGTTATGATGACGTAATAAATAACTTTTTCCAAATGCGTAACGCAAAAATTGATTTATGATTGCAATGCATTTTCAATCGCGAATATTTTGAAAACTACACCAGCTAGAAAGCCAAATTTTTTTGTAAAAGTTATAAAAACTAAAAGATCTTCAAGATAATTATGACAAAAAATTTGCAAAATTCTTGACGTTGTCTTCATCCAGCGGAGGGTATAATTGTACTGGTGATAATTGAAACAGCAATTAACGTGGCAAGAGTGGGAAAATTTTTCTTAGAAAACCGTAGCAATTTGTGCCAAAAAGCAGCTTCAGAGTTGTAAGTCGGGCCGGGCTTTTCGGGTCGGGCTCGGGTTCGGGCCGGGTTCGGGCCTAAAATTGACCAAAATTTCGGGCTTAATTCGGGCCTGAGACGTACTTTTTGTAGTAGGTGCACAAAACTATAATCAATCTAACTTGGCAACATTGCCAAATTTTTCAGACCTAACTTAACTTTCAGATTTTTTGGGCATGATTTGGGCTTCAAATCAGTTTTCGGGTTCGGGCCTAAACTAGTCGGCCCGTTTACAACTCTAAGCTGCTAAAAACATCTGATTGTTCAAAAATTTTCGTACAATGGAGAAGTGTTAATTGCAATTAAACAAAGTGTTCATTGTGGTGATTGCAAAGTGCTCAAATAAACCAAGCAACAGCTTTCTGTACTTATTTATTATTTTATTGCAACAAAAGCGGACCTAAATTGCATTTCTAAATAATCTTGTTTTTTTCGTTTGATGTTGTTCAATATACTGCATTTTCTTAGCTTGCCCATCAGGCAAGTTAAACCGAAAAATAACTTGCCCGAGGCGATTTTAGTTTGCATCGGGCAAGCGTTAATTTCGACCCCAGACGTATCAAAATTGCATAGTAGCAGAATCGGCATTAATACGGGTGCACGACTTTTCCGTGCGCAAGTTTCAGCGCTGACTTTTTCGGCCTAACCCTACTCCTAAACCTAACCCAAAATAGTCCACAAACCCTAACGCCCTAATCCGAAGAAGATCGCACCGATAAAGTCCGAGCCGACTAAAAGTATTCCTTTGATAAAGTTTGCTACTACACTTACTTATAAAGCATTTGTTCGCAAGGTAACGTTCTATAATGGGACAAAAGCAAAAAACTACTGTTTTAATCTACAACTCCATATTGCAATATTTATACAAGTTTACAATCAGTCAAAGAAATTACGGTAGTGTTATTACCAATTTCGATAGCACTGTAACTGCACGCCCTCTACAGAGGAACAAACCGCACTGTTACTGCCAGCTTCAATAGTTCTGTTACTGTCACTTGTGCAGAGGAGTCATTATTCTGCTTTTGCCGCTTGTTCCTCCCACCAAATCAATCTCCAGTCAGGGATAAAACGGTTCGAACAGTGCTGTACAAAACGTGGTGTGCCAGTGCTTGCGGTTTGTGTAAACCAAGCACTCTGCAAACACATAAATATACTGTGTAATATAACACAATTGTAAGTTTTGTACACTAATTTTTGTCAGCTGTGATGCTTATGGGAAGCATTTGTTTTCCACAGCTCATTGTGTAGGCTACTTTTGCAGTTCTATCCAATATTCATTACATTTAAAAACGATAGACAGCAGTCGCAAAACTGCATCTATTTTTTAGCACTGCCCGTAAATGCCGAGTGTCAATTAGGATAGCTGCAAATGCAAAGTAGTGTTTCTGAAGTCATTGAATATGACCTGACCAAGAGTCGAATTTGAGTATATCAATCACAAAATCGATACTCTAACCCTTGCTCCATTCGGGGTAGAATAGTAAAGCTGCCCACCCAGCCGGCCGCAGGATACGACCAAAGGTTGTCGATCAGCAGTGGCTGCTTGTGTGGTAATGGGGTTTCTACTCTATTGAGCTGAACAAAAATGGTCATTTTATATCTCTCAGGTTTTCCAGCATAACTGGGATTCTGTGGTTAGCATCTCCATTGCACCATGCTCTCATTAACAGGAAAAAGTCTGGCTACTCCAACCAACCAGGCCTGGCGCCAGAGTAGCGTGTTTGGGGGGCATGAAAAATTTAAATGGGGAACATGTTTTGTGAACGAATAGACGGACGTTTTATCAAGAATAATAACTACGGTACCGCTAGAGTACTTATCGTTTTGGTCATCTGAAAGTGCCTTGAGCTTGCCAAATTTGGCTGCACATTTGCTAAACGCCACGTGGGCCCGTATTACGATTTCGTCTCGGTTAGCTTCTCGAATTAAAAAACGTTGAGTCATTCCGCTAAGTCAATTCGAGCTATTATGAAGTTTATTTAGCGATAAAACTCGCTCGAAAAACGTCGAAACTTTGCGAGCGCTTAATCGTGCTCGGTCAGCGTCTCGAGATGCTGAAAACAAGGCAAAAGAATGGCAGCGCTTTAATTTTGGTAGAGAATGGCAGCATATTTCGCTTTTGCGCAACAACGAAGATTGTAAAGGTTGCAAATTTTGTTTTACGAAGATTGCAAATTTCGTTTTAAGCCGTGCTAAAAATTTCCGAAAACGGCTAAAAATAGTCCACGAGCAGTGGTGTAAAAAGTATTCAATAAGTGCGATCAAATAAAAGCTTTGTTACTTGAACGAAAAAGTGCTTGAAATAAAGAACAAAGCATTGTCCAAAAAAAGTACTTAAATAATAGTAAACAGCAGTGGTTTTAGAAGTACTCAAGCACAAGTATTTCTGAAAGTAATTAAGCAAAATAAACAAATTATTCAATCAATAAACTGCTGTATAACCACTACCTTCACATCACAGCCACACAGTGCTTTCTTTTTAACCCCTCACCCTCTCAAGAAGTCGTGAATTACTAATTGAGGCAAGTTTTTGATATTGTATTCAAATCAAGAAGGAAATCAACAAAACTTCGAGATTTGAAAATCATGTCACGCAGAATTTCCTTAGCATTATTTCAATAAATTTTTGCCAACTTAAATTAATTGAACAATTGCCGGTAGAAAACACCACCGTTCTGACAAATCTGTGCTTCAAATTTAAAACTACAATACTTTGTACTCTTCTGAAGCAAAATGCTACTCAAGTAGCGTTACTTCACTGTAAAACCGAGCAAATGAAAGTAGAAAGTATCCAAAAATATAATTACTTTAACCAATATAATTCACTTTAAAAGTAGAGCTACTTTCGTTACTTTACACCTCTGTCCACAAGCATGTCAAATCAATAACCTCGTGGTTTGTGGTTAGCATCTAATGCTGCAAAATTATAGCCGCCTAGACTTGTCCCGCGAAAAATTCATTAAAACTGTTAATATTTCCCACTACAAATTCGAAGCATTTCTTAAAAATCTAACGTATTTCCACGTTTTCCCGCTAGAGCTTAGACGCATCCTTGAAAAATGTGACGCAAAATACGCATTTTTACGTTAATTGCGCGTGTCTGGAGCGCCGCTGCGTTTATAGAAACTCGCTTGAGTATTGTTGCAACGAGACGAAATCATAATAGCATTTTGTTTTTCGAGCGATCTCGCTTGAAAACAGCTCGCTAATTCAAGTCGAGAAGTCTCGTTATCTCTAAACTTCGTAATACGATCCCTGTACCCCGTTTGGCTACGGCCTTCTGTACAACACGTCACCTTTGAACAGAGTGGTAAACGGGCCGACTAGTTCAGGCCCGAACTCGGCCCGAACCCGAAAATATAAGCCCGAAACCGACCCGAACCCGGGCCGAACCCGAAAACTAATTTGAAGCCCAAATCATGCCCGAAAAAAAACGAAAGCTTAGTTAGGTCTGAAAAATTTGGCAATGTTGCTAAGTTATTTTGATTATAGTTTTGTGCACCTAATACAAAAAGTACGTCTCAGGCCCGAATTAAGCCCGAAATTTTGGTCAATATTAGGACCGAGCCCGGCCCGAACCCAAACCCGACCCGAAAAGCCCGGCCCGACTTACAACTCTGCCTTTGAAAAGCCATTTCGGGTGTTTGGGAAAGCAAGTGTGGCAATAATGCGACATAAACTTGTGCCTTACTAACAAGTTATTTCATGTTTAGTCACAATTTTAAGTACCACTTTTTTATCCGTTTGTGGCTTTGTGATATTTTCACGCATGTGACCATGCTTTGTGTAATTACATGTCTATTTTGATGCAGCATTGACTTATCATTGTAGCTTTGTATTTTTTATTGATTGGGTCTCTCTGATTAAATATTTTAAGGGCTACAATAGGGACAATCTTGGCTTTTCTCTGGGAGGGCGCTTTAATAACTGTAATCAGAGAGCATGAAAACATCAATCAAAATTTTAAATGTTACTTTTGATAAAATGTTATGCATACAAAAATAAAATCATATTTGAACATTCTCAGTACTGTAATTTATTATGTAAGCAAAATTTGCCATGCAAAGTGCCTTTTTTCCTCATTTTCAAATTTGCAAAGCAATGAAAGCGAAACTCTGTAGGAGAACAACTTTTTTCGGTTTTATTTTAACACAAATAGTCGCGGTTGTAACACTTTTTCTGAAGTTATCGTTCTGGAAACCCAAGCCAGATGACACGTATAACATCAATATTAATACTAGAAAAAATTTGCTGGCTACACACACAAACACAACATTAAAATTATTTTGTTAACAAAGATGCGTTGTTATTTCAACCTGGTTTGCTAGGGCCAGGGTAAAGCGTGTCAGCATATCATTTTTTCTGACGTGAAGCAGATTCAGCACAATTACTGTATTATGTTATGTTTTCGATTTTGTGGAATTTGTAATTTCCTCAAAATTAAAGGTGGCTCGCTTGACAGTTAGACTGAGAATTGAACAGTTACACTCTGGCTCTGATGCTTCCTATGCGAGAGATGAGCACGTGAGCTTATTGACTAACAATCTAATTGACGCGTTAAGCATATTTGCAGTAGCATAGGAGGCGGGGATCTCGGAGGCACCGCTCTCCACGTCCACGACTACTGACCGCAGCAAACTGACCGCGAACCAACTGACCGCGAAACAACTGGCTGCTGAACAAACTCAACCCCAAACCAACTGACCGCAGAACGAACTGACCGCCGAAGGTGATACTACCGCTTGTCGCGCTGAAAACAATAGGAGTTAGAGCGTTAATCTATAAGAGCAAAACAACATCAAAAAAAACATTCAAGTTTTCCAAAAATTAAAACAAGTACGCCATTAAATTAAAATAATTGTTTTTTTCATTTTCATTTTTTTCGATTCGCGCTGTTTGTTTTTTTTTTCTTTTGGGTTGCGTACGGTAAGTAAAGAAATACAATAAATACAAAATATGGAAATCTTGATTTGCCTTGGAATTAAAATAAGTGTTCGTTTTTTACGATATTCCTTTTTTTTGTATACTTTCCATTTTGAACGGAAAGTATGGGAAATACAAAAGATGGAAATCATAAGTTGCGTCGGAAATGTTGTTTTTTTTTGTTGTTTTTTTTTGCGAACGGCAAGTATAAAAAAATTAATCTGTGCAAAATATGAAAATCATAACTTGTCTTGAAATCAAAATAATTGTTATTTTTTACGATTTAAGCGGCTTTTACCAGTCAAGCGCGCTTGCGCAGCAGAAATGCATTTATTATTTGACTGCATGCACTTTGCTTTTTTTTCTTTTTCTGCATTTGCATTGAAAAACATATCAGGCGTATTTCTGCACGTAAATACGCCTAATCGGTAAAAGCCGCCTAAAGCGCCTAAAGCGGCTTTTACCATTACCCTGCGTAAATACGCATTTCCGTATTTCCGGAGAGAGATGCGTTTTTTATTGGCGTATGCGTAAATACGGACGTTCGGTGAAAGCCGCTTAACACTTTTTGTTTCCGTAGCGTACGGCAAGCATAAAAAAGTAATTAATACGAAATATAATTATAACTCGCTACGGAATTAAAATATATATTTTTTTTTATGTTTCACCTGTTTTTGTTTTGCATTGTATAGTATACGGCAATTATAGAAGTATTTGAAACACAATTACAAAATTGTATTAGGTTAAACTTTTGTCAGAGCTTTTTTCAAGTTGAAAAACATCAACTTTTTAATCGTAATTGGTTTAATGCTTGTGATTACACAATCAACAGTCTTTAAATTTGACAAAAAAAGCGTTATTGTTGTATTATTGTAATGCAGTTAATTTAGGTCAGGCGGCTAATGCATGAAGCAGCGGTGGTCTTTAGCAAGGGCGAAATGGGCGGTTACCCGGGGCCTCTTCACTTAATTTTGCACACAACAGGGGCATCCCAAAAAAAAGTTACGCACCATATGTCCCTCAAATTTCTGTAGCACATTTACGCCGACTGTAGAACCTTTATTTGTACCGGCATTATGGTTAAGGCATCAAAGACTCTTTGTGAAGAGCCTCATTAGAGGCTCCTTTTGGGCGGCCTTTACAGAGGGCCCTTAATGGAAGGACCCTTATTTGTACAATCTTCCGCAAATAAGGGCCCCTTTTGTGGAAGGCCTTTTATGGGAAGCACATACAGAGGGCTCATTTGTGGGGGCAGTATGAAGAAGGCCCATTTGAGATCATTTGAGGGCCTTTTTAAATAGTCTTTTTACAAAAGACTCTTTTCGGCAATAGAAGGAGCTCAATGCAGGGTGCCTTCTTGAGAAAGGCCCGTTTGCAGAGGGCCCTGTTTGGATGGTTTATTTACAAAGAGCTCCTTAGACTAGATACACCCCATTTTGCAAAGGGCTCCTTACTGAAGGCTTTTTGCTGGGGGCTCTTTATTGAGTAAAACTCTGCAAAGGGTGGCTCTTGAAGTGTCCAAAAATGCCTAGCCCAAAGCATTTGCTGGTTTCCGGTACTGGCAGGGCCACAATTAGGGGGAAAAGGGGTCGGCACCCCCTAAACAAAAATTCTGCCCTCCTAAACTGCCCAGCATGCCCACCCTAACTCTTGTTACCCTGGCGGCATTTTCAAGATGTTTTTTTTTTTTTTGGGAACAACAAAAAACTTCGAGAAAATTAGACCAATTCGGCGCGACGACCTTTTTTTTCGGAGATCAACAGAAGCTCAGAGAAGAGTACACCAACCCAAAAATTTTGGTCCCACAAATAGAATTTTTGCCCCCTTTAGAATAGGTCTCTAGTTGCGGCATATGGTGCTGGATATACCTTCACGTACATGGTAAAAGCCGTAGGTCTGTCAAGCGAATGATCATTAGTAAACGGTTTGTCAGTATGCACTATGCTACCTTTTTGACACGGTGCTTTTGATCAAAAACATGCTAAATTAGTGGGTAACATCACCTAATGAATAAAATTGTAGGTAAGGTACCGTAGCTCATAAACAGCTTTAGTAATGTTGGTATGTTCTGTGAGAATAACACTATGCTGCTAGTTCTGCAGTTTCTGTTTTATGGTTCTTGGAAATCTACTGATGAAACTAATCGGTAATGTCACGTTGTAGTAGTAATAGCTCATTTAATATAATAACGAAAGCAAGTAACATCTACGAAGCTATTTAGAGCCGGTATATTCTTATTAAACAAATACCGGTACGATTTTGCATAACAAACTATATTTGCCACAATGTGAGTTATATCACAATGTTTGCTTTAAAAGATTCCTATGCATGCTCATTGCATTACTGGCTTATTGTTTAATTATAGTACCAATATTATCAACCTACATTGTTTAGGAATCCTTTCTCATCATTACTGCTAAATGAGAAGGGAGCCTACCAGAATGTTAATATGTTTAGAGTTTTGCTTGTAGAAGAAGTATAGTCTGTTATTACAGTTTTGTAATTTACAGCTGTGAAGAACTTATAAAAGCAGCAAAATTGTGTATCGTTAATGTGGTACTGCTCTCTACAAGGATATTTATGTAGCTTCTGCATATTTATAAGACTACGTTTAGAAATGGCTGTAAATATCTATAGTGCTTAATTGATGTTATCCTCTTTACAGAAAACCGCATTTCAGACTCTTTTTGTTTGTACTGTACACTAGGGTGAACCTTAAATACATAGCAAAAATTAAACATTTAAAATGTTTATGGGAACTGAAGTAAATGTGTTCCTTTTTGGCTAAAACCATCATGTGTGAAAAATCTCTGAGATAGAAAAACATTTAGAGGTTGCACAAAGGCAGTAAAGTTTTTCATAAATACCCAATTTTGCAAAGATCAGGGGTTCGCTGTTTGCAGAGTGTCAGCTGTTCAAAAGTAGTAACTTTGTGGGTGTTACCCAACTTATTGTATGCTGCCAAGTCAATAATGTACTGTATTTTCACTTAGCGAAAACCATGTTTGTGGTGTGCTGTATGGCAAAATACATTTGGAACTGAAGCTGATCTTCATCACATTTTTCAATTAGCCAAATGTATTCGTATCTAAGTGCCACTGCTACACCACGCTCTGCAGTTGCATGCAGCACTTAGATTTTTTGACCCAACTTTCTGTCTGTTATCAATGAGCCTAATAATTGACTTCAAGAAGCAAAGTCAATTGAAAGTAATTTTTGATCCATTTTCATTTTCGGGAAAAAGCCAATTAATTGCGTCTAAACAGCAAACCACTTTTTCCAATTGTTGTTTCTAAATGGCACGCATGAAAAGTTTTCATCTTTGTAAAGAGCTGCAACCATTCATCACTTCATGTCATCATGCACCTCTGGTTCAAAAAACCTAAGCCACTAGTTTTTTAGACCGAACAGAGAATTTTTTCATAACGGGTGCCCCGATTCTCTTGTCAGTCTGATTTTGCCACGTGTTTTGCAAGTCCAAGATATTTTCGACATTTTGGCAAGTTTAGTGCAGGTTCAAGAAATAATGCTTTGGTCTATGCTTGCCATAATTAGTTTACCATGCAGTTCTGGCATATGGTAAACTGATTATGGCAAGCATAAGTTAGGGGCGCCATAACTAGTTCTGGTGCTCTAACCAATTTCTGATTTTGTTCAAGTTTTGCTGTAACGGAGATGCAAGCACCAGATTCTTACTTTTAAAGTTTGGGATATTCAAGTCAAAAAACAATACCCTGTAGCAAAAACTTTTTCAGCCTATACCCATTCTTCTAACGCTCAAACAATGCCATTTACTTGAGATTAACTGGTCTCATTAGGAATTGGGGCAATCTTGAACAGATGTTTCATGCAGATGCCAGATGTGATGATAGGCAGGTGATTGACTTGTGAGAATAAATTTGAATAAGATAGAAAGTGTTTCAAATCATTAATCGGAGCTTTTTTTTAAATAGAGTATGTTCAGGATATTACAAACGAATATTTTTTTAATTGCTTGAGACGATGTTTCAAATTCTTTGCTCAGTTTATTATTTTGGTCTTGCCAGCAGGGTGTCGAACCAAACCTGAACCCGAATCGTAAACCCGAATGAACCGTTTCATTTTGGTGAACCCGAACCGAACCTGAACCAGCAAAATTTTACTTCAGTGAACCTGAACCCTCAAAATTGTGCTCAAGTGAACCCAAACCGAACCTGAACCCCTAACAAAAGTAAGAATAACTTTTTCCATATCCGTATGCCGCTGGCGCTGGTACACGCACAATAAGAGCTGTGGTGATCATCAACAGGATCAGCACTTTCTCCTTTTTTTTCTGGACGAAACGAGTAACGACAGTTAAATTTTAAGTCAATGAACCCGAACCGAACCTGAACCAGTAATATTTTACTTGAGTGAACCTGAACCAAACCTGAACCTCGAAAATGGTGCGCAAGTGAACCCGAACCAAACCTGAACCGCTAAAATATTTTGAGCAGGAGCTAAACATGAACCCGAACCGTTATTTGAAACGGTTCGACACCCTGCTTGCCAGTTGCCACTTTTATATCCACTGTTCTCATTGACGCTTATTCTCTACCATTCTCTTTTGAGCCAGAAGAAATTATTGGTACCTTTGTCATAAGAGTCTTAGGATCAGAGCATTTGTACTGTTCGCATCAAAAAAATCTTCTGAGTCATCTTTTTTGTTACTTGCCGTAACCTTAAAGATTTGCTAAGTATTTTAAGTTTAATTACTATCCAGTTTTAATTTTTTAATTACTATCCAAAAATCGGAAGAACACAGTATTGTTTTGTAGTGAATGAGGTTTGAAATTTATCCAGAAATTAATACTTGGCAACTTAAATGATTCTAGTCAAACTTATTGCGGCAAGCAACTTCCGACTACAGGAAAAGGCATATAAAAAATATATGATGTATAATTGCCTTGTTTGTCTTTGCAGTTTCTAAAGTGCTTAATGGACATGGGTTCCCGCTTAACAGTACAAGAAGTTCGGTTAAAAATTAGAAATTTAAAAAGTCCACTACAGTCTGTTTCCCCTAATGGGTTTGTCAGGTTGGATAGAAACTAAACAAAGACAGTAAAAGACCTCAGTACATCACCCACGTCTCCCCTTCCTCGCACCGGAAGCCCTGTGGAGGATGCGGGCCCAAGCAATCCCACTAGGATTAACTGTTGTGCGCACCATCCAGAGGACGCAACTAGGGTCGATGGTGCGAAGCCGCGGCTGGTACAAAACACTGTAACCATTAATTGTGGAGGCTGAGCATCATAATCAAACACTGCTGATGCGCGTCTGTCAAACGTTGTGAAAAACACTGTTAAAACTTTGAACAGTCCTAGATACAAAGCGGCATTCTACATCACAGTGATCAACCGATTTGCGTTAAATGTGGTTTCATTAAGTTAATGATTTCTTGGTTTAAACTTGGCTTTGTGTCGACATTTTGATACAATTTTGGTGCTTTGGTTGAGAGTGTTAACCGGATTTGCTTGAAGTATCGCAATGTTTTCTTCTAAAAAAAGGTTACATTGTTAGAACTGTTCCGATAGGGCCGTATTCGTCTCGTATGTGCAATTATATATACAATAGCATATGAATAATCTCAAATTTTGGCTGTTCATGTGCAACCTGTAAACTTCAGTTTTTTTCCGAGATATTTTGCAAATACAGTTTTTTATCGAAAACGAACAAATTTAATCCGGTTCCCGTATAGTTTTTCAAAATTTTGAAATAAGGACCACCCTACTGTACACGTATGATATAGGCTTAAATTTCTTGAGCTTGAGCAATTTTTCCAAAGTTCAGTGTTGTATCTAAAGTTGTATTTTTTTTTAAAGTTGTATTTATTTTTATTTGTTTTAAGTTGTATTTTTTTAATGCAATTTTTGGCATGAAACTTCCAAATTCCCAAGGCATTATGAGCTGGAGCATTGTCATGATGAAGCACCCATGACCTCGTTTCCACAGTTTTCTTCTTTTCTCCTTCACTGAGCGCATCAGACGTCGCAAAAAGTTTTTGTAGACGTTCTGATTAACAGTTTGGCCTTGTGGCAACAATTCTGCGTGGCCAATTCCACGGACATCAAAAAAAGCCATCAGCATCACTTTAGTTTTGGACTTGAACACCCTCGCATTTTATGGTCTTGGTGACAATGCGCTCTTCCATTCAAGGCTCTGCCGTTTGGTGAGTGGATCGTATTCGAAGATCCATGACTCATCGCCAGTAACAACTCTTTTCAGCAAGTTAGGTTCAATTTTGAGTTGCTCCAAAATGTCTTGACACACTTGCACACGCCGCTCCTTTTGTCCTTAAATCCACAACCTTGATACCATTTTTGCACAGATCTTCCTCATCCCCAGATTTTCTGTAACGTTTCCTCCATACCCTCTCACTATTCATACCCAACTCATCTGCTATCATTCTAACAGTAAGACGGCGATCGCTCCGCACCTTTTGTCTCACACGCTCAACACTTTCATCTGTTCTGCTTGCGGATGGCCTCCCATTCCTGTGATCATCTTCCATCTCCTCTCTTCCCTATTGAACCTCCTGTGCCACTCAAAAAGACGAGTTGTTGACAGGGCCGCCGAGAGAGGGGAAATGATCCCTGGGCCCATGGATTTTAGGGGGCCCATGACAGGGCCACTGGGCTTCATAGGGCACATCGAAATGAAAGACTGAGGACTTGTTTTTTTTTGGAGAACACCTAATTCCGACCGGAAAAACCGTTAGAATTTTGGTGAAGGCCTTTTTTTTTTTGAGATCACATCATGACTCGAACAAAAGTGCGGCATTTTTTCCGTCTTTTTTGAAATTCACATTTGAGCTAGCCCCGGGCCCATGTTCGGCTCTCTGCGCCCTTGGTTCTTGACATCGTGTCATCACTCACTCATCACCATAGACTTCTTGGAGCAACTTTAATGCTTCAGTTGGAGTTTTTCCAAGACGGACAAGAAATTTTAGGTTGATTTGTTGTTCGACTCTCATCCTTCGTACCAAAAAAAAAGCCAAAAATTCTTAATTTTATCAAATTTTTACAAAACGGTCTCAAAGAAAGTGCCTTGACAGAAACACGTGCAAAAAAGAATGTAGTTGTCACAGAATACTGAAATTTGGTTTTCGAAACCGTAAGACATTGTGATATCATAGAAAGCAATGCTTTTTTCTCTGCGACAAATTGTTCGTGCAGCATGCACAGTGTCGTTACTTTTTAAACACACTTCGTATATTAGTTTGCTTACCTTAAGAGCTGCTTGTCGTTACCAATTTAGTTTGGTGATGATTACTTTTTCGGTGACTCTCCACAAAATTTTTTTGTCACATGTGACTCGTCGCACAAATTGCATCGTAAATCGCCGGCTGGAGTTTCCCCAAACTCATTTCGATATTGGCGGCATATTTCCTAACTTTTGCTGCTGACGATTTTGTTTGTTTAGATATTTTCATTCGACCAAATTTTTCATGCTATACAATTTCAAAAAGGGCGTGTGTAGAGAGAGTGTAACGATTTTATTGAACTACGTAATTGTGTTGTAATCATGCATTTTGTTTTAACAATGAGAACTAAGAATTGGAATTTTTTCACGTGTATTTTCGTATACACAATTGTATTGCGACTTGTGTGCAACAGATTTTGAAACTTTTGTGAAATTCTACGTAACTTTGAGTAGAAAGACTTTTTTCGAATTGTGTTAAACAACATACTACCAGTATAAATTGTTGACAGATGCCCGAAAATTCAGAAAAGATCAAGAAAGAATTAAATCTTTTGTTCTTTTTTTTTAGAAGTTTTTTACGAGAGACGGTTTTGACAAATTTTGACTCTACTGATAATCTTGATTTTATTTTGCCCAATAAACCCTATCAAAACAACTCCTGAGCAACCAAAATTAATTTTAGTATAAGTTTGATTAAGTATAATAACCTAGTGGGCACAAAACGTCTAAAAAACGACTAAAACAAATATTGGTCTACATCAGAGTTGTAAGGCGGGCCGGGCTTTTTGGGTCGGGTTCCGATTCGGACCGGGTTCGAGTTCGGGTCGGGTACGGGTCGGGTTCGGGCCGAAAGCTGACAGAAATTTCGGGCTTGAGATGTACTTTTTGTCGTAGGTGCACAAAAATAAAA
This sequence comes from Trididemnum nubilum, assembly GCA_963965965.1. Lineage (NCBI taxonomy): Eukaryota > Metazoa > Chordata > Ascidiacea > Aplousobranchia > Didemnidae > Trididemnum > Trididemnum nubilum. The sequence continues at coordinate 51,125,464 of OZ014469.1, forward strand.
TCAAAATAACTTGGCAAAATTGCTAAATTTTTCAGACATAACTTTAGTTTTTTTCGGGCATGATTTGGACTTCAGATTAGTTTTCGGGGCGGACCGGGGGCGGGCCGGGTTCGGGCTTGAACTAGTCGGCCCGTTTACAACTCTGGTCTAAATGTTATCTATTTTGCAAAATGCACGAAGTTGAATAGACGTCTTTACAAAGACGTCGAGTATACGCAAAATTAAACAACGTGTCAAGGTTTAAAAGTTACGTTTATTCGACTTTTTTGCAAAGACGTTTTTCAACTATATTCATTTTTGCAAAATAGACAACGTTTAGACAAAAATTAAACCATCTAAATTACGTCTTCTGCATAAATCTAGATCGCCTTTTAAACGTCTATTAGTCTGACTTTGAGCTCACAGGGAAAGCCTAAAGAAAAACTTCACTTTGTTGACTTTAGCTGGCCCTACGTAATGTAAGCATTAGGCAATATCGTTGATGTAAGCAAACTAACTGCAAAAGCATTACATTGAAAAAGGTAAACATTTTACCGGTAATAAGTACATTTACTCTATAAGCGAGTTGATGTTACAAACAAATCTGTTGTAGACAAACGCTAATGTACGATTACAGAGCCATTAATTTTTTAACCTAAGACTCGTTCGTTATAAAACATTAGTACGTACCAACTTGAACAAATTATTGTACAACAAAATTATTTTCGGTCAATCAATTGATTTCATTTTTATGCTTTTGGTTTCAATATGCTTAGGCATCAAATTTTCTAAACGTTTTTGCATTTTCCTGTAGAAATCAGCTTACTGAATGAAGACCAGTGGAATTTTGAAATAAGACTATGTTAAATCATTAACCCCTTACAGGTCAACTACTATTATAACGCAACATTATGTACCAATCAATTCTTTTTAACTACGGCATAATTAAAACATCGTGCTCGCAATTTCAGAATAAGCTTAGTAAGAATCTTCATCATTTTGCCTCTCGAACTCCTGTAAACCAAAAATCAATAACAGTGCATAAACTGCTATTTTGTCTGCTGCTTATGACCAGAGCCGCCGAGAGGGAAGAAGGGGGGGACAATGATTCCGGGGCCCTTGGATTTTAGGGGCCAATCAGGGAGCCCATGAGGTTTAGGGATCCGATTGACTTGAAGGGGCCCATGAGAGGGCCCACTGGGCTTCATAGGGCCCATCGAAATGGAAAAGACCGAAGAACTTTTTTTTGTCTTTTTTTTTTCTTTTTCGAGATCATTTGAAAATCCGGAGAAAATTGTGCCATTTCGCTGCGAAAACCTTTTTTTGTTTTTATTTTTGGAGATCACTTGAAAATCCGGAGAAAATTGTGCCATTTCGCTGCGAAAACCTTTTTTTGTTTTTATTTTTGGAGATCACTTGAAAATCCGAAGAAAATTGTGCCATTTTGGCCGCTAAGACCTTTTTTTTATTTTTGGAGATCACTTGAAATCCGGAGAAAATTGTGCCATTTTCCTTGCTTCTTTTGGACTGCACAAAACCAGAGATGTGTAATATTTTAGCTGTCCCCGGGCCCACCCTTGGCTCTCGGCGCCCCAGCTTATGACGAACCTACCTGCTATGGTAACTAATTGACGCATATATGCAATTTATTACACAATTTATTTTTGCATACATTTCACAGCATATTCTATTGTATAGCAAAAAATCGACAGTTTCTGTTTAACTACATTTTGATTGAAGTAAAATCTAGTATTTTCAATATTTTGGATATTTAAAACACCAATAACAATAAAAAAAATAAATGGATCACTCTTCATAAACAATTCACAAAGTGTTTTAAAGCACGTATTAGAGAGCAAAGTTACCAGCCCGATAACCCCTGATGTTGGTGAAACTGTCTTTGGGATTTTAAATTTTGAAATTTTCTATAAAGTGTCGAGTTTTTATGGCAATAATAATTGTTACTAGCAAGAAAACTAAGCGTCTCGAAAGTGAAGTCTTCAACTCATGATAGCAATACATTTACGACATTTTTTTTTTGTTATGCTCTGAAATTTTGAGAAATATTTTTTGTAACTATGCAGTTTAGCAGTTATTGCTTTAACTTTAGCAGTTAAAAAAATTAAAGTTTCAGAAAAACTAACCAGAAATATATAAATACAGTTTAATGTGCATTGAAAAATCTAAAATTTATTTACAACAAAAGCCAAATAAAGTAAGTTGTAAACACAATTGAAAAAATAAATCATTAATTGGCTTTGAATCTGTACGCTGTAAACGCACATTCGAACATTGATCTGCACTACTTTACATTTATTTATTGTTGTTAGGTCTACACAAATAGCCACTTCAGAGCTAATTCCGACTATTAAAAAATAATAATAACTTGATAAAAAAAGGTATGAATAAGCAAATGAACTACAAAAGGACATATAGGATGCACATTTAAAATGAAACAATGCCATCAGTACAAAGTTGCTGATACATTGTCAAAAAATTCAATATCAATATTTTAGCTAAATTTTTAGTAGCAGCGGTATTATGAAACCGACACCAGTTTAGCGTTTCCTTGTGAAATGTTGAGATCGATTTCAATAAAACCGTACGTGCGTCCTCATTAGTTTTTTGGTTTCGTTTTATGTTAAAAACTCCTGGTCAACTTTAAAACTTTAAAGCTCCAATTTTTTTTCGAAAGACGTTATTTATGTCTTGAAGCGCAATAGTATATTTGACGGAATCAATTTCATGTTTCGTTTTTAGTTGAAATATTTGGAGGCGCGTGGCAGCAAGAGTGGTGATGGCGGCTTCATTGCAATCTCATCATGTATAAGCAAGATTGAGGAGCTTAGGATCGGAAACGAGGATGACGCCAACCTAACAATGAAAGGAATCACAGCATTATCGAATGCTGTAGCAAACTCCGCCACGAAGGTAAGGGTTATTACTTTTATATTGCAGGATGTAACAGTAGATTATTCGATTGCTTTTTTGGACCTGATTTCTGCATTAGCATTCAGATAAGCTATCAAAATCTTTTCCGAGTTTATTTCAAAAGCACGAATAAGTTTACTAGAAAACAAAAATAAATCGTATCTAATAATAATCTTTTTTATCAGAAGTGTAGGCCTAGCAGGAGATTGCTTTGAAGGGTCGAAATAAGGCGTTCGTTTGAATATTAAAAATAATATCCACCTATTCGCCCATCTGACATAAAAATACTGTTGACGATGATGTTTCACACTTTTGATTTTTCGAATACTGTAGTTAATTTGGTCATACATTAAAAAATGTAGCATTATCAAGTAATAATTGCTTGCACCAATGCGAATCCAATTTATAGTAATCAAAATAAAAAATTTTGAAAATTAAGTCTAAAGGCCTGTTTACACTGTGCGTAAAATCGTGAGCGTACTAGCATATTTTTAGTTCATTTACGGATTTCCAAGCGTTCGGGATAGTAGTCTTTTTATCGCATCTGCCGAATACCAAAATTATTGTGGTTTTACAGACCGTAATTATTGAAAATCAAGAACATGCAATAACCTTTTGAAATTTTGTTTGTAGTTGTGAACCTTGGCAAATCTTTCTGGTAAAAAACCTTTATAAGGCGAAAATCTAATCTGTTAAACTTTGAGAACAGAAAATCGTGAAAAAAGTCAAATTTAGAGAAGTTAGTCTTACAATTTGTTAAATTTTTTTGAGAGAAAATCAAGAAAAAAATTTCCAACCTGAATGCCCATTCAAAAGACATGTCTTTACTGCAGCGCAAAACATACGCAAAATACTGTATGCATGAAAGCAACTCGACAGGACTAGCTATTCAGTCATCCATGCTCGTGGTACAGCACGTTGCAAAAAATGACCAAGAAGGACAGCAAAAGTTCCTTAGCTTTCGGTAACTGAGTTATTTGCAAATTGTCAAGCAGCAAACGCTAAACTGTCATTAGTATTGGCAGGAAAACGTGTAACGTGCCCTCAGCAACTACTTGGGATACTACCGCAAAGACGTTTTTGAATATGTCGTGACCCAGATTAGAGAGCTGGGTAACGCGCGCACATGCGGCTTTGTGAAATGTATTGTGGTACCGATATTGAAGTTTTTCAACCTCTCTTATATTATTAAGCCCCAAATTTAAATGGTGTAAGTAGCTCAGTTCCCTTCTCACGTTATTGGTTATGAAAAACTTTTCAAGACAGCAAAATACTTGCATATGGGCTAAAAAATATGAAATGTGCACCACCCCTACCCTCAAGCTGAATAAAATGATGCTAAAATGCCGGATAGCGAAACCCTTTTCTGTGTGTACGCTCCATTTTAATCTAAAAGCGTTAATTTTAACGTTTTTTTGCACTTTTTTCATTATGCCATGGCCCAGGGGGCTGCATGGCATAAGACCGCTTGTCTACGCTACTGCTGCGTAGTAACGTGTATTTTTAAGACTGCAAAATAAAAAATCACTGCGAAAATTTTGTGATTACACATACCATAAGATATCATAATCCTTTTTAATATAGCAACGATACTTAGCAAGAAGACATAATAAATTACATTTCGCATATCATGTTTAAAAGTTTTATTATTATACTTTGTTTAAGAAGCATTATCATGTTTTCTCCTGTCTACCATTCAAAGAATATTATTTTGCCACGGTGAGAAGACTTAGTTTATATGTTGGAATGATAAACTTTATTTATGTTAATCAGCAAATGCTAGATTTTATCAAAATAATATGTCTCTAAATTTCTTTTGAAATGGGCAAAGCCTCAAAATTTTTGAGAAATTCTTCAAAATCTTAGGAGTGAAACAGCGAATTAGGTTGGAAAGTAAGTTGGTTGGCTGCATGGTTCATCTTTGAATTGAAAGAAGTGGGGGCTAGTCCCAGATCTAGTGAGCCACAAACTTTTTAAATTTTTTTTTTTTTTGTCAATGCTGGTTTCTTGTACTAAAAGTTTTCTGATATTTTTTACAAAAAACTGGACCACATTCGAGTTTTTGATGTTTAATATGAAAGGACGAAGCGGAAGTGGAAGCGGTACCCTTTTACCGTTTCTGCTTCATCAAAAATTTGCTGCTACCGGTCTACCACTGCTTCCGCATTCTCATCTTTGAGATGATGTTTCTGGCTCCTTTTTTAATCCTTTATTGTTTTAAAACGTTTCAACTATTGCTTTAAGAGAATTTCTTTAAACAAGTTTGCGCCCAACGTTAACAATAATTTCAAATCGCTAAAGCTGTACCTCCATTTAAAAATGCAAGAGGTTTCATTGTATTATACCGGTCCTTTGATGATGGAATCAACTTCGACTACTGATTTAGGGTTGCACGATAATTAGTACTTTTTATATGGAGCGCAGCGCATTCATGAAAATGTGTTGAGAACAATTTATCTACATTGTTTATGCAACTGAGCTGTCAACGAGCAGAGAAATTTTTTGATTTATCCGACTCGAATCCAAATATTTAATTAAAACTTGAGTTTTAGGCTTAAAACAGACTTAAAACTAGTTTGCAAAAAAATAAGCAAAAACGAATGCTGCGTATATGCAGTAGTGCTGAAAAATTTTACGCAGATGCTCGAAAAAATTTGAAATAATTTTTTCAGTTCTCAGGCCAAACAAACATTCAAGAATCGATTTATATGTTTTTTAAATTAATTAGTATTATCATTTACAGGTTTCAAACAAAATTGGTCAAAATTTGGTTAAAAATTTGAGTCTCTTTACTCACAACTCTGTGCTTCCAAGACTGCTAGTCTGGTCTGGGATGATTATATGGCTGCTGGAAACAATAAGATATACAGTGTGAAAAATTTATATTTTACAATGCAAAGTGATAACTATTTTTTATTCATGGATATGAATTAAAGATTTTCTGCGTCTGTTGCACCATATACCATATAAAAAGCAGTTTTGGAGTTCTGTTTTCGATTCTTTTTGCGCAAGGCTACAGCACCACCACGACGGTTAAACTGCTCGGCCATCATTGGCGTTGAATTTCTTTTTTATACGTTTTGATTCAAATTACTTGAATATTCTCAGCAATTAATGTTTTTCGATCTGTTATTCTTGTGAACGCGGCGACTTGTTCCAACTTCGGAATTAAACCGGAAGCCAGCGTCTATTGATCGCTAACCCTATTCTTTAACTACAGTACGTCTATACGAAGTGGTTTACACAGTTCGTAAAATCGTGTGCGTATACATAAGCGTCATTTGTCTAAAAAAGCAAATTCCATGAGAGCGAGGATTTTTTGGTCTTGGTTTTAGAGATGGTTTTTGAAAGCGTTTTCTCCTGTAAGCGGGTGCAGTGCGGCATTTGTGTTCTTTTGACGAGTCAGAACGTCCAGCGCTCAGTCACAACTTTAAGTACCAGTATTGTTAGTGGCATTGCAATTTTTTGCGATGACAACCTTTCGCATAATTGCGTGTTTTTTCCGGCACTGCACTGACTTGACACTAAAAACAGATGTCGCAAATTCGTTTAGTACTAGTCATCAAATTAATGTAGTGAACAACGCAACAATGTAGTTGCAGTGCTATAGTGTCGTTAAAGCTTAATTTACTTGGTATCTCTGCTACACTCTTTTTTATAAAAAGCAGTAAATTTTGAGTTGAGGCTTGCTGTTTTCAATTTCTCCCAATTTTCAATCTACGCTAAAAACAGATGTAAATTTGTCCAATATTATCCCAGGCTACCACACACGGTGGAGACTTCACAATGTCCCTTTAATGCTGAACGTCAAGCAGGGAAGCTATGAATATCAATTTTTAAAGTCTTTGGTTCGACTTCACTGGGAATCAAAACCATGTCTATCGTTTCACTTGCAAACGCTCAATCCACTCGATTACTCGACCTTTTTACATGAGGCTTGGCAATGGTGTTCATGAAAAAAAACAATGCTATTTCGTCCGAAACGATATCACGGTTGTTGCGAACACTGTAATACTATTTCATAAGGTAATGCTATTCGTGATTTAATCTTTTGTAGAGCAATAACCAATATTTATGACAAATCGTGTTGAAAGATTTCATCAACAACATTGCAAAACTGATCGGAAATTGTTTTGTTAGTGTCGTGAAATGCATTTGAATTTTAAATTTCAAATTTTAGAATAATAAAGAATTTGTCGTAGATTCCAAGTAATTGAATATCGGATTTAAATTTTGTAATAAACATACTCGATAAAATACTTATAGCAGTGAAAATTATCTCTTCATAGAAATACAATTCTTTTTTAATCATATTTACAACTTTTCAGTAGCTTTCATTCGAGTGCTTACCCATTGTTTAAAATGCAGCTCCTAAGGTTAAGAAATCAGACAAAGCAAACAGTCTGAAATAAACACCAAAAATGTGAACACTTAACACGTTGGTTTAAGGTTATTGATGACAAACAATAACGTACAAGGGTCAAAATCAACTTTTTTAACTACTTGCCTTTCGGGCAAGTGATATCTAGTGTCTACTTGCCCGAAAAAAAATAAGCGCTTTAAGTTTTGATGCTGTTTACCTTTGAAAAAAAATTGTAGATGTACTTTCTTGGCAAAAACACTAATAATTTTTTCATAGTACGTGTAACCTATTTCAAGAACCAAGTTTTTGCGCGCGATTGTTATGTTAAGGTAACGCAATAATTAACTTTTTCCAAATGCTTAACGCAAAAATTGATTTTTGCTTGCAATGCTCTTCATAATAATCATGACAAAAAAATTGCAAAATTCTTGACGTTGTCTTCATCCAGCGGAGGATATAGTTGTACTGGTGATAATTGAAACAGCAGTTAACGCAGCAAGCGTGGCAAAACTTTTCTTAGAAACCGTAGCAATTTGTGCCAAAAAGTTGCTTAGCTCGTCTGAGTGTCGAAAATTTGCGTGCGATTGAAAAGTGTTAACTGCAATTAAACAAAGTGTTCATTGTGATGATTGCATAGTGCCCAAACAAAACAAGCAACAGCCTTCTCTACTAATGTATTATTTTATTGCAACAAAAGCGGACCTAAATTGCGTTTCTAAATAACCTTGTTCTTTCATTTTGTTAGCTTGCTCATCATGCAAGTTAACCGAAAAATAACTTGCCCGAGGCGATTTTAGTTTGCATCGGGCAAGCGTTATTATTTTCGACCCCGGACGTATCAAAATTGCATAGTAGCAGAATCGGCATTAATACGGGTGCACGACTTTTCCGTGCGCAAGTTTCAGCGCTGACTTTTTCGGCCTAACCCTACTTCTAAACCTAACCCAAAACAGTCCACAAACCCTAACGCCCTAATCCGAAGAAGATCGCACCGATAAAGTCCGAGCCGACAAGAAGTATTCCTTTAATACAGTTTGCTACTACACTTACTTATAAAGCGTTTGTTCGCAAGGTAACGTTCTATAATGGGACAAAAGCAAAAAACTACTGTTTTAATCTACAACTCCATATTGCAATATTTATACAAGTTTACAATCAGTCAAAGAGATTACGGTAGCGTTATTGTCAATTTCGATAGCACTGTAACTGCATGCCCTCTACAGAGAAACTAACCGCTCTGTTACTGCCTGCTTTAATAGTTCTGTTACTGTCTCTTGTGTAAAGGAGTCATTATTCTCCTTTTGCCGCTTGCTCCTCCCACCAAATCAATCTCCAGTCAGGGATAAAACGGTTCCAACGGTACCGTACAAAACGTGGAGGGCCAGTGCTTGCGGTTTGTGTAAACCAAGCACTCTGCAAACACATAAATATACAGTGTAACGTAACACAATCGTAAGTTTTATTTGCTAATTTTTGTCAGCTGTGATGCTTATAGGAAACATTTGTTTTCCACAGCTCATTGTGTAGGCTATTTTTGCAGTTCTACCCGATATTCATTACATTTAATAACGATAGACAACAGTAGCAGAACTGCATCTATTCTTTCGCACTGCCCGTAAATGCCGAGTGTCAATTAGGATAGCTGCAATTGCACAGTAGTGTTTCTGGAGTCATTACCTGACCAAGGGTTGAATTTGAGTATATCAATCACAAAATCGATACTCTAACCCTTGCTCCATTCGGGGTAGAATAGTAAAGCTGCCCACCCAGCAGGTCGCAGGAGGCGACCAAAGGTTATCGATCAGCAGTGGCCGCTTGTGTGGTAATGGGGTTTCTATAGTCTATTGACAGTGGCGTAGCGTGACACTTCAGACAAGGCATGCAATTATGATGACGTCATCAGCTTTGATGACGTCATTAACTATCAGGTAGTAAAACAAAAAACCAACTTACACAAATAAATGTCTAGTATTGCAACTATAGGCCTCCCCTTCCCAATACACATTAGTGTATAATGTACATTCACTGTCCAAGTACAAAACTTTCTTGTGTTACTATAGACAGTGACAGGTCTAGTATCAGTATCAGTAGTTTATTCTTTCAGCATGCACAAAAAGAGGCACACAATGACATCTACAAGAGCTGAACAATACAAAACCACAGTCTATGCATACTGTGGATGAAGCGAAGGAGCAGTGCTCATCAAGTCAGCTTTACCCACACTCCCACTTCATACTTCAATTCTAAAGCAAATGGCAATAAGAAAAACGCAAGCAAAAACAAGCCAAAAAACAACAACAACAAGGCACCGGGTAATAAAAATAGTAGTCAACTGCTGCAAAAAAAAGCACCATATACAAGTTCAAATAAGACAATGAATACATTGTTACATGCAGTAAGTCATAACTATGTAAGAGTCAGTCCACTGATAATTCAACGGTAATCATACTCTCCTTTTATGGCAACAAACTTAAAATATAATTCAAGTGGTACAGAGTATTAAATTTAATTTAGGGAGCACACCCACAAACTTTAAAAGGAACAGACTTTATTTACTGTTAACCTTCTATCCAAATTTTCTCACTAACATACAAAAAACAAAACAAAAAAAATCTCCTTATGCGCTAGCAGTTTTATATGCGCCAGTAGCCGGTACTATTCTGGGGTAACACTAACTGTAAAGTAGGTTTAATAACATTGAAGTAAAAACATTAATTGCAGAACTAAGCGAAGCCAACTTGTTGAATTGCAAATACATAATCTACTTTCATAGCCTCTTCCTCATGTCATTATAGCATATCGTAGCCTGGCAATAGCCAGCGATGCTATACAATATTAAGCAGGCTGGTGGGCTCAAGGTTAGTCCAATGCATGCATGGTTAGGCCTGGCCTTGTTTAGTTTATTTAACAAGCAGTAAAGCACAAGCAAAGTATCTAAACAACCAACCGATAATTTATTGATAGTCTTAAAAACTTTTTTCAAACCTAGTGCAAATTATACAACTAGCCCTAGGCCTACTAAGTACAAACTAAACCAACTACCAGTTACTCTCTGTTCAAATGGATTTCACATTTTACTTTCACTCTTTTTAGCTGAATCTCTCCTTCAATGGGATGGTTAGCTCACGCAACACCTTTCAAAGCTAATTTGGTGATGGTAACAGAAAAAAAGTTAAGAAAAAGTTCCAACACAATATGCAAAACATCATACGCAATAACCAGAAGGTCAGCTATAAACCAAAAGTATTCAAAGGCAAGAGTCATGAATACACATATTAGAACTTAGTCATAAAATACGCAAATTAGAATCCCACTGATCAAAAGCATAAGAATTAGACAAATTCACATTATCAAAACTTAAAAAGCTATTGAATTAGGTCAAAGATATAGCTTAGCACTGGTGTCTCAAGTAACTTAAAACTATCAAGAATAATTGAATTATACCTGCTTTACAACCCCACTGCGGTCAAAGCAAACTCTGGTCCAAGGAATTAATTATCACTGAAGGCAGAAATGTAGCAGGCAATCTAAAACAGTTAAAGACATGCAAACTGAGGTCTAGAACTTGATGATTACAATACAGTCATAAAGTTGCAGAATTACTTCCAGTTGCGGTAAAATAACAGTTTTGCAATTAACCAGCAAGTAGTAAATCAGTACTGAAATACAGTCAACATTAAATTCAGCAGTTCAGAGTTTGGGACAGCTGCATCAATAAATATGGCACAATAAGTCAATAAATGCGTTTTAATACAATGATAACTATTTAGGCTACCCATTTTTACATCAGCATAAATAAAATTATCACAATTTATCTTACCAACTGTTGCTGGCCTTATGTCAGAAGCAGAAGAAACTAAAGATGAGCTTGACACTTTGACATGTTCCCAAAAGACATCTGCAAATGGTACCGATAAGCAGGGTTCTGCTTAAGTATCACTAACAAACAACTTAACACAAAATATAAATAGTATTATTAAATGCATAAAGCACTACTCTGCAGCAGTTCATGAGTCAAATACGGTAAAGACCACTACCATATCTACAAAAGATAAACAGCAACTCCAAGATTTCAACTGCAAATAATCAGCATCAAACAAGTCAAGCAAAGGTAAGGCAAGCATTATGTCCCATTAAATAACTCAGGTTATCAACAAATATTTCACAACATTAAGTGTCATCAGTTAGCAGCAAGATCAAACACAGTCATTTATACCTCATACCAGTCATAGGCTATTGGGCTATCACCATTACTGTACAATGTACATAGCCTACCTGCACGATAATTTACCAGTCTAACACACACTAACTAGCATTATAAGGCAAAGATTACGTACTCAAATTTAAGGTTGTCTTTCAATTGAACTGAAGAACTAATAATCCAAAATTACACTAGGCTACCGCAAACACCAGTTGTCTTGCTTTCACAAAAAGAAAATATTTTTATACACTCTACGCAGCTAATAGCAACAGGGTTGCCATTAATAATCACAAACACTGGTAAGCAAATACCGCAAAACTCTTATAGCTCAACATTTAGCCTAAGTAGCGCGAACATTACCATATCAATAACTCACTCTGACTTACATTACTTAATGCCAATTCCTACCGGCTTGGTTTCGCCCCCTAGTTATTTGCTTTTTTCAAATTGCTAAATCACATAAAATAAATGGCAACACGCATGCAATTTTTAAATTTGCATGCCTTGGTCCTTAGCTTGTGGCCTGTCTTAAGCTAATTTACTGTTACGAATCTAAAATCAAAATAGAGACTATATTTTACGAAAACAGGATGCTAGACGTATAAAAGAGCTTTTGAAGCAAACAATGCGCCAATCAAAGTTTTCAAACCTGTTTGATTTTGTTCGTAATCGTATCGAAACACAGCGATCTTCTGAGCCGTTGAATGCAATTTAAAAATTGCATGCGTGTTGCCATTATTTTTTGTAATTTAACGATATGCTGAAAACAGGCCAAAACTGAAATCAATGAATTAAGCAAGACTATGTATTGCTACTTCGACTTGAAAGTGAATGCCTGTAAGTGTGGCAACTTAGTTTGATTTTGTTTTAAATTTTTACATGTACTAGTTTAAATTATTATTTTCTTTTTTGGCTAAATGACTAGGCATGCAATGCATGCCTTGCATGCATGGAGAATACGCCCCTGTCTATTGAGCTGAACGAAAATGGTCCTTTTATATCTCTCAGGTTTTCCAGCATTACTGGGGTTCTGTGGTTAGCATTTTTATTGTACCATGCTCTCATTCATAGGAAAAAGTCTGGCAACTCCAACCAACCAGACCAGGCCTGGCGCAAGAGTAGCGGGTTTGGGAGCATGAAAAATTTAAATGGGGAACATGATTTGTGAACGAATAGACGGACGTTTTATCAAGAATAATTACTACAGTATCGTAAGAGTAGTTATTGTTTTGGTCATCTAAAAGGGCCTTGAGCTTGTCAAATTTGGCTACACATTTGCTGAACCCAACCTGGACCACTTCTGGCTACGGCCTTCTGTACAACACGTCACCTTTGGAAAGCCACTTTGGGTGTTTACGAATGCGGGTGTGGTAATAATAAAATCATAAACTTGTGTCTTGCTGTCAAGTTACTTCATGTTTAGTCACAATTTTAAGTACCACTTTTTTAGCCGTTTGTGGCTTTGTGATATTTTCACTCATGTGACTATGCTTTGTGTAATTACATGTCTATTTTGATGCAGCATTGACTTATTATTTTAGCTTTTTATTTTCTATTAATTGGGTCTTTCTGATTAAATATTTTAAGGGCTACAATAGGGACAATCTTGGCTTTTTTCTGGGAGGGCGCTTTAAAACTACAATCAGAGAGCATGAAAACATCAATCAAAATTTTAAATGCTACTTTTGCTAAAATGTTATGCATACAAAAATAAAATCGTATTTGAACATTCTCAGCATTATAATTTATTATGTAAGCAAAATTCGCCATGCAAAGTGTCTTTTTTCCTCATTTCCAGATTTGCAAAGCAATGAAGCGAAACTCTGTGGAAGAACAACTTTTTTCGGTTTTATTTTAACTCAAATAGTCGCTCATCTCAATTGTTGTCACCAGGAATATAAATTAAATGAACTTTATTAGTTCAACTGGTGGGGCAGAAAACTTTTTATGCCAACGTTTCGATAGGCTATGCTCAAAGCATGTACTACCTATCTTCGTCATTCTATCATTACCTATCATTCTAGCTGGTTAGAATGCAAAGTTGAAAAACAAGCAACGATAGATGCGAAAAATTACGTCACAAGTCAATCATACGTTAACGCAAAAATTATAACAAATTGGAAGCGAAGAACTGACAGATTGGCGGAGCGTGAAAAACAATAATATTACGTCATGTGGTTTGAAGTAGAGTTGCCAAATAAATGCTAGGGAACTTGTCATTTTGCTTATCATTCATAGTGTTGGGAATTTGGTTAATGAAATGCGACTCGATAAAACGGCGTTTTGTGAAGTCAAGTTGAAAATCTAGAATTTTAGCGTTGGTCCAATCCATGTTCGTTGTCAAAAACATGCTTAGTTAGTGCTGACTTATCGAATCGTAGATGCCGAATGTCTGCTAAGTGTTCTTTTTTGCGAATGGAAAAACTGCGTTTTGTTTCGCCAATGTACGAGAAGTCGCAGTCATGGCATGGAATTTGATATACTGCTCCTTGTCGCAAATTAGGGTCCACTGAGTCTTTGTGATGAGCAAATTTCTTGCCAATGGTGTTGCACGGTTTTAATACGGTTTTAACATTATGGTTAGACAAACAACGCCGTATTTTTTCTGTCAATCCGGGGTAGTATGGTATAATGGAAAAGCCTTTGAATTGTTGTTCTGTGTGGTTTGAAGGTTTCTTGATGAGGGTCGTGTTTGGGTACAAGTTCAATTTTAAAGTATCTTTTACGTGCTTGATTTCATCTTGACGGTTTTTCGTGGTAGAGCAAAGAGCATTGGCCCGGTCAATTAGTGATCGTACAACGGATTGTTTGTGTTCCAGAGGATGGTCAGATCGAAAGTTTAAATATCGGTTGCTGTTGGTTGGTTTTCGGTTGACTGATATGGAGAATTTGCCATGTTGATTTCGTCGAACCAATGTGTCTAAAAAAGGGAGTGTGTGGTCGGCTTCTTTTTCGATTGTGAATTTGATTGAGTTTTCAATCGTATTTAAATGATCCAAAAAATCTTCAACCGAGTTTTTGTGGATTATGATGAAGGTGTCATCTACATAGCGTTTCCAGACTTTTGGTGGCGACTGGAATGTCGACAGGGCTCTTTTTTCAACATCTTCCATGATTAGGTTGGCTATCACAATGGAAACGGGGGAGCCCATTGCCGTGCCAAAAATTTGTTTGTAGTGTTTTCCTCGAAAGGTTAAGTTGGTAGCATTTAAGCAAATTTGAAGGCCTTTGCAAAGTTGAAAAACAAGCATCTATCGTTGCTTGTTTTTCAACTTTGCATTCTAGCCCTGACGAAGATAGGTAGTACATGCTTTGAGCATAGCCTATCGAAACGTTGGCATAAAAAGTTTTCTGCACCACCAGTTGAACTAATAAACTTCATTTAACAAATAGTCGCTGTTGTAACACTTTTTCTGAAGTTATCGTTCTGGAAACCCAAGCCAGATGACAAGTATAACATTAATATTAATACTAGAAAAAATTTGCTCGCTACACGCACACAAAAATACAACATTGAAATTATTTAGTCAACGAAGATACTTTGTTATTTCAACCTGGTTTGCTAGGGCCAGGGGAAAGCGTATCTGCATATGATTTTTTTCTGACGTGAGGTAGATTCAGCATAATTTTGATGCTATGTTTTCTATTTCGTGGAATTTGTAATTGCCTTATATAAAGGTGGCTTGCTTGACAGTTAGACTGAGAATTGAACAGTTACACTCTGGCTCTGATGTTTGCTATGCGAGAGATGAGCACGTGAGCTTATTGACCAACAATCTTCTTTACACGTGAGGCATATTTGCAGTAGCGTTATAGGAGGCGGGGGTCTCGGAGGCTCCGTCCCCTCGGTCCACGACTACTGACTGCAGCAAACTGACCGCGAAACAACTGGCTGCTGAACAAACTCAACCACAAACCAACTGACTGCAGAACCAAATGACCGCCAAAGGTGCTAATAGCGCTTATCGCGCTGAAAACAATAGGAGTTAGAGCGTTAATCTATGAGAGCAAAACAACATCAAAAAAATAATAATAATCAAGTTTTCAAAAAATTAAAAATAATAGGTACGCCATTGAACTAAAATAATTGATGTTTTTTTTATTTATATTTTTCGATTCGCACTGTTTTCTTTCTTTTGGGTTGCAAGCGGCAAGTAAAGAAATACAATAAATACAAAATATGGAAATCATGATTTGCCTCGGAATTAAAATAAGTGTTCGTTTTTTACGATATGCGCATTTTTTTGTGTATTTTTCATTTCGAACGGCAAGTATGGAAAATACAAAATATGAATATCATAAGTTGCGTCAAAATTGTTGTTATTTTTTTTTTTTCTTACGTACGGCTAGTATAAAAAGTCAATCAGTGCAAAATATGGAAATCATAACTCGTCTTGGCATAAAATTATTGCTATTTTTTACGATTTCAGTGGCTTTTACCGATTACGCGTACTTGCGCAACAAAAATGCAATTATTATTTGACTGCATGCACTTTGCTTTTTTTCTTTTCCTGCATTTGCATTGAAAAATATTACAGGCGTATTTCTGCAGGTAAATACGCGTGATCGGTAAAAGCCGCCTAAAGCGGCTTTCAGCTAGCGTGTCTCAAAAGCATGAAGTAAATCGCTTGTGAGATAAAAGCATAAAATAAATGGTCTCCAGTGGCTCGGTGCTCCGCCCACAAGCCTCCGTAAGTAAACACTTTAGTTGCGCTAGCTTGCTCAACAGCCTGATCAATGGGAAAGTTTTCATGCAAGAAAATTTTGCTTCAGATTCAAGCCCTCTTTCTCTTAGCAAAATCGTTGTGCGTTTGACGCCTGATCACTAGCCTATGGATAGCTTCAAATCTGTAGAGCAACCTTTTATGCTATAAAAGCCTAGCATAAATTTTTAATCGAATTCGCAGCCTGAAGCCTTTTACAATATGCCTAGGTATACAGTATTATTACTTTGGCTTTAAGCTTCTGATTTTTAAGGGTTATGCTATGCTTGCTTACTATGACAAAACCTGAAACGAGCAATGGAATATCTGTTTTTACTTTTCTTGATTAATTCTCCCTAAAGTTGCTTCCTTCCAATTTCATACATCTTTTTTAAAAACAGCCTTTTTTTGAAAAATTCTGTAACTAATCGTAAAAAAGTTGTGTCCCTTGGTGGTATTCAAACCTATAAACACAAACCAGAGCAAAGGCAAATTATGTGCCAATTGAATTAACCACTCGTACAGGGGTGCCGATACCCGAGGGGGGTGTGGAGGATATATCCCCTCCAAGAAGTTAAATATGATCTTCACCTGCATCCTCTCCAATAATTTGACTCTGGTGTGCATCTGAGCGCAGGTCTGTACTTGAATTCGGGGAAAAAAAGTGTTCCATTTCTGGTGAAGATCTTTTTTTTTTCTTTGGTCTTCACCTGAATTCGGGAAAAAAAAGGGTTCCATTCCTGGTACAGACCTTTTTTTTTGGTCTTCGCTTAATTTGCTCACCTGAAAAAAGTCTTGGTCAAGGTTCATCTCCCCTAATGTTGAAAATAGGGCAAAATTGGGGTAAAATTGCATATTATCCCCCCCCCATTGCTCAACAAAGATTTGCACCACTACACTCGTTTATTAAAATTACCTCCAATTAATACGCAATCGTGTATTTTAAATGTTTGCAACAGCAAAGAATATTTACAAACGCACATATAGCATCTTGCAATGAATTGTGGTTGATTTGTTTGTGGTTCGCTTAACAACTAAAACTTAGAAATGCCTAGTTTGCGATTTGCCAAGAGAGCAACTATACTTTATCTCAAAAATCAAAACATCGACTGAGTTGCTTCCGTAGAATTTAGTCAATTTGCTCGCAAAAATGCGGTATTAGTTGGCTACTATAGTAACCTTTCATTGCCAAACAGATGGGCTCCGCCAACTCGTAACACGCTTGGGCGTATTACAGCGAGAGCAAATGATGAACTAAACACTTAAAAAAAACGTCGTTTAATCAAGAACTTTGGACCTGGATTTAGAAACTTTGTAAAAATTTCCAAACAAAAGATCACAAAAATGATTGCAAAAGAAGTTTATTACGTACGTGTAAACATAAAATGTTTTGATTTTGATGGGAACCGACCCCGCATTGAATGTTTTCAAGGCAAGTAACATCACCACTTCACTAAGCAACCTTGGGACCGTACAATGTAAAAACTTTTGTTTTTAAATGCCTGAAAAATACGCATACAGTGTCTGTAGTTTATTCTTTGCCTGGCGTAAAAAACACGCATGCGGATACACGCATGCTGAAATACGAATGTTCGGTAAATGGCAATATAAAACAAACCAGCAAGAGTAAAAATTTTATTCGCATTTGCGTATTTTTTATACGCATATTTGGTACGCAAACCGAATAAAAGGTACGCATATGTGTATCAAATTTTTACTCTTGCTGGTTTGTTTTATATTGCAATTTACCGAACATTCGTATTTCAGCATGCGTATATCGGCATGCGCATTTTTTACGCCAGGCAAAGAATAAAATGCGGACACTGTATGCGTATTTTTCAGGTATTTAAACACAAAATTTTTTGCGTTGTGACGTCACAAGGTTGCTTAGTGTAGTGGTTATGTTATTTGCCTTTAAAACGTTCTATGCGGGGTCGGTTCTCATCAAAACCAAAACATTTTATTTTTCCACGAATGTAATAAACTTTTTTTGCAATCATTTTTGTGATCTTTTGTTTGGAAATTTTTACAAAGTTTCTAAATCTAGATCTAAAGTTCTTGATTAATCGACGTTTTTTTTAAGTGTTTAGTTCATCATTTGTTCTCGCTGTAATACGCCCAAGCGTGTTACGAGTTGGCGGGGCCCATCTATTTGGCAATGAAAGGTTACTAGTAGTCAACTACTATGTAATTTTGCTAGCAAATTGACTAAATTCTACGGAAGCAACTCAGTCGATGTTTTGATTTTTGAGATAAAGTATAGTTGCTCTTTCGGCAAATCGCAAACTAGGCATTTCTAAGTTTTAGTTGTTCAGCGAATCAACCACAATTCATTGCAAGATGCTACATTTGCGTTTGTAAATATTCTTTGCTGTTGCAAATATTTAAAATACACAATTGTGCAATAGTTGGAAGTAGTTCGAGCAGGGCCTCAGAGAGAAAATTTTCCAGGGGGTACGAAGGTCGATACCGGCTCCCAAATCTTATTGCGCCCCCCAAGGCTTATCGGGGCCCATGCCGTTAAATCATTTTTTGTCGGATAGGGGTAGATCTTCATTTAAAAATGAGGGGATAACGATGTATCGCATAAAGTTAGGACCTATGAAAAACACAACTAGACAAAAATTGGTTTAAATCCAACTAGAGGGCCTGGGGGAGCTCTGTGAGCTCCCCGAGCGGGGTCCGGGGCAGAGCCCCGGAAGCTTCAGCATTTTTTATGTTTCTCGAGAGTAAAATACAGAATTTGACTAACATCCCAGCACTAAACTTCCTTAAATTGACAAGCAGAAAACGTGATATACAATGAAAGAAAGTATGTGAAATGGGGGATGATGATATTGACACAATATTATAAAATATAATGACTTTAATACTGCAAATCCAAATATTTTACAGTCAACCCTCGATTTAACGGACCTCGATTTAACGGACTTCGGATTTAACGGACTTCGGATTTTACCGTTCCGTAAGCATAGACTGCTGTACATGTAATTGTTACAAGCGAAAATCAATAGCCGACGAAACGAGAAATCGTGCCACGTTGTCGCAGAGACATAATGATTCCCCGTTTACTTGCATTGTGACATCACAAGACGTATCAGTCAGCTTGTTCAGCTTGTTTTGCTCATTGAGTTTTAGTGCTGTTATAATAACAAACATGCCTAAACAAGCCGAAAAACGTAAACGTGTAAACTTGTCTGTGACGCGTAAACTTGTCTGTTTTACAAGTAAAAGCTAAGATTTGCTGTTACAGATAAGCTATGTTAGCAGTTGAGGTGCACACAATTGTAACAGAGTGAGGAACACTGCGTTTTCGTTTAACGGACTTTTTCCAACAACGGACTGTCGTTGGTCCGCATTTGTCCGTTAAACCGAGGTTTGACTGTACTGATAAAAGTTTTAAGAAATCATCTGCAATCATAAACTTCGCAAACCCAAATACCTATTAAATTCATACAGACAGAGTGAATTACTTAATAATAGTATAGTACGTCAACTTTGACTCTGCTCTCTGAGGTTGAAATGCTTTTGGATCTCTGGAAATGTGAGCCCTCGTACATTGTTATACCGTAGAATTAATTAAAGCTTTCAAGTCAGAGAAATGCAACTAGACGTTAATTTCGGTGCAAGTGTATGGCTTTTGATACATTTTCCTTTTTTTTTTAATCAAATCGGCCACAACTGGATGCCCTAAAGGTTGTGTAGCAAAAATAGCGACCAATTACCGGTACTAAATAGGCTGACTGATGTTTTTGCTGCAGGCAAGTTTGATTACGGTGTTATGGTGCGATACCAAAACTTAACGCGGAAACCCGAACTCTTCCAGGCTCCTTGAGCCCCGGCCCCCTCTAGGCCCGGGCCCGGGTAGGATGTACATCCTGAACCCCCCCTCTCGCAGGCCCTGAGTTGGAGTGGATGAGTGGTTAAGTCAGGTTGCACAAAACTTGCGTTTGCTCTGGTTTGTGTCTGCAGGTTGGAATAGCACCAAGAGACACAACTTTTTTACTATTAGTTACAGATTTATTGAAAAAAAAGGCTGTTTTTAAAAAAGATGTATGAAATTGGAATAAAGCAACTTTAGGGAGAATTAATCAAGAAAAGTACAAACAAATATTCCATTACTCGTTTCAGGTTTTGTCATAGCAAGTTTAATTCCACGGCCAAGAAAAGTTTGGCCCATAGCCAAAAACTTCGGGCCGAGCATAGCCCTTAAAAAGTAATAGCAAAGCCAAAGTACTGTACAGTAACAATATACTTAGGCAATATTGTAGAGGGCTTCAAGCTGCAAATTCGATTATAGATTTATGTAAGGCTTTTATAACAGAGAACGTTGCACTGCAGCTTTGAAGCTCCCAATAGGCTAGTGATCAGGCGTCAGGCGCGCAACGAGGTCGCAAAGAGAAAGAGGGCTTGAATCTGAAGCAAAATTTTCTTGCATGAAAACTGTCCCAATTGATCAGGCTGTTGAGCAAGCTAACGCAACTAAAGTGTTTACTTACGGAGGCTTGTGGGCGGAGCACCGAGCCGCTGGAGAGCATTTATTTCATGCTCATGAGACACGCTAGCTGAATTACGCATACGCGTATTTCTGCATGTCAATAAACTACCCTGCGTAAATACGCATATCCATGTTTACGGAGATGCGTTTTTTATAGGTGTGTGCGTAAATACGACCTTTCGGTAAAGGCCGCATAACACTGTTTTTTTTTCCGTTGCGTGTGGCAAGTGTAAAAAAGTAATAAATACGAAATATGGAAATCATAACTCGCCTCGCTTTTAAATTAGTTAATGTTTTTTTTTTTGTCGTACGCTGTTTTTTTTTTTGCATTGTATACGGCAAGTATGCAAGTATTTTAAACACAATTACAAAATTGTATCAGGGCAAACTTCTGCCAGATAAATTTTCAAGTTGAGAAAAATCAACTTTTTTGTCGCAATTGATTTAATGCTTGTGATTACACGATCAAAAGTCTTTAAATTTGACAAAAAAAGCTTTGTTTTTGTAATACCGTAATACAGTGAATTTACGTCGGGCGGCAAATGCATAAACTATTTCAAAATGAAGCTTATAGAATGCCACGTTCATCGGGATAAAACATAGTTCAAACTTTGTTTTTTGATCTAGTGTTTTTTATTAAAGTTAACGTTTTGCTCCCTAATCTGGCAGCATCAGCAAAACAGCAACATGTTGTACCTTGCAAAAACGAAAATGAAAGGAGAAGAAAAAAATACCAAAAAACCAGGAGTATACTGTTGTGACGTGACAAACAAAATTGTGCAACAGCCTTTGTTATTACCACATACATTCAGCACTGCCAGTGACTACTCATGCGGCAATCTACGAACAACGGAGTACATACTTCAAGAGCGTCATTTTTGACCACAATCTAAAAGAAGCAAACTCTAAAATCTATAGCTTTATGAGAGCCTGTTACAGTAAAAATTTGAGTAAAAATTTTGTTTGAGAGACTGAGTAAAAATTTTGTTTGCTTTATGAGAGCCTGTTACATTAGCCTCCAAAACTTTTAAATTTTGACTTTTTTTATGACAATAACTGAATTTCAGTCCTGCGATTATCGAGCGTTTGGTAAGAAGATTCTTTTGTTTTTCTTCTTTTGGATTAACGATTTTTATTGTGCCATAATCTTAGTCAGTAGTGAGCTGGTTTGACTGACCCGACCTCATGTTTTGCCAACAGAAAAAAATAAGACAGTTATCTAACTTACAATTTGCTCATCTGGATTAGAATCTTATTTGACATCCAAAAGCAGACATCCAAAAATTTGAAGTACAAAACTCGTAATCTGGATAAATAAAAGGTAAACAGCCAATAACGATCCAAAAACATAAGAGTTAGTGCTATTGCACAGATTTATTAACAGTGAATGCAACAAAGCTTATGGGCCAGTACCGCAACCAAAACGCTGTTCTAAGGGGGGCAAAATTTTTGGGTTGGTCTAATCTTCTCCGAGTTCTTTATTGATCTAAAAAAAAGGGTCATCGCACCAAATTGGTCTACTTTTCTCCGAGTTCTCTGTTGATCTCCAATAAAAAAAGCCACCATCTTGAAACTGCCGCAAGGATAAAGCGAGTTTGGGTGGGTATTCTGGGCAGTTTAAGGGGAGGAGAAATTTTTGTTTAGGGAAGTACCGCCCCCTTTTGCCCTCCCCAACGGCGCAGCCAGAAATAAAAAGATGAGAAGGAACAAAATTTTTTTGTTATGATTAAAGCATATGCAAATCGGAAAGTTTTTTAAATTACAAAGTTTTAGCGATAACAGGCAGGAGTCCTACCGTCGTTCATGTAGCAGACGCATAAAAAATTAACAAATGAAAGCGAATACAACTAAAGTGGTTTCACCTGGTTTTACGATTTTATTTTATTTGACGATGCACTAGCGGAAGCAAAAAATGCGTTTTCAAGTAGGCCATACGAGAAAATTGCAAGATTGCCATATTATTCAAGCAAGCTAGCATAGTAATTTCAACTCTCAAATGCAGTTTATTGTAACAAATTAAGAACAACTGAGCTGTATAATTCGCAAAAACATACGAACAATCCCTTCCTACACCTGAAAATAATTGGTCTTTAAAAAAATAAGTGCTCCCTATTATCATTCATGTTAATTGACACCACGTACAGCTTACTATTATCGCGATGAGGCTGCCGGCGTCTGCACTTTTTGCTTGCAACCAATCAGCATGCTCAATCTAGACTTCGACACATTTTGGACAACGTCACCGGACTCGCTGCTCTAATAGACGAGAACACTATTATGAACATTATGCGGAAATGAAAATTTATCGAAATTTTCTAAAAATAAATTGTCGTACTATTCACTTTAATAGACATTTTCAAACCAGCCGATCACTCGTTCCCCAATTCCAGCTGCAAATAAAACTAAACAATCAAGCTGACATAGTAGTTACGCTTTTGGTTAACTACAAAACTTTTTTAGCAATATTATATTAATTCCAGCATTTTGCAGGTAAACGCGCCTTGTAGGCTGTTGATCTAAATGTAGGCCTAAATAACGCGGTTTAGACCAATTACGTCTGATATCTTTTTCAACATAAACGCAAAGAAAAAAAAAAAAAAACACGCAAAATGCACGCAATCAAATGACGGATCTAATACGGTATAATAAAAAATCGATTTCAGATATATGGAGAGTCATTCTCTTAGAAGAAATTTGCTTTCCTTCAGTATTTAGTGTTTTTTCCGAATGTTTTTTATTAATATATCGAAATGTATTAGAATTGAAATACGATTTGACTATGATGACATTTAATTCATCAGCTGATACACGTTAGATCTCGGCTTCCCCAAATTTTCACCAGTATCTGATTCTACTTGTTCCATTTTGGAAAGAATGAGTTTTGAAACAAAATAGATTGCGTTTTTTGGTGCAAAATCGCGCTGCTTTCTGCCTCGTTTACGTTCTCCCACAAAAGCAATGCGGTGCTGACGAGACACTATCATTCAAAGACACCGCGATACGGGCTACGCATTGAGGATCAAACATTTTCAATAAATATCAACCCTTGACTGTACATTGTACAAGCATTTCCAATCTCTGGGTTTTGTTTCTACCCTGTGTCAGTTGCGAAAAGGCAACGTGGCGAAATTCTTGTTTCAATAGAATCAAGTTTTTATGCGCAATTGTCATATTAATGTGACGTAATACATAACTTTTTCGATCATATTTACAAAAATTGATTTTTCGATTGTAACTAATTTCCATCGTTGCGTTACAACGATTCACTTTGCCTTTTTGCAGCAAACGTTTTTTCAACCCGAATATCTCTGTTACAATATAAGCCATAAGGCTCAAATGTTTGTACAAGATAGAGAAGCTAATTACTTTCAAATAAATACAAAAAATGCAAAAGTATTGACGTTGCTTGTTTACAACTCAATTACACTTGAGTTGAGCGTTTTTAAATTAGCTTTTTGATATTTTATTTTTAAAATAATTTTTATGAAATTGTGTACTTTTAAAAGGGGGGGGGGGGCTGCTCCCCCTAATCTCCCCCTGGCTGCACCGGTGGCCCTCCCCCCTGATTGCAGCCCTGTTGTGGACTTTGAATCGTACAATTGTAAACTAACCTATTCATGCTTAATCGCTCAATTCATAACCACACCGAAATACTTCCACCGATAGCTAGGCCATAAGAAACTACTACATTGTTTACGCCAAGTATGATTACGTCATGAGAAATCTCTGGGGTTTTCTAAGTCTTGAATACTACGATGTTTATCCCTAAACATGACTAATATTCGAATGACTGGTATTTCCGACAGTAAGAAGAAAATAATACGAATTTTAAAGTAAATAAAGTACAACCCTTTCCTTTTTTTTTTTGAGTGTACACTGTACAATATCAAAAAATTGTAAATATATCAACTTGCATCACAAAGCAGCACCAAACAACACTGCGTCATAAAAGCGCTACAAAGCAAACATCAACATTTGACCAAGCAAAATCACGTGTAATAATCGTCAAAACTTTTGAGTGGTTTAATATTTCGGGAGCTACGGGGTCTTATCGGACTTTGCAATACACTGGTCGTGTCATTTGTGGAATGGCCAGGGCTGCTGCTGTTCGAGCCAGGTAGCGTTTTCATTTACCGTTTTGGAACTGGGTTCATTTGTGTTTAGGTATAGCTTGAAAAAGCAGGAGTTCCGAGTAGTTTCTTTTCCCTGTTTGTCACAAACCGCCACTTTTTCTTGTTCCCTTTGAGTGACAACTGGGGCTCTGGTTGGTAGTAGAAAGAAAGTTTGTTGGTTTTCTAACCAACACTGAGTCACCGACTTCGAATGTTGATTCTTTATCTTCCGGCGTAAATCTGCGTATTCTTTGCCGCGAATCTTACTTCGCCAATTTCGATCGCGAATTTTAATCGTGAAAAAATTCTTGGTCACGACAAAGTAGCAGTAACTTCTTCTCATTGATCAGCCAAACATCAATTGGAATAGAGTGGCTCCCGTGGTCGGTTAGCGTGTTGACCGATAGGCAATAAGAAAGTTGTCATTTTCCACTCTCCAGTCTGTAGTTTCAACAAAAGCCTCTCGAATGGCTTTCATTACCTTTTTGTTTTGGCGTTCAATTGCACCGTTTCCCTGGGGCCACTGAGGAATAATGCTTATTGATATGCTTTCTTAGAAATTGTTTGAATTCGTGCGAGATTACCCAAGGGCCATTATCATTTTTTAGCAATATAGGCAAACCAAAACGAGCAAAATTTGGTCGCAAAGCACAAATAATTTTGTCAGAGGTTACACTTTTCGAGATAGCAATTTCAAAGAAACGACCAAAATATTCTACAATCACTAAAATCGATTCACCACTTGGTAAAAGTCCTAACAAATTGATAGCACAATCTTTCCAAGGTCCACTTGGCGACACCACTCTGGAATGTGGCTCAGGTTTGCTTGGTTCTCCCGTCACTTGGCACCTGTGACATTTCCTGCATAACTTTTTTGCGTCTGTGTCCATCTTAGGCCACCACACTTTGCTACGCAAACGATTCTTAGTTTTTACGGTGCCTTAATGCCCTTCGTGTGCGAGGTTCAGCACGCGCTCACGTAAACACAAGGGAATGACTAAACGTGTACCTTGCCAAATTAATTGACCATAAAACTTAATTCATCTTTGACATGCAAATAACTGTGCATCGAACATTTCGACCAGTAGCCTGACGTAATACAGTGTCCTAATTCATCAAATTCAGGGTCTGCACCTAACAAGCGCTCAATCTCGCGCGTTGACAGAGCAGGTGGCGTACTTAACGCACAATGCATGAACAAAATCAATAACGTCTTGTCCAGTCTTCGAATTAGAAAAATTACCATTTAATCTTGACAAGGCATCGGCAATATTTATTTTACCTGGCTTATACACAACATTAAAATCATACGCTTGTAGTCGTAACACTCATCCTTCAATGCGAGCTGACGATTTTCAAGTTTTCGAATATATACTGTAAATTGCAGTGGTCTATGATTAGTCTCAAGTTCAAACGTATTGCCGAACACATACAAATTAAATCGTTCACAAGCCCAAGCAATAGCTTGCGTCTACTTTTCGGTTTGACTCTATCGGCGCTCGACATCAGATAAGCCCCTAAACAAATAAGCAACAACTCTCCAGATACCATCTTGCAGCTGCGTTAACATGTTACAAAGTCCGCTAGGAGATGCATCGACAACAATACGAGTTTTGCACTCCTTACGAAAATAGGCCCAAGTTTCTGCATTGGATATCAATCGTTTCAACTTATTAAATTCACTCTCTTGTTCGGGCCACCAGTAAAATTTGGCGTCTTTCCTGGTCAAGTCTAATATGGGTTTCCAAATAGTAACCAAATCTGGTATAAATTTTGCAGAATACTGGACAAGTCCCATGAACGACCTTGCTTCTCGCGCATTCTGCGGCGGCCTCGCTGCCTGAATAGCTGCAACCTTTTCTTCCCTGGCATCAACTGCACGAGTACTCAAGTTATGCTCGAAGAAAGTCAACTTAAATAGACGAAATTGGCACTGTTTCTTATTGAACGTTAAACCACATTCGCTTAGCATACACAAAACAGCATCAAGTTGTCCGTCATGCTTCTTCTGGCCCTTGCCATACACAATAATATCATCAGCGATATTCGCTACACCAATACAATTTTTCAATGCATCACTGATTACTTTTTGATACTTTTTTGGGCCTGAACTCAAGCCAAACATAAGTCGCTTATATCTATATAAGTCACGGTGAGTTACAAAAGTGGTGATGGGGCGGCTCTCTTTATTTAGCATTATTTGATGAAAACCCCACTTAAAATGCAGCCTGCAAAAGCATTGTACTGCCGTTCAACTCTAGCAGTAACTCTTCCACCATAGGAATCAAGTGTTTCTCCCGCACAATAGCCTCATTTGCCCTTTGCATATTCACGCATACTCGAATATCTCCGGAGGGCTTTGGAATCATCACCAATGGTGTTATCTACGTCGTAGGCCAGTCTGGGACCTCCTCAATAATCCCGCCAGCATTTGCTAATCGAGCTTTTTATCAACTTCTTCTCGCAGCTAAAAGGTAACCCGGCGGCGAGGTTGTGCAATTGGCGTCAACGACGAATCACCATGGCGCTCCAGATCATAATTTTTGAGCATGCCGACCCCTTCAAATAATTCCCGAAATCGATCTAAAACATCACTGCTGTTCACCAAATTAATGTTCGGTGGTGAAAGTTCCCAGCGTAGGCAATGGCTTTGAGCTGCCATATACGTGCAAAATTTTAGCCGACTTGGGTGAGCTTGCTTTGATGTGTTCATTTTTCAACCACCACCATGTCTCCTTATTCACCACGTTGCACGCCGCGCCGGAGTCGATTAGAAGATTTGGAACCTCTACTCAACCGATTTGCAATGTGTTCGCCTGTAGTGCTTTGGCACCAGCTTTAATGAGAAAAGCTAGCTCGTCTTTTTTTCGGCCTCTTCTTGAACGTCTTCTTCTCTCAAGTTTGCGTTTGTCTTCCTTCTTTGCTGAGGACGATACTCATTGGAGGATGCTCTGCTTGTACCCGGCCTCGACGCTTGGACATTGCGGCATTTGATCCAAAAATGGCCTCTTTTGCCACAGCCATTACAAAATTGGTTTCTGGCTGGGCACTGCGGTGAATTTTTAAGTGTCTTTGATTGCCACAGGCGTTGTATTCGTTGCCTTTCGCTTCTGCCGTGAACGAAAAACGGGCAGTTCGGCTCAGTTGTTTTATTTGCAAATCATAAAAATATCACAGGTTTGAATTACATTTAGCTGGAGACGATGTAAAAGACCATGCGATCATCTAACGCAATCGCCACTACCATAAAAGAAAGCTTCCTTTTCCGAAGAACATTAAGCTCCACAAGGTTTAAAAGCGCTCCCCATGGCTTTCAATTGCGAATTGACAGTTCCATACTCCTTGGCCATGTTCACCACGTTTTACAAGGTCAACGTCTCTTTCTCCAAAAACTTTCTGCGACAGCTATTGGAGAAATATTAGCTAAGAATTTGCTCTAGCAGCCGCTCGTCTATATTATCTCCGAACTCGCAGGTCGCTGCTGCTTGCCGCTGTTTTCACAGGAAATCGTCGATGGAGTCCTCCTTCGTCTGCGCGATTAGGTAAATATTGTGTCTTTCAAAGTGAAAGTTTGCTTTCGGTATAAAATAATTATCTTGGACCATTTAGGTTTTGGTGAAGCTCATTTCGCCGGTCCTCTCCAGAGTATAGTAAATTTTTTTGTACCGCCAGACCGGCGATGTGAAGCAATAAGGCTTTTTGCTGCTTGTCGTCTTTAATGTCTTTTCCGGCAACGTATAGCTTGAACGCTCTTCTCCAGCCTTTCCACTTCGCTGCAAAACTGCTGGCCTCACCATTTACATTAAACGCACGTATCTCGCTCCTGTCGTTGCTTATTCTCGTCGCCATTTGTGGTGTTCTTGGTTCTTATCCTTAACTTAGCCAATAACGATACACGAACATACGAGTTAGTGCTATTGTACAGATTTATTAACAGTGAATGCAACTAAACTTGTGGTTTCTGAATTGTACAATTGTGATCTAACTTGTTTATACTTCATCGCTCAACTTATAATCACACAGAAATACTCCAACCGATATCTATGTCATAAGGAACTACAAAAGTGTTTACGCCAAGTATGATTACGTCACCAGAAATCTTTGGGGTTTTCTATGTCATGAATACTAAGATGTTTACCCCTGAACATGACTGACATTCAAATGATTAATATTTCCGACAACAAGGAGAAAATAATACGAATTGTAAAGTAAATACACTACAAGTGAATCCATTTTTAGTATCGTCATTTTCTAGCTATAGGTCTACTGAGCATTCTCCAGTAACGGAATTTAAAAAGTCATTTTACAACTTTACCGGCCAGTTGGTCGAGAGATAACGCCTTCGTCTTTTGAACGGGAAGTCTGATGTTCAAATCTTGGGCCAGTCAAATTTGGCACAGTGTTGCCAAAGTTTCGCCACCGCAGCAACGTTTCTTTAAAAGGAGCTGTGTTGCCCTGGCGCAATGACGTGGAGATGGGCCCCTCAAATTCTTTACACATTTTGGTGTAACACAGCGAGTATTATGAAAGATTTGATTTGGTTTTACAACGCCTCTTCTGGGCTAACGTTGTGATAAAAAACAAACCAACTGACAGTTCACGGCTAAATAAGGACAAGATTATTTTTTAATTAGCTTCCAGTGGTTCTGCAATATCTTTGGGATGCCAAAAATTTTAAATAAATATATATCACACTCCAAATAACAATTAAATTTGTGTTGCTGGCAAATTTAAAAGAGTGCTCAATGTTCCTATAAGGTCCAGGCCAATTCAATTAACTGTTGAAAATTATTTCATTTATTTCCTACAGGCCTGTTTCACGCGTTGCCGCGATCATCAGGCAGTAGATCTAAACAAAATAATAACAAATGATGAGAAAATATTAAATATATAAAATGAAATGGTACTCATCAGCGGCGAAACAATCCATTATTTCTTCTTAACTCACCTTTCTTACCAACCGTGTGACGGATTGGCAATGTGGCGACAAGGTGCATTCAAGCAGAGAAAAAAGAAAACAATGCTCGCTTTCGCCACACAGCCATACGTCCCACCTCTACGAATGTGACAAATCCAAAACGAAATTACTGTGCAATAAAATCTAATGAAATGTTTTTGGATGGTTGTTCCTGCATAAGTACTGCACTTTCGCACAAACATCAGCAAAAGTGTTTTTGCGATTGATTGGCAAAGATTTTGGCAATCCCAGCCACAAGCTCCAAAAAATTTGCAACAGAAACAACCTCAAAGTAAGCTATAGCTGCATGCCAAACATGAAAAGTATAATATCTAATCATAACAAAAGGATCACAGAAGAAAGCGTTGCGACGAAGAAAATCCATGCAATTGCCGCGACACGTCCTAATGTCCAATAAATGGGTGATATAACGCAAAATCAATCGCTTATACAGCAGCAGTGGCACCGCAACCCCCTTCAACTGCTACTGAAACTTCCATAGAACAGCTGGCAAACAATGTAGCAACACAGCAACTGGCACAAACTCCGGCTAATGTTACCAACTCTACTGGATTTGGGAAAAAGAAAACTAACCAGAGTAAAATCATCAACTATATAGACAGCTGCGAAACAACCTTTAAAACGAAATTCAATAATTATATCCACTCATTTCAAAATAGAAATAAATCAAATGCAACCGAAATAACAAAATACTATTGGAACTGCATCATTCACAACAATAAACCAGGCTACGAATGTAGTAGCAGACGCTGCAATTTGGGCCTAATGGAAAAAAATTGCGATCCTTAAGTCAGACAAAGACACAAACCACGACGAGTAATCAGAAATCTTATCTAAATGTCGACATAAACATAAAGTCAAATTGCGCAATTTCAAAGCGTTATAAACTCAACGTCCATTTTTGATCATATTTCATTGCATTGTCATGTCTTTATTTTTTCACTACTGCAACTGGCATTTATGAGTAGATTTTGACCGCATTCTAAATTTAGATTGATTTGCTTTATTCATTCCTTCCAACCTACTTTCTTTTTTTATTCATTCCTGTATATATTATTATATTATCTCGTTGTAATTCTTGTCCTACAAAAAGCGCATCTTATTTTTCTACTCAGCTAAAACTTTTCACCTTTATTTGTTATTATGTCATAACTATCATATAACCAATATATCTTTAATAATTCCGCACTTATGGAAGAACAACCACCCAAAAACATTTCATAACATTTTATCACACTGTAATTTCATTTTGGATTTGTCACATTCGTGAAGGTAGGACATGTGGCTGTGTGGCGAAAGCGAGCATCGTTTTCTTTTTCTCGGCTTGAATGCACCTTGTCGCCACATTGCCAATCCGTCACACGGTTGGTAAGAAAGGTGGGTTGAGAAGAAATAATGAATTGTTTCGTCGCTGATGAGTACCATTTCATATTATATATTAAATATTTTCTCACCATTTGTTATTATTTTGTTTAGATCTACTGCCTGATGATCGCGGCAACGCGTGAAACAGGCCTGTAGGAAATAAATGAAATAACTTTCAGCCATAAGACTGTTTTCATCACACTCCAAACATAGTTTGCTTCAACAGTAATAAATTATCATATTGTGGCTAATTTGACCTCGGAATGAAAAATAAAATAATGCTTGACATCGAAATAAATTTGAGAGATTAATTTTATGCATGTACGCAAAGAAGTATCAAACGTATGAAAGTAAAAAACATTTGAATTAGAAGCCTATGAACGAAAACAGTTTATTATAATTTTAACCACACTACTTTTTTGGCATTTAACTACAATCTTTGTTGGACCAATAGAACTACGTTCGGCCGAGCTTAAAATGCAAAGACAAAACAAGAATGATAAAAGGATGAATGTTTAGACTTGGTCACTTTGCAGCACTAAGGTTAAAACGAGTTTGATCCAAACATAATCATTGCAATTTTGCCGAGATAAAACACGTAAGGATAAACCAAGCTTGGAGCAAGCTTGATCAAAGTTAAACCAAGAATATTTTCCGAGTGGGAAAAACTTTTTTAGGCTAAAAGTACTTGCATGGGATAAAAAAATTTAAAATCGGCACTGCCCTTACCCACAAACTGATTAAAATGGTGCTAAAAAATCAGATAACAAAAGCAATTTCAATGTGTGTGCTCCGTTTTAAAGCCAGACTTAAATAGACAAGGCAAGGGCACAATGTCCCCACACACTGTTTACGCTACTGGCAAGCAGGACCTCAAGAATTCGAGAGTCTGACTAGAACCGTAAGGTCTCCAAATTGGCGTTTTTTTTAAATGACTATCAATTGCTCTAGTAGCACCATTAATAAAAACAGCTATAAAAAAATGCGTAAAACCTGTTATTAGGCTTGAAAGAAATTTTTGATTGGCTCAAAACAAGAAAACAAAATAAAAATAACAATTATTGCAAATAAAGCTTGCTATACAAAAAAAAATTACAAACTTATAAAAGCACATGGATAACAAAATACTTGGTTTGAAGATTGTTCTTTTTTTTAAATTTCTTCAGGATATGGCTCCAGGCGTCTGCAAAAAGACATGCCAAATACTGCAACTGTAATTACATTACTATAACCGCAAATGAAGAAAAAACCACTTAGTTGGCTGCGTGGCCAAAAGGGTAAAGAAGTCGCTTTTTCACTACAGTGAAACCCCAATTGGCGACCATCCCGGTAACGCGACCACCCCTGTTAGACGACCAGTTTTTCATAGTCTCGAATTATAACACGACCAACCCAATTTTCGGGCCTTTACGACCGTTTTTAAGTCCCAACTATCTGTTTTGACTGAAAACAAAACTAAAATTAAAACAAAACAACAAAAGACAACAAGATATCTCAAATAAATAAGGTACTCCAATCTTGAGAGGAGACTGCGAAGTGACCAGTATTTCAGGTCTTCGAGTCAAGCAGCTACCCTAAAATTATAATTTTGAGAACATTGCTTGCTAATACGAATAAAAATAATTGCGTAATCATGAAAAAACTAAATAAGAGAACTAAATAAATAAACGGAAGAAGGTTTAACTAATCTGCACCTTTGAGCCTAATTAAATACAGCAGCACTTTAAATTCAAATTAAGGCGCAAAAAAAAGGTTTAATCCCGGTAACGTGACACCCCGGTTAGACGACCAGTTTTTTATAGTCCCAATTGTGGTCGTGTTACCGGGATTTCATTGTACCTTATCGCATGATCTAGCTTCAACCCGCACCTAATCTCGTTGATGCGTCTGCATAAGACAATTTATGATGAATGATGATATTTTCAGAGATTAGAGTTCAAACCCACATAAACATTGGATCGCTGAAAACTTCTATGCAGATGCAAAATCCTACAAACACGAAGAACAGTAATTATCGCCGCGAAAATTATTTGCAGATCATCCAATTTTTAGCGTTTGACGCTGTCCTGTGACAGGCCCGAAAATATAAACATTTTACTTAGACGTTTAGAAAAAAATCGGGCGTAAAAAAGTTTAAATTTCACACCCAAATCCAAACTTATAAAGTCTAAAAGAGAATTATACTAGACAAAAAGGTTTGTCGACTTTTAAGAGAGAACATTTTTTATTAAATTTTAATCATGATTTGGATGAAAACCAAAGCTACATGATTTATTGTCTAAAAATTCAACAAAGCTTTAAACAATAGATTGATGTACAATAATGATATCAAAATCTACGTCTTTTGAATTGATAATATTTACTCATAGCTTCTTCAATTAAATAATTTAAAGTGAGAATTTTTTACATTTTTATTAAACCCAAAAAAACTTGGGCAAGGAAGGGCGTTGCAAGTTTGCATTATTTTAACTTCACTTTGCTACATTCTACTGTGATTTAGCGGCTTTACCAATCACGCGTATGTATGCGCAGAAATACGTAATTAAAACGACACTTATTGTTTTTAAATCTAAAAACGCAAATACATAAATTGCAGAGATGGAGTCTTCGAGGACGTCCTTGGCATTTTGAAGTCCTTGTCCTTGGCCTCGAAACTCAAACCCTTGGCCTTGAAGCCTACAAGTCCTCAAAAATGTCCTGTCCTCGGCTCGAGGACACCATTATTTTTTGATTGGTTAAAAAACAAAAACAACCAAGCAAATAACCATCAGCGTAGCCAGGATTTTTGATTGGGGGGGACCACAAATCACATGCAATGACGTCATCAGAAATTTTAAAAAAGGAACTTTTTGTGGAGCAAACTTATCGCAGAAGATAAGATCTGAAGCCGTAGCTTATTGGCACTAAACCAGGATTTTGGTAAAAAAAGAAGGCAAAAACTAATAGTTAAAAAATGCAAACGTTTAACTTAGGAGACGTTTTGAGTAAGCTACTGCACTCAAACGTATCACCGCCGGTGGCTATGGGGGTCTGGGGGCAAAGCCCCCAGCAGCTGGGGTGATTTTTGGAAAAAATCTTGGAAAAAAACTTTTTGGAAAAAAAAGCTATTTTAATCTTACTGGATCACATTTCGCGCGTGTTCACAGCCATTTCAAAAAACTAGATTTTTGGCATTTGAAAGCCAAACGAAAAAATTTAATTGTTCAATCCTCCTTTTACATGCAATTAAAGTCCAAAACACGTTTAAAATCTTTCATTATGGCGTAAAATTTTAATTGTAAGTGATTTGGTTGATGTTGGGGGAAATAAGACACATTGCCTCCTGCAATATTTTAGCAGTAGATAATAATCTACTTGCATATTTCCCTTAGAGATTTTTGTTTTGTTTAACAGCTATAGAAGTACATATAGGGCCAGGGTGCCTAGGTCCCCTCAATTGAAATTTAATCATTTGTTTAATGAGCATTTCCCTTGCTTTTTTTTAAAGTATTTTGTGCATAAAAACACGCGAGGTGGAGATGAATCGTTATCGAAAAATTGCACGAAAGATAGTTACGCTTACTAAACATGTTGTTCCCGGACTGGGTTTACTTTGCGCGAGGCTTCTGGCACTTAGGGGATTTTTGCAACATCTTCCTGCCAAATATAAGTGAAGACCAAAAAATCCTACTCTCTGAGCGTGGATCCCTGGCATTGTGCCATATGGCAAATACGGCGCTGGTTGTTGCATTACATTCATAAAAAGTTTAGAGGAGGGCCTGAGATAGCAACTTTTAGAACAAAAACCCTTGATTTCACCCTGGTTATACGTTTAAATTGGTTGGAAAAAATTAAATTAAGGGGGTGCGCCTGGCCCCCTGATCGTCAATATTGTTTATTGTTAAGAACTGCTATACGCGAAGATGCTAAAAGAAACTGAAAATGAAGAAGCAAGATTTTTTGTAAATTTTTTGTCTTTGGTGGCATTTCAATTGAGGGGGCCCAGGCCCCCTGGACCCCTTCCACCATCCGGCTACGCCTATGATTATGAGATAAAATTGCGCTCCTAAGTTCTTTCATAAACAAAAAAATTGAAGCAAAAAAATAACTTTTTTTCCAAAACGTGAAGGACTTGAGTCAAGTCACTTGAGAGTTTTTTGAAACCTCCAAGAATTGCACGACATTATTATGACGTGGACACGTGGTCGTCATTATTATTACTTACTTTTGTACGCGTAAACCCTAAATTCTTGAAACCGCAATTCCGGACATGGACAACATACTGGCTATGCTCTCATTATATTTATCATTGGTAGTATTTCAATTTGGGGGTTTGCATTATCGCCTGTGTTATAGCATTAAGTTCATAATAATGTTAAACGAGGGCCTGGGGTTGCAACTTTTGGGACAAAACTCTTAGATTTCTTACAAGTTTTGCATATAAATTGTTTAAAATTTAAATTAAGGGGCACCTGGCCTGGGACCCTTGGTTGTCAGTTAGGGCCCCCTGGTTGTTAATTAGGGGTTCTGGAGCCTCTTGGTTGTCAGTGAGGGGTCTTGTCACAAACTCACTTACACTGATGCCCCAGATGGCAAGAAGAAGCTCGTCGCTGCTGAGGTCTTTCAAATACTCATACACCTAGTTATTACCACAACGGTACATATACCCTTATTCAAATAGAATAAAAATGAAGAATAATTAGCGCAAAAATAAAATATATCAAAATAATCAATTAAGAGAAATTTAGTAAAAATAACCAAAAGTATTAATCGAAAATATTAAGACAAAATTATGTCAATTAATTTAAAACTTGCACTTCAAAAGCTACGAATATGCTAACATCCCAAACTCAAAATATTCTTATCTCGGCATTCGCTAAACCAAGTTACAACAATAACACTATAGCTGGACTCGTAAACTGCCAATTACGAATAATGTAATCTTGAACAAGATCATGGGGCAAAACAGCAAGACTTTACTAATTTCTATATTTTCACAAAAATTACAGTTTCTCAAATTTGTCGCTCTAGTTAACAAATATGGTACCGGTAATATAAATTAGATTTAGAGAGAAAAAAAGCTCGTAATTCGTAATATGATATCACCAAAACAAACTTTTGTGCAACTTTAAACCACACGCTGACAAGTTTGATAATAAATGACCACGATAATAACTAGTGCAAACGTGGCAGAAACAATTTGAGAAAACAACTCATTATTATTTTTGAGACAGGTCCCGGGGCCCCTTGGTTGTCAGTTAGGGGTCCTCCCCAGGTTGTCAGTTAGGGGCCTGGGGGCTCTTGGTTGTCGGTTCGGGGTCCCGGGGACCCCTGATTGTTAGTTAGTTAATTACCAATCACTTCTCTTAAATTTGCTTCCATTAGCCCCCTAATTATATCTTTTTCTATAAAATATAAACGAAATTGATTATATCTTGAAAGTTTTTCTGAACTACCGGTATAGGATTTTAATTTACCAGTATGCAGATAAGAGAACTGAGATTCTAGGAATAGTTACCTTCCACGAAGTCCATTTATTCAGCTAGTATAATTATTTAATCGTTTGCGCGCTATCTGGTCTAAAGGCTATCAGCGCAGAAACCTAGGAAAGAATCATCAGAACGGTGACTACTTAAAACAAGCAATGCTAAAAAGCTCTCTCTCCACAGAATTCGAACCTGCAACCTTTGGATTACCGGTCCACTGCTCTACCACTTGAGCTAGAGAGGGTGCTTCCTCGCACGAGTTTTTGAGGACAGAAACGAGGAGAGATTCGAGGATCAGTTCATGCAAGGAAACATCCTCTCTAGCTAAAGTGGTAGAGCAGTGGACCGGTAATCCAAAAGCTGCAGGCTTAAATCCTGTGGCAGAATAGCTTTTTTGCATTGCTTGTTTTAAGTAGTCGCTGTTCTGGTCACTCTTTCCTAGGTTTCCACACTGGTAGCCTTTAGGCCAGATTGCACGCAAACGTTTAAATATTAAAAGCTCTGGCCAGCAAACGTCAAAACATCACAACTAAATTAGTACAATTGTGTTTTTTCACTGCTAACTTCTATGCCACGTTTCAGTGGCATTATTGTTTTTCAAAATAGGCCTAAAATTAAGTTGTTTTTGCCAAACAAATACAAAATTTTCGAGCGTTGCAGTAACACCCTTCCCCCCGTTGCAGATTTCTGGCTACGCGCTTGCATACACTTACATGTCAAGAAAAGATTGGATTAAAATTAGAGTTGAGAAATTGTGGGAATACTAAACTTTTTTTAATTCAGCTTTTACGGTGTTTTCTTTTCGAATTGCTGGAAAACTCAAATGTAATCTTCTTTTAAGTCACAAAAATTGCTATTTTTTCAAAAAAAAAAATTACTAAAATTATTTAAGGGGGGCATATAGGATTTTGCTCTCACACCATAACACTGTATTTTTTCAATGCTAATAATCAATATCAGCTGCTAACGTGTAAAACTTCAAAATGGCATGCATTATCATTTTTAAAAACTGTTATTTTCGATTTATGATAAAAAATTTAGCAAAATGCAATATTTTGAGCACTTTGGTGTTTAAAAATTAAGGAAAATTTACCGACCATAATTTAGAAACATTGTGTCCTCGGTCTTTGGCCTTAGCCTCGACCATTTCTGTGTTTGGCCTCGAGAAGATCTGTCCTCGAAAAGTTGGTCCTTGGCCTTAGCCTCGGATTTTTTTTGAGTCCTTAACCTTGGCCTCGAATGCTGTGTCCTCGACTCCACCTCTGACAAATTGCGCTTATATAAATAGTTAAAGTATATCAATAAAAAATCAGTAAAATATATCAATAAAACGGTCTTTCGCAATAATAAAACAGTTAAAGTAATTCATCTAGCTACGCATTCACTGCGATATCGTGTAAACCGGCCTTAACAATCATGGAATTACAAAACCATTACTTTTATACTGCACAAAATTTAACAAAAGTTCTCGCTGATGATTTATGGCGTTTTTGTGGCACTTTTTGCTGAAAAAAAAAATGCGTTAAAGCTTTGCGGAAAAATATATTTTTCAATACATTTTGTCGAGAACTTTTTTAAAAATTTAGAAAGTTTTTGAAAGAAAGCAATTAAGTTCTATTGAAGTCTTTGCGATAAATTTCTTGTTTCTATATTTTGATTAGTAATGTGCTGACTTAAATTACATATTGCATATTACTCGTATAAAGCCTTTCAAATATTATAATTCTCTAACTGTTATTAACTCCGAAATACTAAGCTTTGGTATATCTTGTCCGTGGTATTATTCTTGCAGCTCTTGTTTTTTTTTTTTTGTTGTTGTTCTTGTTTTGTTTTTATTTGTTGTTGTTTTCTTGTGTTTTTTTAAGTCATTTTTTTATAGCTAGAATAAAGATACCATATTTTTTTCATGGTTTCCTAGAGTCGCTGCAGACTTCAAGAACTTATTTATGGTGGAAGACACGATCCCTGCACTTTTACTCAGGCGCTGCTTTCTTCGCGAATAATAACTTTAATTAGTGCTCTGTGTCAACTGCTTTTTTTGTTTTCTGTTTTTATTTAGAAGCGTTAGGCGATTTTTTCATCGATTGTTTTTTTGTTGCTACATTTTAAATCGCTTCATTTATGGTGCTGAGAGAGTTAATTTAACAAGTTTGGGCTCAATGTTAACAATAATTTCAAATCGCTTAAGCTGCACGTTCATTTAAAAATGCTTACCTCGTCATCATATACAAGCCTTTTGATGAAGAAACTATCTGCTTCCATTGCTGACTGTTGATTACCCAAACATGTGGACTTTTTATGCGGAAGCGCAATCATGAAGTTGTATCAACAACAATTTATTTACATATTTTTATGCACCTGAGTTGCCAACGGGCCGAGAAATTTGGAATTGATCCGGTTCGAATCCAAATATTCAAAGCTTGAGTTTTTGGCTTGAAAAGACCAAAAACTGGTTTTGCAAAAAATATTATAATTAAAAATGCATACTGCTTGTTAGTGCACAAAGTTTTACTCAAAGCTCAAAAACATTAAGATTAAGGCTTCATTTACACATAGGGGTTTTCGCAATCAGGAATAAAACTTTTGCCATGTGTAGACGAGTTTTCTCATCGTGAAACCAGGTTTTGTACTTTTCATTTTTAAGCGGATTTTGTGCCTATAAGATCTCGCAGCTTCGATTGCCGAATTTCTTGTGTAAACGCTCTGACACGAAAACCTTGATTACATGATTTTTATTGTGAGTTCTTCAAATTAAGGAGTTTGACGCGGTAACATCTTCAAATACAACTGCAGAACAGTTAGTGTTTTTTTTTGCCTGCAACGTTGCTTTCGCACTTCCTTTAATGCCTTTCAGGTTTTAAGACCTCGAAAAAGGCAAGTTTAAAAACCAGGTTTTCGAAACTGGTTTTTGCTACTTTTCATCGCTCCCACATGCGCAAGGTTTCGTTCCTCGCGGTCAAAACCGTTATGTGTAAACAACTTTTATTGTTATGCGTAAACATGACAGGTATGAGAACCAGGAACGAAGCCTAAGTGTCAAACCTATATGTAAGCGCAGCCTTAGGGCCGAAATAGACGATCAAGTTTTTTCTGCAAGAACGCTTGCAGAAGCGTTGATGCAACTTGTTTCTGTGTGTAAATGCTTTAGCAAGAATACTGTGCACGATTGCAGAAACGTTGCAGAAGGGTTTTCTTGCGACGTGTAAATGGCTTTCTGCAAGATTTCGGAAAACTTTCTGCAACATTGAAATAACTGCGGCCGCATTTCAACTTGCTGCAAGTGTTTTGACTTCTCGTGCCTACGTCACAATGCTATTAACGCTGTTATGCCTACCTACTTGGGCACTTTTAAGACTTTATCGCATTGTCTTGCTACAAGACAATGTAAAATTCTGCACAATTGCTGTATATTACCAGCATCCCTATATTTGGACAGCATTATGAAATATAAGCGTTGATAAGTGAACTTGAATTTTGCCCTGCAGTTTGGAACGTATTGACACCTGAATATAGAGACCAAGTAAAAAAAAGCACTGCTTAAGAGCAAAAAGATGTAGCTACGGTATTACATTGTCTACAGTATATAAGTAAATTACTGGATGTTAACAATATTTTAACGATTTGTGGTAAAGCAGTTCCTTTAAAAATGCAATAAATTCTATTAGTCTACATTTTTTTATATTACCTCGGCTCGCACTTCAATAGCAACTTTTTTGTGATGCTATGAATGCTGGGTTTGTTTAGGTCAGAGATGGAACCGGTCAGGATTTTCTCGACCCGACTCGACCGGTAAATTTCAAAATCATCGCCGCAATCGGCCGGTCGACCGGTTTCTGACTGGCCCGGTCGACCGGTTTTTTCACAGAAATTTTTTGTTCACTGTTCAATGTATCTTATCAAAAATTTTCAAAGGGGTGCATGAGTGAGGTGTTAAAATTTGTGACTTTGCGAGGGGGTCTCAGAAAAAAATGCAAAAAAAATTTGCGTTTTTTGCGAAAATGACTTAATTTTAAGACCTTTTTTGGTTTAGTTTCGATTTGAAAGCCCTGTTTTGAGCAGCTCAAAACGTGAACAAAATAAGCATAAAAAGAACTGGAGGGTACGAGCTAAATTATTAGACATTCTTTCTAATGATATTATGCGAAAGGCCAAAAAATGAAGTTACAGTTTTTTAGCTATTCGTTGCAGATTATTTGCAATTTGCCGAGCAGCAAACACTAAACTGTTATGACATTGGTTAGAAAATATTCGAAATATAATGTTTCCCAGCAGTAATAGAAATGCTGTTACTTCAGAACAAGCCATGGCTAGTTAGATACAAAAAAATAAGAGATATGTTTTTCTTGCCAGGGCATGGTATGGAATGGAATGGAAGACGATTTTTCCATATTTCATACGGGCAATTTTCTTCCATTCCATATTCCATTCCATATTAAAATTGTCTTCCATATTCCATTCGATACTTCCATACCAAGGTATGTTTAAACCGGAAGCTACGCGTAATTTGTATTGCATTTTTGCAACCTTAAGCGTACCTTTGTAAGTTGTCGCTCGTGAAGGTAAGCAGTATGGTACAATGCATCTCATCCCATATTTGAAGGACTATCGCAATGAGCTACCATAAAAATTCACTCAGCATGAAAACATCAACCACGCAGTCAACAGGCAATAGGTTGACCGATATGCACTGGGTTCAATGATTGCAAGTTTTTAACCACACGAACTATAAAATTTGGCATAGCCAAACTGGCACAATCATTTTATACAAGTACCGAAAAAAAGTTTAAATGCAAAAAAAAAAAAAACATAAAGAATTAAGTTCAATCGAGGATAGAAAAGCAAAACAAATCTTTGTAACTAAGGAAAAGAATTGCTTTTTAACTTTGCAAATTCAGTGCCGTCGCTATCATGGGCCAAGGGGTGCCTTGCCCCCCATTTTGGTTTACTAAAAATATTTTTTTGGAGCATTACGTTACCAGAAAATCGACAATGATGCAAAAACGAGTAACATTTAATCTTACCTACTTGACTGAAGTAACCTACATTAGCAGTATATTGAAGTTTTTAAATACTGGAAGTTTATTGGTTCAATTTTAAAACACCAGATTTAACATCCCAAGTTTACACCTCTGAACCTAAAAGGCCATCAAGGAAATAGGTTAGTCATATCAATTTTATAGCTATGAATGTTTGCATCGTATTCGATTCAAAGTATTCTAAGCCCGAAGCCATTGTTTCTCAAACAATGGGTCGGGATGCACAACAGACTGCAAAGCGTTTACGGATATACTGTAGAGACGCAAGTATGAGGGCAAGGGGGCTTAGCCCCCCCTTTCAGCCAAGTCACTAAAAAATTTTAACCCTAAAATGCAAACATTTAAACGTGTTTTTGAATTAATCTGTATGTCAAGTAAGGACTGAATAGGCAGGAGAATTTAATTTTTCCACTGGCTTCTAAGTCTTAGCAATTTAATTCTTTAAATAGCTTTAAAAACAAGCAAAATGTGATCCAAATGGCGTTGAAATAGTTATTTTTTCTGGAAAAATCAAAAAATCGCCCAGCGACAGGGGCATCGCCCCCAGACCCCCGTCTATATGAGATGATTTAGTAGCACCGCTTTGCTCAGCTCTCCACCCAATCGAGGCATTTTTCAAATAAAAAAATTTTAACTTGCAAGCCTCCTCCTGTAGCAAAATTTTAGTTACACGTCTGTTTATGAGTCTGTCGGAAAGTAGAAATGCAGACCAGCAAAAAAGTTTACTTCGTTTTTTGAAAGACCAGCTAGGCCTATTTTGTATTTTTTTAAGCACACTCAAGGTTGTTTAGTTTGCAGTCACGGCTGCTGATAGACTTTACACGTGATTATGGGCGGAAGCGAAAGGAGCTAAAAAACATCACCGAACTTATCCATGTTTCTTTTTACGACATGATTGAACAATCTGAAAATTGAGCATAATTTGCAGCCGTACAAGATCAGTTTTAATGTGCGAAAGTTCTGTCTATTTTAGTGCACCTTAACTTCGTTTAGGCTGGCGACGTCACTAAGCAAATTGTCATTCTCAAAATAAAAGTTAAGCCAGTCAGCATCAATGGAGCTGCAAATTGCAATGAAAATATATTCTATGATATCATGATGCAATGCCTTCAGTCCTTATAATGCTAGCACAATGTTCAAATGTTCATGACCGAATTGCAGTATTAATTTTTTGACAGATGATTAGCTGCGAGACGCTTCTACATAGTTTTAGTTAT
Organism: Trididemnum nubilum; assembly: GCA_963965965.1. Taxonomy (NCBI): domain Eukaryota; kingdom Metazoa; phylum Chordata; class Ascidiacea; order Aplousobranchia; family Didemnidae; genus Trididemnum; species Trididemnum nubilum. The sequence continues at coordinate 51,168,312 of OZ014469.1, forward strand.
CACTATCGGTATTCATTTTTCTGTATATGAAATGAGCGAAATCTAGTATGGAACTGGTATAGAAGTATAGAAGATTGTCTTCCATTCCATTCTTGAAATCTTCCATTCCATTGTGGCATCTTCCATATTCCATAACAAAATTTCCTTTCCATTCTATTCTATTTTCGATTCCATTCCATACCATTCCATTCCATACCATGCCCTTAGCTGAAATCTGTACCATTTCTACTCTTAAGCTGATTAAAACGATGCTAAAATGTCAGGCAGCGCAAGCCTCTTCCACATGCATGCTTTATTAGAATCTGATTACGCGTTTTTAACGTATATTTTGCACTTTTCTGCTTTGCACCGTGGCTCAAAGGGGGGCATGGCACAATACTCCGACCCTAAATACGCCCCTGGATGTGCATGTTTTAATGGTCACAGCATATTAGTCATAGCTTGAAACCATAGATGGGCACAAGTCCGTTAATCGTTAATCCGTTAATAACGAAGCTAATTTTTTCTTGAACTCGTTAATCCGTTAAAAAGTTTTTTCATGTTAACGGACTAAATTAACTTCCGTTAAGTGCTGTTAACGGACTAAAGTAACTTCCGTTAAGTTCTGTTAACTTCCGTTAAGGTTTTTTATCGTTAATATCTTGCACCATTCATTCATCGTACCGGTACAAACCAGTTTGCACTTGTAGCACTTGTTACGTATTAGCACGAGTTTTATAAAAGAAAGCGAAGAAAGGAGCTCTTTTTTGTGACAAATAATAAGCTGCAGCCTCATAGGGCTATTAATTATTGCTGTTCGCAATTTCCAACAATTTTCCGATCGCAGCTTCGTTAGTGCATTTGAACTTATTTCTATCTGAACTTATTTCTATCTTTAAATTAGATTAGACTTTAAAATGTAACTTCCAAAACACAAAAAGATTACAATAGCAATAAATATTTCCTTACAATTTGCTCAACAGCGTCAATACGTGTTATAGAAGCGAGTGAATAAAACCAAATGTAAATTACACGCAAAATGTTAACGAATTAACGGACTTTATTAACTTCCGTTAATTAAAGCTGAAAGTAACGGATTAACGTTAACGGAAGTGTGAAGTTTGTTAACGGATTAGTGGTTAACGATGCTAACGTTTTTTATTAACTTGCCCACCTATGCTTGAAACCATTCCACAAGTGTTTTCAAAAGGTGAGGTTTGTTAATACTGTTTTTTATAAAAAGTTTGATTTATGATGAAATATATAAGTATATTTCGGTTGGTATTTCGATGTCTTTTAGTTGCAAGAAAGGCGAATTTGACCGGTATTTCAACCGGCATGCCGGCCGGTCGAAGAATCTCGACCCAACCGGCAACCCGACCGGTTTCCATCTCTGGTTTAGGTGACAATGCTTACGTGAAGGTGACTCTTCGTTACTAACCTGTTTGCGACTATTACTGTTTGTGTGTTATACTGGGCAGTAGCCAGAGAAAAAGAGGCCCGGCGGGGCTGGTTTCCATCTCAAAATTTTCAAAATGCATAGGGAAATGTGAGTAATTATGTTAGATTGCGGCTGAATTTTATTATCAACATTACCTAAAACGTGTTTCTTTTCAATAAACATACTGTAGATAAAAAAATTTATTTTCCAGAAGTGGGCACAAATAAAGTTTTACAAAATGCGCAGCGCAGCAAAACACAACGACTATTTAAACCATTAAAAGCGCAGAACAATAGGTGCACTTTAAATATCATATTTTCAAAAGCGCAGCGCAACTTCCGCAACAAGCTTTTTGATTCAGTAGAAGCGCAACGCATTTCCGCAACTGCGGAACGAGATTTTCATACCAAGTTAAAGCACAACCGAAGTTCTGCTATTAAGTGTAAAACAGACAATATAAATTACGCATTTTAGTGATAAACCTGATTTTGACATTTTTCCGGTAAAGTCATCGTCACCAGAATTGGAGTCGAGGACACAAAGCTCGAGGCCAAGAACACAAAAAAAACCCGAAGCCAAGGCCAAGGACAGGAATGCTCGGGGCCAAAGACCAAGAAGACAGGCGCAAATATTCTCCAAAAAAAAAGGTCATCAAAATTTTTTTCAGGCGATCTCTAAAAAAAGGTCTTCGCAAATTTTCCGCAAAGTTTCTGACAATTACCAATAAAATTTTTATGATTCAAGAAATAGTGCTGTCCTTGGCCGAGGACAGGGCATTTTTAGAAGATTTGTAGGCTTCGAGGCCAAGACCAAGGACTTCAAAATGTGTCCACGAGGACTCCACCTCTGATACTTACAGCAAGCTTGATCTCAAAGCCATGTTGCTTATATTGATGTTTCGTTGGTCATAACGACCAACATCATCCTCCCAATCGGCCCTCACAATCCTTTCATCAGCCCCCTCTTATCTCCTGCCTAAGTCCTTGTAGAATGTTTGGTCCCTCGCCTCCTCCCTCTTCAACAACACCATCCTAAACTTCCTATGGGTCCCCGGTCACGCTGGTCTCCCTAGTAATATAAATGCGGATTTACTTGCCAAAGGTGGTGCCTCCCTGCCCACTGACGCGATCCCAAGCTTTCTCCCCGCAGTCATTGCCAAAATCCGTTATTTCCACTACCACAATTGGAGACGTCACATCTCTCACTCCTATCTAAACTACCAAGTACCAAAAGTCTCTTCGGAGGAACTGCTCCTTTCTCGCCCTATTCGCTGTGAGCTTTCCCGTCTTCGATGCCATGGCCACAGTCTTTTTTTATCTTTACATCTTTACAGGATCAGTCGGAAGGAGAATTCTGCTTGTAGTGCCTGTGGACACCCTTTACAGAACCTCAATCATCTCCTCCTCGACTTTCCTGCCTCTGAACCTCTTCGTCAATCTATCTTTGGCTCCCCTCTCTCTATTCTTGACCTATGGTGCAGACCTTATGGTGTGGCCCGACTGTTGGGTCTCCGCGGAGTTCCTCCGCGCCCCCATCCCTTGGAAGAGGTCGAATAGTACCATCACCACCACCAACATCATCAGAATACGAGCATACGATAAAAAGCTACGATTGAAGCTACGTAGCATCAATATGAACAGTAAGATTTTTCTTTAAGTTTCAAATTCGAAAGTTAATTATTACATCACAACAATAAAAACAAACTTGTAGAGAAGCAGATAGTGTTGAAACTTTGGTCACAAAAACTACAGTATAAACTAAAATGATATTGAAGCATCAGAATACTAGAGTAAAGAAAGATAAAATACAGAAAAAGATTCACCATCTGAACAATTTATTATTTTTGGCCTAAAAAGATTTAGGCCTAGACCTACACCTACTTTTGCATTTTAGTGATTTTAGACGGAAAAGGAGTGAGTAATTTGCGATAGAATGTCGACATTTGGCAATGCTACGATCAAAATAAACCAAAGTGAGTCAAAAATATAAAATTGCGGTATTAAAAAAAATTTTTTTGAAAGCGCAGCGCAATTAATCGGCTACAAATTTGAATAGCATTAGTCCGCATTCGAATTTTGCAATGTCTCAAAACAAAATTTTATTGCGCAGCGCAACTTTCATAATTGCAAAAGTTGCGCTTGATATTTTCTTATCTGTGGCAAGAAAGCGAAGAGTGACTGCTAAACGCTCATTGCTAAAAATCGCCTCTCTCATGACAGTGTCGTTTCGAGCAAGCTGGAATCATATTCACAATCTAATGTATTTGTTTTTTTGTTCCTTTTTGAAAGCATTTTAAAATGCTATTGGTGCTGCCACTTTTCTTTTTCGAAACATGCCTACTGATAGTTCGGATTATTATAGCCAAGTAGTCCGACTCTGTCTGCAAGAGTGTTAAAATCGCCACGTGTAAATGGATTTTCAAGGTCTTGCAGACCAAATCCACCACACAATTGCTGAAACATTTTTAACAAAAAAAAAAAATTATTGCACGGAGGTGTAAATGAAACTTTTAGTTTCTTGCAGATGATTACTTCCGGCGCCAAAATTTTTTATTGCTGCAAGTAAATTTGTAGAAAAACAGCTTCACGTGTAAATGAAGTGATAAATTGTTGGAGTAGTAAAATTGCAGAAAAAACTTGCTCGTCTATTTCGTCCCTTATATTCAGTTTTCAGCTCAAATAAACATTCAAAAATCAATTTATATGTAATTTAAATCAACGATAGAGTTTAAGTTCAAATAAAATTGACTGAAATTTGGGTAAAAATTTGGGTTGCTTGACTAAAAGCTCTTTCTTTACAAGACAGATCTCTTCTAGAATGATTACTGTATATGGCTGGTGTTAATAATAAAATTGATAAAAATCATTCATGCGCATGAATTAAAGGGTCTTTGCGTCGGTCTGACTGTTAGGGCCGAAATAGACGATCAAGTTTCTTCTGCCAGAACGCTTGCAGAAGTGTTGATGCAACCTTTTCTGTGTGTAAATGGCCTAGCAAGAATATTGTGCAATACTTGCAGAAACGTCACAGAACTATTTTCTAGTGACGTGTAAAGTGGTTTCCTGCGAAGTTTCAGAAAACTTTCTGCAGAATCGAAATAACTTTGGCCTTGTTTCAACTAGCTGCAGTTTTTTGACTTCTCGTGCCTACGTCACAACGCTCTTAACACTGTTAGGTATCGCATTGTCCTGGATTAGTGTATACTGCACAATTACTGTACTTTACCAGCAGTCTAGCATCCCTATACTTGGACAGCGTATTATGAAATAAAAGCGTTGATAAGTCATGTGAAATTAGGCCTGCATTTGAAACGTATATAGAAACCTAAATACAGAGATCGAGCAAAAAACTTTTTGGAGAAAAGTAGCGGAGGCATTGCTAAAAAAGCAAAAAGATGTAAGCACCGTATTAAATTATTTAAATATGTAAATTACTGTTTGTTAATATTATTTTAACAATTTTGCTTAAGGCGATTAATTTTAAGTGCAACAAATTCTGCTGTTGGTCGAGCGGTAACGCGTTCGTCTCTGGAGCGGGAAATATGGGGTTCAAACCTCGGGCCGGTCAAATTGGACACTTTGGTGCCAACGGTTCGCCACCGCTGCGACTTTTCTTCGAAAGGAGCTGTGTTGCCTGGCGCAAAGACGCGGAGATGGGCCCCGCAAACCCGTTACACGCTTCGGCGTAATACAGCGAGTATAATGAAAGATTTGATTTGATAAATTCTGCTTAAATACTTTTTTTATAATACCTCGGTAAACACTTTCACAGTATTTTGTATAATAAATCAAAAACATTAGAATCTTGAACACATAAAACATCAGCATACGTTAATGTGAAAGCTCAAATCTGCTAAAGTAAGTAAATTACCAGCTTTGCTAGCATTTAGTAATATCTGGCTGTAAAACATTTCGCAACCAGCACTTTATTAAAATACCAATGGTCAAATTCACGGTTTAATACGAGTAGTTCGTTTGTTTCATTTAACGTCTTTGAAAGTCCCTTCTTTTCACCTAATTTTTTGATTCTTGATCTCAGCTCGGTGACTGCTTGGTAGAGATGGAATTTTTATTCTTTTGATCTGGTTATCCAATCAAAATCACAATCAGTTACCAGCCCGAGAGATCTTTCTGCGCAGTCATAACCAGAGGTGGACAAAGTAGTCGAAAAATCTACTTTAAGTAGAAGTATTGTTACTTACTCAAAAATGCCTTTCAAGTAAAAGTAGAAGTATGGCGAAGTATTTCCACTTAAGTAAAAGTAGGAAAGTAGTCAAAATTAATTCTACTTAAGTAATGAAAGTAGAAAGTAATTTCGAATTTCACGTGTTTGTTTATTCTTCGAAGGTTTGTTGTTGTGACTCTTACGATCAGTGTTCAAGCAAAGCCATACTTACGGTAGCATATCAAAAAATCAAAGTTTTATTATTCTGTTGAAATTACACCGAAGCGTGTTACGAATACGATTTAGTAGGGACTCTGGGCTCATCTCCGCGCCTGGACAACACAGCTTGAGAAGAAATGTCGCAGCGATGGCGAGTCGTAAGCAACACTGTTCGTTAACCGGCTAGAGAATTGAACCCCAGACGGGCCGCAGCAAACGCAACGCCGTTAACCGCTAATCTTTTTCGTATGAACCAGGAGTAATGCGCATGTCTAGTTTGTCTACTGTACCATGCTAATCAGGGTTCGGTATGCTTTTTTTTTTAGTGAGACTGAGTCAACACCTGGTATTTGATGCAACGCAAAAACACACTACCCTAGATGACCTGTAAATGAATCGTCGTAACTATTCAATAAGTTTCGTAGCAGGGATGTGGAAGCGCCTATTTTCCAACCGCTTCCGCTTCCACCTCCATCGCTTCCGCTTCCGCTTCCACCGCTTCCGCTTCCACCACTTTTACCAAAATTTATCATAATATTTTTAGCTAATAATATGAATAAAATGCATTAACGTGTTACTGGTATGTAAATGAAAAGTGAAAACGATTTATTTCATTACTAACACACAGAAAAAGTAAACATGAAGAAAAACAATACTCCGTGCAATAAAAAAAAGTAATATTAAAACAAGTAATTTAAAACAGTGAGTGCAATAAAAAAGCACAAGAAAACAGCGGCTATAATAAAAGAAAAATCCAACGAAAATGGTGAGTGTAAAATAAGTGTAAAAAATATAAAATAAGTGTAAAAAATATTAATAGAGTAAAAATAAGTGTAAAAAATAATTTTACTTAATTCTCAACTGCTCAATACGTATTAAGCTATGAGTACGAGCTACTTAAATTTACTTGGTCAAATATCAAGTTTGAATCGTCGTATCTCTATTTATACGCCGAATATGCATGTCATCTATTACATACTTACGTCATCTACTACGAATTCTCACCGCCTTGTAAACACGAGAAAAACAATGAATTGAGTTGCATATCGTTAATCGTAAACAAGTTTCAAGTTTGGATGTAGGAAAATACTTTGAGACGTCACCGAACTCCATAGGTGGTTGCAAGAAAGGCACTTTATTAAATCGACCGAAGTACCGTCAGCTTGGTAGGTTAGTATTTTACAATAAAATTAAATTCAATAATAAAAACAGCGGTTTTGAGAAAGTGAGCGCACTGCGACTATTGTTTTTGTATTTTTTTCGTGATTCACGAACCCAAACATTACAAACGTACGCTATTGTCCCCAGAGAATTTTCCTATCACCAAATTTAACGCTACACACTCACAATTAAATTACTTACCGCAAAGAATCGTCAAATGGAATACGCGAAAGCAACATCAAAATACTCAGTTTTCTTTCATAATACTTTAATGACAATGAAATTAAAGTATTTTAAAAACTATATTAACTAACATTACTTCAAAAAGCTTGATTTTATTTGAGTAATAAAACTTCCCGTTATGAATCGATAGTAACTTGCGAGATTTGCCAACAGTCGAAAGATTGCAAAATAGTGCGTTGGTAACTTGGTATTCGCTAACTGCCTTTTATAATTTGTAAATGAGAAACCACGAAGCTTTGTTTTCCAAGTGTGAACTGGGATTGTTGCTGAAATTTCGGCAAAATATGGCTTTGCCAGTATTTATAAAGTTTTAAACCAAAGATTTAAAAAGTTATTGCCCCGATTCGCATTTGAGGGCAATGAGTTTAGCAAACAGCGGTGGATTCAAATTTTTGCGAGTTTAAGAGTGGATACTTTCTGCAACAGCTGGCTTCACAAACTCTTGTAATGGTATGTTTCAATTGTTTGTTTTGTGTTAAAAAAACATTTAGTGCGAGTATTGTCGAACAACGTAAGTGGAAGCGGTACCCATTTACCGCTTCCAGCTTCCAGCTTCCGCTTCCACAAAAATTTACCGCTTCCACCGCTTCCGCTTCCAGCTTCCGCTTCCGCTTCCACATCCCTGTTTCGTAGTACTGTACAGTAAAACAAACTCGATACATACTTATTGTACACGTTGTGAGGTGGAATAATGTACACTACCTAACGGTCGAGTTTAACAATCCATCTAAACTTTTATTGGATTAAACCTGCTATGTACAATATGAAGTAAGCCAATCAGCAGGTCACCACAGATTCGTAACATCTAATTCGTACACATCTTCAACCGGGTATACGACATACTAATTGGTATGCGAAACGGTAATTATGGTACTCGGTATACAGAGGGTATACGAAACAAAACTGCGATCTCCAAAAAAAAAAAAAGAAAATGGTCTCCACTTACATTCGGGCTAGATTCGGTCCAATTTCGCCCAAATCTAAGCATGAAAAATCGGATCTACAAAAAAAGTCTGCACCGCTTACACAGGCTAGAATTTTTTGTGGAGTATACAAAGTTTTCGAAAATCGCAAAAGGTATACCACGTAAAAAAGGTTGAAGAGCACCAATCTAAACAATGCATTACTCTGCTCGAATGGCTAATTGTATAGCTCGCATGCCTCTAGAGCGGTAAATGACAGTTACGCTAATGACAGTGGGCTGCTAAAATAGTTTAAATATAGGCTAGTCTAAATCTTATAATTTATCAATGCTGGTACTACGGTAGTAGCCCAAACGCTTACTGGTATATACTGGCAGCCATAGGCCTAAGTGAAGGCTTTCAATTACCGGTATCTATCTGCAATACTTCTTTGGAAAACCTAACAAACAATAAAGTACACAATAATACTGCGCCCATCTAAAACAAAGAAATTCCAGAAAACCTTGCCAAACCTCAAAATTGCGGCTCATTACCGGTACATAGACTGTAATCGCAGCGTACCAGACTTCTGTTTCGCGTCGTGTACGAACATGTTTTCGATAAGCAGAGTTGCCAGATATAATGAGACAAACAAAAAAACTTCAAATCGTGGTCATTGGTCAAATCATCATCAAATAGGATTGGCTAGGTGTTTACTTCTACTTTACATAAAAGTCATTACTACTCAAGTAGCGTTACTTCGAGAGGATTTTACTTGAAGTAAAAGTAGAAGTATCAGAAACGAAAAATACTTAAGTAAGTCGCTCGTTACCGAAAATACTACTTAAGTAGAACTACTTCGTTACTGACCACCTCTGGTCATAACTATCCTAATGGGCACAACTATTCCTTCAGCGACAAGTATGGTTCTTCAGTTGACCACTTTTGTTCAAACTCTGTTCGTTAAGAATGCCGGTTCCTTCCCAAGCAGCAATTCAATTCAAAGGTTTATAAGTCCGCTTCACAAAACGTTTGAGTAGTTTGGCCCCAAAATCTTCTGTTTCAGGCATTTGTTGGCAATCAGGACGGCGTGGTTCTGATATTTAAGGATTGCATTTGCCATTTCCTTTTTATCACGATCTGCTACCCTGGCGCTAAACAAAGCCAGTGGCACAAAACGTTCACTCAAGTACCAAAGATGGTTTTTGAGTTTAACGTGGCCAATTTCTACCATCTTAATCATTCCTGAGTCTCTAACTTTAGTTTTTGCTTCTTCCAGCAGTTTCAGCAAATCTAGATCCAACTGGGGTGGTGCATCTGTGACGTTTGTTGAGCATAGCCAGAACTTCACATAGAAAAGAGATAAAAATGTAGCAAGATTTTTTATGGAATCAATAATCTGCGGCTTTAGAAATTCTTTAAACTCTTCTCTAAAGAAAGCTATCTTGACGGTATAAATGATTTTCGCCTTACAGCGAGCGTGATGATTGGACCCCGGAGCATAAATTGGAATTGGACGCGACAATGATCCACCATGATGTAATAATGATGAGTAAGTTCTTCGTGGTCTTCCCTCAATGAAGTTCGACCGGACTCATGAACCTTTGAATTGAATTGCTGCTTGGGAAGGAACCGGCATTCTTAACAAATAGAGTTTGAACAAAAGTGGTCAACTGAAGAACCATACTTGTCGCTGAAGGAATAGTTGTGCCCATTAGGATAGTTAATGACTGCACAGAAAGATCTCTCGGGCTGGTAACTGATTGTGATTTTGATTGGATAACCAGATCAAAAGAATAAAAATTCCATCTCTACCAAGCAGTCACCGAGCTGAGATCAAGAATCAAAAAATTAGGTGAAAAGAAGGGACTTTCAAAGAAGTTATATGAAACAAACAAACTACTCTTATTAAACCGTGAATTTGACCATTGGTGTTTTAATAAAGTGTTGGTTGCGAAATGTTTTACTGCCAGATCAGGGGCGTATTTAAGAGGGGGCATTGAGGATTGTAAAATTGCATAGAAAAGTAAGCAAAATTGAGGTATGCCCCCTCCTTTGCAAGTTGGGCATGAGGATTGATCCCACAAAGGGCATGTGTTGTGCGTTTCTTCCAGATATTGGGCGAGAAATCGGACTGAATTTGAGCGAAGACCTTTTTTTTTGTTTTTGCTCTTCAACTAATTTTGGGCCAAAAATCGGAATAAATTTGAGTGGAACAATTTCTGATTCAGATCTTTGTTTTTCCCAACTCTTCTGAAATTTCTTGCTCCCTTTTTCAAAATCCTGCGTACGCTACTGTGCCAGATATTACTAAATGCTAGCGAAGCAGGTAAATTACTTACTTTAGCAGATTTGAGCTTTCATATTAATGTATGCTGATGTTTTATGTGTTCAAGATTCTAATGTTTTTGATTTATTCTACAAAAATTCTGAAAAATTTTTTTTTCAATATAACCCAAAAAGTAAGCTTTTTACCCCATAAATGTATTGCAGACTCATATAAATATGGTGTTTGCGCAACTTTTGAGCTATGACACATTATTGTACCACCAATAATTGATAACGAGATACACGCATAAATAGGGTAAACCCCCTGCGCTTTAGTTAAAACCCCTTAATTGGGAATGAACCACCGTCAAACGAAATCCGGTAACTCTCAAACTTCACGTGAGTCTTAGTTAGGTGGCTTGGCAACTTTTTGGAATACTTTATGAACATCAGTGACATTTGTCCAAAATTGGTGCACCCGAATAGCAACAGAGATGCCAGGCCGGACTGGTTTCCAGTTGAAAATTTTCATGTAGTATTATTGTAAATGCATATGGTAACTGTGGATACTTCTACCTGGATTTTATTGTCAACAGTACCATTAACGGTCGTAAAAAAGTAATTGTAACTACTTCATTTACTAAGTTGACTTGGCCAGAAGACAGTGAAAGGACTTTTTAGTCTTCGAGTCAAGCTGTATCTTGCGTAACGGTCTTGCACACACGGTGAAGGCTTCACACGATCTCTTCTTCATGTTGACCGTCAAGCAAGGAAGCTGTGAATACCAAGTTCTATAGTCTTTTTTTAACCCGACAGAGAATCGAACCCAGGTCTAACGTTTCAATAACAGACGTTCTACCTACCCGACTGCTGATTGGTCAAGAATCGCGGTACAACTCAATATTGCACAATGCATTCGCAGTAAAGTCTGTGTAGCAGAGATGGAACCGGTCAGGATTTTCTCGACCCGACCCGACCGGTAAATTTCAAAATCTACCCCGGTTAACCGGCCGGTCAACCGGTTTCTGACCGGCCCGGTCGACCGGTTTTTTTACAGAAGGTTTTTGTTCAATGTATCCAATGAAAAATTTTCAAAAGGAAAGGGGGGCCATGGGTGAGGTGTTAAAATTTGCTACTTCGGACGGGGGTCTCAGAAAAAGACGCAACAAAGTTTTTGCGTTTTATACAAAAATAACTCAATTTTAAGACCCTTTTCGGTTGATTTTGGAATTGCATTTTCTAAAAAAATTTTTAAGTATTGTTTGAGTTCATAGGTGGGCACAAGTCCGTTAATCGTTAATCCGTTAATAACGAAGCTAACTTTTTCACTAACTCGTTAATCCGTCAAAAAGTTTTTTCATGTTAACGGACTAAATTAACTTCCGTTAAGTGCTGTTAACGGACTAAAGCAACTTCCGTTAAGTTCTGTTAACTTCCGTTAAGGTTTTTATCGTTAATATCTTGCAGCTTCGTTGTGCATTTGAACTTGTTTTTATCTTGAAATTAGATTAGACTGTAAAATGTAACTTTCAAAACACAAAAAGACCACCGTAGCAATAAATATTTTCTTACAATCAGCTCAACAGCGTCAATACGTGTTCTAGAAGCGAGTGAATAAAACGAAATGTAAATTACTCGCAAAATGTTAACGGATTAACGGACTTTATTAACTTCCGTTAATTAAAGCTGAAAATAACGGATTAACGTTAACGGAGGTGTGAAGTTTGTTAACAGACTTGTGGTTAACGAAGCTAATACGTTTTGCATTAACTTGCCCATCTATGTTTGAGGTCATAATTACTAACAAAATATCACTAATGATTTTAAAGGCTACATCCTTATTTCCCGACACTATTCCGTAAACTGGTAAAGGCTTGTTAATGAGACAGATTATTACGTCACAATTACGTACAGCAGTTGGTGGCTAGCAATTTCGCATAAGAATTTTGAACGAGAATTATCTTTAACGTTATTATTTCTTTTTCCATTATTGCTTGTTGTCATGTCGTTACGTGATGCTTCAAAACGCATTCTGAGTAAACCGAAATGGAGGGGCACAAGCAGTGGTTAGGGGGGAGGGCACAGCCCCCCTTGCCCTCCCGTAACTACGGCACTGACTGAAGAGCACAAGCTAAATTATTAGGCGTTCTTTCGAATGATATTACGTGTAAGGCCATGACAGGAAGTTAAATTTTTTTAGCTATTGGTGACGGATTATTTGCAATTTGCCGAGCAGCAAACACTAAACTGTTATGACATTGGCTAGAACATATTCAAAATATAATGTGCCCCAGCAGTTTGTAGAAATGCTGCTACTTCAAAACAAGCCATGGCTAGGTAGATATAAAAAATAAGAGGTATGTCTTTCTTGCCCAATGTAGAGTGTGGTAAATTTAAGTTGAAAAAAGCTTTTCAAAGAGGCAAGATTTTAGCATGTACTAAAAAACCTAAAATCTGCGCCACTTCTACCAGAGGTGGAATCCTCGAGGACACATTTTGAAGTCCTTGGCCTCGAAGCCTCAAGTCCTCGAAAATTGCCCTGTTCTCGGCTCGAGGGCAGCACTATTTCTTGAACCGTTAAAATTTTGTTGAAAAACGCCAGAAACTTCGCGGAAAATTTGCGAAGACCTTGTTCTGTTTTCCTCACGAAGAGATCGCCTGAAAAAAATTTGTTGTCTTTTTCGCCAGAAAAAAAATTTTTAAGACCTTTTTTTGCGATCGCCGGAAAGAATTTTTTGAAGACCTTTATTTTTGTGGATAATGCTTGCGTCTGTGTCCTTGGTCCTTGGCCTTGGCCTCAAGAGGTTCTGTCCTTGGCCTTGGCCTCGGAATTTTTTTGAGTCCTTGGCCTCGAGCCTTGCGTCTTCGACTCCACCTCTGACTTCTACTCTCAAGCTGATTAAAACGATGCTAAAATGCCAAGTAGCGTAAGCCTCTTCCACATGCATGCTTTATTATGATCTGATTACGCGATTTTAACGTATATTTTGCACTTTTTTGCTTTGTGCCGTGGCCAAAAGGGGAAGAGGCCATGACCTAATGCCCCCCCTTAAATACGCTCCTGGATGTGCATGTCTTAATGGTAACAGCATATTAGTCACAGCTTGAAACCTTTTAGCAAGTTTTTTCAAATGTGTGGTTTGTTAATACCGTTTTTTTATGAAAAGTTTTATTTATTGTAAAATATATATGTGTGTTTCGGTTGGCGCTTAAATGTTTTTTAGTTGCAAGAAAAGAGAATTTGACCGGTGCTTCAACCGGCTTGACGGGCCGGTCGAAGAATCTCGACCCGACCGGTGCCGGTCGACCCGACCGGTTTCCATTTCTGCTGTGTAGCCTGTTTCTTTGTAGAGGAAAATGAACTTCAGATGGCATTTGAAAAATTTTATCTTCAAGCATGCAATATGTTTTAAGTTCATTGCACAGCAACTGCGAGTCACCTCTGTTACAAAGCATGTTTCAAAGTGCCAAAATGTTTTGAAATGCTGTCGTAAAGTCGCTACCGACTCCATTTCAAAACCCATTTAATTTAAAATCTGTTTCAAATATTTTTACTTCCACTTACATATGGCCGTGATTTAATGCTGAATTGCTTTCAACGTTTTCGAGCAAAAACCTGGTCTCCAAACAAGAGAAGAGTTTGATTATTGAAACAACTTAATTTTTGATTTATGATTTTAGCACATGTTGTTTACAGGCCAGTAAAAATTAATGACTTAATTTGACAACAAAAGCATAAAAGTTGTGAATACCGAATTCAGTTGTATATTATGCTAGTGGGAAATGATTTTTTGTTTTATTTTTCCAGTTTTTTTAGATTTTTAATTCGTTTATCTTTTTTATTGAACATAGATAAAAAATAGCGTCTTTCAAAGGAGGGTACGAACAACATCGAAAAAAAGCGTAGCGTAACAATTTTTTCAAATCATTAATAGCGCACCGCAAGATGCGCATTTAACTGATTTATGCGCATTTTGCTACGAGCTTTTTGATGCAGTAGAAGCATAGCGCAATTCCGCAATTGCGGAACAATATTTTTGTACCAAGTCCAAGCGCAAACGAACTTCTGCAATTAAGTTTACAAAAGCGCAATGCGAATTCCGCATTTTTGTAATTTTAGACGGAAAAGAAGGAAGTAATTTGCAATAACAGGTCAACATTTGACAATTTTACAATCAAAATGAACCAAATTCAGTCAAAAGTGTAAACCATTTTGCGCTAAAGTATTCCAAATGGCTATTGCTGCTACCGCCATTCTTTTTCGAAACATGCCTGCTGATAGTTCAGGTTATTGTAGCCTAGTAGTCCAACTTTTGTTAGCCAAGAGTGCTAAAACCGCCACGTGAAATGGATTTTTAGGGTCTTGCAGAGCAAAACCATAACACATTTGCTGCAAACATTTTTAGGAAAAAAATAGTTGTATGCATGTGTTAAAGGAGTTCTGCGTTTCTTGCACATGATTACTTCAAGCGCCATAATTTTTTATGGCTACAAGTAGATTTGGAAAAAAAGGTTTTACGTGTACATGGAGTGATAATGATTGGAGCAATAAAATTGCAGAAGGAACTTGATCGCCTATTTCGGCCCATTACGCATTTACGTTGCATTGCGTTTACTACGTCTTCACTTCTATCGCAGTTATAATTGTTCTTTCACCTTTTTTGAAAACAGCTGCATCGCTCTGTAGTTTGCATCTTGCACGCAGTGCATTTTTATTCAAAACTTTTAGGGTATGAAGACGGCGGCTTAGGGCCGAAGTAGATAATCAAGTTTCTTGTGCAATTTTACTGCTTCAACAATTATCACTCCATTTAGTCGTGAAACTGTTTTTTTGCAAATTTACGTTTAGTAATAAAAAATTTTGTTGCCGGAAGTAATCTTCTGGGAGAAACTTAAAATTCAATTTACACTACGTGCAACAATTTTATTTTTTCTTAAAAATGTTGCAGCAATTATGTTGAGGCTTTGTTCTTCAAGACCTTGAAAATTCATTTTTACGTGGCGATTTTAACACCCTCGCAGACAGAATCGGACTAATTCGCTATAATAATTTGAGCTATCAGTAGGCATGTTTCGAAAAAGAAAAGTGGCAGCACCAATAATATTTTAAAATGCTTTCAAAAAGGAAGAAAAAAACAAATACACTTAAATTGTGAATATGATCCCAGCTTGCTCGAAACGACGCTGTCATGAGAGAGGCGATTTTTAGCAAGCAGGGTTTAGCAGTCACCCTTCGCTTTTTTGCCACAGAAAAGGAAATATCAAGCGCAACTTTTACAATTAGCAAAGTTGCGCTGCGCAATAAATTTTTATTTTGAGATATTGCAAAAGTCGAATGCGGACTAATGCTATTAAAATTTGTTGCCGATTAATTGCGCTGCACTTTCATTTTTTGTTTTTTTGTTAAAACCGCAATTTCATATTTTTGACTCACTTTGGTTTATTTTGATCGTAGCATTGCCAAATGTCGACCTTCTATCCGAATTACTTAATATTTTTCCGTCTAAAATCACAAAAATGCGTAATTTACGTTGTCTGTTTTATGCTTCATTGCAGAACTTTGGTTGCGCTTTGACGTAGTACGAAAATCTCTTCCGCATTGCGCAATTGCGTGATGCTTCTACTGAATCAAAAAGCTTATTGCGGAAGCTGCGCTGCGCTTCTGAAAATATAAAATTTACAGTGCGCCTCTTGTTCTGCGCTTTTAATGGTTTAAATTCTAAAAGTCTGTTTTGCTGGGCTGCGCTTTTTGTAAAATTTAATGTGTGCCAGCATCTGGAAAATACAATTCTTTTTATCTGCATTACGTTTTTTGAAAATGAGAAACGTTATAGATAATTATGATAATAAACTTCAGGCGGGACTTAATATAAGTATCCACATTTCCCATATACATTTACAGCAATACTACGTGAAATTTTTCAGGCGGAAACCAGTCCCGCCTGGTCTCACTCTCACTGGCTACTGCCCTGTAGTACACACAAACAGTAATAGTCAGAAACAGGTTGATAACGAAGAGTCACGTTCACGTAAATATTGTCATCTAAACAAACCCAGCATTAATAACATCACAAAAAAAGTTGCTATTGAAGTGCGAACCGAGGTATTATAAAAATCTAGACAAGTAGAATTTATTGCATTTGAAAAAAACTGTTTTAAGCAAAATTATTAAAATATTATTAACATCCAGTAATTTATGCATATAGACCAGTGATTCTCAACCGCAGCTCTTAGAGCTCTGTGGCTCTTATTAACCCTTTGAAAATGAATCTATTTGCACTGTTTATCTAAACTTTATTGAACCATTCTTCATTTCAATAATAAAACCAATAGTACTAAAGCAAAAAATTAGTCAAATTTCCTATTATTTGGTTGGGAGCTTCGCTTTAGCTAACAGTTAAACCGATCGGTGGTCAAGTGGATAGAGCGTCTGCTACTGAAGCGGTAGATTCGGATTCGATTCCCAGTCGGGTCAAACCAAAGACTATAAAAATTGGTATTCACAGCTTCCCTGCTTGACGTTCAGCAATTAAAAGGACAGTATGAAGCTTCCGCCGTGTGTGGTACACAGATGGGCAGGTGGCAGCTTGACTCGAAGACCGATAGGTCCCTTCGCTGTCTCCTGGCCAAGGCAACTTGGTGAATAAAATGTAATTACAATTACAATTGCAATTACAGTTAAGGATAACATTGCACAGTTATATTTAAGAGTTATAGGATGTTAGTTAATGTTAGCGCATTATATAGCTTGGTTTCTTACCTTGGTTCTTATTCCCAATTCAAAATTTATTCTGATTTATACAAACTGGAAGAGAGAAAGTCCCAACTTAGTTTTTCGATAGGTTGTAGGACTTAAGTTGCAAAACACTAGGCTAATGCAGTAACAAAACCAAAGGGGTCTAAAAAGGCTAAACAGCTGCGCTTCCAGTAAGGACCAAAAAGGGCAATTTTTGTAATTTTTAGCAAAAATTAGCGCTTTAGGATCACAATTCGCACGTTTTTAGAGCCATTTGAAACAACTACATTTTGAAAGTGGTAACATACTGAAATTGCCCGGCCCCTTCAGTCCCTCTTTACTTACAGGTCGAGCCCAAAACAAGTTTAAACGCTAGAATTTTAGGGATAACTGTTTTCAGTGGCTTGACCTGGCTCCGCCAGTAAAGCTGAAGCAACCTGAACCAGGTCATTTAAAAAACTTAACCCAAATATGCTTGCTTTTAAACGTAGTTTGAACTTAAACTGGAAGTAAGGACGTTGAAGAGGCTGAGAAATTTATTTCTGTCAAAGGGTTTTCAAATTTGAGCAGCTATTTATTTCTTTTAGTTTCAGATGGCTCTAAAAATGTCCAAAGTGCTGCCTAAATCGAGTTAAAATGGCAATTTTTCCGAAAAATTATAAAAACTGCCTAACAGCTGGGTAGTGGGGGCACCGCCCCCAGCCCTCGTCTGTGTGAGCCATAGGCAAGTCCCATTTAGCAAAATCCCTTTCGGCTTCTGCGCTAATGCTGTGATACTGATTTTTGTTTTTTAAGTTTGTTCAGTTTTTAAGTCTGATCAGTTCGATTTGACCGGCCAGTTGGTCGAGCGGTAACGCGTTCGTCTCTGAAGAGGGAGGTCTGGGGTTTAAATTAAATCTGGGGCCGGTCAAATCGAACGTGGTGTTGCCAACGGCTCGCAACCGCTGCAATATTTCTTCGAAAAAAGCTGTTTTGCGCCGGCGCAATGACGTGGAGATGGGTCCTGCAAACTAATTGCACGCTTCGGCGTAAAGCAGCGAGCATAATGAAAGATTTGATTTGGTACGAAGTTTGTGATATTTTATGTTTAGTTTAGTGCAGTTCCCTAAAGAAACTAGCCTCTATGGATAAATGAAACGTTTCAATAACTTAAAAAATAAAAACCTGCAGCAGGTGCACAAAAGTAATTAAAAATTTTCGTTAAGTTGGTTTCGGCTCCTTTCAACTTTGAGAAATAAAATTTGGCTCTTGACCTAAAAATGGTTGAGAACCTCTGATATAACAATGTGATACTGTGCTCACGTTTTTTCGCTCTAAGCAGTGCTTGTTTTTCTCGGTCTCTGTATTCAGGTGCCAATATGTTCCAAACTGTAGGGCTAACTTTAAATTAACTTACCAACGCTTCTATTTCATAATGCTGTCCAAATATAGAGTTGCTGGTAATGTACAGTAATTGTGCAGTGTACGAGAATATTGTCTTGTAGCATGACAACATGATAAAGTCTTAAGGTGTCCAAGTAGGTAGGCCTTAGAGTGTTAATAGCATTGTAAAGTAGGCACAAGAAGTCAAAACACTTGCAGCAAGTTCAAACACGGCCGAAGTTATTTCAATATTGCAGAAAGTTTTCCGAAATCTTGCAGAGAGCCATTTACACGTTGCAAGAAAACCCTTCTGCAACGTTTCTGCAATTGTTGCTCAATAGCCTTGGTAGGCCATGTACAAGCAAAAAGAGTTTCATGAACACTTCTGCAATCGTTCTTAGCAGAAAAAACTTGATCGTCTATTTAGGCCCTTACTTTTGAGCAGTAGATTGAAATCGTCAAATTCTACTGAGCGTTAGAACTGAATTTATGTTCACAACAAATTAGTTAATGATTCTATTTAATTTAGATGCTTTCATGAATGTTTACTAACTAAAGCCTTTGCTAAAGTCTACTGTATAATTAGTATCATTCCGTCTTAAAGTTTGTTGAGGTGATGGCACTGACCATCATAAGAAACAGAAATCAATTTTTGAGTTTTGTTTTGAATTTCTTTTTACACAAAGCTAGACTACCACCACGGTTAAACTGCTTGGCCATCATTGGTGTTGATTCTGTTGAAGTTTTATTTTGTTCATTTTGATTCAAATAAGTTAAATATTCCCAGCAATTAATGTTTTCTGATCATTTTTTGATGTGGATGCAGCGACTCGCTTCCAGTTCGGAATCAAATTGGTAACCAGCTTCTTTTGATCGCTTACCCTATTCTTCTACTACGTATATAAAATTCAGTTTACACTGCCTGTAAAATCGTAAGCGTGTGGGACATGGGTTTTGAAGTTTGTTTGAAATTGAAATTCGTCATTTCTAGGATATACTGCCTTACCACGATACAAGCTGCCTGTAATTGGTTAAAATAATTTATAGATACAATGAAAAGCTCATGACTTTACGCCCAGGCGGTGCTGTACTTGTGTAAGTCAAACTAACTGCCGCTCACCCCATCATCTTGCAACAAACTTTAAAATCATATCGACAAACTGCAGGCCAGCTGCTTGTGTTGTAAATTACAGAAAACTTCTAATCGTGTTTCTTGTAACGCTGCATCTAGACTGCAACAGAGTGCTACAAACACAGTGAGATATGTTTCTACATCATTACAATAAGGGACCCAATTTATGCAAATGATATTACAGCCATATAAACAGCAACTTTGCAGAATTTATCATTTTTTAGTTACAGTAAAACTTATTAAACGTTTTCGGTTTAAAACAATCAAGCTCTCATCAGGATATTATACATACAAAGAAATTAAACGAAATATTATGTTTCAGGTACAGTTTAGCGCTACGCTCAAACATAGGATCGTTTATTGAAAAAATGCAAGAATATGTTCTTTTAAATCTATTACAGTCTTGCAAAAATTCATGAAAGTTTATTGTGGAAAAGAGTCATCGTGTAATGACAAAATAATTTGGCCTAACAGTAAAATAAACACAAGAGCAAATTTTACTGTTATAAACCCCAGCTTACATGTGACAAGTTGAGACGTTAATGTTCTCTCTTGTTTCTTCTTCTTTTTGATGATAAAAGAAAGTAAAAGCACCAAACTTTGCCAACAGATCCTAATTTAGCCACCTAATAGCAAGTCTGTACAATTTTATAGCTGCGCAAGAGCGCGCTTGAGTTGTTAAGGAAAAACTGTCGATTTTCAAAATAACAAAACAACCATTTCTCAGGCAATTTTAAACACTTTTGCGTCTTATACAGTATTTTAAAAGGAACTGGGATGTTTTAAACTTTACATGATAAGAGGCGTAGAAAGTGGGGCCGTTGATGAACCAGTTACAGTAGAATAACTAGAAATGAAGTTAAACTTACAGTTTTTTTATTTTTTTTGTTTTTTCAAACAATTAAAAAATGACAAGAATAAGAAAAAAATTGATATGTTCACTTTTTAAAGCCGTGCAATAGCTTCTGGATGAGCTATTTTATTCAATTTATCAATTTTATGCTTTGAAAATGATTATAAAATATAACCTTAGTAAAAGCACATACTGGCATCTCTAACTTCCTAGGTGAGTCTTCCCTAGACTTCCAATTTCCTAGGTGACATCTCTAACTTCCTAGGTGACTCTTCCCTAGGCTTCCGCGCTGGTAGCCTTTAGGAGAGATAGCACAAAAACGATTAAATATCTCTAACTTCATTACAGATACGAGCACTTTAGTTGCTTTTTTTTGCCAATATAAATCCTAGAGGCAAGCGGTTAAGGCTATCATAACGGCTGAAAAATAATTGGGACATACAGAAGATAATTTTGTTAAAAATAAATTTTTGTTCAGTAAAAGCTGCTTATTTACACGAAATGCAATGAGGCGAAGCTAAATGGATTTTGCTTTGATGTTTTTTTTATTTTTTAATTTCAATGCAAACTTTGCTTTATCTGTACTTGGCAGCTATTATCAATCACGCGTATTTATGCGCTTAAATACGCAAGATAGTTAAGGCGCGTAAACACGCGTCATAGTTTTTTTTCAGTTTGATGCAAAAAAAACAAAATGCTTCCAATCAAATTACGCTTGTAATTAAGCGCGTACATAGCGAGTTTTTGACTATAAGAAAACAAACAAAGTAAATTATTAAACTACGCTTGACTGATGCCAGTAACGTAGTCGGGGGGCGGGTAGAGGGGGGGCAATAGCCAGAACTTAAATTGTAGTGGGGACGCGTCCCCCCTTCGAGAGTTAGCGAACTCTCATCAAGATTTAAGCGTCCTCCCATCGAGAGTGGAGTGCTGGGTGATCAGACAAAAAATAGCCAGCCAGGGCTGAAAGATCCTACAAATTTCCTGCCGAAAATGGTCGGAAATTGCGGTGCAGACTTCTTTTTTTTGGTGGTCACCTAATTTTGTGGAGAAAACACTGCAATTTTCGGCGAAGACCTTTTTCCTGTTTTTCATCTTCATTCAATTTCGGCGACGGAAAACATCATTTCCACTAAAATTGGTCAAGGTAGCAAAAGCGTCCCCCCATGCAAAATTTTACAATTTAAGCACTGGCTATAGCCTTCCATTGGCATCTTGACCAAAATGCAGAATAAGAAAAATACCACGCTTTTAGCTCTTTTGAGACTGTTCTATGCCCTGAAATGGATTAAAATAGTGATTTAAAACATCTTTTGAAACAAATATTCAAGGGGGGGGGGGAGCTAATTTGTCAAAAATAAAGCCCACAAATACATGAAAACTTTTTAAAATGGTCAAAAATAAGAAATCAAATTTAATCGCTAGTGTAATAATGCTAAACATAGGTGTCATCAACAAATGTACTATAAACTTAATTAGGAATAAGGGGGAATCTATTCAGTTTTAGTTAATTATCAATCATTCCTCTCAAATCTCTTTTCTTTAGCCTCCCCCCCCCCCCCCCCAATTATTTTTTTTTATAAGCTGTGGACGAAATAAATTACTCCATTTGAGTTTTATTGAACTATACAATTTTATACTTACCAGCATATAAATACGAGAATTAAAATTTTGCCATTAACCAACTCCCAAATAGCCCATTTATGCAACCAATCTAATTATGTTTGCACTGCCAATTTCAATGCCACGTTGTAAAAGCATTATTTTTTCATCAAAAAAGCCCTATAATTTAGTTATTTTTGCAAAAAATGCAAAATTTTTAAGCGCTGGGAGCTCCACCCCACACTCCCAAAACAGCCCCCCCACCCATTGCAATTTTCTGGCTACGCGCTTGACTGATGCGATATCGTGTAAACCAGCCTAGACAGTCATGGCATCACAGAATCACCTCTTGTCCACACAGTTTAAGCAATTAAAAATTTTGTTAAAGTTATGATTTAGGTGAGTGTTTTTGCTTAAACATTTTTTTTGAAGATTTTTTAAGGATTAGCTAAACAACTGCAAAATGCAGTGTTTTAGAAAGATTTACTTCCATGTTTGGAATATCAAACTAAAGATACTAAGGCGTTTCGATACAGTCTTATGTCATCTTCACGGCGAATTGCTTTCAAAAATAGTATTGCTTATGTTTTTAAATGTAATGCCGTGAAGATGATGTAAAACTGTTTTGAAACACGTTGGTATCTCTAGTTTGAGATCCCAAACCTCGAAGTAAATCTTTCTAAAATGCCGAAGATTAATATTTCAATATCTTTTGCTGGAATGTTTTTTCTATGTGAAGTAAAATCTTCCAAATCTAAAATTTGTGATTTGCAACAACACCGATGAAATTAAGAACTCACGTACATACTTTTATTGTTACTACACTAACGGTTATAAATAACGAGATTTAAGATCGTTAAGTGCTTTATTACCGTTCTTTCTATTATCTTGTTATAGATGAAAAGGTTGGAAGTGCGGTGTCCAAACAAAATCCTACATGAAGCAAGAACGGAAATGGAGAAGTGTCGAAGCAAGTGCGACGATCTGCATGTCTATAAATGGTTTAGATTTATTTGATTCAAATCCCAGCTGATACGATGTCACAGAAGCAATTGCTGCATGAAATGAAACTGCGAGAAATTAGCTCTTGGAAGAGAGAGTTGTAATTCAAAATTGATACAAAAAGAAACTTTCATAAAAGTATTTGCTTTAATGCGCTGAAGCTGTGGTTGACCAGTGAAAATTTAACACTCCAACTATTTGCTGGATTTTGGCGTCATGCAAAGGAATGTCGCAAAAGATTTTTTTAACAACAACTCGATTCATTTTTAAATTTTGTTTGATACGCAACACATGCGTAAATACATTTGCGTTATTTGATTCATTTAAATTAATTAAATAATGGTGTTCTGGCCTCAAACATTTGGCCGCCTAGTCAAAGCCAAGTTTTCTCAGAAATAATGCGAGTCATATTCATGGATGTTTTGTTGGGAATATCATTTTTTTCCCGGTTTTAAATTTGGGGATATCATATCACCCTTATCTCGCTTTTCTACCAATGCTATGGCCGGAATCACACGATCAACTTTTTTTGCACAATCATCTTTCATCATTGTTTTTTGAGCTATCTCACCTGGACGCAATTTTTTTGCTCAGCTTATTTTCAGACGGAAGCGTTTGGGTTTTTCAGCAAATAAATTGCTGAAGCTATCACAAGTATTCTTTTCTCTGTAAAAGCATTTACGCAGTTGTCACGGAATTTCTTTAAATTTTGCCACGGCAATGGTAATATTATGTGCTTTGTCCATTCATTATTTCTCGTTTACCAAAATGATACGAGCACGTTCACAAAAGCGAAAAGCTGCAGCTATAGTAATAAATAGCTATTTGAGTTCTGCTGTAAATTGCGGGAACAGACTATGAAATTTTTTTCGACATGCAATGAAATGAAATAGATAAATGGAAAATGTCAAAAACCTTTGCTTGTGTGGAACTCTTAAGCGCAGAGTTGAAAGTTGAGCCGGGCTTTTAGGGTCGGGTTTGGGTTCAGGCCGGGTTCGGAGCTAAAGTTGACAAACATTTCGGGCTTAATTCGGGCTTGAGACGTCTTTTTTGTTTTAGGTGAACAAAAATATAATCAACCTAACTTGACAACATTGCTAAATTTTTCAGATCTAACTTAACTTTCGGTTTTTTTCTGGCATGATTTGGGCTTCAAATTAGTTTTTGGGTTTCGGGCTTGAACTAGTCGGCCCATTTACAACTCTGCTTTAGCGAAAAGCGTAGCTTATTTATGCTAAATTATCTATCACGAAGAAATTTTGCATAACATTGCATGATTGATCAAGTAATGATAAACCAGGTATGTTCTTTCCGGTAGGCAACTTACGGTTTCAGAAGGCTCAATAATAATGGGATGGCAGGGTAACCTAAATCTTTATTATTTTGAAATAAGAATAAAATCATTTTTGTTTGGTTTCTTGCAAAATCAGCGTGAAATAGCTGAAAATTATCCTAACTTCTTAAAAACGCAAAAGGCTCTTTTGCCAGTGGAAATGTCAAATTTTAACCCAAAAAAAAATTGTCACAAATTCGGCACTAGCGAAAACTGGGCTGGAAACTTTTTTCCGATCAGAAGGAAATTTTCAAGATCTTGATTGAAACCAGATAGCACATTGAATACTTATTAAAATTTAATTATCATTAAATAGTGACCAAAAGCTTATCTCCATTTGATATTTCCATTTGATAAAGCTTATCTCCATTTGATATTGATATAATTGTGACGCATTCGTTTTGCGTTGATTTCGGCGGTTTTTTTGTTTTGTATTCTGCTGCTAAATACTTTCAAAAATACGGCTAAAAGCTTAGTTTTCATCGTTGAGAATGGCGGCTTTTAAAAAACTTGCTGGCAAAATAGAGCTTGGATCTATTTCTCCGCAAGAACTCAGCAAGACTTTCTGGACACTGATTTTCATTCTCACTTAGCTGTTAATTAAAATTGCCGATAGGTGCCCGCAATAGTGAAACATAAACTTGCGCGACCATTCACACGATTGATGCAAGAAAATTGCGCAAAAAATTTGATCGTGTGATTCCTGCCTAATTTTAATTTTGTTTTTTTTCTCGCTGTTTTTAGGCATAAGTAAAATAACGTCTTGATTTATGATAAACTTTATGATAAAGCCTTTATTTACTAAGCATTTCAAAAATTAGGAGTCTACCGTAGTGTAACTATAAATTGTTTAAGTAAATATAAAAAAAATACGTTGGAATGAAATTTGGTCGAAACCAATGTTAAAGAAAACACGATATTGTCGCGGCTAATTTTTGAAGTCATAAAAATAGTGATTTTTTTACAGTTTTGAATTTTTCCAAACAAGATATAACTAAGTCAGCCAAGCCTTATTAAAATGGTGAAATACAGTACAATGAATCTACAATTCTTGCGCAAATTAACAAAACTTTCTCTTGTAATGTACAAAAGATGGCAATTTATAAAAACCTACCGTAAAAAGCTGCGCATTAAAGTGTTCAAGCTCAATGAACATACCGTGTTGTGTTATTTCTAAACGTAAGCGAAAACCAAAGTAAAAAAATAAGTTTTATTTTTTGATGTCAAAGCAACAAAGACTTTGAGTTTTGTCTGTTTATTTTCTGTTTTTCAGATGTATTGTTTATTTTAGCTGCTGATTATAATTGAAACGATCAAATTGTTCCATTCCAAGCTCAATATCAGCCTCATTGCAAAGACCCTGACTCCTTTTTTGCGTGTCATGTGTTTAAAACACCTTGTTATAACTGGTTTAACTTGATCTCAAAAATTAATGATAATAGGATTTTCGCGAATTCAGTTTTCACATCCCCATTTCAGATAATTTTTAAATCCAACTAAACATGTCTGTCAAACTTTGATTCGTTTAAAATCTAACATGGTTTGTGTTCATAACACAAATTTAAATACATATGAAAAATATCTGAGTAGCTGAATGTCTTCTTCGTAGATCCTCGATCAACTTTATTGTCAGCAACTGCAGATATTGGTTACGTACATTCAGCCTATACATACAGATATAAATGCACACGTCCGGCCTTCCAGAAAGACAGAAAACATACAAACTACTAGAGGTGTCAAATTTACTCAACTCGCTTTTAAATTTTGAGCTTTCGTAGATTCATCAATCCATAAGTTGATGTAAATACTGCACGCACACATAAGCTTTGCGATTCCTATCTAAACTTATTGCTTATATTTTCAAAAACTAAAATAAACTAAAAAATCAGGCGTAAAATTCAGTTAATCACGTGGCTTGTATAGCAGTCGTAACATAACTACGGAAAGGTATTACTTTTCTAATGATATAATGTATATTTGATTTTACTGTATATTATCCAAACAAACATTTCTGTATTGCATTATCATATTATTGAACTTGTATTTTACAGAACTATAACTGTATATTTGAGATCTTTTTAGGACGTTATATCATCGCATTATTTCTGGAGTACAGTATTCATTATAAATTGTTGTTATTGTTTTAAAGCAAATCATGTAACACTTTGCGCCTGTTATTACGTTATGACCGTGATCAAACCGAAAACGAATCATGAGCCAACTGTTTTCGAATGCGTTTGTCTCTGTAGCGAGAGGTTTGGAGTTCAACTCTCAAGCCAGTTAAATCAGACACAGTGTTGCCACCGTTGCAACATTTCTTCGAAAGGCAAGGGAAGCTGTGTTATCGCAGACCCAATGACGTGGAGATGGACCTCACAAACTCGATATACGCTTTGGCGTAATACAGCGAGTATAAAATGAAAAATTTGATTTGTATTGATTTACACCATAGATTTGTTTTGGAATATTTTTATTTGTTTGGTTAAAATTTAAGAGTTAGTGTTGCGCTTCTGCAATACGTCATAATCACATACTTATATCAATTAAGTTGCGTTGGTCTGGCAACGTCAAGAATTTTAAATTTTGATTCAAGTTGTTGTTTATGAAATCTTAATCTCTATAGTAAAGAATACTAATCTTTTACTGTTAAAATTTGTTTTTGTGTATTTAGCGACGTTTCAAAAAAATTTCTCATCTAATTCCAAAAAGTCACTGGCCAGTTGGTTGAGCGGTAACTAGTCCGTCTCTGGAGCGGGAGGTCTGAGGTTCAAATCTCGACTCGGTCAAATCGGACACAGTGTTGTCAACAGCTTGCCACCGTTGCGACATTTCTTCGAAAGGCAGTGTCCACGCAGATGTAATGTCACGGAAAAGGTACCGCCAACTCGTTACACGCTTCGGCGTAATACAGGGAGTATAATGAAAAATTTGATTCAAGTATGCAGATAATAATCTTGAGTTTTTGGATTATGAAAAAACAATGCTAGAATACCATCTACTAATTTGAATGCCAAGCAACTCTAAACGCTGTTTTTGACGCAAGTTGAAGTCTGACATTAGGTTTTATATCTAGTCCAGGACGAATGCTAATTGTAATCACGTCGAAAAAAAAAATTTTTTTTGTAAATATGTTTTCAGTCCAACTACTGTAATTATAATTACATTTCATTCACCAAGTTGCCTTAGCCAGGAGACAGCGAAGGGACCTTTTGGTCTTCGAGTCAAGCTGCCACCTGCCCATCTGTCTACCACACACGGTGGAGGCTTTACTCCAAAGTTGTAAACAGACCTACTAGTTCAGGCTCGAACCCGAATGTATAAGCCCAAACCCGGCCTGAACCCGAAAACTAACTTGAAATCCAAATCATGCCCAAAAAAAACCGAAAGTTAAGTCAGATCTAAAAAATTGAGCAATGTTATTAAGTTATTTTGACTATATTTTGTGCACCTAAAGCAAAACGCACGTCTCAGACCCGCTTTAAGCCCGAAATTTTTGTCAACTTTAGGCCCAAACCCGACCTGAAAAGCCCGGCCTGACTTACAACTCTGCTTTATACTGTTCCTTGTTAATGCTAAATTTTAAGCAAGGAAGCTGTAAATACCAAATTCTATAATTTTTGGTTTGACCCAACCGAAATCGAACCTGAGGCTACCGCTTCATGAGCAAATGCTTTATCCAATCGACTCACTATGCTTACAAAATCAACAACCAGCTGTTTAACTGAGAACTTGTGGCATCTTAATGTGAATTTTTATGAATTGAAAACTTTTAATTTTATAAATCTGTTTTAACAACGAAGTGAATCGAACCATTGCCTGATGTTTTAAGCCAAAGCGGTTTGATATGGCTGAAGAACTTTATGCGAATTGATTTATGCGACTCACTATAATTAACAATTTATCCGATTTATGAACTGCGATTTAATGATTTACGATTTATTGATTTACAATTTTATGATTTGCGATTGAATGATTTACAATATGATGATATACGATTTACAATTTAAGCAATTTATGATTTACTCACTATGATTTAGCGACTCACTATGCGAGCAAAATTTAGTAGCTTCTGAAATATAAACTTTTAGCACCTTGCTTAGGATTTTTTTAATCTAAAACTTTTATTTTCATTCATCTTTTTTTAAACAGGATGGGAAACGAACCACCACGTGATGTCTTAAGTCGAATTGGTTCGATATGGCTGAATAATTTTTTATGCGAATAGACTTCAGCTAAACTCTTATACGTTGAATTTAAAGCAATTTCGATTCCACGCAAAAATTTTGACTTTTGCTTCGCTAAAAGTTAATTCGAATTTTTTGAGCCACAGGCCCTATAAGTTAAATTTTGTTTTTTGGAGACACATAAATATTAAAACAACTTCAAACGTGAAGGTTGCGGTGAATAGAACCGCCTTTACCCTATAATTTTGCGAAATGCGATTTCGCAAAGAAACAATCACGCCAAGTTCGATCCCAGCCCTGGTTTGATCAAACGCAAAAAGCATCGTACAGAATTGCAGTGGAACCCCTATTGGCAACCATCCTGCTAACGCCACCACCCCAGTTAGACAACCAGTTTTTTATAGTTCCGAATTATTTCCTATCATTTTTATCGCATTAGAAACTCGCTAACGCAACCATCCCGATTTTCGGATCGCGAACACCGTTTATCCGTCCGAATCAGTTGCTTGACTTCGGTAACGCGACCACCCGTTGTGCCTTCCTTGTTTTTAAGTTTTCTGGTTGATATATCAGCCGCGGTTCACTCAAAAAGAAGTGAATACGAGTGAAAATAAGAGCGGGATTGTGAAAAAACGAATAAGATAGGTAAATAAATGAGCAAAATAAACAAACGGAACATGTTTTAACTAATTTGTATCTTTATGCGTAATCAAAGGTAGCAGCATTTTGAATTCAAATTATAGCGCAAAAAACTTTGATTCTAGTAACGCGACCATCCAGTTACAAGACCAGTTTTTTGTAGTCCTAACGGCGGTCGTGTTACCGGGGTTACACTGCATGTATGGTAGTACTGTTGGCAACATTTAGAGTTTATTGTTAATAGCCGACTGCTCTTTAGACGAGAGGTAACGCGCTCGTCTCTGCAACGGGAGGTCTGAGGTTCAAACCTTTGACTGACCAAACCGGACATAGTGCTTCCAGCAGCTTGTCATTGCTGCAGCATTTCTTCGAAAGCGGCTTTGTTGCTCTGGCGCAATGACGTGAAAATTGTCACCTCAACTCGTTACACGCTTCGGCGCAAAAACAACAAGTATAAAAAAAGATTTGATTTGTAAAACCTGTATTTTGAAAATCGCTGCATTTGGTTTTTCAAGTTTCTGATTGTTGAAAACAATAGAAGTAAGAAGAAAGCTACGAAGAGCGTGTAGACGCAAGAGCGTTGAAGGTATCCGATCATTCTGTTGTCATAATCAGTTGCATCTTTCCTGCGGCTGAATTAGATAGCGATCTTCAGCAAAAGATTTGACACTATCGCGAGATTCGCTGCTTAGTTTTCGCTATTTTGTTTGCGCATCATCAAAATAATAATAAGCGAAAGTAAAGAATCAAGTATGAAAGCCTCATTAAAAAATAACAGCTCATGTATTATCCATAAGAACTTGATCAATATAATGCCTCGTTTAAAATTGCAATGGCAGTGAAAGTAGGAGGTTTTTACATAAGTCGCTGTGATGGTTTTTTTAGAAACAATCTAGCATTATATTGTCATAAACAGCATCACGGTTGTTTCAAAAAGCTTAATTAAGTAAGTACCGCCCCCCCTCTCCTTGGCTACGCTACTGTTTGAGGACAAGTTTTTTGTTGGTCTGCTAATTTTGGTTGGTGCATCTTAATCTTAGTATGGTGATAATAAAATAAGTGTAAATACTGTTTGCATCTTAAACCAACACTTTTCAAGTCAAATTAAGATTTTTAACTCCAACTTTGGACGTCAAAAGTTGTAGGAATTTTTAATACTTTATTAAATTCCAGCTCAAGGTGAACTTGGAACCAAGTATGTTTATGTTGTAATTGCATCTTCATGCGTTAAGTTGCTTTGGTCCGAATAGAACACAGTGATGTTGATGTTTTCGAGTTAAGCTGCTGCCCACCTGTCTACGACTCACGGTGGAGAATTTACTATGTTTCCTTTATCATTGAAAGCCAAGTGAAGAAGTTTTGAACGTCAATTTTGATAGTGTTTGCTTTGGCACTATTGGGAACCGAACCCCAGTCACCGATTGTAATGTTTCTATAAACTGTATGTCTGTGCGACGTTTCAACTATTTCCCAAAACAAGTTCTTGGCAAAAGGCAGCTTTCTTCCACTAAGTTCAAGCGCCTAGAAAATTTTTTAAACGTTTTCCTTCCATTAAAAGTTTGTTCAAAAAGCTTACTGTAATTTTATTCGCCTGTTTTTTGTAAGCAATTAGTTTGCTGTTCAACTTACGTAGTGTTTCTATTTTTACTTGATATCAAACACTCAATTGTGATATCATATACTGGATATAATAACGTACACTGACTCTGCTTTGACAGTCTGTGGAGCAAAACTTGAAGAAGTTAGTTAGTATTTACTATTACCAAAGTTAAAAACAAAAATTAAACTCTTTTAACAAGACTAGCATTCGAATAATACAATGCTTGCATGATGTTGCTGAGCAGTTGGACTCCTTAGAGGAGTAAATTCAAATGAAATCTTTTCTTAAACTCGCTGTATTACGCCGAAATGTGTAACGAGTTAGCGGGGCGCATCACCGCGTAATTGCGTCCTGGCAGCATAGAGCTTTCGAAGAAAAGTCGCAGAGTTAGCGAGCCATTGGCAGTACCGTATCCATTTTGACCGGCCCAAATTTCGACCTCACGCTCCCGAGACGAAATGCATTATCATTCGACCAACTGGTCGGTTTGGAGTAACTTTAATTCAAAAATGTATTATTTTTACACAAAATTAATAATGATTGATCAAACAAGATTGATAATGATTGGAATTACTAGCCAAAACGTTTTTAAAATAAATAAGAGACTAGTTGACAGGAAATTTTTACTTACTTTTTTTTCTGTCCCAAATTCTTCCCAAACTTTACTCCTTCCTCTAAAACTAACCTCATATCTAAATCTAATCTTGAACTTTGAAAACGAAATGAAAAATGCTCAGAGGAAAATTTATCGTTTTGTTTTATTCTCTTTAACTGAAAGATTTTCGATAAACGAGTCTCTCTTTTTATAAATTTTGTAGAAGAAAAGTTACCAGGTAAACTATTGTCATTTACCAGTAAGGAAAGTTACCAGGTAAAATTTTGCAAAAGGAAAGTAATCAGATAAAACTACTGTCAAAACAGGAAAAAATTGCAAGAAATGTTTTCTCAACGGTTTTTGGTGTTATTGGGAGTGGAGAATAACATACTAAAAGTCTACCAAAATCCACCCATCAGAAAGTTAAAGGGGGGGGGGGATGGGTAAAAGGGAAGATTTTAAGGTATTGATAGGGATAAACAATTATTTACCCTACAAAACTACTGTTTGGGAAGAGCCAGCAAAATGAGGCTTTGCACTAAGTCATTTTGTACACTGAGGATTATAACAATAGTAAATTAAAAGTGTTAAAGTCACATTTGAGCTAGTAACGTCATTTATTAGCAAAAATTACTTTTGGAGAAAAAATGTTGGTTTTGAACGCAAATAAAATCGCAAATTAAATCAGCTAAACATCAAGACTGATGCATTGTTTTTGTTAATGCGGTTTTGATGTGCCATTTTTGCAAAATACTGTAATTTTTTATTTATTTAATAAGTTTTACTTATTTCTATTGCGATTCCATTTGGATTCGATATTGAATTTTGAAGCTAAAGTGAAGTTGTATCTGTACCTTGGTCAATGTTCGGAAAGGACCTATAGCGTCATATGACGATGGCGTCATAATCAATCAATTTATAGCATTCGAAAAATTGCAAAAAATAGTCATATTCAGTGAATTTAACTCATAAAACTTTTGTTTTTTTTGGTGTGCTCATGAAGTAGCTTGACATTGTAGTACCGGTATGCACTTTTGAACTATTTACATGCACCTTGCATGTTTTGTTAACATTACATACTTTTGTTAACATTTTGTTAATCACATACACATTATAATAATAATAATAATAATAATAATAACAATAATAATTGCAATATATATCCCCCTCACGTGTCGATGCATCTAACTAAGGGGCCGTAGTAACATTCAAATAGTTCAATTAAATCTTTTATTATACTCGCTGTATTACGCCGAAGCGTGTAACGAGTTGGCAGGGCCATCTCCGCGTCATTGCGGCTGTAAGCGACACAGCCAAGGATGGCAGTACGGTACGGTACGTTCAGAATTTGCGTACTACGTACCTCGCACCTTGAACCGTACTAACGTCCCGTACCCGTACCATTACAAAAAAAGCGTACCGTACCAGCGTACCGTACTTCTTAGCAAAAATTGAGGCGTACCGTACCGTACCTACGTACCGTACCGTACTGCCATCCTTGCAGTGGCGAATCCAGAAAATTTGTTGGGGGGATGATAAAATTTATAAGCACAAGTTGTATATAATCACAAATTTAAATGGTGATGATTTCTGTTCTTGACTTCGCGCAAACTTTGTTCGGCATGTTTTTGATCAGGCGCGTAGCCAAAAATTTGCAATTGAGGACTGTTAAAGAGATTTAGGGGGTGGGGAAGAAGCCCCCATCTGTCACAGGCTGGGGGGTCTAGGGGCAAAGCCCCCAGCCCCCGGAGGCACAGCGCTCGAAATTTTTGTATTTTTTTAGAAAAAATATCTTAATTTTAGGCCCATTTTGATAGAAATTAATGCTATTAAAACATGGCATAGAAATTAGCAGTGCGAAAACATGATTATATTAGTTGCATATATGGGCCATGTGGGAGATAGCTATTGCTAGAATTTCAGTTCTCTTATTTACAAGTTGATAAATCGTAAAATACAATACCAGTAGTTCAATAAAACTCTGAAGGAGTAATCTGTTTCGTCTATATTTTATAGAGAAAGATATAATTTGGGGGGCTAAAGGAAAGAAGTTTGAGAGAAGTGATTGGTAATTAACTACAGTAATACCAAAAAGTCCCCCTCCCACATTCCTGAACTTATATATTTTTTGATAATTTCCATGTTAAGCATTTTTCAATAAGCGATCAAAATTCAATACCAATTTTTGGCTATTTTTCAAATTTTTTTCTGATTTATAAGTTTTGTATTTGACAAATTAGCCCCTTAAATAAACATTTCAAGTTATGCTTTAAATCATTTTTTGAGTTTATTCCAGCGTAAAATACAGTCTCAGAAGTGCTAAAAATGTGGTATTTCCTTTATTCTGCATTTTGGTCGGCAGGCCAATGAGGGGGGTCTATAGCTCCTCGCCCCTCTCCCTGGCTACGCTACTGTTTTTGATCCATCCCATCCAAAAAACGTTATATATAATAATTTTTTAATTTAATCAATGCAATTCAAGTTAATAAAATAAAATACTTTTCGTCTTTCCTGCTTCAAAAATCGCATTTATTAAACTTTCGCCAAGTTTATTAAACAATTATCTGCATCTCCACAGAATGCGTAAAAACATTCTGCATCAGACTTTAACATTCCTATTGCCAAAGGTCTATTCTGTTCTAATGTTCATTCAAGATATCGTAACTATACCATTGTAACAAAACTACATTCCGGAAGACATTTTATTTGATGTTCTGTCAAATCGACATATTTTTTATGCGAAACCGCACTACGGAATTGCCTGAGTTTTGAGCGCAAACGCGCTATAATTAAACTCTCGTTTTGTTCCAATGCCTTCATCGCTAAAAAGTGCATGTTGTGAATTTTGCTAATTTGGCGCTCATATGTCATATCCCCTTTTCCACGGCTATCAGTGCTCCTGAAGGAATTAATACCAATAAACTACTGGTTTAATCTTAACAATTGTTTACATGAAGAAGTATAAGAAGTATAAGAACTACAAAACGATCATAAAGAACAATGCACATATGAGAATATAATGTGATAAGCAGAGCTGGGCAAGTCCGCAAGTTAGTCTGCAAGTCCGCAAATCCGCAATTGCGGACTAACGAAAAAAGTTGCGGACATGCGGACTTGCGGACTTTGGCAGTTTAAATTGCGGACTTGCGGTTGCAAACTATTTTTAATTTTAGTCCACAATTCCGCAAGTTTTATACAAATATTGAAATTTCTTACTATTTTCGTAAAATATTCATGTTTTTACCCAGTCAAACATGAGAAATCAATTTAATTTTTTCGAGTTCAAGTTCGGCAAAAATATCAAGGTTTTCGAGTTCAGGCTGACATAAATACTGAGTCTACTTTTCGACTTAATCGCTTTCTTTTTGTTGACATGCTGTTTGGTAACGTCAGAAACGAATACATGCCGCGTTCTCATCTTTTATGCAAATAGTTGGTTGATTTTTTAGAACATTTTAGAAGCCCCTTTTGTGCTTGTTTTAAGAATCTTCTAGAACTGTCTTTGTGGTAATTTTATCTGTATTGTCTTTAGACCTTTAATCACATAATCTTTAAGTCTGCAACTAATGCTCAAATTAGATAGTCTTCGACAGTACGAGTGATATGGTGTTTCAAATTTTTGTAGTTTAGTGTATCAAGTTAGCTGTGTAGTAAGTTGGTCGTTGATGTTTCTATTTCTGTTGTGCGACCTCGAAGCAGTTTTTTAATAGTACTCGTATAGTCTTGTAAAGTCTAGCATAGTGTTAGTATAATCAACAGCGTAAATTTTGGTTAATTGATATTGATTTGGCTAGCTGATAATTGACTTCTTGTTTTGTCGTGCTCCTTTGGATGAATCAAATTTTTGGTGTTCTGTGAGGAATAACATTGTTATATGTATATCCAAAGCGTGGTATGACTGCAGAAATATGAAGGATACGGCACGCCGCAAGACAGGCTATTACAAGTGGGTCTAACCTGATTCAAATTGAAGTCAACACTGTTTTCTCTAGTTCGGCAAAACAACCAACTTTTTTGGGTTAAGTTCGAATTTGCAGCCCTGGTTCTAAGTATGGCTTTGTTGTTTTTTACCGTGAGTTTACAAAATTAGCCACTGGGGTATCATTTTTTGTACTGGTAGCCAGTGCCGTCGCTAAGGTGGGGCCAGGGGCGCCGTCCCCCCCTAACGACTGCTTGTGCCACCCATTTTGGTTCATTCAAAAGGCTTTTTTGGAGTATCGCGTAACAAGACAACAGGCAATAATGGAAAAAGGAACAATAATTTTCAAACATGATTCTCGTTTGAAGTTTTCTCGATTGTTTGCAAAATTGCTGGCCACCAACTGCTTCACATAAATGTGACCCAATAATCCGTCTTATTAACACGCCTTTACGAATGTGTCGCGGAATAGGGATGTATGCCTACAATTACCGGTATTTCGTTAGTGATTATGATCTGAAACAATACGTGAAAACATTTCTTTAAAAGACCAGTTGTTTTTTTTTAGAGCACACTCAAGATTTATTTTAGTTCGCAGTCAGTGGCACAATTAGGGGGAAGGGGCTAAGGGGTCATTAACCCCTTTAACCAAGTCATTTTGAAAATACAACCAAAAAAATAAGCGTTTAAACGTATTTTGGACTTGACCTAATGTATATGGGGGCTCAAGAGTCTAGACAATTTAAATCGTTCAATGATTTCTGGATTTTAGCAATTTACTGTAATTATTGATGTGGTTTTAAAACGTGCGAAATCTGATTCAAATGGCGTTAAAATCGCTATTTTTGCCGCAAAATTGCAAAAATCACCCAGCAGCTGACCCCACTCTGTAACACGCTTGAGTAGCAATGGTTTGTTAAGCAAGGGACCAAAATTAGACAATTTTTCTGAAGAAAACGTTTACTTTTGATTCAAGCCCCCTCTCTCTTAACAAAACCCTGGTTGCGCTTCTGGTCGCATTCACTCCTGTAGACATATTTTTCAAGCGATTATAGCGGCCGCATGCGAAACGAGCTAATAAACACTGCCGGTCTTATATGTATCTTTTTCCAAAGATGAATACAAAATTGTAGCTCTAAAATATCAGTTTTTATGTGCAAAAGTTCAGTCCATTTTATAGTGCTCTTCCCATCTTCGGCTAGGGCCCTCTCACTTCGTTTGGTCTAGCGACGGCACTGCTGGTAGCGTGTGCTTATCTCATTCCTAGAGTTTTTATTGAAACTAGGGACTAAAAATTTAGTAATACGATTAGTGATATGAATGTTTTTTTGTCTTCTACTGCCTTTGCCTTTTCCTGCCTCGAAAAAAATTGTTTTCTTAGAATATATTGTTGCAAGCGGAAATGCGGATTGTGCTTTGCTATTTGATGGCTTCTCACTGTAATCCAATGGCTTTTAATCTCCAAATCCCTTGCTTCATTGCAGCATTTTTAAGGGTTCGCCGGTGGGTTGTGCATTATGCTTCCACGCAGTTTAGGCACCTACTGTATAAGCAGAAGCGCAACCAGGAGGGCTGTGGGCTAAAAACCGTTAGTCAAGTCACTTAAAAACTTTAACCAAAATTACAAGCGTTTGAATCTGTTTTGAGTTAAACCTGAAAGTAAGAGAGGCTGGGCTATTCTTAAGTTTGCCATCCGAAAAAGCAGCTCAATAACCAGTCACGCTGTGGTACATATACTATGGTACATACTATGGTACAACAACCAGTCACGCTGTGGCACATGTTGGCAGCAGCGCAATCAACGATTGTAATTTCTTCTATTGCGTGGAATGTATTCACGATACGTTTGCTATACTTCCCACATGTCACAACTTTTGACTTATTTTTGCCATTCAACTCTGAGCAGTTCACTTCGGGACGTGGTTGATTGCAAAACTCTTTCACTCGGTTCTTAAAAAGTTGCAGACTTGCGGTGCGGACTTCAAATATTACGAAATTGCGGACTTGCGGTTGCGGACTTCAAGACTTAGGAAGTTGCGGACTTGCGGTTGCGGACTTCAAGAATTAGGAAGTTGCGGACTTGCGGTTGCGGATTCAAGAATCCTGAAAAGTCGTTGCGGACTTGCGGTTGCGGACTAAGCTTTTAAACGTCCAATTGCGGACTTGCGGTTGCGGATTAAGAACATTGAAATTCGGTTGCGGATTTGCGGACTGCGTACTTAAAAAAAAACTTGCGGTGCCCAGCACTGGTGATAAGTTATAGACAGTATGCAAAGTCTTAGCGGTACCGCTATAGGTTCTGATTGTAGCTTCACACTTCTAATAGAAACATCATAACTTGCATTTACCTCAAAATTGTTGTTGTTGATCTTTATTGACTGCTGTTGCTAAACTTTAGTATTGTAAGCTATGCATAACTCAAAAAAATTTTATTTAGCTATTTACTTTTTAATTTTAAAAAAATTCAAAATTGACCTTCCTTAAGTTTTTATTTTTACAACTTCTTGAGATCAAATCGAAAACTGCTGAAATAATCTCTTTTGCTCTGATTTTGCTCAGCAACGATAGAAGATAATAAGTTAATAGTGTTGGTATGAATAATTAAAGTACGGTATTTGATAGAACACAAATATATCGTGAAAACGTAACAGAGAACAGTGAAAACAAGTCGCAAAATTATCGCACTTTAAACTTGAAAGGCATAATATTCTTCTTTATCTAGGTTTATTATTCATAACTCTTAACTATTCTCTCCAATGTTCGTAACTTATCAATCAGTATTTCGTTTGCATACTTTAAATTCTCAACCTCAAAATTTAGATTGTCAACGGAAGTGAATAAATTTCTACAACACATTTTAGTTTCAATTAATTTTTACTGATGTCCAGATGTTCTGTATCACTTAACTTAAAACTGTCTTTCGTTTAACCAAAATTATTCAACAGTTAACTAACTTGTCTTACAGTTCCTTTATATGTAAGACTGCAGCTGCTTGCTGACTCTGTAGAACCGAGAAAATTCTAACACGGCATTCGAACAATTGTTATTAATGGATTTTCTGGTCATTTTAGGATGACGCGCGTTACGGTTCAATTGCTTTCATCAATTTGTCACAGAGGCGAAGCCGAAAACACGAAGGAAAATTTCATAGCCTCCTCCAGTTTTAGTCGACGCTTGCACGATGAAATGGGAAATGGCCTGTACTATTGTGCGCCATGAGCTAAAGTATCGCTGTTATTTCCGTTCAAATTTTTCTTCAACATATGACATGCCACGATAGCCCTAGCATCTATGGACAATAGTTATGACATCACAATTGGTCATACTTGTGACTGTTGTGAGTGTGACTTGTGACATTATAATGCAATTTTAACGACAAATAACCAGGCTATAATAATCATTACTTGAGAATAGCCTAGACTATATACACATCGGGCACGGTCGCACGAATCTTCATTGACGGCCGCACTTTGCACATAAAACGTTTAGTAGGCAAATTCTGAAATTTGAACAGCGTACCAATGTACCGTACCCGTACCATCACACAAAAGGCGTACCGTACCAACATAGCGTACCTGTACCATTACAAAAAAAGCGTACCGTACCAGCGTACCGTACTTCTTGGCAAAAATTGAGGCGTACCGTACCGTACTGCCATCCTTGGACACAGTTCCTTTCAAAGAAATGGCGCAGCGGAAGCGAGCCGTTGGCAACAGTGTGTCCAATTTGACCCTGCCGAGATTTGAACCTCCGACCTTTCGGTCCAGAGACGAACGCTACTTCAAGTAGTAACATTCAAGTAGCAACATTTAAAATCAACCATCTAATATTCAGCAAAATCAATTGTTTTAATTTTTGTGTGCCTTATCATTTTGGAGTACAGAAAAGTCATTAACTCTTTCGCGACGGTGCCTTCGCTTTAACTTATACCGTTCCAGACGGCGGTTTGCAAGAAAAAATTCGAATTTTCGACATTCTTTTGTCGCTCACAGCGATGTTATTTCAAGGGTTATTAGCTTGAATGATATATCAAAAGAAAGCAAATTTATTGAAGAATACTTAGCAATTTTATTTATCCGTTTATTCTAAATGATAAATTTGGTGCGATAAAAAATACTCACCCTACTTTTTCGATCAAAATACATTTCTAAACAATGTTTTTCGATGTAATTTTTTCTTGAGATTATTGATGTCTTCAAACTAGATTCATTTTATATCGAATAAAAGCCACCAAAGATTTTTTGATTTATCAAGAGTAGACGGTTTGGGCAATATGTGCATGCTTCAATCAAAATCATGGCTCGAAATTTTCTGAAATTTCACACAACTTATTGTTTCAACATAGGTTGCTAATAGAGCATATTTTCAACGCTAAGCTGTAGCTAAGAAAAATGAATAAAGGTACAGAAGTAAAATCGGAGGAAAAAATTGCCACAAACTTTGTTCTAAATCATTATATTTTGACAAAAAATTTCAAACGCGTCACTGAGAAAATTTCTGATCCATTTTTATATTTTTCGGTCCTTTGCTTTGAGGATTTTACGGTACGTATATAGTAGTCGTAGAATTAGTGTAATCAGAGTGGCAAATTAGTCTACCAAAAATTTGGAAATTTTTCTCAAAAATTGTTGGTCGTTGTTTTTTGACAAATATTTTTCAATATTATGAACTGAATAAACAATTATGTGTAAAGCGTCAATTTTGAACTGCTAAGCTACGAGATCGATTTGTAGCAAGATCTTTTCTATGCAGCAACAAACACTGTGGGTGTAATTTGAAGGCCTACCTGTTTCATCTTATTAGTATGCTTGATAGTATTCCTATGAATCCGCCAACTATTTTTATAAAACTAGCTATATATTGCGCGAATTGAACTTCCAACCTAATAGCATCGAAGCCCAATTTTCGCTAGGTATTTACAAAAAAATAATTGGGAAATTGTATTACTGCTTGCGGTAAAAAGGCATTATTTGTAAACTGCGATGACGTAGTTATGAATAAGTGTACAAAATTCTCCAAACATTTGCCACTTAGGGCGCACTACTTATTTTACGCTTCAAATACAATATTGTTTTCATTTATCACTATTATAAATTCCTACCTGTCATGTGTTATCTATCCTGCCGAGCTAATGTTTTTCAAAGAGCAGTCAAGCGGTAAAACGTGCTTTGGATCGCATAATAATAGAAAAAAGTTTTCAATTGACTCGGACCATCCGCAGCCATTTTGAGCTATGTAAATCGCATCACCTTATGTAATCCCGCTACTTCTTGAAGAAAAAAGTATTTTTTGTCGTCTTTTTGAGATCAATCAGTTTTTTGATGATTTCTGCGTTTTGTGGCTGTTAGTATAACAACCGAGTTTTATTCGAAAGGGGTTCGACCACAGCACACTATCTTGTTTCAAAAATTTGGTGGTTTGCATAAACGACCAAAGTAAATGAGTTCTATTTTGAGCACCACAAAAATGCTAGAAGCAATAAAAATTGTCCCAAAATTTCGGCGAAAAAATATTGCTGTTACAGCGATATAGATATACTCAACCGCAAATCGCCGTCATAAGGGTGTTAGGTAACGATTAATCTAAACTAAATAATAAAGGATTTTGAATTGTTGATGGGATCAAAGTTGAAAATATTCCTAAATATAAACAAATTATGCTGGTTGTGCCCTGTGCGGAGCTTTTCACAATTGCAAATGAAGCTAGGCCAAGGTCCATAACTATTACAGAAAAAGAACTATGGCATTAATCAGACATTACACATTTTGCGTTGACGCTTCAAGATTCTTTATTTTTTCAACAAAATACTTTGCAACACTTTACTGAAATTGCAGCAAGATTTCGACATGTAAAGTTTATTTCAAACATTAGTATGCATTATTATCGAAGCAAACAAAAGTGAGTGCTGGTTGATCAAGAAAACTAGCAAAAAAAAACGTACAAAGCAAATCGAATGCCAATCATTTTTCTTGGCTTTTGTGCCGAGTATTGCATCATTACTTTTGAGTTTTGACAGGTTTTTGTCATAAATTTATCCATAGGCGTAGGAGGTGGGGGGGCACTGGCCCCCTCGGTTGGTGTAAGGTGTCCAAATTTCGGGCAAAATTTTGGGCAATTTCATATAACGATTTTGCGTCAAAATTTCGGGCAATTTCATATTTTTTGGGCAATAATGCGTCAAAAGTTTGGGCAATTTCATGTCGTCTGGGCAAGCTTGCCTCGTAAAATTTTACGAACGCTGGACAAAAAAACTGTCTCAAGGTGAGGTCTTTGGAGGTCACCACAATTTGGACAGAAAAAGCAGTTCAATTTGAGAGTAGACCTTTTTTTTTTGGAGGTCACCACATTTTGGACAGAAATAGTGGTTCAATTTGAGTGTAAACCTTTTTTTTTTGGAGGTCACCACATTTTGGACAGAAATAGCGGTTCAATTTGAGTGTAGATCTTTTTTTTTTAGAGGTCACCTCAATTTGGACAGAAAAAACAATTGATTTGTAAGGCAACTTTCAAGTCATTTTTCGGGCAAAACTTTGGTGCGCCCACAAATCATTTTGAACTCCTACGCCCATGAATTTATCCAACTTTACAGTAAGCTTATAGAAATCAAACCAAATAAAAACACATGTATAAATAACAAAAAACCCGACCCTAATTTAAAAACTAACATTACTCAAAAACGGCAGTTCAGCATGACTCTCACAAAGCGCATAGGAAAAAAACAGACATGAATATGATAATCTCAAAAATGACTGGTATCTCAATATTTTGAAACATATTTTTCAACTCTTGAAAGAAACCCAAGAATATCATGATCGGCATTTTTCAGAGAAAGAGGTTAACCGTATCAGTAATAGCGAATATGCGCCTTATGCTATAGATTGGTGGAATGCGGCGAGGCGAACAAAGTATGGTTTACGAAGTTACGAACAGTATTTTGAAATTTTGAATTGAAAGCTATAAAATAATAAAGCACAAAAAAACTGATGTGTTGCTTGCAATGGGGATATTCAAGCTATAATGTTGTTAGAAAATTATTGCTGGTAAATTTTGTTGTTGAAACTTGATTCATAAGTTATAAATCTCAAGATTATCAAAAGTGTCATAACTCCCAATAATCTATCTCGGTATGATAAATTTTGAGACAAGGGTCAACACATAAAGAAACTTTGCATACACAGCACTGTAACGAGGTCCGCTTTCGTCGCTTACAACTGGGGGTCCCGGCCGGTGTTTGGTGTTGCTTTTTAGGCGAACCTCGCATGCGCGAGATCCAGGATTGTAGGCCACTCGTTCAGGAAAGTGTCGCTGCGACGGCACAAGTATTCTTGGATGCAAACGCCCGCCACTGTGTTTC
The DNA here is from genome assembly GCA_963965965.1 of Trididemnum nubilum. Lineage (NCBI taxonomy): Eukaryota > Metazoa > Chordata > Ascidiacea > Aplousobranchia > Didemnidae > Trididemnum > Trididemnum nubilum. Next base: position 51,211,000 of record OZ014469.1, read on the forward strand.
GAAACAGTAACTGGACCAATTAGATATTTTCCAACACTTGCCATGAAGTCCAGTAGTCACATAGGTTTACTACGACCCTGCAGCTGCGTCACGAGAAAGTGGTATAACTTTTGTGCATTATTTCTGGTCAATATTACCAGGTGAATGAAAACCTTTCTCCTCTACTTAATCGTTTTGCGGTTAAATGAATAGTATTTTATCATCTGTCCAGATAACTAAACCCCTTGCATGTGATCGTTGTTGGATAGCACTGCCATTGGTTTCTCTTTAGCAATCCGCCCCCTATGGTGCTCTCTGAGCATGATAGCAAAAGTGTGCTTTGTAGAAAGCACCACGACGTTGCGATTGTCACGCCATTTCAATGCCAGTAGTGCTCCTTGACGACATGCAATCCCACGTTTCGTTTCGTTCAAAGTTTTTGGAAGAGCGCCACAAACGTATAGTATCAATCTACATACAGTTCATGACCTTTCTCAAGGTAATCCTGCAGCAGATCCTACACTAATGTCTTCACGTCTGTGCCTGGCTCTGCCGCAGCTTTTAAGTTGAAAAAATAGCCATTGTCGGAGTCGCACACTTGATATATTTTTATCCCCCATTTATGAAGCTTGTTGGGACTATTCGTACGAAAGCGATCTTTATAAGCACAAGTGCCTTCGTCAAGACTCAACTGGTGCCCAGGATATTATAAAGCCTTGAACTTTGACAGAATTGTATCGATTAAAGGTCTCAGTTTCCCAAGGGAATCTGAAATCTTGTCCAAAGTGTTTTGAGTTCTGTTGTCAACGACATGCAGAAACTTCAAAATGCTCATAAAACGATCACGAGACACAGTTGCTCAGAAAAGTGGACTATTCCAAACCAAATCTGTCGACCAAAAACATAATAAGTAGGTTTGGGATAGATCCCCATTACAATCAACAAGCCAAAAAACTTTTTTAACTCTTCGATTGTCACAACCTGCCACGGAGCCGTATGAACTCTTTTTGCTGACTGTGGCCTTCGCATTCGATTTCTAAAAAACTGTCGGATTTAAATTGTTTTGCTGTGCCAGTTCAGCGTAAAAGGTGTCTTCCAGAATTAAGGGCAATGCCGTCGTTGGTTGTAGAAAGGCCGCATCAAATCGTGAAATATTGTGCTTTCTCTGCGCAGTGAATGGTACGTGAGGCGACCCATCTTCGACATTATCTTGCCAATCCGTTCCTTGTGGTAGTTGTGTTGGCAATTGTTGTTGACGATTTGGCAGACCTCTTTTTTTCTGGTACGACGCTGGCGGCCAGTTGCTGTTGGCGTTTGCAAAGCACCTTAAAACAAAATCGTATTTTTACTCTTAAGAAAGACTCAGTAAATTAAATCAAGCAAGTCGCGAATTAAAGAAATTATTTTAGAATAAAATGCACTTATTCTAAACTTAGATAAGGAAATATTCACTTTTTCAAACCGCAGTATAACGTTTACGTGTAAAGTCATTTAAGTTAATAAATGGTTTGGAAATTCAATCGCTAATTTAATGCACATGTATTAAGTTGCAAACTAAATAGCTTACTTATCGGCTTGTCATCACTGCTACCACAAGACAAAATGATGCTGCAACATCTTTGGCAGAATTGCGGCTTTGACGCCTATGAGATGTTTCGGGCTGAGCATCTATAAAAAGCACTGACATTAGCAAATTAAAATTTTTGTGCACTAAGAAAATAAAGTTCTTAGATTATTCTAAAGCAACTCAGCATGTTGCATTGTAAATCACTGCGGTGTCATGCAATGCATTAGCAGATGGAGCAGTGAGGCTCAGCCTGGTTTAAAAAGGCTTGAGCTCTGTCTAGAAAATTTTCAGTATTGAGTTTATTTAGTATTACTAGAGCTGTAAATGAGAATTTGGGGTTTTTAGAAGTTTTTGAAAGGAAAAAGAGTATGATCATTATTGATACAGGATTATAGGCGTTAAAACCGATATACGTCGTAGAATATTTATAGCTAAAAGTAAAGTTTAGAATTTACAGTACAGTAGATGTGCTATGTTTCTAATGAATATTAGCTAGTATAGTTTATCTTTAACTGCCGCGACAAAATATTTTATGCCAGTTTGCGCTGACTTTCCTAAAGGTGTATTTACATAGTTACTTTTTTTCTTCCATTTTTGTTTGTTTTTTCCCTAATAAAAAGGTATGTTCTTTTCATCCGCATTTTATACGTCCATATCCGTAATAAACAAACTATTACTGGACAAAAGTTTTCCGAAAAAAAATTTTTTTAAGTGATACCCAGCCCTGTTTTGAAATATTGCTCTCATCGTTCATACCCAAAATTTTTGAACAAAATTTATCATTATACAACAGTCTCCTTAGTGTGGATATGGTCTTATAAAAATGAGGATTAAAAAGAACATCGAAAAATGGAAGAGAAATAGAGATTTCATGGAGCAGCAAAAACGGACGAAAAACGGATACCGTGTAAATTCCCTTTCAGACATCGAATCATATTATGCAGCATGAAACTGAAAGCGGCGAGAATTTATTGGATATAATATGCTGCAACAAAAAATGGAGCGTGTTATGCTGTATTTGTCGTTTCCTTTTAACTGTTGGTAAATGGTATAGTTCTCGGGTGATATCTGTGATTGAACAACCTTTGCAGCTTTTGCCGACCAACAGATCATTGCCGACGGGCTTGACACATATCCCAGCAGGCCTACCATTATCATTTTATTTTCACATATCGCAAAAGTGCAAAAAATGCGCTTTTTGGTAAAAGTAGACAGATATTCGGCTATGTTTTTTGTTTTGAAGATCCTACAAAACATTCTAGCCATCAAAATCAGTTTAAGCGCAATTTAATTGAAATATGTGTCTTCCACACAGCACTTATAGCTACAATGCCAATTGATTGAACAGAATTCATTAAAATTAAGTAATTAATTAACACAGTTACCAGCTTTCATTTTTCGCTTACGGCTGAACTTTACAACAATTCAGTAAAACAAACTAAAGATTTTGTTCTACAAAACGTTATAAAACTGGACCATAAATGGGACTATGAAAACGCGTAAATGATGCGGTAGGCACAGTAATGCTTGGGTATCGTGGCATTTTGTTTTATCTCTCTTGTTCCTATCGTCACCAGGCCGTACATGACGTCATTAAAAGAGTGTGTAGCTAGTAACGCATGAAAGCAGTTCACTCGCATGTTTTTGTTAGCGCACGATTACAAAGCCTCTAACTATGATAAATTGTTTTTTGACTCAAGAAGAAATTACGATACTTCGAGACTTCGGCTAATTTTCTGGTAACATTTGAACTTATGTACAGGGTGTTCATAAAGTGCTGATACAATTTCAAATTCTTTTTATGAAGCTAACTCTCAAAATATTTTAACCAGGTTGGTTTTATTTTAAACAGCGCAGCTTAAAGTTTTTATTTCAAATAAAATTTTGTGTCTCAGATATGATTTTTATGTGTTTTACGAATGTGTTAAATAAATCCTTTTTAAATGGTTACTTCCCAAGAGAAGGCACAGTAAAGATGGAACCGGTGAGGATTTTCTCGACCCGACCCGACCGGTAAATTTCAAAATCTACGCCGGTTGACCGACCGAAACCATTCAACCGTTTTCTGACCGGCCCGGTCGACCGTTTTTTTTTACGGAAGGTTTTTGTTCACTGTTTAATGCATCTAATGAAAAATTTTCAAAAGAGGAAGGAGCATGGGTGAGGTGTTAAAATTTGTGACTCCGGACGGGGTCTCAGACAAAAAACGCAATAAAATTTTTGCGTTTCTGGCAAAAATAATTAGTATTTTAAGACCTTTTTAGGTTAAATTTTGGTTTGAAAGACCTGTTTTGAGCAGCGCAAAACGTGCTCAAAATAACCATAAAAAAGTGGTGAGCACAAGCTAAATTATTAGACGCTCTCTTTGATGATGTTATGAGTTAAGGCAAAGAAAAGAGGTTAAAATTTTTTAGTTACTGGTGACAGATTATTATTTGCAATTTGCCGAGCAGCAAACATTAAACTGTCGTGACATTAGCTGGAAAATATTCGAAATATATTGTGCCCCAGCTGTTTGTAGAAATGCTACTTCGGAACAAGTTATATACTAGTTCGATATAAAAAAATAAGAGCTATATCTTTCTTGCCCAGTGTCGAGTGTGGTATATTTAATTTGAAACAAGCTTTTCAAAGCGGCAAGATTTTAGCATGTACTAAAAATCTGAAATCAGCGCCACTTCTACTCTCAAACTGATTAAAATGATGCTAAAATGCCAGGTAGCGTAAGCCTCTTCCACATGCATGCTTTATTATAATCTGATCACGCGAGTTTAAGAGATATTTTGCTCTTTTTTGGTTTGTGCCGTGGCCCAAAAGGGGGGAGGTCATGGCACAATGCCCGCTCCCTAAATACACCCTGGATGTGCATGTTTTAATGGTCACAGCATGTTAGTCACAGCTTGAAACCTTTCAACAAGTTTTTTCAAAGTGTGGATCGTTAATACCGTTTTTTTTTATAAAAAGTTTTATTTATAATATATGTGTATATTTCGGTTGGTGCTTAGATGTCTTTTAGTTGCAAGAAAGGAGAACTTGACCGGTGTTTCAACCGGCTTGACGGGCCGGTCGAAAAATCTCGACCCAACCGGTAACCCGACCGGTTTCTATCTCTGTGGCACAGTGTGTATCCTGGTTTATTCAAACAAAACCGGACGTTCAGACTCAGCGAAGGTACGAGACTAAGTATGGAATAGATCCACCACCACGTTCTTCAATTCTTCGATGACACAAGAAATTTATGGAGGCAGGGTCAATGTTGGATGTAGTGAGAAGTGGGCGACCAAGAATATCTGCGGAGAACATCGCGAGTGTAAGAAAAGCGTTTAGTCGTTCTACTACGAAGCCCATCCATACTGCTGCCAGAGAATTGGAATTACCTCTTACAACAGTGCACAAGGTTCTATGCAAAAGGTTACGATTGTACGCTTACAAAGTGCAAATGCAGGGTTGCCACAGAAACTGCAAAATCAAATTCCAGGACTTTTCCAGGACTGTGCTAGGTTTTTTTACAGGATTTGAAATTTAATTTTCACTATTACTCTTTTATGCAACCACTTTTTGCACTTGTTACTGAAGAAAATTTTAATGCCACGCATTTGGATTTCTACTACTGACTACTAGCCAGGTTTATAGCCAGAAATATGCAATGGGAGAGCTTGGCTTGGGGTATGGGGACGGAGTTGCCAGCTGCCGGAGGCCATTGGGAGTCAGAGCTCTGGGGGCAAAGCCACCAGCATAAAAGAATTCATAATTTTTTGCAATAATAACTTAATTTTAGGCCCAGTTTGGTAAAAATTAATGCATTTTAAACGAAGCGCAGAAATTAGCACTGCGAAAACATGATTAAACTGGTTTTATAAAGGGGCTAGAGTATGTGGGTGATGGTAATGGTAAAACTTTTGTTCTAGCATTATTTCAAGCAAGTAAACCATAAAATCCCTTCATTTGAAAAAGGCTGAGCTCATTTGCACCAGCGCGCAAATATAAAATCGCTATCCAAGCCCTAACCCCAACCCTAAACATAACATATCTAACTGTAACCCTAGCTATAACCTTAATGTTAATTCTAACCCAAACTCAAAATCTAAACCCAAACCCTAACCATAATAATTTAAAAAAAAAAGCGTAAATGGACACCCACCCTAACGATAACAATTTTTAAAAAGGCGTAAATGATCACCACTCTTGCTCTCTTTTTCTCTATAAGCAAAGCACCCTAAGTGCAAATGGGCACTTCCTTTGAAAAAACTCCAAGTATTAATTCAAATCATCTGCATTTTATAACGCTAGATAATTTAAGAGAAGGGGCTAATCAAACAAGATTTGAAAAACATGATTGATAATTAACTGAATGAAATACTAAATACACACTTTACAATTTTTTTAGAAAGCCTACTTTAAGTATTTTGCATTATGCAATCAAATTGATTGTTTATTTTTGAGCCATTTTAGTCAGTTGTTGCTGATTTTATTTTTGACCAACATTAGCCCCCCCTAAATGCTGTTTCAGAAGTGGCTTTAAATTACTTTGGAGTCCATATTACTGCAAAAAACTGCCTCATAAGTATACTCGCAGTGTGAAAAATGTCATATTTTTTACTGTGTTTAGCCAACAGGCCAATGGAGGGCCTATAGCCCACTACACTTCTGCTGCTAGCAGTAATACTGCTACTAGAGTATCACATTGCAATAAATTAATGTTCATAAATTCACTCTTCCTAATCATATTCAATAATTTACACATACTGCACTGCAAAGTGCAAATTTTGACATTTTCAACAAGAAAGTGCTTGTTTATACGCTGGCGAATTAGCAAGAACTGCTTAAAGAGAATAAGAGAGCAAAGAGCAGAAGAATAGGCACTTATTTACTCTCTTCTATTTTTTTAAATTATCGTTTGGGTAGGAGTACCATATTTTTATACACCAAAAAGAGAACAGTTTCGAAAAACGAAGCCCAAACGACCAAACACGCTGAAGGTATACACCGGCCAACCGGACTGACTAAGACTTTATTATTTTGGAGGACACAATTTTCCAACGGAAAATTCAAAAACCAAAGACCGTTTTTTTCTTTGGAGACCATTTGTTTTTGCATCGATTTTTTCCTATGAAAATGGTGATCTCAAAAAAAAATCTGCTGTCAGTACGGTTGTATTAAGGTCGGCGGTACTGAACGCGAGTGTGGACGAAAGTATATCGTTTTTGGTCGGTATGGTCTTCGACTCCCGCCTTTAAGTTCTGAGCATTAAAAAAAGAAGACATTTGGCTACTTTTTTTGGTGTCCTACAGAAAAAGAAAACAAATCCTCTTAAAAGAAAACGCATGGTAGCCCTACTTTAGGGCTATACAGGTTTAAGATTAATGTTAGGATTGGAGTTTGCGATACAGTTTGGGTTAGATTTAGGGTTGGGTTAAGGCTAGGATAGCAACTTTTTTATGAGTGCGCTAGCATAAAAATAAGCTGTCTTTAAACAAAATAAACTATTAAATTTACCCTTTTAAAGGACCTTCACATTGCAAATTATTTCAACAATACCTTTCTACAATTACAAGGTACCAGTTATTACAACAAAAAAAAACTTCACATTCTGTCCTGGTAAATCACAGGAAAACTTTCCAAATTTTTTCCAGAACTTTCCAGAACTTATAAACAAAATTCAAACTTTCAAGGACTTTCCAGGGCAGAAAAAAAAAAATCCAGGACTTTTCCGGGAAGTGGCAACCCTGGCAAATGTTACAGAGACTTCAGCCAAATGACAAGCCAAAACGAAAAGAGTTTGCAGATTACATGCTGCAACGAATTTCTGAGGATGAAGAACTTTTCACTGCATCCAGCACTAACCCTGTCTCCATAAATTTCTTGTGCCATCGACGAATTGAAGAATTGGGGAGGTGGATCTTTTCCATGCTTAGTCCTGTGCCTATGCTGAGTCTGAACGTCCAATTTTGTTTCAATGAACCAGGATACACATGGTGCCTTCCTTAAGTAGTAACCATTTAAAAAGGATTTTTTTAACATATTTATAAAATACATAAAAATCATATCTGAAACACAAAATTTTATTTGAAATAAAAACTTTAAGCTGCACTGACTAAAATAAAACCAACCTGGTCAAGATATTTTGAGAATTGGCTTCATAAAAAGATTTATGAACACCCTGTATATACAATTGTTACACTAATTTCTTAGTTAAGATTTTTACAAGCACTAATATTTACGATAATTGTGTTTTGACTTTTTGTCACAGACTTTTGCTTGTTAGCTTTTTCGCTGCATGTCTAATTGATAGTAGTAGTATATTTTTAGTAGCAGTAGTATTTCTTAATTCGGCTGGATATGTATATATCATTTTTGAATTTTGTCCAACGTTCACAAACAAGCTTGAGGAGAAATATTTTAAAGTTTGGGGTAAAATGTAGATATGGTTTGCCAATTTTCATCAAACGCTTTGATCTGGAGCAAAATAATTTGTGTTGATGATAGTTTGCAGTCCTCAGCTGAATTACGGCGTCCGCGTTTTCAAATCTAGCCTGTTTTTCACGATAAATACGTCATTTTTGCGGCCCGTTTACTTATAGCGCGAACGTCATAATGAAATACTCCAATATAAATTCGTTTATACAGAGCGCGAAAGCGAACAAAATTTAGTTCGCGCGGAAACCCGCGTAGATTGCTTCCAGCACGAATTTTTAGGTGGCGTTCGCGACTGTTTTTGTGTTCAACCAATCAGCGCTTTCAATTTAGGCTACGTCACCAAGTATGTTTGCGTCACTGCACTGATACAGACGACTGGACGACTAACGTAATTCAACGTACCTATATCATGCAATATGCGGGCATAGAAATTAATCGAAATAGATACTTCTAGCATTGAGCCAAAAATCCTGCTGTAATAACGCAAAATCCTTACCCAAAATCTTTCGGGTTGAATCACCAATCGCGTCAATACGCATCGAGTTATAATTGTCATCGTCAACATCTGAAAAAAAGTCATTTATTTTGGAGTGTAGAATACTCTACAACCAGAACAAGATTATTCGTAGTAATTATGCACAAGAAGTTCCGAACTACGAAACATAAACAGTACCCGCCTTTAGACTAGATCCTGCTTGAATTTTCTACAAGTAAATAAGTTTGAAAAAATATTATTCTTGAAATAGCATCGATAGGTAAAAATATAATAATAAGCAAACCGCTGAAAACAAGCTTAAATTATTCTTACAGTAATTTGAGTTAACAAATTAGAAACTTGTAGACCAAGCAGAAATTATCAAAAAATATACAAATGAGGTATAACCTATCTCTACGCACATCAGTATAATGGAAATTCGCTACTTGGTTGAATTTTGAATGTTATTACAGCCTACACATAATGAAAAATACAAGAAACTTTCACTTTAACGGCCACGCAGACGTGGGAAATATTTAAATGCTGTTTGCATGTAAATATTTGATATGGTGTGATTTGTATGATATGGTACCCATGGTGCGACCTACAGCCATGGGCGTAGGAGCTCAAGATGATTTGGGGGACCAAAGTTTTGCCCGAAAAATGACTTGATTCATTCATTCGGAAAAAGCACTAGGTTTTCACTGAAATTGGGACGGTTTTTCTGTCCGAATTGAGGTGATCTCAAAAAAAAAAACAAAAAGGGTCTTCAATGAAATTGAGACAGCTTTTCTGTCCAAATTGAGGTGATTTCCAACGGGAAAAAAGGGGGGTTGCGTGCGCATGCTGAAGAAAATCTTAAGGGGGCAAAATTGCCCAAAAAATATGAAATTGCACAAAACTTTGACGCAAAATTGCCCGAAAAGCATTTAATCGCCCAAAATTTTAACGCAAAATTGCCCAAATAACATGAAATTGCCCAAAATTTTGACGCGCTAACGACACCTTAAAACCAAGCGGGGCCGCCCCTCCCACCTCCTACACTTATGCCCACAGCACTCCAGTATAGGTTTTATTATTAGTTGAATCACGGGTTGAATGTCAATGATGAAAAATACTAAATACACCCAAATTGTATTCTCACCGCTTTTGATATATAAAACCGTTGATTGTTTTTGATTAACAACTTGCAGCAACTCACGAAAACAGTAAATTTTAAAATACTACAAAAACAAACTTACCCAAGGGTCTTGCCGTGTATTAGCTTAAGTCAATGTGAATATTTCCATCAGAGTCAGTAGTCCGATGACGAAACAAAATCGCAAGAATCGATTATATACAGTCAAAATAACGTAATGTAAAAACAGATTTAGGAGTTAGCTAATTCTTGTATATAGCAGCTTTTAAAAAATAAAATAAAAGCTAAGCACTTCCTGATTTCAGTTGAAATATTATTATGTGTTCTACGGCAATCACTTCGGCAAATTATTCGAACAATTTTTTTTGTTTTTGCACTTCCGAAGTACAGTACCCAGAAATACTTAAAAGATTTTCTTAGTAACACTAGCTATCACTTTATTAATAACAATAATAGATCTCCTACTCTTTATACTGTAACTAAGCCTACTCACTTTTCTAAAACAGCTGATTTTGTTAATTGTATCGGTACAATACTTTGTTTACTGCTGGTGGCAGTTGAAAAGGCCCTTAGTGCAAAATCAAGATGGTATTTTTTCATAGATGTTTAGCAATTTTTTTTTGTCTAGACAACACAAATTACTTTTAATTAAATAATTGATATATGGTAACGTCTACTAAACGTAACAACCAAAACATGTTTGCTAAATATTTGAAAAATATTGAAACTTTTAAAACTAAAAAAGACTTTTAATACAGTTTTTAATTTTAGCTGAATGGAAGACCACGAATTGAACTTTTCTTTTTTTCAGCAAAACGCAAGTTCGTAAACGAAAATAGTAAAAGAAATTTTTTCATTATCTAATGATGTAGCATTGCTGCATAATCTCTAGGTTCTCAACGGTTTTGCTAATGCTGAATCAAAATACGCTGTTACAAGCTGCATATAATTAATCCTGTCAGCACCATACTTTCGAAGTTGACTAAATGTGGAAAACCTTAGCAGTAGGGCCGGTTAAATAACATATGGCCACGAGGCAAGTAACGAACAGCTAGACAGCCTCCATGCTGAATTCTTTTTTTCTGTTACTTAATTTAAAATACTAACTTTGCTTTTTGCTAATTTTTTTCTCGGCTGAAACGTTTTTCAAGAGCATTTGATACGTAAATAACCTCATTACCTATACATGCTAGATAGTATCAATAATCATGAACTGTAGAAAATCAATCTGTTTTCCCAGACGTTCTTTTTTCCGCTTAGGAGTAATCAATCACCATCATCAGCCCAAATGTTTTTGATAGTCGAGTTATCATAATTTGCAGAATCGCTTTGGTCCGAGTTTTTCGTACTTGCTCCATTTATTTGGCACTAGGGCAAACTTCCTCAAATTTTGCAAAACCTCATGTTATCGCAAAATACTGTAGAGAAATATTTACAAGCAGAGTAATAAATGATACGTGAATCATCATGAAACTGCAAACAACTAACCTACTTATGCAAAGGATTATTGTTTCTGTTTTCGACCTGTGAGACAACGATCAATCACCAATATTAGGCACCATATTATTTTTGTGCTTTCCAGGTTTGTTTTTTATACATCAAGATACGTTACGCTTGTTGCGTTAGACAGAAAAGCTGTAGGGAGTTCAGTTCACATGTTTTATTGTCACTTGAATAATAGAAAAGCTGAAATCGTGGAAATTGAATTTCTCCCTAACGCAACACGCTCTTACAATGGAAGCCAAACAGCGTTTTCAAAGAATTTGGCGGGAAGAAAGTCTTTTCCTATTTTTGTTTTGTATATTTGCAATATTCTACATTCTTCTACATGTGCAATATACAAATCTTTTCGAACAAGATACCCCTGATAATTACGGATGGAATAGATACTGTAGGGTTTTAAATTTTTTATTTTTGACGTGTACTGAGTTATACTATGCACAGCATACAATATTTATCTTTATTTTCTTCGTACGTCTTTGAGTGTCAATTTATATAAGCAAACGCGTAAAAATACGATTATAAGATTTTACATTATTTTTTGAGAAGTAGAGATACTATAAATAGCATTTAGCCAAAGGTTGTATACACACAATGATATTTAGCAATTAACTGAATGACAGATCAATATATCATTGGTCTGTGCTGGGAATATGTTTTACGCTGTTATTACAAAATTTGTCACATAATTTTACGAATCTCTGAATATTATTTCAGTACAACCCACAAAACTATGTCGTCATATCGGCCGAAAAATTTTAATTGTGGTAATTTTTGTAGGTTTTGATTTCAAAAATAATGAAAGATCAGAAATAATTTTTTATCCAGCTTTGATATTTTCGTAATTTTTTATCTTCTATAAATTGCAGCTTTATTTTGTATAAAAATCAATTTTTTTTCTGAAATTTTACTATTTTCTATATCTTTTCTTCAAAGGTTTGGTTTTTCTTAGTTCTCCTTATTTATACGAGCTGTTCGTATTTGAAAGTGAGCAAATCCAAAGCGATAACATTTTGGTTACTTTCTAAATACTAGTACAATGTTGTCCAATACCGTTTATTTTTTTATTCCTGAATAATATAAGGCCAAAACATTAAAATAAGATACACTATGCTCGTACTTCTTCAAGATCCAGAATTTATCCTCTTGAATCTTGCTTCAATTTTTTCTAATTTTGCTTTCGAAAAGCTTTCTCTACACTAAAGCACAAAAATTTGCAACGTTTACATTTATTATTCAATTTTGCACCCACAAACAATAAACACACAAGAGAATCAAGTTCTACTTGTTGTTTCGGATCCCAAAGTCCTCTTTTCAAAAGCTCCTCCTTTTTTTCTTCAATCCAGATTCGATCCTTCGAGCAGTTCCACCACAACTTCATCATTGTTGTTGTAACGTTTGCAGCAATTTACGACAGTTAACACAACAAAAACAGCGAAACAGTGACACAAATTGTTTCAGATCGCAATTTCTTCCTCTTGAAAGCTCCTCCACTCTCTCCACAATCCAGATTTGATCCTCCGAGCTGTTCCACCACAACCTTATTGCTGGGGTTGTAAAGTTTGCAGCAATTTACAAAAGTTAACACAACAAAAACAATGAAACAGTTACGCAAACTGTTTCAGATCCCGAGTTCTTCCTCTTGAAAGCTTCTCCACTCTCTCCACAATTCAAATTTGATCCTTTGAGCAGTTCCACCGTAAGTTTATCATTGTTGTAGTAACGTTTACAGCAATTTACGACAGTTAACATAACAAAAACAACGAAACAGTGACGCAAATTGTTTCAGATCGCGATTTTTTCCTCTTGAAAGCTCCTCCACTCTCTCCTCAATCCAGATTTCATCCTCCGAGCAGTTCCATCACTACTTCATCATTGTTGTTGCAACATTTGTAGCAATTTGCGACAGTTAACATAACAAAAACAGCGAAACAGTTACACAAATTGTTTCAGATCGCAATTTCTTCCTCTTGAAAGCTTCTCCACTCTCTCCACAATGCAGATTTGATCCTCCGAGCAGTTCCACCACAACCTTATTGCTGGGGTTGTAAAGTTTGCAGCAATTTACGACAGTTAACATAACAAAAACAACAAAACAGTGACGCAAATTGTTTCAGATCGTGAGTTCTTCCTCTTGAAAGCTCCTCCACTCTCTCCTCAATCCAGATTTGATCCTCCGAGCTGTTCCACCACAACTTCATCATTGTTGTTGTAATGTTTGCAACAATTTGCGACAGTTAACATAACAAAAACAACGAAAGAGTTATGAAAATTGTTTCAAATCACAATTTCTTTCTCTTGAAAGCTCCTCCAGTCTCTCCTCAATCCAGATTTCATCCTTTGAACAGTTCCACCGCAACTTCATTATTGTTGTTGTAACGTTTGCAGCAATTTACGACAGTTAACACAACAAAAACAATGAAACAGCTACGCAAATTGTTTCAGATCCCGAGTTCTTCCTCTTGAAAGCTCCTCCACTCTCTCCTCAATCCAGATTTGATCCTCTGAGCAGTTCCACCACAACTTCATTATTGCTGTTGTAACGTTTGCAGCAATTTACGCAAGTTAGCATAACAAAAACAATAAAACAGCTCCGCAAATTGTTTCAGATCCAGAGTTCTTCCTCTTGAAAGCTTCTCCACTCTCTCCACAATGCAGATTTCATCCTCCGAGCAGTTCCACCACAACTTCATCATTGTTTTTGTAACGTTTGCAGCAATTTACGACAGTTAACACAACAAAAACAGCGAAACAGTGACACAAATTGTTTCAGATCCAGAGTTCTTCCTCTTGAAAGCTCCTCCACTCTCTCCTCAATCCAGATTTCATCCTCCGAGCAGTTCCACCGCAACTTCATTATTGCTGTTGTAACGTTTGCAGCAATTTAGGAAAGTTAGCATAACAAAAACAATGAAACAGTTACGCAAATTGTTTCAGATCCCGAGTTCTTCCTCTTGAAAGCTCCTCCACTCTCTCCTCAATCCAGATTTGATTCTCCGAGCTGTTCCACCACAACTTCATTATTGCGGTTGTAACGTTTGCAGCAATTTAGGCAAGTTAGCACAACAAAAACAATGAAACAGCTACGCAAACTGTTTCAGATCGTGAGTTCTTCCTCTTGAAAGCTCCTCCACTCTCTCCTCAATCCAGATTTCATCCTCCGAGCTGTTCCACCACAACTTCATTATTGCGGTTGTAACATTTGCAGCAATTTAGGTAAGTTAGCATAACAAAAACAGCGAAACAGTGACGCAAACTGTTTCAGATCCCGAGTTCTTCCTCTTGAAAGCTCCTCCACTCTCTCCTCAATCCAGATTTCATCCTCCGAGCTGTTCCACCACAACTTCATTATTGCGGTTGTAAGGTTTGCAGCAATTTAGGCAAGTTAGCATAACAAAAACAATGAAACAGCTACGCAAATTGTTTCAAATCCCGAGTTCTTCCTCTTGAAAGCTCCTCCACTCTCTCCTCAATCCAGACTTGATCCTTCGAGCAGTCCAACCACAACTTCATCATTGTGGTTCTAATGCTTTCAACAGTCTATGAAAATTTAATTGGAAAAGCACTTGAAATAAGCTATTGAAAATGATTGGTATTCAAGTTATATTCCTCCTGAATCCTCCACATCCACATCTGATTTTATCCTCCATGCGATGCAGTTTAGACCGAGTCAATTTTGTCAAACATTTTTCACATCATATTTTCCGTTAGCGCGATTTGCTGGACCTAGGCTTGGCTACACAAGTTATTCAAGATTTAATTAAATGTTCTCGTAATCTTCCTCCTGCTCCTCCTTATCCCGCATCCACTTGTGGACTACTGCCCAAAATTTTTTGATTAAATTAAATGAACCAGAGTACATGCACATTGCGTAAGAAAATTTTTCACAATAATTAAAAAAAAAGTTTTTGGTTGGAGGAGTTCCTCCTGCTCCTCCAGAAGTTTAGGATCTTCTCTGGCTTTCTTCCAGTTATCGATCTGCAATTTGAGGATTTTGCGAATGCTGTATTGCAATTAGCAACCTTGTTTAGTTAACAGTTTTATGAAGATTGTTAGCATCTGGAAAATCTATGTCTTTATATTCCAATGTTAGAGGTTTTTTTCTTCCTGGCTCAATTCATTTGCTTCTAATACGAATTAAAAAAAAAACAAAAAAACTTTAATGTTGTTGTAATATTTTCCGTAATCCCTTTTAAAAATAATCTTTTTATATTTTTGAGATATTTATGCATGCATCCAATTAAAAACTAGAATTAAAATCATGCAGACATCAATTTCTACTGGGAATAATGTTGGAAACTTAAAGTGGCAATATAGTGCCACGCCGTCTGGAAGCCACTTTGCTAAAATGGCAATATAGTGCCACGCCGGCTTGAAAGAGTTAATCTCTAAGCTTTCGAACTTTTATATAAAACACTTCAATCACTTCAATCATTACATTGTTTCGATTCGTCACTACGTTAATTTTATTATCTGAGACAAAAAAGTTGGATTTTCTGTTTAATTTTGATTGTGTAAAAGTGCGCCACAAAATTATCCTTCTTGTTCATCAGCATTTCAACCATTGCAGTGTAAAGTTGAAACAACTTTCGTTGCATAAACATGAACAGTAATATTTCACCTTGACATTACTCTTTGAAAGATTGTGTGGTATTTAAGTGGCCAAATTTTATACAGCCACTAAAGTTTTATGTCTATCAATGCACTTTTAACGAGTCTTATCGTGAAAATATTATCTGAACATCAGTTTCACAACGCAATAGTAATTGTTGTAATGTAGAGAAAAATCCAAAAATAGCCGCCATGACGTCATGAGAAGCAAAAATGTGAAATAAATTTGCTCTCAGCAACTGCTTTAATAAAGCAATTACAGAACAACGGTTCGTAGAACAAATTTTTAATTGCAAGTTCTCAAGTTCACATGGCGCTGCGAATTTGAAACAAGTTTTGTAATTAAAACGCATCTCGTAAGATAACCACTATAACGTCATGTTTAGTGAAAAAACAGAGAAAACATTAAATTGTAGTCTACTTTATTAAATTATTGTAGTTTTGTGGCAGTACTTAAAAAATTGTGTTATCTGTTGCTGTTGGAAATCACCTCTATAGTACATTTCAAACTTTAGACAATTGTTGTTATTCCAGCTAAACCAGAAATAGAGCCACCATGATGTCATATAAATAAATGGCAAAATATTTTAGAATTACTTATAAATTTTTTGAATTTAATTTATTTTTCGTACTCGAGTGGTTTCGACTGGTGATGCCCCAACTTGTAAATCAACTAATATTTGCATTGCCGAAATTGGAACAATTTTTGCGGCAAAAATATAGTTTTGAAAAAAGCTGCCATGGCATCATATTTAGCGAAACGTTTAAAAACAGATCAAAAATTTTGTCACCTTAAAATAATTGCGTTGCTGATAAAACATTTCAACCGTGATTTTTACCTAATGCCGCTTGCTTATCTTGGCAGGAATTCTGCCGCAGGATTGTATTGCAAATTTAATGCAGGTATTGGGATGGTGGAATAAAATATCCGCCATTACCTCATGTTTTTCGAAACTTTTACGATGTTGCTGTGTCATATTATAGTGTTGTGCTTACAGCAGCATTTTGAACAAAATGTACCATTTAAAATTTCTAGTAAATAAACAACTCAGAGTATTAAAAATTCGAAACAATTTGTATTACGATGATAAATGTTGTAAAATAGCCGCCTTGATATCATATGTAAATTCTTGAAAAATGACCAAAATTCGCTGGCTCATTTATTGATACAAAACCACTTAATTTCGACAAGCTTTTAAAAATTAACTCCTTATTGCTTTACAAATTTAAAACATTTAGGTTTGCTGCAATAATTCATTTCGTAACATGGACGCCATGACGTAATGCGTTAGAGGTTAGTTTCAACGTTTAAAATTTTGCGATTTGCTTTACAACATAGCACTTTAAATACAGGCTTGTCATATATTAGTGTGTGCAAGTTATATTTTCAGCGTATTGAAAAATCAAAACAGCATTTTGTAATGGTGTAACTTGCAATGTTATACAACCGCCATAAGGTCAAGAACACAAAGCAAAGTAAAAACTGATGATATGCGCATCGAATTATGTGCGCACTAAATCTGTATTTTATCGTACATCATATGACATCACAGCGGTTAAATGCATTAAAATTTAAGCAACTGTAACTAATTATTGACGCCATCAGCATAAATGAAGCCAAAATTGCGTTCAAAAATTTCTTAAGGCACAGAAGCAACTTAGCTAATAAATTTCTTAAATCAACTCTAATCATAAAATAACCGCAGCGAAATAAGCAAGCGATCAAATACGCGATTCAAAACAGTAACTATTGCAAAACTGACATCATAGGAACGTCAATGGACCAAAATTTCATAATGAGATCACCCTGCTAGAAACTTCAAGCTACGCTGAACATCACCTCAGGCATAAAAAATATACTTCGGCATTGTACAGCGCTTTCTGACTACACCAGAAAGGCACATGCCACAGAGAATTTTGACGTTATGATGTCATTAACAAAAACTGAGACGTCATCAATTTACGGCGAGTAACTACAACTCACTCCGTGTCAAAAATTCTTCTTCTAGCTCTTCGCAAAGATCAATGATGTTACTGGGCATATTCTTGACCACTCTCTATTTTCGTAAAAAAAAACTTTTTTTACCTCCAAGTTTTTCAACTTTCTGAAGTAGATTTTGGTAGACTTTTGTATGTAATTCTCCGAATTATGTAGCACCAAAAATCGTAGCAAAACCATTGCAATTTTTCCCAGTTTGGGTTCTATTTTTGGGGTAGATTTACTCGGCTAAGTTAAGGAACCGCTTGAGTAGTTTGCGGCCTGTTGCAACATTTCGCAAACTGTCGATGACATCAAATTTTGGTTGCTTCGTATTACTCAGCGTTTCGTGTTGCTTTGCGTTGCTTTGCCTCCGGTGTAAACGCACTTTTAGTGTTTCAAGCAGGGATGTAAAAGCGGAAGCGGTGGAAGCGGAATCAATTTGATGAAAGAGGTTGGAAGCGAACTCGGAAGCGAAAGTGTTGAAAAGGAGCTGGAAGCGGAAGCAATTTTTTTAAAATCAGGCGCTGCTGGATTTTCAAACTGGCTACAACCGTTGGGATAAAACGTAACAATAATAATATTATTTCTAGGTACATAACTATGCATGCAAAATTTCCATTTTAGTTTCTGTCATAATTTTTAACGTTTATGCTGCCTTAAATTATCGCAATTAATAAAAAGCCATAAGCACACCGTCTTTGCGAAAGATCATGGGTGTGATATACGTGATATACCACCAATACTACCATGGAATCAGAGTTCGAGGGTTTACTGTGGCCAGTAGTGGCCACGATGTGGTTACGGTAGACTCCTTCTTAATTTGCTGTGGCTGCTGCACGTGCTGGCAAGTGACACTGCCAAGTAAACCTAGAAGTGTCACCTGTGGTTTATCAAACCTTGTACTTAGCCAGTCGCAGCTGATGCGAATTGAAAGTCACTTACCGGTAACTGAGAACCAGCTGTTACTGGTTAGTAGGAAATAGGGATGATTGCTTACAGTAGAGGATACTGCAGTTTAGTTACCGGTAAAAAAAAAACTATGTTTAGGTCTAAAGCCCTTGCAGTATTCCGCTCAGGGCCAGGGCTAAGGCTAGCTGATCTTAAATTTTCATGATTTTTTTAAAACCTCGTTCTTTTTTATTTCCTTTTTTAAGCGCCAAGGTTAGGGTTTAAGTTTGGGTTAGTTAGAGTTGGACTTAGAGTAAGCTTAGAGTAGGTTAAGGGTTTGATTTTAGGTTAAATTCGAGTTAGAATTAACAAAAAACTACTGGTAGATAGGCATAAAACTTAGCAGTAAAATAAAGCCTTCCTAAATTTTATTGGAGAACCAAGGGACACAAATTAATTCTTGCATGATTAAAAGTTGTCTTTTATTGTTCATGATTAAAGTATTGCAGTGCATTACATAGGCGTAGCCAGGATTTTTGGTTTTGGAGTCCCAAACCACAAAGCACATGCAATGACGTCATCAGAAATTTTTGAAAGTGGGACTTTTTGTGGGATAAAGATATTGCAGATTAGCAGATCAAAAGCCGTGGCCTGAGTGTTGGCAAATCACCTGGATTTTGCTATCGGGAGAGGGCTCAACCTCCCCCAAAAAGTGTAAATTGGATGCGTAATGAGCAAACTAGCTTGTCTCAAACGTATCATAGACGAAGTCTAAGGAGGCAATGGGGGTCTGGGGGCAAAGCTCTCAGCCGCTGGGAGATTTTTTGTAATTTTTTTGGAAAAACTTGCTATTTTAATGCCATTCGAACACAACTTGCACATGTTTACAACCATTTTAAAGAACCAGATTTTTAACATGTGAAAGCCGATTGAAAAAATTAAATTGTTCAATCCTTCTTTTTATACTTACAATTAAAGTCTAAAACACGCTTAATATCTTGAATTTTGGAGTTAAATTTAGTAAGTGATTTGGCCCAGGTAGGGAAAGCAAGGTACATTAACTTGAGCAATATTTTAGCAATAAACAATCATTCACTCGAAGATTTTCCTTAGAGATTTTTGTTTTGTTCTAAAAATAAACAATTCTAGGAGTATATCAACGACCAGGGTGGTCCAGGCCCCCTCAATTCAAATTCAATGAGTCGTATGATGAGCATTTCCCCTGGCTATTTTTTTTTCAAAACTAGTTTGCCGCGGAAAAACTGGAGTGGTGTAGTTTACCGTTTAGATTGATTGTCTTTTAAAAATGGTACAACAGTTAGTTACGCTCACTAACCATGTTATTGCCCGCGTCGGATTCACATTGCGCATGGCACTTGACACCTTGGAGATTTTCTCTACATCTTTCAGTCAAATATAGGTGAAGACCAAAAAAGCCTCTTAATTTGAGGGCGGGGCCCGTAGCAGGTACTGCGCCATATTTTGGTAAATCCGGCCCTGGTTATTGCATTTCGTTCATAAAAAGGTTTGGTGAGGGCCTGAGATAGTAACTTTTGGGACAAAAGTTCTCATTTTTTCCGCGGTTATACATCTAAATTGGTTGGCAAAAATCCTATACATCCAAATTGGTCGGCAAAATTGAATTGAGGGGTCGTGCTCGTGCCCTTGTATGGTTGTCAATATTGTTGTTAATTACCGTTTTAAGCGAAAAAATGCTAAAAGAAACCAAAACTAAAAACAATAGACTTTTTGTCATATTTTGTCATTGGTGATATTTCAATTGGATGGGATGGGCCCCCTGGGCTCTTTTGGCTCTCGGCAAGGCCTATGGGGAGCTGTGCCATATGATAAATCCAGTCCTGGTTATTGCAATACATTCATACAAAAATTATATGAGGGCCTGAGGTAGCAACTTATAGGACAAAAACCCCTAATTTCACCCGGATTATACATTTAAATTGGTTGGCAAAATTTGAATTGAGTGGACCCGAGTCCCCTGGTCGTTAATATATAGTTAATTACTGTTGCGCGCGTGTACTATTGTACGCGAAGATGCTAAAAGAAAGTGAAACTGAAGAAGCAAGGCGTTTTTGTTACCTCTTTCTCATTGGTGAGATTTCGATTAGGGGGGCGGGCCCCTGCTTTCCTTCTGGCTACACCTATGGTGCATTAGCCATGATTGCTAGATCTTGGTTATTTTGTTATGACCTGTTAGGTTACTATATAACAAAACCTTGCCTGTTTTTTTTACACTAAATACAATTACTTGTTTCATACTGAGCACGGATGTGGAAGCGAAAGCTAGAAGCGGTTGAATTTTTGTGGAAGCGGAAGCACTTTAATGAAAGAGACCGGAAGCGAACTCAGAAGCGACTAATTCTATCCGGAGCTGGAAGCAGAAGCAAAAAATTCCAAAGGTGAGGAAGCGAAAGCGAACTCGGAAGCATAAAACTTCAAGAGGAGCTGGAAGCGGAAGCATTAAAAATTTGACTGCTTCCACATCCCTGGTTTCAAGTTGGAAAAAACTCGTAAAGAATCGCTAAAAAATTTAATTTATAAAATTGCAGATTTGTGATGCAATAATTACGGTAGTTTAAAGTTTTGAAATAACTGTTTTGATGATGAAGCTTGTTGTATATGTCTTAATTGCGGTGTACTGGACAGCGCTTTCAATTGCAAATCGAAGTGGATGCTACAAGAGAGGCTGGTAGCGGTTTCCATTTTACAGTTGTGAAATTGGTCATGATTATGTTCCCTTTGTATTATGAAATAACTGCGATGTTTGTTTAAAAATTAAAAACCTTTATTGTCCTACTAGTTTCATTCCGTTTCATGCAAACTAAAATGTGTTGGTGTTCTGAAAATAATGCTTCCCTGACTGGGAAGCAAAACGTTAATTCAAATAAAAAAAACTTTACATCTTGGATTAAAAAGCTCTAATAACTATAGCAAGTTAAAATTAAATAAGACATTTGAGATAATCTTGAAAGTATAGAGTAATTTTTAAGTTTAATATTTTTAAAACGTTTTTGCATTGAGGTGAAGTATATAACTACTCATTTTTTTTGTAAATGTCGAGGACTTTTCTATCTTCAAGTCAAGCTACTGTACCACCAGTCTTCATGCTAACCACTCACGGTGGAGATTTCAAAATGTCACTTTAAAAATGTTGAAGCTTTTGTTTAGAGCCACCCAAAAATGGAATCTAAACGCGCCATTTAATGGACAAATTTTTTTTATTCATTAATATACAGGAGTAAAAGTGGTTGCCTGTTTTTACAAGAAAAATGGTACCCAGCGATTTCTGACTAGAAAGCCGAGCTGAGTGATTTTTCTACACAGACCAAAATTCAGTTCAAAGAAAATAACCACCATTAATTAGTAATATTTGTCAATCAGTTACCATTTCCAGTCAATGGCTTAGCGAAGGCCAAAAAAAAAGTTATCGGCTAGTGGATGATTCTAGTTTCGTCTGGCTATCGCTGTTGGTTGCAGCTCAGGCTACTAAAACCTTGCTTTTAAGAATCCTTCTAAGAATATTTGTACTGGAGTGGCATTTTGGATTGTTCCGGTTTATTTTTACCACTAATTATAATAAACTGATAGCAACAATTGCAAGGAGTTTTCTGACATTTTTTCACCGATGAATTAGAATTGCTCTTTGCTGGCCTCTTGTAATAAATGTGCTAAGATCTGACAATTTGACGCAAAACAACGAACCAAAGCTAAAATGAGCGTTTTGCTGAAGGTTTCAAAAGATTACTTGTCCTATTATCAGCAAATAAATAAATTGAGCGTGACGAATAAATTTTCAAAAAGTTTCCGCCTAATTTATTTTCCCTTTTTTTGCTCAAATTGTTATTGAGGATACCAAAATATAATATAAGACAAAGGTTCATTCATGCTTGGTAAAACTTTTTTTTGCTGTGAGTTTAGTGATTTTGATTCCCGTACCCGAAACAGTGTTTAAAGACTAGAATCAACAATAGAATGTAATAATAATGGAAAATTATTTGTTTATTTGTTTTTTACTCCATCGTCCTAATTTTTTGTCATGCTAAGGTTGGTATTATTCTTAATTTGTTCTTAAAATAAAAAAAATAAGCCTCCTATTTTGATAAAAAAACTGTACATAGAGGTGGACCAAAAACTTTGATTCATTACTCTTCTGCACTTTGATTCATTACGTCGACTTCGGGCAACAGCTAATGCATCTCGCTGAAGGAAATTTAGATTTGGTTCAACCTTGCAGAAAACGATTAAGATGGAAAGAAGAAAAAACAAAAAGACAAACACAATTTCGATTTAAAAGTTGAGTTCGTTAAAAATTAATGTCTTTTTCACAACTTATTTCAGGATATAATAAAAAAACTTTTCAGGTTATTTGAAAAAAGTTCAATTGGAAAACTGCCAGGTGGCGCTGGTCAACGTCACAGCTTGCCGGGAATTTTGCGCCTCCTACTTATTCGCCTCCAACTATGAAACAATGATGCGGTCGGGTGGGAGGCACAACTTCACATCAAAGGCTTCGTGCTGTTCCATCACTGAACACGAGCTGGTTGGTAGCTCAGGATCGTTTTTTATTTTCATTTTTTCAAGAGTCTGAGCAGCCATTCCAAACATCGCGACAACCCTCGACCAACCATATTAGTGATGTTTCTATCCAGTAAAATCAGGACTTTTGCTTTTGGTTGTGTGTAACCATTTAATTAGGGTAATGGCAAAGCTAATCTTGATGTGATCTGCATCGCCTTCGCAAGTTGAAGTTGATAAAGTTTGCCCGGAGATTTTCTCAAAAAGATGTCACTTTTAGACGACAGCACTTGTACTTTCAAGGTAGAAGTTTGAAACTTAAGCAAAGCTTTGAAAAAGTACGTCAACTGATAATCTTCATCAACCTGTCCTATAGAGGCATCTTGAACAATACGGTCGCTAAAAATACACGTAAAAATTGGAAGAGTAGGTCTAAACGACGGCTCTGATGGATTATGGGGTTAAAGTCATGCTGTTGTAAGCGCTGTATTGCACATGGCAACAAATACAGGAAAAGCTAATTTTTCGGATTCGCTTTCTAGTTCAGCCGCTCAAACCTTAATGAAGAGAATTCGGTTTTTAATTTAGCTTTCTCACAAGCTCCGGTGGAGTAAAACCGTTTGATCGTGATAAAAGCTTGTTACTGAGCTACAGTAAAGGAAAATCGGTTGTTAAATTAATTTTTAAATTCATTTCGTTAATGTTATCAATTGCAAAAAAAACACCGCAACTAATGACATTTTCCTTCAGACGTAATGCGGACACAATTATTTATTTCACCAATGTATGTTGCTCAGAAAACCGCGCACCACCTGGCCACATGTTATTCACATACGGTGCTGCTTTCAAGCTGTCCTTTTGGTGTTGAACGTCAAAGAAACTGTAAAACCAATTTCTAATTTGATACAGCCAGGAATCGAAACCGAGTCTACCGCTTCAGTATAAGTAGAAGTATCATCCACCTAAAAACTATTCGGCATGTTTTGCAGATTTATTTCAATCTGCACTGTGTCGAAGAGACGAGAAGAGAGAGGATCATGTCCGCCACCAGATGCGAGTGCGGTCTCTGCCATGAATACGAACACTGATCAGCCCGATCGCTGAGTAGTCCGGTCTACACTGATGGGCGTAAAACTGTGAGCGTATGAGCTTATTTTTAGTTTATTTCAAACAAAAATTTGGCGCGTCCGGCGTAGCGCCTTACATCAAACTAGCTGCTGGTTAGTTGAAATAAACTAATGATGCGATCGAACACGATTTTACGTCAAGTGTTGATCAGACTTTGATACAGTCTGCAAACCTATACGCAATTTCGCAGCAACACTCAAAGTGAGTGATGCGTGTCATGAATAAACTCTGCTGTGTTGTGCTGGGTTCTAATTTACTTGCTGCAAGTAAGAGCAGACAATCTGCGAATTTCGCGACCTGATCGTTTGCGTTTTGTTTGTATATTTTCTTCATTGCAGTGGTTTTATTTTGTAAAAGACTGTTGCTACAAAAAACGTTTCTTTCACAAATCAGGTAAATGCGGGTCCATGAGAAAGTTATTTCGACGTAATTCTACTCCGTCAAACTCATAGTCAGTGGTGCCGGAACGGGGGGGCAGGGCGGGCAGTTGCCCCCCTTGCCCTTTTACCAGGAGGGGCAAGGGGGGCAGTACTGCCCTTTTCATTCTAGTACGATTGTAACGAAGCAAACACCGGCTTATCTCATAGCTGGCTTATCCAATGCAGAATAAATTTAATTGTTTATGAACAATAGATCTGAAAAATGACCCAATAGTGCACGATAGCAATTAACACAGTAGAAACTTAGTAGCAACTTGCAATAGGCTAAACTACAGTATTCTGTGCAATTTTTTAGCTAGCTCGTTAAAGCTGATCGATTGAATGAAACTTAACTCATATCCTCCTAGCGCAGTTTAAACTGATTGCACTATCTTGATGTCCTTCATGGTCGACTCCTGGGAAGCCTTGTCAACTTCCACGTTCAGCTTCCACGTTCAACAAGATGTTTGTTCAGCTGGGAATACCTTTGAAAAGATAGCTGAGGGCTGCCGATGAGAGCTAAAAGCTCGAAACAGCGCTGTCCAGCTCTGTGTTTAAACTGATGGCACGCTAAAGAGTATTGGAGCTACAAGTAGCATTCCAAGTAATTAAAGCTTAGTGTTTTGTGAACAAACAGAGTTCTTTCCAAAAATGAAACCGTAAAAAAAATTTTGCGATACAAAAGCACATTACAGTTCTTATTTTATAAAAAAATGACTTTATAAAGAAATACGCTTCACTAATTGGCTTTAAAAAGTTTAATAAAATGAATAATGACAAATTGCAACGCGTTCGTCTCTGGAGCGGGAGGTCTGAGGTTTAAATCTCGGGCCGGTCAAATCGAACACAGTGTTGCCAACGGTTCGCCATCGCTGCAACATTTCTTCAAAAGAAGCTGTGTTGCCAGGTCGCAATGACGCGGAGATGGGCCCCCCAACTCGTCACACGCCAGGGCCGCAACTAGGGAAGGCAAAAGGGGGCGGCGCCCCCTAAACAAAAATATCGCCCCCTTAAACTGCCCAGCATGCCCACCCAAACTTCCTTTCCCTTGCGGCAGTTTCAAGATGGTGGCTGTGTTTTTTTTTTTAAACCAACAAAGAACTTGGAGAAAAGTAGACCATTTTGGCGCGATGATCTTTTTTTTGAGATCAACAGAGAACTCGGCGGAAACTAGACCAGCCCAAAAATTTTCGCCCCCCTAAAAAGAAATTTTGCCCTCTCTAGAACAACGTTCTAGTTGCGGCACTGTCATAAGCTTCGGCGTTATACAACGAGTATAATGGAAGATTTGATGATTTCAAAATGACGTAAAATAAATGAGCAACCTTATGGAATGCATTTGGTTAGCTGTGACACCCGATTTAGTTTTATTAGCTTAAACTGACACAACGAAGATAGGGTGCTACAAAATTTTAAATTAAAAACTCAAAGATCCTATGTCTGTGGGCCAACCATTACTCTATTGCAAGATATTCAAGTTTCTAACTTTGCTTGTAGCCCTAGTTGGAACGATCGACGCTGGCGTTACCAGTGGTGGATCTAGGAGGGTCCGGACCCCCAGCTTAAACCGGAGAAATATAAGAAAAACTTGTAACACATAAAATTCATTGCAATAACTGGAGCAAAATCCACTTCTTGTTCGGCACTAACTGTGAAATACTTGGTGGGGATGCTGAAATGTGGTAAAAATGAGCATCTTTTCCAAAAAAATTTTTTTTTGTAAATGCAGACGAATTAAGTTAAAACTTAGTGATTTTTTGATTTATAATTTAACAGCTTGTAATGTGGTAAAAAAAGGCTGAAATTTTATCATTAGTCACCGCCCTCAAAGGCAATCTGCCCATTTACGCAGTCAGTTTAATCATGTTTTGCACCGCCAGTTTCTGTACCACATGTTAAAAGCATTAATTTTTGCTAAAGTAGGCCTAAAATTGACTTATTTTTGCAAAAAAAATTGCAAAATCTCCGAGCGCTGGGGGCTTTGCCCCCAGACCCCTTGCCCCCAAAGGCTTGCTGTGGCTGAATCTGCTCTTATTTAATTGATAGTTTATTGTTATTTTTTGGTATTTATGCGACGTTCTAAGTATACTCTAACGTTGTTGAAGTGTTTAATTGCTTGATAGTATGTCTGCAATGTAGATGGTAATAACTGTACGTACAGTATCGAAAGCATACCTGTCAACATTTGAAAATGCCAAATCGGGAGATTTCTTACCAGCAAATTAAATAGCTGAAAAGCTTCGCCTCTCAGACCTCACTCCTATTTCTACTGCTTTAATAATTAATTATTGTTATCTTTTGATGTTGGTACACCTTACCAAAATTTTGACATTACCATTTCAGGTTGCAGCAGTTCTAGCTACTTAAAAGACAGACTAATTAAATCAAGCAGTCTTTTTTTATTGAATATGGTACCAGGTAACCAATAACACCAGTACTCTTTCATACTCTTCACTGACACACGCCATCAAAAGTCATGCTACGTTCAGCGCAGCAGACGCTTTTTAAAAATACTGAACGATTAAAGTGAAACATCATTCAACAACTACTTTTAACCAGACCTGAAGCCCTCAGAAAAATTTTTTGCTTCCCGGCCTAAACAAAATCAGTCGTACGTGTATATTGGTATCTTAATTAACGCCCCCTCTTAACCCCCCTCTAGCTTTCGCCCGCCCCACCCTTACCTTAAGCATTTGCTTCTACTTGCGGACCTGACTTTAGCTCTTGTGGGCTTGATTATTATTGTACGAGTATGTGGCTTTTTTGGCAGCATTCAACCATACTTTGGAAGGTTTAAAGCCAGCAGCACTGCGGTCACAATTTAATTTTCAACTTAAAAGCGGGCACACTGTCTTTGTGCAAACTGGTTCTGTTTTCGGTTACAATCTTCCGCACCATGGAAATGCTTCTTTTGCTAGATGCGTTTAAGTGAGGTATGCACAGGAGCGATTTCATTAATGCAGCAGGATTGCTGAAAATTTGTTCACCGGCTATTTTCTTCCGCCCCATAAAGCCTCAAAACTTGTCCACTTGCAGATCTTTGGGCATTTCAGGGTCATCCTCCAATTGGCGCTCTAAAAACTCATCACGAAGAGTATCTTCGTCCAAGCCAAGTTGAAGGATAATTGGGACAACTTCACTAGCGTCATGTATAGAATTTATGTCATAAGTAAAAAATAAACTGAAGACATAATTTTTCTGTTCATGTAAAACTTTGGGTAGACTACTACGATTTTAAAAAAATTTATATTTTTACAGCAATTCCAATCTTTGTAGACTAGACCATAACAATATTAATTCAACAAATTTCAAGTCGCCCTTTTTTTGCTTGTAGGTCTACAATTTGGATTTTTTAAATTGTCTCTCCTCTTAACTTTTATGGTTTGTGAAGTTTTTGTCTTTCCAGCTTCATTTATTTTTGCCTGCTCGCCTTCTGGAAACATGTTGCCGATGGTTTTCGAAAGTTCATCACAAATGCTAAACGGCAAGTTGTTCTTCACCACGAACATAGCAAATTTTGTTTCCTCATAAACACGTTTATCGCTCTCTTTTGGTCCCTTTACCATTGAGCTGGTTATCCTTTGATTGTTTTTTTTTCGGCTGCAATGCTCTTTTTATGATTGTCGGAGGTGACGTGTTTCGTTACGTCATTCTTCCCTCCTCAAGCTACGCTAATGTCTATTCTGCAAGAATTACATTTAACGTACTCATCCCCTTTATGACTTCTACGTATGAAACGTTAATCTTTTTCCCACGTTTGCTTGTACTTACAGCTATACTTCTTTTTTAAACTTTTACCCGCCTCTTCTTGCAACTCTCGCTGACCAACTCCCTTACGCTTATTAGTACTAACACTTTCTGCGACAAAGCCATTAAAAGAGCTAAGCTATTTGTCTTTAGAGTTGCAACGATCTGCAATGACCGGTACCAGAGACTGCAATTTGTGCAATGTGCATGCCATTGTTATTTCTTGCGTCATCAATTCTTAGCAATTCGGATTGATGTTACCTGTTACGTGAAAGCAAGATCACACATTAATTTTCAAATCAAAACTCTTGAAAAATATAAAATCAGTCGAAGCAGGGGTCGAACTGTATTTTCCCTTTAGAAAAAAAAAAGATTTGCGAACAAAATTGATCAATTTTTCAAAAAACTGATTGATGTTTAAATTCAAAGAATCTTGAGCTAAATCGTGATATCGGGAGATTTTTTGTTGAGATCGGGTGATCGAGAGAAATTCTCGAAATCGGGAGTCTCCCGACGAAATCGGGAGAGTTGACAGTTATGATCGTAAGTGCCCTTTGAAAAAGCTGCCCTCCCTTGCCTTCAGACGTTCCGACACCCCTGCTCATAGTTTTAGCAGTAAATATTACGGAAATTAATTGCTTCCAATTCTAGACTTCTAGTGATTGCTAATCCTTTACACTGAACGCGAAGCCACTCAAAGTGCCACGAAGCAACCAAAATTTGACGTCATCGAGAACTTGCGAAAGATTTTAACTGCTCGCAAACTTCGCGAGCTATTGCTTAACTTCACTTCAACTAATTTTTTTTGAATAGCTGACCTATTTTGAGCAAGTGACGCAAACGACCACTTGCAAAGGTTGCCAACTTTTGCTTCACATTCAGCGTAAACGCATCTTTAGATTCACAATAACTTCGTATCTTTGTGCTGAGAGTGTATCGGAGAATTTTTCGTTTATTTTAAAGGAACGCAACTTTGCTGTCATATTGTCTAATCAACATAGACTGCGGTCGGCTACAACAAACGAAAAAATAAAATGAGTAACAAACCAGAAATTGAGCATCTGCCTACCTCCGCTGTGTTTCTCGATTGTTGATTTTTATTCTTAATCCATTCAATAAAACGCAAAAACATTTGACTGCGTCGAGATCCACAATGGCAGAGGTGCCCAAAGTTTTTGAGGGAGGGGCAACATTGCACTTTTTATGAACTTTAGCGGGCCACACAATTTTTATAAAATGTTTGGATAATTTTTATCCCGCATCAGGCGTGCTGCCAAGATTTCGCGACGGGGAAGAAGGAATTTGAACTATAAGCTAAAATACTTTAATTATTTAGGCAGCATGCTGAGCGAACTGGTGTCACTCAAGCGTATCGCAAAAAAAGTAGAAGCCCCTTGTTGCTGGGCAGTTTTTGATCTTTTTTTTTTTTTTTTTTGCAAACAATAGCCATTTTAGCGCTGTTTGAAATACATTTTCCTTAATTTTAGAGCCATTTGAAAATGCTTCATTTTTAAAACTTGAAAGTCAGTAAAACCAATTAAATTATCCAGCTCTTTCAGTTCCTCCCCCTTCACATACTGGTCAAGACTAAAACACTTCTAAATGCTTTAAATTTGGGGATTAAATATTAAGTGATTTAGTTGGCTGAAAAAGGGTGCTGAAATCTTTTTTAGCCTTTTTTGCTGCAAAACCATTCCAAATCCTGCTCTTAGAAAGTTTGTATTGTTTTACCAATTGCAAAGCAAAAACAATCCTATGCAATATGCAGCTCCATCCTATTCAGTATTTTGCTAAAGGAGATGCAGCTAGCTTGAACCAATATCTAACATTTCTCTCTGCTCAAGTTTGTACAGTATCCTGCACTCGATGTTTTGAAGAAACTGCTGTGAGTTGAAAATGCATCGTAAAATATATTTGAGGGCAATGCACGTTGCCGCTGAGAAATTTTTGCAATTTAATAAAAAAAAATAGGAATTTTAACGTCATTTGCAAAAAAATTTCCCCTTTATAGTACCACTTCAAAAAATCAAATTGCTGATCCAATCCACCCTTTTCCCTACTAATAGGTCAGGTCCTAAACACGTTTAAAAGCTAACTTGCTTGGCTAAAACTTTGAAATTACTCGGCTAATAGGGAAGGCTTCAGTCCTACCAACGTCTCATCCCCAATCGTTGCATAAATAACCACATCTTAGGCGAACGAACCTGTAGTGCAGCTGCAACCCTTTGTTTTGGATGCAAACTGCGCAGCGATGAAAATACAAATACAGAAACGAAAATTGTTACATCACAGCTTATATAACGGCAAACGAAGTGCAAATTTGAAAAATATTGTTTGATATTATATGAGGCCAAGGACGTCCTCGAGGACTCCGCCTTTTATTTTCATGCTTCTGTTGAAATGCATTTGTTGACGTTTTCGAAAAAAAAAGCTTCGCAGATTATCCATTGCTGCAAAAACATTAAAACTTTTAAATGACTGAAAAAACTAGAACTGTTGAAAAAAATTTTATCTCCTTTCAACACAAAAAAAGTCTTGCTATCAACAAAACTACAACAATATTAAACAAAATAACCGCAAAAAATAATTACCTAAAAACATAAAAACGAAATTGCACAAAAGAACTTAAATTATTTTACGGGTCCATTTGGAAATCGTGACACCACGCAAAAAGTCCATCACAGATAGGTGTGGGTTGCCGATTAATCTCGTCACCAACCGCTTGATCCCATCATCTTTTTTTCTGTATTTTTGATTCTTGCGGGGTAAATAACCGGCGTTCATCGTTAATTGGTCGCTGTCCCGAGCCTTTTGGAATTCTATAGGACATCGATAAGCTTCCATATGCTGGGATGATCCACCCCCATCTCGGTTTAGAGACGCCGGTGAGCTGCCTCTGCATAGTTGTTGGTTCTGCCCTAAAAACATACAGTAAATATATAAAAACGTTTAAAAATGCTGCCACAGCCTGAAACAATTTCACCACATAGTATTCACTATCCAAAAAATAAAGAAATTAAGATAAGATTGGATTTGGATACCTCTCAAACCGACTACCATCTTCAACCAGAATTTAACACAAATACTCAATCATCTAAAGTCCAAAAGCGACAGCAGTTAATCGAATCGTGCAAACCTATACAGACTAATTTAAATAACAAATGTGCGTTGCTGGCATAACCAGAGGAGCACCCGATGTTCCAAAGAGATCCAGAGCAGTTCAATTAACAGGTTTATGGCTGATAGTTTCATTTATTTCCTACTGGCTGAAATGTAGCAAACATCACAAAAGTGACGGGAGCCTCGCGCAATGTAAATCAGGCCCTGCCTACAGATATCCTCACCGCTGCGTATTTTTTAACCAAAAGAGGAAATAAACTCCACGAAGATGAAAAGTACATCACTATTATTGCAAAAAATATTTTGACAACTTACGATACGTTACAAAACTTACTTGATAGCAGAGCACATGATCAAGGACGTTTCATATCCATCCAGGAAATAAGTGGCTGCGTCTCCAACCACAATGTCTGGAACGCTCTGCAGCAATCAAAAAAAAAAAAAAAGTAACAGCAAACCTTTCTGTATTATAAACACTCTTAAACCAAACTGCTCTTTTGTAAAAGTAATAAAGTCAAATGTCAGCGTAAACGGATGACTAAACACAACACAGTGATAATAACAAAAATGCTAAGAGGTGCATTTCGGGACAAGATATGTAACGTTCATATGGCTGAACTTGACCAAATAACTGGCAAAGTTACAGACGAAAAGACCTCCATAAGAAGCCAACTACTGCAACTGTGAGCGTACGAGAAAAATTGTTTAGAAGTCTGTTGACGAAAACAAAAAAACAAAAAACCGCTGAAATTGCAGTTAGAGATAGGCTAAAAATTTATTCGAGTTATGGGGGCCTATGACCTGTAAAACTAATAAATTTTGACTTTTATTCTTGAAAATAACTGTATTTCGGTCATGCGATTATTAAAATTTTGCTACGACGACTGTTTTGTTTTTCTTCCTTTGGATTAACGATTTTCATTGTGCGCAAAGTTTAGTCAGAAGTGGCTGCTTCGACGGACCCGACCCCTTGTTTTCCCATCAGAAGATAAAAATAAAACTGAAATCTACACGTTATAATTTGCGTATCTGGATTGGAATATTGTTTGACATGCAAACGCAGGCTATAGTTTGGAGTACAAAACTAGCGAACTGAATAAACAAAAGGTAAACAACTGTTACCGGTAATGCAAAACAAATTATTAGAATAAAGAAAAAACGGCTACATAAACGTCAGAGCTCAACAGTTCTGTATAATCATTCCATTTAAAATATCATTTGAATATTTGGGGAGATTTTCACGCAAAACTTTAAGGGGACATAAACAATCTAGCCGCAGACCCCCATCCTTCTCTTTGAGGACGGCCTGCAACGTAGAAAACAAATTGCACTGCCCGAATTTTTACCAAATTCGCCGCATATTTTCTAAAAGCAAAAAAGTGCTTGTATCCTCTTCTCTAGATAGTCTCGTTTACAATTGGGTTAAGTGTTTGTGCTGATAAAGCGTCATTCCAACCTTTTGTCAATCCCTTCAGAATATCTTTTTTTTTCTTCAAGCCAACTCGTATTTGAGTCAAATTTATTTACAATTAACTCCTGCAAATTGAACGTTGCGAAATCAAGGGGAAGTTTCCCGATTTTGGGGTTTTACGAAGCTACTTTTTAAAACCTATAAGCTATTTTCGCCTGATATTTAACTTAAATGACGTCACATAACGTTTTTGTGACTCGACTTCTTTCACTTTGGCATTTTACGAATCAGCATCGAAAAACAAACCCACGTAAAAAATTTGAACCGCTTATGCAAACTTTGACGTTAATACGATGACGTCATCAACTTAAAACCGTTTTGTTAATTGCAGTTGTAATTGCATTTTATTCACCAAGTTGCCTTAGCCAAGAGACAACAAAAGAACCTTTCGGTATTCGCGTCAAGCTGCCACCTGCCCAAATGTCCACCACACACGGTGGATGCTTCACACTGCGCCTTTAGTTGCTGAACGTCAAGCAGGGAAGCTGTGAATACCAGTTTTTATAGTCTTTAGTTTGACCCGACCGGTAATCGAACCCGAGTCTACCGTTTCAGTAGCAGACGCTCTATCCACTCGACCACTTAAATTTTGATGAACACCAACCCGCAGCCAAATGTGGTATTCCCATAATTTTTGGTGAAGTAAGGGGTGTATTTTAGCCCCATCCCCGTGTAAACTGCGTTGGTCAACCAGCCCGTGTGAAAACTTGCGCCCGGCGTACCACCTTACCAGCGTACATCATGCCAGCTGGTTAAATTAAGTTCAACAATACGCTCGTACACTCACGATGTTACTTATCTCCACCGCAGCTAAAGTTGAAAAAAGAGTATAAAATAGTTAATATATTCGTTAGCGCCACCGCACCATTTTGACTAAAATTTGCAAGCTTTTCAACGATAGGCGTTGTACTGTTGAATAGTAGTAGAATATAAAAGCATATCATACCTTGCTATTACATTGTGATCAATTGGTCCATAATGGGTAACCAAAGAAACAGGCTTCCATAAATTGCTTAGGCATATATCAACTTAACTTTCATTTAAATGCTGCTGCAAGTTTTGCATTGCTGCGAAAAAATGCGTTTAAGTAAATCCGGTTTTGTTTGGTAAAAGAGCGTAAAAGAGGAAAGACCCATCCTTAGTCTTTTTCAAAAACCACATACAACTGTAAACAATTGTTATTTGAGGTAATTTTTTTGAATATAATATCTACCGTAAATTTATCGCTTAAAAATATTGTTCCTGTCTAACAGCAGATTTACCACCAGCGATTAGAATTTATCACATGTTATAATCCTATACACTTATTGCCCTCGATAAGAGCATAGTCACTAAACATTACAATGTATGCAGTAGCGCAGCTAGGGGGGGCTCGAACTTCTCCCATTCGCCCGAAAAGTATGCAAAAGAGCGTGTTTTTAGCACTTTGGAGGCTGATTTTTGCTCTAAAAACGAAAATAGCCCCCCCCAAAAGGTAATTGGGGTTAAACTAGGTGAAGAACCGGAGATGATGTGGACCGGAAGAAGTGGGTCTCTGTCTACATGATGAACATTTTTTTTTGGAGATCACTAGAAATTCGCAGGAAAACCCGTCTCAATCTGAGCGAAAATCAATCAAAGTCAGGGTCAAGATCGTTTCCTTTGATTTTTAGCCTCCAAAGCAGCCTCCCCAATCCAAATTCTTGGCTACGCTACTGAATGTATGTATGTAATATTTAGAGACTATGATCAGAAATAGTCTGGATTATAATCGCAATTTGTGATTTGTAATCGATTACGTCATTTTTAAATAATCGTAATTGTGACGTGAAATCAAATCCAAGGGTCGTAATCTACCACTTGCAAATAATCGAACCATGGTTGGCTACTACTAGGCTACGCTACCAGTACCAAACAAAAGTGTGAATGCTAAGATGAGGGTATGGTAGTGATACCGAAACTAATTACAAATTGGAATGCAGGGGACGCAGAACTTGCTGCAAATGGTGGCATGTTTTCACTTTTAAGCTTCTGAGAGAAGATCCGAAATTTATAAAATCCAAAATTCTGAGAGAAAATTCAACCTTTGACCTTACGACTTCAACCTTTGACCTTACGACTGGAAAAAATCACATAACGTTCGGCCACCAAAATTGTGCAACATCAGAGTTTAGGTTTAAAGTTGTTTAGAGAATCCTGGGCAACCACTCGTGTGTGTATGTGTTCACTGGTGTCGCTTGAGGGAATTCGGGGAACGGCGCCTTTTCTGGTCTGACAATTAAAAGGAAAAGTGTCTTTTGTCTATTGGTTTTTCTAAATGGTTTACGTGCTGCGCAAGCGAGTTAAAAATCAGAATTATATGAGAAATAATATGGATCATTAATGGTAATTAACATTTCAAGTTTACTTTGTTTGCTGGATTAAATATTTTTGCTAAAACGTAATCAAGCGGGTAGGTAAAGTACAATTTTTAAACAATTATTGCGAAAATGACAAACGCTGCGAGTTGGTGATGTGATTTTTTAGTATTGCAAAGAAAAATCTCCGTCGCCATTTTCCTATTACACAGTTCAACCGCAGTAACATTTCAAAAATATTACTGAACATTGATACTAATATTGTAGCGTAGAAATTTAAGATTTATTGTTCTTTCTAAGACTTGAGGTTTCCCATGCTATCATCGCGTAAAACGTATTTTCAAGATATATGTTCTTTCTAAGGCTTGAGGTTTTTCATGCCATCATCGCTTAAAACGTATTTTTACATTTTTTGCTTCATTGCAACTTTGTAAGTGCTGCACAAAATCAGTTTTTAATTTTGGCGAAGGGATGTAATTGTAATCGCAACGATTACAAGATGAAATAATCGCAATCGAAAAGCGATTACATAGAGCGTAATTGTAATCGTAATTGATATAATCGAACCATTTCTGGCCTTGACGCTCATGGCAATGCACTTTTTTGTTGCAAATTTTGAGATAATACTTGAAATTGGTTTAGTTGAAGAAATTGAAACAATACTTGAGGTAATTAAAGATGACCCAAACCGTTTTTCACATTTCCTTTTATTTGCGAAAATACAATTTAATGCGTTTGACTCCGTATCACGGGCAACCCTGCTTTTCGTAATTTTCTGACATCGCAAATAAAACATAAGTTTGTAAAAATTCTCGAGACTAAGAAACGCGATTACCAACTGGTAGCGGTGAGTACACTTATAACCAAATCTGAAAATTTGGATACTTCTACTGGAACCTGTAGACCTAGGCAACCAGTACTAATCTACCAAAAACCTTTTGTAATATCACAAAATTGCAAAATGCAGGGTTGCCAATGGTACAAAGTCAAATGGATTTAAACGTATT
Source organism: Trididemnum nubilum (assembly GCA_963965965.1). Taxonomy (NCBI): domain Eukaryota; kingdom Metazoa; phylum Chordata; class Ascidiacea; order Aplousobranchia; family Didemnidae; genus Trididemnum; species Trididemnum nubilum. The sequence goes on from OZ014469.1 coordinate 51,247,317, forward strand.
TTCGCGAATAAGAGGAATCGTGAAAAAAAGTTTGGGTACCTTTTAATTACCCCAAGTAATTCTCATTTCTTCAATCAAATCGATTTCGAGCAGTATCTCTCAAATAATTAACGATGGATAAAGTTGAAATAAGTATCTATCTACCTGTCCATCTTTGTATATATTTGGAGTAATACGGAACGTCCCGTCCAAAAACAGCACTTGGTCAGGCGATCCATTTCTCCCTGCCAATTGAACATTGCATTCTTTAACAAACATAACAATATTATTTCGACAGCTTGATTGTCCGGAATTGTACAGAAGAAAATTTTCTTCTAAAAATAAACCATAGTGAGCTAGTCGATACTGTGAACTCTTGCTCGGTTAGAGTTGGCTATTCACTAAATTGAACAAACCCTAATGTACAAAATATTACTACAGAGGTTAAAAATAAAGCAAAAAAGCTTCACTTCAAAATACTAAAGATATGATTTGCATCAACCCAGGATGGAGGAAGCGACGACAATTTGAAAAATCGTTTTAACAAAAACGACAAGAGTGAAAACTTTAATTAAATTGCCTAAAAAGTGAAATCGATTTCGCCCAAAACTCGCTTGTAGTGATGAAGGCAGTCGACGTCTATCGAGCCAACAGAGTTTTAATAACTCTTGTTTTTAAAATAAAACAACTAGAAATAAACTTCGTGCAGATAATTTTCAAAAAACTAAAATTTCTGTAAATAATCTACAGTACCGTACAAATGCGCGCACCGCATGTTCTTGTTTATTACGTAATAAAAAAAAACTTTCAATATCATGAATATTTGGTTTAAGAAAAGAGATTGCCGAGGGCCCCACCGAAAACTTTGTCACTCGGGCCGACGTCATGACACGCGGCCCTGATTTTATTCCCAATAATTTTTTTTCATATATGACTTTGCGTAAAATATTTGACTCCCTCAAGTTCGTAACCTTGGACCCTGGAATGAGCAGCGTGATAAACACTGTAGTACGGTACCGATATATGAGTAAATAAATACTTAAACTGAAAATTTTACCTCGACCTTGGGCGGAGCAGTATACAGTACATTGTCGGGAAAAAGCTAGCCGGGCTAAACTCGAAGAGATAAGGGAAATCGCTTCTGCCGCATTTTGATGTCTTTGAATTTGACGCGTCAGATTGTTACGAGACACCCCAACTAGTGCAGCCGACGAAGCTCGCTGCAGTTTCCTGTTGATCAGCTGCAACAAAAAAATAATAACGAAGTAAAGATGGAAAATGTAGTGTCTTTATACTCTAAGCGAGGTAGTTTTTGTCATTTCTGAAATGCTATTTGAAACTGAACAAGTTCAACGAATCAGGTGCGCGCAAAACAAGATTTGCGCTTTATGCGTCAAATGAAACCTCGATCGCTGCTGATGAAAATCTTAGCTTTCGTTGGAAAATGAAATCTCTTAAACGTACCGGAGCACCAATTTGCCGATTCGGCATAAACGGTCGGGAAGAACGAAAAACGCTCATGCATTAAGGATTTTCACAAGATTGTGACTATGCATAACTAGTTACTACTGCTTCACAAAAACTTGTTTTCGTTACATTTGCTGATACCACATTTGCCGGATGAGGGCGCTGAGCGTAATTCAGCGAACTGTGCTAACGCTTGGAAATTTCAAAAATAATGCTGCTTGAAGCTAATTCTTATTTTTATAGAAATCAAATACCAAAATGGTAATGTTTTTCCAGTGGCAAATGTAATATTATAATTTCATATTACTACCAACTCAATCCATTTTAATGCGAATTCCGTGAGTTCACCGAGTGGGCGTTTGGTAAATATTTTGTTTTTTTTTAGTTCAAGTTCGAGTGTTGTTGAATGGCAAGTTACAGAAGCTAGCTTACATACGATATTTTTTTGTTTTGTTTCATTATGTCAGAGAACTCAATGGACTCAAAATGTGTTCAAGTATCGAATGAAACAACAGTTTTTGAATTCGCATCGCTGCTTCCAATCATTAATTAATGTAAGCTGCTAATTATAATTAGCGAACAAAACACTGCGCTCAAGTGAGCGATATCATGGACTAAATATCGAACATGGAAGCTTCTTATTGATTTTGTCTGTAGCTGATATCCGGGCTTCAAAAAGTGCTCGATGACGACGAGTTGGAGGAAATATCACAGCAGATTACCTCAGTATTTAAACATTAAAAACCTATAGTACCCAACAGTCAGTTTTACCCATAAATGGGATCATAAGGGATAAATCTAAGCATTTGATTGCCCATTGTCACTTTGCTAAATTGCTTAGACTTATCTTTGATGATGGCGTTTACGGGTGAAACTGACTGTTGGATTTTTAAGGTTTTTAATTTTCAAGTTTTTAATGTTTTAATTCTGTAGTAATCTGCTTTCAATGATTTTGTTAATTTCATTTACAAGGTTGTTGCAAATGCATTTTGCGCAATAACAAAAAAAAAGATGCCGACCACTTTAGCTATTGTTTTCACACGCTGTCATTAATCCATTGCACTTTATTCATTACTTAAACAATAAATGGCAGATAGATTTTTCGCCGCGCTGCAAAGCAATGGCGTTTTTTAATCACATGCACGTGAACTTGTTGCAGTTATATTCCAGGGTTTAGAGATGCACTGTACTTTATAATTATTTTAAAAAAATTTTTGACTGTCGCAGTATATTTCAAAAATCCTGCCGTTTTCGTGCACGAAATCAGTTCTACATAATGCAGTATGAAACATTGACTCCAAACTTTTTATTATCAAATTTTTATCCCGAGTGTACTGTATTTGCAAATTAAAACTGAACTCGTTTTTATGTAAGCTGGTTTTACACGACTCAAACTTGAAAAGCACTTGCAATTGCTACAAATTTTGAACTTGAAAAAGCAAAGTATTCGCATAAAAATGAGTCGAGTTCATAGTACAGTAATAACAATCAGTCATACTAGTTTTGTTGCTGGAAAAACTTTAGAATCTTTGAAATTTCTGACAACAACTAACTTGCTGCGTTATTCTTGAAAGCACGAAAATGCGAGAACAGATTGTACAATTATGTTTCTGCGCACTTATAACTAAGCATATAGCTTACACGCTCACGAATATGTCGTGCGCTTTTTGTGTAGATTGGATACTTTCAGTTGTTTTTTGCAAAAACTATCAATACCGCTATGAAAAAATATACGTACTTGTACAGGGCGTTTCATACTTTCTGCTGCTGCACACTTAATTTGAGAAGATACTTCTGACAGTTTTACGGAAACTGGGTTTTCACCATGATTGTGTTGATTGAGTGACTTGATTACCTGAATGTTGCAACTAGTTTAGAAACGCAGTTATTGACATTTACTACATCACTACCGTTCGAATTAGTTGCATTAAACTGATTAAATTACAACATAATAAATTACAACATCATGATCAACTTACAGTTGCTTCTCAGCCAATAATAATTGTAAAGCATTAGGTGCTTGTTGAATGAAGACATACAGTGCTTTGTTAAATAAGAACTACGCTTTCTTTAAAATCGAAGAAATGGTTCAGGAGTGAAACGACCTGAAATAAAATTTGGTTCTTGGTAGCCATTAGCTGAGAGAATCCAAACTTTTTTAAACCATAAACCTTTTATAGCAACATAAGATTAATTGCCTTAAATAGTTTCAAGTGTGTATCCTAATACAATGGGTTTATGTATCACAGGTCTGTTCAAAATCTGCAGGAACCGGATCTAGCAACATGTTCATTCAAGCCAAAGAAGCTGGATTTATACTCATTCTATTTGAATAAGACAGGAAAAAGAGGTTAAACGGTAGGCCTAGTGGTAGGCCTATTCATAGTTGGTGGTGGAATCTTTCAACTTTTGGTTCAAGCCTCCCCCCTCTTTGGTCAAATCCAACTTTTTCTTGAAGATTTTATTGCAGTGAAGCCAGATGGTGTTCAGCTGGGTTTAGTTGGCAAAATAATTTGCCGTTTCGAGGAGAAAGGTTTTGGCTTTGTGCCATGAAAATGACAACTGCCAGTAAAGATTTGCTGGAAATGCACTTTGCAGATCTCAGTTCAAAACCATTTTTCCCAAAACTTGTTGAATTTATGTTGTCTGGGCCAGTTGTGGCAATGGTTTGGGAAGGAAAAGGAGCAGTTAAAACTGATCGTAAAATGCTTGGAGAGGCTAACCCTGTTGATTCTCTTCCTGGTACATTTCGAGGAGATTATTGTATTGACATTGGGAGAAACATATGTCATGGATCTGACTCTGTGAAAACAGCAAAGAAAGAAATAGCTTTATGGTTTAAAGAAGGTGAACTTAACAATTATTGCTGTGCTAACAACTCTTGGGTGTATGAATAAGAAGGATACTTCAACCTGACACTCAGCACTCTTTTAGTGTTTTATGACTACATAGCAGGATCTGACATTAGTAGTTTTTGTATTTTTGTGTACATAGTTGGATCTGACTTTTTTTTTTTTTTTCTATAGGCCTACCTTTTTGTCTAAATTTATAATTACCAGTATATTGAAGGATACTTTTCACCTGTTTTCATTTTAAATTCAAAACAACTTTTTCTGCATATTTTGTGGCTGATTTTAAATTTGCTATTTTGTCTAACTAATGTAGAATCTTTCATTGGTTTGACTGCTTGATAATGCCAGTTAAATGTCCATGTGAAATATGTTTAAGACCTTGTAAAAGGAACCAGTGTGCTATTCAGTGTGATATGTGTGGTGGATGGATTCATCTCAAATGCTCAGTCATTAGTCCCCTTAAATTTCACACTCTTTGTTCTTTGACTGAACCATACCTCTGCCAAAATTGTTACAGTGAATTGTTTCCTTTTCAAACCCTAGATGATAAGCAATTGTTAAATGAAATGAGAAATGATGACAAACTAAACTTTGATAATAATCACACAAATAATTCGTTTTTCCCAGCTAAATGCTTACAGGCAGACAACAAGATAAAAAGCTTACTAAATGATTTAAATTCTGGTTTGGTTGACTCAAAATACTGCTCACAGGCCGAAGCCAATATTATTAACAAAAAGTGTAAATTTTCTTTGCTTTGCGTGAATATAAGAAGCTTAAATGCAAATTTTGATAAATTGAATGAACTTTTAACAAATTATGATATCTTACCTGATATCATTGCTATAAGTGAAACCAAACTTAAATTGTTACAGGTATACAATGCAAACTTAAGTGGGTACCATTTTTTCCACAAAGGCACAACTACAAGATGGGGAGGAGTAGGATTGTTTATTAAGGAGTCTTTATCAATTTAAATTTGCAAGGAGTTTGATTTAAACATTCCTAACTGTGAAGATATGTGGATTCAACTAGATTTAGGGAATAACAAAAAATGTATAGTGGGGGTAATTTACAGACACCCTAAACAGAATTTATCAGAGTTTTGAATCAACCATTGAAAAATTGAATAGTAGAAAATTAATGTATTATATCGGAGGCGACTTCAACGCAGATTTGTTGAAAAGTAACTCTGATATCAATATTAAAGATTTCATGAATTTAACATATAGCTTAGGCTGCATTCCCTTAATTACACACCCGACAAGAATAACCACTACAAGCTCAACTCTTTTAGATCATGTTTATACAAACAATGTAGTGGGTGAACACAAAAGTTTTATTCTGGTGGAAGATGTAAGTGATCACTTGCCAGTAATGGTGTGTTCTAATTTAAGCCTGCCCAAGAGTGAAAAATCAACTGTCACCCTAATTCGTGATACAAAAAATTTTGAAGTAGAAAAATTTCTAGACAATTTAACTGAAGGAATGGAACTATTAGGTGATATCAAAGAGGAATGCATTGACAACTACACTGAGAAGTTTATTGACATTTTTCATAAGACATTAAACATACATGCACCATTACGAAAACAAAGCAGAAAGGAAACAAAACTAAAAAACAAACCATGGATATCCAAAGGAATCCTTATATCAATCCAGCAAAAAAATTTATTGTACAAAAGAGCCCTTAAATTAAATGACAGTAATACATGGGCACAATACAAAGTCTATAGAAATAAACTGACTCATATTAAGGAATATGCAAAACGACTTTACATCAAAAATTTAGTGAATGATAATAAGCATGACACCTCGTCGCTTTGGAAAATTATAAATAAAATTATTCACTTGAAAAATGTGAAGAAAAATAACATTCCTAAAAAAATGTATGCTTCCAAAAGTGAAAGTGCACAAGGTCCACAGGCCATCAGTAACTTGTTCAATAAATATTTCATAGAGATAGGAGTTAACCTTGCGTCTACAATCGAAACACCAGCTATAATTGATGGCAAATTTAATGCTACATCTTTGATTCAGAGTAGTTGCAATTCGTTTTTTCTAGAACCAATAGTTGAAGAAGAAGTAGTAAATTACATCAGAGCTATGAATCCATCAAAAAGTACAGGAAGACATGGAATTCCTGCAAAGTATATAAAAATGTCAGGCTCTGTTATAGCTCCAGTTCTAACTAACATTTTTAATGCATGCATATCAACAGGATATTTTCCATAAGTGTTAAAAACCGCTGAAGTTGTTCCAATTTTCAAAAAAGGCGAAAGAGAGTTATGCAGTAATTATCGCCCTATTTCTATTTTAAATCCTTTCGCCAAACTTTTTGAAAAGTGTCTGCTTGATCAACTAAACAATTATTTTGTGAGCAATAATTTGATTAGTCCAAACCAGTATGGTTTTAAGAAAAATTGCTCAACAAATGAAGCTGTTTTAGATATTTACAATAAGCTACTTGACAATATGGATAAAAAGCTCATTACATGTTCTATTTTCTTAGATTTAAGAAAAGCATATGATACTAGGGTGGAGTGAAAAAAAAATTTGAAAAAAGTGTAGTTCTTAAATCCTGACAAATACTCTAAAAACCCCCCAAAAAATGTTTTTGGGCTGTTGCCACTTTAGGGGGGCTAGCAACACCCCCAAATCTGTTTTAGGGGGGCCAATTTACCCCAAAAGGCCATAACTTGAGAACCGCTTATCGTAGAGACTTCATCTATAGCTCAAAATTTGCGTAATTGCCATGTTTGTATCAGCTCTAAGAGAAAGTTTTAGTCTATTTTAATCACAGAAAAAGTTATGACCAAAAATGTGTTTTTTCTGCCATTTTGTTGAAAAATCATGTTAATAAGCTTGTGTTTATGCACTTATCTGCCCACATAGAATCTAGATTACCGCCATTATTACAAATGAGATTGAAATAGGACAGATACCAGTTAACGCTGATGTATATTTTACATCATGCTGTAGACTAAACTTAAGAGAAATGTGGAATATAAAATAGCTATTTAACCAGCAGAGAAACTCTTCACCCAAGCATTTTGTCTGCATTTCTTATGAAGCAAGATGTAATAAGTTTTACAAACAGAAGCAGTTTGGTGTACCGAAATGCATTTCAAATAACGTTTATCTAATTACAACCACTTACATTTAACAACATAAACTTTACGCAATATTCAATAATATAATGACGTTTACCCATGTAGGTATACAATATCAATTGAATCTAAAATGTAAACCCAGAGGCATAGTGATAAAGAATTTTCCCATTATAAAGCAAGATTCATTGCAATTTAAAATTTTATAATCCACACACAAGGGTTCTATTAATAAAAAAAAACACTAGTCCGAAAAGATACCACGCAAGTTTGTCTGTACTGTATACCTTCTCTAGTTTACACCATTCCATTGCCGCCCAGCCGCCCACAAACATTAAACATAAGTAAGCCCGCTTAAGTTTTCGATTATCCGCTACCTACACAAAATAAAAAATGTCAAAACTGCATTTTAGTATTGAATGTTTTTAGAAGTTTACGAGATTTAATCTTCTGCCGAATCATCCCATCTCTTCGTGCAAAGCCTTCAACTTGAGCTGATGCCTCTGTTACCAACTTTACATGGCGTTCCACAGACTGATTATGACATGGATGGTCAAGCTTCAATGGCCTTGCTCGGCATTGTTCAATTTCTGTATCCGTTAAGTGTTCAATTGCAGGAGGCTGATGTTGCCAGGAAGTCAAGTCCACCATCTTGTCAAACGAAGTGGCGGTTAGATTGATTACTGGCACATTAAACGGGCGTACCGACAGAGCTGAGGATGTATCACAGGTTAATTCTGAAGAATGCTCTTCATTAACACTCATAGCAAGGAGATTCGACGAATCAGCTGATGTTAATTCTCGACGAATTGAAAGAACTTTGTTCACTCCTAGCATTCTAATTTTCTCATCATCATCTCCTAACATTCCAACCAAAATATTTTCCTGGTGAGCAAAAAATCCGTTTCGTTGCACCACTTTTAATGCAGTTTCCCTAACGATTTCATTTGGAACATTAAGAATTCTTTGGACTAAATTGAACAAATTTTTAGAACCACGAGTTAGTTGACTATTTGACTTGATTTCAAACCAACTTGGGAAGTAGACTTGAAGACAAAACTGTGCTAAGATTTCTAAGTTAGAGGAGGGATTATCCATGGAAATGTAATACCTAAGAATGCGACAACCGAGGGTAAGCCATCGCGAATGAACTATGGGACCAACTTTCAAATATTGCAAGTCGCTGTCAACAACTCCTTCGATTACAGCAGAACATATCTTATACGCATAATGCTGGTCAGCACTCAAATCTTCTATGACAGATACAGGCAACTTTACAAAATGTGGATTTGGGATTGATTTAAAATGAGCAGCAACAGGCTAGCTTGAAACTTCTCCATTTAGCGATTTTCCAATTGGACCTGAAAACGAGTCGGGGCTCTTAGTGGTACCATCAAGCATGGTAAAAACATGCCGCAATGGAAGTTCATTGGTATGTAACAAACACACCACCCATTGCAGTGGTTTGTTGAGCAGCTCTTCCAAACTTCGAATGCAGCCATTATATTTGCCAGTCATCGATGCAGTGCCATCTGTGCCAACTATGGCAAGCTTATTATGTAATTCCGTGTCAACAATGTTGTTGAAAATCTTCTGTGCAATCGTTTTTCCTTTGCCATCCTCGGTGGAAAAGTGTGTCAGATAGTATTCGCCAGGTTCTCCAATCAGTGTATAATGATCTTCAAGTCGTACCGATTTGTAATACTTGTCATGTGGTCCCTGGATGGTGACTTGCGTGGCATCCTTTCTGCCATCAAAGTAAATGGCATTCACTAGCTTGAAATTTTCTTGCTCCTTCTCCCTGATTTCAGTCCGACATCGCTCTCGTTCTCGTCGAAGCTTGCTGCGATCAATAACGTAGGTCTTGTCGTTTTCCGTTATGAAACCCAAATCCTGCATTACACTATTGGCAATCGCAGCAGCAGCTCTGTCTGATACTTGAAATCGTTCGCTCATTCTAGCAAGGTTGCTCCACTTCATTCGATTTTGACTAAATGACTCTGCATCCGGAACGAATTCGGAAGTAGTAGAAGACTGTGAATGCTCTGTTTGCACTGAGCTGCAATCTGAGACATAACCACAAGCTGACGTGGAAGGGGCGGCAGTTTCAGTAGAAGAACACGTCGGTTCTGTTGATTGAGGGTGGCGCCTTAAAAACATCTTGTCAGAAGAAGATAAAGGAACAACAGTATCCATACATTTGCCAACTCGTTCACTTTTTTGATCTTGGTAAAACGCATAATCTGCTTCTGCCATTCGTAAGCCATGCTGTTTCTCCAGATTTTTTCTCTGTTGATCATCAACACAAAAGACATCAAACAAACTATCAATTGTCTGCATAAATTCGGATTCTCTTTGCAAAAACGTATTTCCTCGTCTTGATTTTGTCCAACGGTCAAGTGAACTAAATGAAGCGACTAAGTTCTGAACTTTTTTTGATATTGTGTACTTATGAACCGGATACACATTGCACCAAATCCATCTGTCATGAATTTCTTCAGCTATGTCATTTGCTACGGTCTCAGTCCGAAAATTTTTTAAATGAAGAATTCGCTCTATCACTTGTCGTTTTGTAGGCAACACACCTGGAGGAAAGCTGTCGCGACTTGTAAATGTATGGCCACTATGTAATGTCTTCACTGTATTTGAACTTCTTCTTCGCATTCTTTAGAATTCAAGTCAATTATATACTACAACGTGATGGCTTAACTGAAAATATTTTAGCTAAATTCTGTAAAATAAATACAGTAAAAGTAAAAGTCATGTTAGAATTTATACAATAGACGATTTTATGCTAGGGCGCAAAATGTTTCAACTGATTTCTGTTTTTCTTTTCTCACAGATTTGGTTTTGCTAAGGAAACCAGTGGCTATCAAACCAGCTTCAACCTATTTGTAATAATGCCTGTAATCTAGATTCTATATGGGCAGATAAGTGCATAAACACAAGCTTATTAACATAATTTTTCGATAAAATGGCAGAAAAACCACATTTTTGGTCATAAGTTTTTCTGCGATCAAAACAGACTAAAACTTTCTCTTAGAGCTGATATAAACATGGCAATTACGCAAATTTTGAGCTATAAATGAAGTCTCTACGATAAGCGGTTCTCAAGTTATGGCCTTTTGGGGTAAATTGGCCCCCCTAAAACAGATTTGGGGGTGTTGCTAGCCCCCCTAAAGTGGCAACAGCCCCAAACCAATTTTTTTCGGATTTTTAGAGTATTTGTCAGGATTTAAGAACTACACTTTTTTCGATTTCGAAAAAAAGTTCTTTTTCACTCCACCCTAATATGATACCATCAATCACACAATACTGATCAAGAAACTAGAAAAGTATGGAATTAGAGGATTACCATTACAGTTACTAGCAAGTTACCTGACTGACCGTCAACAGTATACAATTGTAAATCAATATAAATCCAAGTCAAGAGATGTTATTTGAGGTATTCCTCAGGGATCAACTCTAGGTCCGTTGGTATTTAATATTTACATCAATGATCTACTACTTGCCTCAAATTCCACAATTCATCTTTTTGCTGATGATACAAACCTTACTCTCTCCCATTCTAATGTTTCAACACTGCAACAAAATATTAATGATGAATTAGTCAATGTAAGCAATTGGTTCAAGGTGAATAAATTATCAATTAACTTTAATAAAACTGAGTTTATGGTAGTGACAACGAAACAAAATAAACCTGAACTCAAAGTATCAATAGATAATAATCCAATCAAGCAATCACATCACATAAAGTATCTAGGTGTTCTCATAGACGACAATCTAAACTGGAAACAAGAAATCAAGGTACAATGTTCAAAGGTAGCAAGAGGATCTTGGGCCCTTAATCAATTAAAACACTTTGTAGATGAGCAAACCTTAAGATCTGTTTACCACTGCCTCATATACTCTCATCTACAATACTGCATAAGTAGTTGGGGGACTGCTTCAAAATCAACATTAGCACCTCTCTTTATTCTGCAAAAAAGAAGCATCAGATTGTTAACTGGAAGTGGATATCGTGAGCATACTAATCCTTTGTTCTATCGAGCTAAATGCTTAAAACTCAAGGATATTTACTCTCTGGAAACTGCAAAGCTAATGTACAAAATTCACAATAATGTATTATCTTTTGCAAATTCAGATAAGTTTAACCTAATAAAAAACTGCTATACACATAAGACAAGATTGAGCCACAAAAACAACTTCTTTCTTCCAAGAACTAGAACAAGATTAGGGCAAAAGTCTCTATCATTAGCAGGAATTAAAGTTTGGAATGAAATTCCAAGCAGTATGAAAGAAGTTTCATTCTACAGATTTAAAAAAGCTGTTAAAGCTCATTTTTTATCAAACTATGAAACCGATAAAAGCTAGAATAACAGCTTTCTATCAGCAATGCAGTAGTAATTACAGGAATCATAGTTGCATATTTATGCTTTAGTTCAACAATAACCTATTCTTTGCTTGAATAGCATGAGTTTGGTGCATTCATCTATCACACATTTATACAATACGTCATCTCTCATTTTGATGTGCCCATGAATTATTAGTAATTTAGCAATAACTGACTGAGGTTAATATATACTGGTATTGGAAATTGTACCAGGACTAATGACATATTGACAAACAATACAAAACAAAGCAAGAAGTTTTTTTTTTTTTCACTCCAATTGCCCACTTTAAATTCTATAAAACATAAATAAGCATTATGAACTTTATTAATTTTATTTCTATCCAATCTGTAGTTACAGCATTTTTATTTTTTAGTATGCTTAGAGTCAGAACAATTCTAATGTTGTCTTGCATTTTCTTTACATGGTGACTGTGAGTTTTGTGTATACACTGTACAAAGTGTACATATCGTTGCAATACTTTGTTTTAATTTTGCGTAAAATTTTTTATCATAGAAAATAGCAGACTGAGAAAATCTAGAAGCAGCTTTTTTTAACCTTAACTTGGTGAGGTGGCAGTAGACTTAGATGACCTTTCGGTCCTTCGCTGTCTCCTCACCAAGTGACTAAATATCGCTTTGACTCTGCAAGTTTGTGTGTTTGGTTTTAAAGGAATTGCATATTTCGATGCTTTGGTGATAGACCTAGAGGAAGTTGCAGTTTTTTTCTTGTGATATGACGTCACTTGGTAAATAAATAAATAAATATGATGATGATGATGATGATGATGAAGTAATTTCGAATAGCCGGTTCTCGAAATTTAGCCGCAGAATCGCGCGGACCGACTGATCAACACCTCTATTGTAGAACTGCAACTGATTACTACTTGAAAAATGTATTTATGAAAATTTCTTGGCTGCTGTAGTGCGCTTACCGAATCCACTTTAACTTGCGCCGCAAACGAATTCACAAACTCTCCTTAAATGAACTTGCTCAAAGAATCGATTGGGTGAAAAAATCTCTCAGAATAGCGAAAAGATAATGCTTAAAAGATAAATGAGACCGCTTTACAATCATTTAACTATTTTTGTTAGTCAATCAATGCAGAGCTTAAAAATAGAATTTAGTTTTGTGGCTTTTAATTTGAATCGGTGTAGAATGCATGTTTACCGAATGTCTTTTTCTGATGTCACAAAATTTCAAAACGCAGGGTTGCCATTGGTCAAACGGATTATATGTAATTTTGTAAGGAAATAGTGCAATAAGGTTTGGAGCAGCTTTTGACTACCTCAAACAGTTCTTATTTCTTCAAAAAATAAACATTTTTTATTTTAGATTAACAGACATTGATCTGAACAATAATCTCCAGCATTTCTAATCAACATTTAATCGTCACTTAGTGTCGCGTTACGCTAAATTTCAAAATTATGCAAAAACAAAAGTTAGATTTTGCAATACCCTATTCATTTACATAGAAATGGGTAAATTTTTTGTCATAGCACCTATTGTACAAAGGGAAAGATTTTACCCAAAATTGTTCTGATAAAAATTTTACCCATTGAATAGAGTACTGCAATAACCAACTTTTGTTTCCGCCCAACTTTGAAATGACACTATACGCGACCGTACATAAATGTTAACCCAAAATACTGTCCGAAATAAATTTTTAGGGCAAAGCTGAAAACTGCATACAATTTCCAAAGAATATCAGAAAATTAAACATATAATAAACACAGAAACAGTAAATTTGCAGAAAGTGAATATAATCTTTGAACGTACTTTGTATGGTACGTCTACCAACCACCTTACTATAAACATTTATAGTGTTTTTAGTCGGCCTAATTAGAGAAAGAAAAGTGCTGCCGGTGGGTTGGGCCGAAGTTGTATTGCACGGAGCCTCTTAACGAATTTTCTTACCACATTTTTGCCCATAAAAATTTCTTCATAAAAAAAGTTTTCACCGCTCAGGAGTAGAATTTTTTTTGTCCAAAATAGGGGCAAAAGCTACCCAAAAAAGTTTTCGTCGTTCAGGCTCGCAATACACTACAAAGCCACCAAGCATAGATAATCGTCATAATGCGACTTATTATGGACGCAACAACGTGGCCAGGGTGCAAGTTCAATCCAGATCACGTGATCAGAGTTGTCTTAAAACGACGCCTTTACCCTCTCGGTTCCGCTGCAAACTAATAGGAACTGTATCAAATAACAAATGTAAAACCTTGTCTCCAGACAAAATTCAAATCTGAAGCCTATGGATTACAATCCAGTGCTCTACGGATTAAGGTAGAAAGAACGCTTTCTAACTTCCGAAACTTTCTAACTTTTCTAACTACAATACAAAAGTTAGACATAGCAATGCAACACTATCGAGAAGACAAAGCAAAAGTCCATCGTAAGTGGTGCACCTTATTTCGACGTAATTCTACTCTGTCAAACTCATAGTTTTAGCAGTAAATATTATGGAAATTAATTGCTTCCAATTCTAGACTTCTAGTGATTGCTAATCCTTCACACTGGACGCGAAGCCACTCAAAGTGCCACGAAGCAACCAAAATTTGACGTCATCGAGAACTTGCGAAAGATTGTAACTGCTCGCAAACTTCGCGATCTATTGCTTAACTTCACTTCAACTAATTTTTTTTTGAATAGCTGGCCTATTTTTGAGCAAGTGACGTAAACGATCACTTGCAAAGGTTGCCAACTTTTGCTTCACATCCAGCGTAAACGCATCTTTAGATTCTCAATATCTTCGTATTTTTGTGCTGAGAGTGTACTATCGGAGAATTTTTCGTTTATTCTAACGGAGCGCAACTTTGCTGTCATATTGTCTCACCAACATAGACTGCGGTCGGCTACAACAAACGAGAAAAAATAAAATGAGTAACAAACCAGAAATTGAGCATCTGGTACACAAACTACTCAATAACTTCGTATCTTTGTGCTGAGAGACTAACTGGTACACAAACCAGGAACTGAGCATCTGCCTACCTCCGCTGTGTTTCTCGATTGTTGATGTTATTTCTTAATCCGTTCAATAAAACGCAAGAACATTTGACTGTGCCGAGATCCACAATGGCAGAGGTGCCCAAAGTTTTTGAGGGAGGGGCAACATTGCACTTTTTCTGAACTTTAGCGGGTCGCACAATTCTTATAAAATATTTGGATAATTTTTATCCTGCATCAGGCGTGCTGCCAAGATTTCGCGACGGGGGAAAAGGAATTTGAACTGTAAGCTAAAATACTTTAATTATTTAGGCAGCATGCAGAGCGAACTGGTGTCACTCAAGCGTATCGCAAAAAAGGGCGAAGCCTCTTGTTGCTGGGCAGTTTATGATCTTTTTTTTTTTTTGCAAACAATAGCCATTTTAGCGCTGTTTGAAATACATTTTCCTTAATTTTAGAGCCATTTCAAAATGCTTCATTTTTAAAACTTGAAAGTCAGTAAAACCAATTAAATTATCCAGCTCTTTCAGTTCCTCCGCCTTTACATACTGGTCAAGACTAAAACACTTTTAAATGCTTCAAATTTGGGGATTAAATATTAAGTGATTTAGTTGGCTGAAAAAGGGTGCTAAAATCTTTTTTAGCCTTTTTTGCCGCAAACCATTCCAAATACTGCTCTTAGAAAGTTTGTATTGCTTTACCAATTACAAAGCAAAAACAATCCTATGCAATATACAGCTCCATCCTATTCAGTATTTTGCTAAAGGAGATGCAGCTAGCTTGAACCAAAATCTAACATTTCTCTATGCTCAAGTTTGTACAGTATCCTGCACTCGATGTTTTGAATAAACTGCTGTGCGTTGAAAATGCATCGTGAAATATATTTGAGGGCAATGCACGTTGCCGCTGAGAAATTTTTGCAATTTAATAAAATAGGAATTTTAACGTCATTTGTAAAAAAATTTCCCTTTCATAGTACCACTTCAAAAAATCAAATTGCTGATCCAATTTACCCTTTTCCCTATTAATAGGTCAGGTCCTAAACACGTTTAAAAGCTAACTTGCTTGGCTAAAACTTTAAAATTACTCGGCTAATAGGGAAGGCTTCAGTCCTACCAACGTCTCATCCCCAATCGTTGTATAAATAACCACATCTTAGGCGAACTAACCAATACTGCAGCTGCAACCCTTTGTTTTGGAATGCAAACTGCGCAGCGATGAAAATACAAATACAGAAACGAAAATTGTTACACCACAGCTTATATAACGGCAAACGAAGTGCAAATTTGCTACTTTCTAATATACTCAGAGTGGTGTTATTTACCAAATAACGTTCACAATTCAGGAAAAATATTATTTGATATTATTTGAGGCCAAGGACGTCCTCGAGGACTCCACCTTTGATATTCATGCTTTTGTTGAAATGCATTTGTTGACGTTTTTAAAAAAGCTTCGCAGATTATCCATTGCTGCAAAAACATTAAAACTTTTAAATGACTGAAAAAACTAGAACTATTGAAAAAAATTTTATCTCCTTTCAACACAAAAAAAAGTCTTGCTATCAACAAAACTGCAACAAGATTAAACAAAATAACCGCAAAAAATAATTACCTAAAAACATAAAAACGAAATTGCACAAAAGAACTTAAATTATTTTACGGGTCCATTTGGAAATCGTGACACCACGCAAAAAGTCCAACCTAGATAGCTGTGGGTTGCCGATTAATCTCGTCACCAACCGCTTGATCCCATCATCTTTTTTCCTGCATTTTTGATTCTTGCGGTGTAAATAACCGGCGTTCATCGTTAATTGGTCGCTGTCCCGAGCCTTTTGGAATTCTATAGGATATCGATAAGCTTCCATATGCTGGGATGATCCACCCCATCTCGGTTTGGAGACGCCGGTGAGCTGCCTCTGCATAGTTGTTGGTTCTGCCCTAAAAACATACAGTAAATATATAAAAACGTTTAAAAATGCTGCCACAGCCTGTAGCAATTTCACCACAGAGTATTGACTATCCAAAAAAAAAAAAGAAATTAAGATAAGATTGGATTTGGATACCTCTCAAACCGACTACCATCCTCAACCAGAATTTAACACAAATACTCAATCATCTAAAGTCCAAAAGCGACAGCAGTTAATCGAATCGTGCAAACCTATACAGACTAATTTAAATAACAAATGTGCGTTGCTGGCATAACCAGAGGAGCACCCGATGTTCCAAAGAGATCCAGAGCAGTTCAATTAACAGGTTTATGGCTGATAGTTTCATTTATTTCCTACTGGCTGAAATGTAGCAAACATCACAAAAGTGACGGGAGCCTCGCTCAATGTAAATCAGGCCCTGCCTACAGATATCCTCACCGCTGCGTATTTTTTAACCAAAAGAGGAAATAAACTTCATGAAGATGAAAAGTACATCACTATTATTGCAAAAAATATTTTGACAACTTACGATACGTTACAAAACTTACTTGATAGCAGAGCACATGATCAAGGACGTTTCATATCCATCGAGGAAATAAGTGGCTGTGTCTCCAACCACTATGTCCGGGACGCTCTGCAGCAATCAAAAAAAAAAAAGTAATAGCAAACCTTTCTGTATTATAAACACTCTTAAACCAAGCTACTCTTTTGTAAAAGTAATAAAGTTAAAAGTCAGCGAAAACGGATGACTAAACACAACACAGTGATCATAACAAAAATGCTAAGAGGTGCCCCAGCAAACATTGCATTGTCGGGCCGATGTTGGCTAGATGCAGTTGCCAACATTTGTTAACCTCGGCCCGAACGCGGCAGCCAATGTTGGGGTGATGCGGTTTTGCACCAAAGTCCAGCGTTCAGCCAACATTGGCATTCTGCAGCGGGCCGACATCGGAACCTGCGTCGGCCAACAATGGTGGAATAATGTTTCCAACGTCGGCCCGGAGTTGGCAAACTGCAGCTAACCAACATCGGAACTGCAGCTAGCCAACATCGGATCCTGCGTCGCTCCAACAATGGCGGAATAATGTTGCCAACGTTGGCAAAGTCGTCAAACTGCAGGCGGAATACTGTTGCCAACGTTGGCAAAGTCGTCAAACTGCAGCTAGCCTACATTGGAACCTGCGTCGCGCCAACCGCGGCGGAATAATGTTGCCAACGATGGCCCAGAGTCGCGAAACTGCAGCTAGCCAACATCGGAAGCTGCGTGGCCCTATATGTTGTGGAACTGCATCCCACTAGCTGGTAATGCCTGCAAGAATCCAGTATTGGCACATATTGTTACAATGGCATTGGTGCGATTGTCTAACTTCATCCATCTTGCGTCTTTCATAATACCAATAGGTAAAAATAAAGTTTTATTGCAAGGCAAAAAAACTGAAAATGGTAAATAACGCAAGAAAAAGCAAAAGACGTAAAATTTCGCAAACTGAAAATAAAAAACACAGGATCCATTGGAAATGTTGGTCGTGAGTGCCGTTCAAGACTCAGACCGTGGGTTTGTTGAAGATAGGACGGATTAGGAAGTTATAGAAACTGCAACAACAAAAATAATTCAGTTAAAGCGAATGACATAACTTACGTAACTGTGAATAAATGTTCTCTAGTCTTTCTATAATGAGCATGTAATTCATGAAAATGATGTATATAAACAGTCTCTGGAAAAACTGGTGAAACGCCTCTCCAAGAGTGTTTTTGGTTTCCGACATCCCGCGCGAAAAATTTAACTTTTTATACATTTGACAGTTCACTTACAAGCTTGTAGTTAACGCCATATAGAGTAAAACGACAAAGCGTAAGTGAATTTGAATAAAAGCAATGAGACTATATAACAGGGGTAGGCAACCTTTTCGTCCCATGGGCCACATCCAGACCCAGCAAGGTTTCAGCGGACCAAAACAAAAGTCTTCGCCTGGACATTAGGCATTTTACAGCCGATTTAATGGCAATGACCAAAGAAAAAAAAAGGTCGTTGACTGAAAATTAGGCATTTTGCACCCGATTCAATGGCAGTGACCAAAGAAAACAGCACTTCGGCGGGGTTGCAGATGAATTTCAATCATAAGAAAAAGATCGCGGGCCGAATGAAATTACTTGGCGGGCTGGTCTGGCCCGCGGGCCGTAGGTTGCCAACCCTTGTTTTATAAGACAACATGAAGCGTTACTCAACCGGTGTTCGATTCCCACACTGGCAATGCGTCGTTGTGTCGTTGGGAAAGACACTTCACAGTGGCCCAGTCTGACAAAAGACTAGAAAAAAGAAACCCAAAAAAAAGGCTCTGCAATAGTTCAGTTATGGTTAGACAGACGCAGAGTGTCTGGTTAATATGAAGGAACTAAACCGATAAGATAGCAATGAGCAAGAAAAATAACTTTGCGCGTAAGTTTTGTGTTTTTGACGTCAGGAAGTCGCTAGTGTTTGCCTTTTAATAAACCTATGCAGACTTCACTTATCAAAGCTAGATATCTTGGATCAATGCTTACAACTATGGACTAATTTCAAGCAAAATTAAGATCGGGCGACACAGTAACTACATTGTGCCGACACTGGATTATTGAGAAAAGATGAAACTACCTGTAGACTGAGCAGAGGGTTTATTCTATCAGGTCACGATCGCTGATTACTGAATTCTTTGCCCTGACAGGTCGTCTTTGTAATGAAGTCGAACCTAAATATAATCAAATTCACACTAGGTTCGAAAATGTAACTAAATTGTTCAAAAAGCTTCGTTTAAGAATTTCTTAACTGATCCCACTAAAAGGTATTGTCTAAAGAGCGTAAATTTTAAACAAGCTTTAGTCCCGGTCTACACTGTCCGTAAAATCAGGAGTGTATGAGCTTTTTGTGACTTGATTTTAACCAACTGGCACCTTGATCGTTGGTAAGATGATACGACGGACGTAAAGATTTCTGTTTAAAATAAATACGCTTGTTTGCTCACGATTTTACGCAGTGTAGACCGTGCTTAAGGCATTTGCTTCCGATTTTTGTACACAGAATAAATCACATTGATGGAAAAATTATCAATTCGGAGCACAATCACACTGAAGATGTGTTTATCACAGAAAACTGACTTAAAACTACCTTTTGGCTTTGGAAATCGACAGCATAAACGGAGCCAGTTGCAGGCATGGCTTTTGATATAGGATTTAATTTTCAAGAAGTTGGAAAATAGTTGTTTTAAACTTATTATGAAATGTGGCAGTGGATAGTTCCCAGGTCTAAAAATTGCTTGAATTAATAAGTGAACCCAATTGATTTAAAGCTTGAAAAAGACCATGGTTCTTCCAAAACTGTTTTGTCAAATCGCTTGTAACTTTGCCCATAACCAACATGCAATACATATTAACTTAGCCTTAGTTAGTTTAAGTCAAATTAAATGGAGAACAATAAGACTAACTGAAATAAATTTTTTAAATTAGTGTTATTTCATTTAGTTGTGACACCATCTTTTTTGTCCCAGTCTGTTCCAGAAATAGTGTACTTCAAGAACCAAAAAAAATTTAGGATCTACAAAAACTTAAGCACTATTACAGGCAGCATTTGTCGTAGTAAATAACAAAGCTACTAAACACCAGTTTTTATTGTTTACCAAGTTCTAACTTTTTCGGTCTGAATTGTAATAGAAGCCGAAATGCTGAGACAAAGTAGTTGACGTCAGCTGTGTAGCAGCTGAATTATTTCAGAAATTATATTAAAGTTTTGAACTTTGAAAATATCTGAGAAAGATAGGATAAGATAACCCTAATAGAATTTTAAACTAACGATGCCAAGATACTTCGTTTGCTTATTACCTTTATTGAGTTTGCAAAGCCATCCGTTTCATATCTGCACGATGCTTACGACCACCATGGCGGTCCTTCCAGTTTCTTTAGCCAATTTGCAAAGTGCTGTGTTTGTAATCTTTTCTCACTCATCTGAAATAAAAGTTACCTGGTAATTTTTTATCATTTGGGTAAAAAGAATTATAGCGTATGACTTTTGTAAAATTAATCAAAATAAGGTACAGTGTTAAAAAAAAATCCTCAGCTGCCAGGGCAAAAATTGATTGATTACTGTTTTACATCTACCACATAACCGCAGTTTCTCCCAACTTGGGGCATCCAAGTCAAGTTTTTCATTGTTGACCAAAATGTTGGAAAAAGCCTAAAATATACATTCTTTGCAAAATTGAACTTTTAACATCTTGCCATTTTCAACATATTGCAGTTTAAAGTCAACAGTTTTCTTCTTTTTTTAGTGCTGCCGTTTTGCCATTATTGTGGCAGAAGATTAACTTTTGAAAAGTTGGCCTACATTTATTTGAAAAATTTCTAAAGGGAAAAAGCCTTTTCAGTGAAAATCTAAATTATCATATCTTGGAATCGGAAGGTAGTAGTAACTTAAATTTGGTGAAGTTGGTTTTCAGATCTGTTAAAGTTTTTTGAGAGAAAACCAAGAAATTTTTTTTCAATCTGAATGCCCTTTTACTGCACATCAGTTTGATTTCTTAGCATATGGCCAGCATTTCTTGCTGATTTTTACTTTTACGATACGCAAGAAAAACAATGACAAAAGTATAAAGCACAATTTTCTGAGTCAGTTCAAAGGCCAGATGCATATTTGTATAATTTCATTACCTGATTTCTGATGTCGGTTTGCCACAAATAAAAAAGTACCCTATTGTTGATACTCTTAAAATCGGTCAACGAATTTTAAGTGCAGGGTGTTTAGACGCAGGACGATTATGCACCGGGACTATTAGGTTCCAGGACTTCAAATCTTATTTAAAAACAGCCGAAAAAATTTTTTTGAATTTTATTTTGAATTTGAAAAAATGTTTTTGGTCTTGCACGGAAAATTTCTGGGGCCTAAAAGTCCTGGCGACGCATAATCGTCACGATCCAAAATAAAATATGCTTTTTCTAAGATCTTTCCATAGCCATGCATTTCAACTTGTTAGCTGCTACAGTTTTACTTTTAATCAAATGTTTACATGTGTTTTAAATTAAACAATTAATTGATCAGATTTAAATAAAAACTTCGTCAAAAATAAACACGTTCAACTATACCTTAGAACTTGAACACTGAACAGAGAGCTTCGTCAACAACAAAATTTATCTTCAAGTTCATTACATCCAGTTTCTTCATTGTTCAGATCAGATGAAGTAGGAGCATATTATCACCAATCGTGACTGACCATCAATAGATTGCAACAGCTACTTAAAGACTATATCATTAATGTACATTACGTTAAGACAGTTACTAAAAAAAGGTAAATATCTGGAGATTTTTATTCCTTCAGTTAGAGGTCTTCAATTCTAGAAAATGCGGAAGCAAATTAGAAAGTTTCCCACCATCCGTGCTCTAATTTAAAAGGGCAATGAAATCGGAAATTTTTTGCTTGATTTTCTCCCAGCAAATTTTGACAAATCTGAAGACTAACTTTATTCAACCGACAAGTTTGACGTCCTTCGTGGTCGACTCCTGGGAAATCATAACGACTTCCACTGGCAGCTAGGTGGCCAGTTCAACCACCAACCCTGCAGCTACAAAGCAGCTCAAGTCAGAAGATGCACAGAGCTGGACAGCGCTGTTTCGAGCTTTTAGCTCTCATGACGTCCTTCGTGGTCGACTCCTGGGAAATCATAACGACTTCCACCGGCAGTTAGGTGGCCAGTTCAACCACCAACCCTGCAGCTACAAAGCAGCTCAAGTCAGAAGATGCACAGAGCTGGACAGCGCTGTTTCGAGCTTTTAGCTCTCATCGATGAGAGCTAAAAGCTCGAAACAGCGCTGTCCAGCTCTGTGCATCTTCTGACTTGAGCTGCTTTGTAGCTGCAGGGTTGGTGGTTGAACTGGCCACCTAGCTGCCAGTGGAAGTCGTTATGATTTCCCAGGAGTCGACCACGAAGGACGTCAAACTTGTCGGTTATGATTTCCGTGGTCACACAAGGGGAACCCTTGTAGTAGGGATAGCCTATGGCTATCCTTACTACAAGGGTTCAGCGATTTTTTCACTTGTTTTTTTTTTAAGTACCACAAGTGAAAAATCGTTTATTCCCTAGAAAGCCTCTGCCGCTCTGCAAACCCTTAAGGTTTGTCCAGTTCGGCCAAGAGTCTTGTACAGCTGGGGAATAACTTTGTTAAAGAAGCTGAGGGCTGCCGATGAGAGCTAAAAGCTCGAAACAGCGCTGTCCAGCTCTGTGTAACTTTATTCAATTTAAGATTTTTACAACCTTCTATTCCTGAGATATAACAAATTTAATTCCCCCTAAAAAGGCTTTTTCCCTTTGAAATTTTGCCATAGTTGCTGATTAGAAAAAAAAATTCAAAAGTTACCGCATGTTCCTGATTCTCAATAAAAGTTTTGTGCCATAATTGAAAAATGAGCTGCTTTTCAATAACTGTAAGCCAGTTTTCCAAAAGTTAACTTTCTCTCACAATACTGACAAAATGGCAACACTGAACTAAGGGGAAAATTGCTAATTTTGAACTGCATTATTTTGAAAACGAGAAGGCATAATAGAAAGTTCAAATTTGGTGAGAATGCATTAGAGGCTTATCCAACATTTTGGCCCAAAGTGATTCCCTTTTTAAGTTGTAGAGGAGGTTTTGTGCTGTGCCAAAAATATTTTTGCATTGTCTATGCCAAATTGGTGAAAAATTTTAATTTTGTGCATTAGACTTCTCTGGCGCAACCCACATGGCATATGGCAAGCACAGTAAATGTATTTAACAGCAATAACATAGAAAAAAACTACAGCCAGGTAGCCACTTTGCAGTCTGCAGACATGCATTTTATTCTTTTGAAGACAAAAATTTAACCTTTACACAAAGCCAAATTATTTTTGTTTATAAATCGCCACTTTTTACGATGATTAGCTGCCTTTAGCCATATCGATTTTTCATCAAAAGATTCTGGAAAACCTCTTCTTTCTTGCAAAGGACTGTTTTTTTAGCTTATATATACACTATACAGGTAAAGTCACTTCTTGAAAATAAAGTGCATTCAGATTTGGTTTCATAAGTCTTTTCCACAGCGCTATACTGACAGAACATCGTGTCACCATTGGTTGCATTACTTTTCTATTAGCTTGTTGTAAAAAAGATGGTACATTTGGGTAGCCACTTTGCAAACATGCCAAAAATTAATCATTTTACGACAGGTTGGAAAGTTTAATTACAAAGCGCAAATTTTCGCACCATCCTTAAATCCATATAATTTTTGCTATGTGCAAATTTACACAAATACAATTTGCCAGAATAATTTCTGTATTCTCTTTGCTCTGCGACTTGACGCGGAGAAGGCCTTGCCAACTTGTTACACGCTTTAGCGTAACACACTGAGTATAATGAAAGATTTGATTTTTATTTGTTTAAACATCTGTCATAAAACCCTTTATTAGTAAAGTTTTAAAACTTTGATTTTCCGTTGATGTTTTGGACTAGACTGAGATCTAGTACAGATGGCATAGAGTCCCAGTTCAAAAAACAGTGCCAGGTCATAAGGCCTAATTTTTTAAAACACTTTTTCCTGAACCAAAGTTTTTGCAAAAAATGCTTTACTTTGGTACACACTAGATTTTCTGCTTAAAAGGTCTATTGCAGGCCACTGGTATGAAGATAAGGTTACTAATACTTAACTTTGGTACTTACAGAAGTGTTTCCAAAAAAAGAAAAAAATTTGATAAATAGTAACTGGCAAAATACATTCAAAACAAAGGGGCCAGCTATAATGATTCATTTCTATGCCGTCACTTCATATTATTGGATCAAGGTGGCTGTGAACTACATACAAAAACACTGCAGCAAACTCTAAAGATTGCACAGTTTAATAGTGGACACAGTTTTTAAGAAATAAGAAAACTAGGTAGTGGAAACAAAAAACAATGGCAATTTATGATAATTTCACAGGCTTTAAAACTTCAAGGCGACTTTAACAGAACAGTAAAAATTTGTAATCATTCATTTGGTGATGAAAAAGTTAGTTGTGCTTATAAAAAAAAGCAATACAGTTATTATAATTATTTACCAAAAAAAATGCGCTTTGGCAAATGGTTGCAAAATAGCTGCATTAAGCGGACTTTCAGAATATGCAACAAAATTTTGAGAAGCCATAAGAAGCACAATCTCCAACTAACTACTGGTTTCATAGCTAAAATACTTACTATATAGAAGCTAAATAATTTCCCCGACATCTCTGAAAGGTGACTTTATGAGTACCAAAATTTTTTCTTTTAGTTGAACACTTGACCCCTCAATAAAAAATTTACGCTACTTTGCCCCCAAAAAAATGTTTTTCAATTTTATTCAGATTACAACTTAGTTGATACACATACATATTGTTTACAAGTTATTTTGGCACTTTTACTGCAGTTCATTTTTGGAACACTGAGGCTTAGCAGGCAACTTTCTTAAATGTGCCTTTTTACCCCCTATAAAAATTGTTTACTTACCTACGGTATATAAAGAAATGCCCAAGTCCCTTAAGTACATGAAGAATATTGTACATACCTATCATCTAATATGCAACTTTAGCCAACATATACCAGTGATCAAAATACTTTTCTGATTTTGTATCAAAGTTACCCCCATACCAAAGATGTAGGACTTTACGGTACACATATGGATGTAGAAAACTGGTAATTTTTGTTTAAAATAAATTAATTGTGGTGTTTTGACGTTTGTAGTTTTTGATTGATACATTCAAATCTAATATTGTTGGCAGAGGCTTTTAGTGTTATGCTACGCAAAATACTGAATAAGAAAATTGCTATTCTAGCCCTTATCCCAACCCTAATGTTAATCCTAACCTACACTCAAAATCTAACCCAAATCCTCCATAACTTTAAATAAGGATGAATGAGCGCTCACTCTGTGCTCTTCCATTCTCTTTATGGGACTTACATAACAACCATAACATAACACTAACCACTTCTAATATTGTTCAATGACAATACTAGGCTAATGCTATGACGTAACAACAGGACTGTGGGTTAGACCTTTTTGGGATAAACAAATTTTGTGAAAAAATTACAGTCTTTATATTTTAAAAAGCAATACCAGTGGGCTAACCGAAAAAGCACATTATCTTTCATTATACTCCAAACAAATAATATTCATATTTGTAGATGAAGTATCTTATCTCAATTTTTTTTCTTTGGTGGATTAAGACTACATTAGCTCTAAGCATTTCATTTTCAGAATGTCTGCTAAGTGGCTACCGGTACCCGACTAAACAGTATCTGAAAGAATTTTTCAATTATTGACAATTTGTACTCCTAGTTCAAAAAACTCAGCCTGCAATTGGTTAAGCTGATCAGCAATGTACCAGTGAGCTAAATCAAGCTTAAGACAATTTCAATTGAATTAAACTTGAAGTATTATACTCCAAATCCCAAATCTTTGCTGTATGCAACTACTGTAAAATCTTATTCTTCACGTTAACTCAAATTTAGTGTCTTTGAAATTATTTGGAAACCAGAATGTTATTGAAGCCTATGTGAAGCATTTATTGTTGTTTTTTTTAAAGAACAACAAAGATTTTTGAGGATAATTTGACTTTAGAGCAGATACAGACCTTTTTTTATTTTATTCGTCATTTTACTTTTAAAACTTTTAGAGATAGAGTTTTTCTGCATTCGATTATTACGAGTTTTTGCAAAAAAAAACAACTTTTGTAAAGTTTTGAGGGATTCCAGCTTCGGGATTTCTATCTAGTTGATCTGGAAACAATAAAGTAACTGTAATTACATTTTTAGTTACCAACTTGCTTTAGCTAAGAGACAGCAAAGGGACATTTTGGTCTTCGAGTCAAGCTGCCACTCGCCCATCTGTCTACACAAAGTACAGGCTTCACACTGATCTTTTTTTAACTGAACTTCAAACAAGAACGCTGTAAATACTGATTTTTTATAGTCTTTGGTATGTTCTGACCAAGAATTAAACCAAAGTCTACAGTTTCAGTAGCAAATGCTCTATCTACTCGACTAATGATCAGTGCAGTAGTTGTAAACTACAATATGTTTGTTTAGATAATTTTGAATGATAAAACATTGTCTATACAAACATAAAAATCATTTCTAATTGTTATCTTGGGATTCTGGCTATAAATTTAGCGTGTCGTATAAAATGCATGCATCTGATATTTCAAAATCCAAACCACTCAATTTTTTACTTTAAGTTTGCAAAAAGATGAGATACCTATAACTGGGTTGCAGGAATTTATAAGTTGTCCAAAATCGTTTTGTATAGTACAGTATTGAACAAAGAAGGGTTTTAAACAAAAACACATGGTTTAAGCTATACACTTTTTGTTTTTTATAAAAACCAGTAAATTAAACAAACTTTAATCATGATTGCTGTTAAACAAATCAAAAATGGCAATACAAAAAAGGCCCAGCAAACTCTGCTGATTAAGTCCAAATGCGTTGTACTAGCACGTGTTATTAACATTATTTTTTTCATGCTGAAGCTCGCATTATTCTCAAAATATTCTTAAACCTAAAGCAAAAATATAAATCTCGTGTTCCTTTGCAATTCTTTTTACTAAAAAGCATTTTACTGTGTGTTATGAACATGCCAAGTGTTTAACCCTTTGTTGAAAAATTAAAAAATGTTCTCACTTTTTTTCTTAACTTTAACAGCTTGGGAAATTTTTGACTTATTCAATTCAGCTCATATTTTGTGCAAACTGTTTTGAGATAAATGGTGGCTTTTTGTTACCTTTACATTGATGGAAGTGGCTAGTAATGCCCATGAAGAGAATACGAGAGCAAAAAGTGAGCGCTCATTTACTCTTTTTTGTTTTTTAAATTACTGATATGGTTTGGGATAGATTTTGAGTTTAGATTAAGACCAATGTTTGGGTTAGAGTTTGGGTTAGGTTTAGAGCTAGAATAGCAATTTTCTTATTCTTATTTCTTACATAACATAATAGTAGCCTCTACCTATATTTACTAACTGGAAGACCGCAAGGTTTTCACAGTCTCCTGGTCAATGGCAACTTGGCAAATAAACCTGTATTATAATTACAATAATACTAAAGCGAAAAAAATTACCATTTGCGATCTGGCTTATACTGCACAACCAATGCGATGCTTTTCGTAGAATGATGAGTTTTGAAATATTATGTGCGATGATTTCCAAAATTGAAGTTTGAATGCGTGATAAACAAAAGCTAATTATTTCCAGAAAATTACCAACTACAGATCATTTCTGGGAAATATCTATTTATTTACTGTAGGAAGGTCCCTTCTTAATTTTGACTGGTTTTTTGAAGTTCAATGAAATAAAAATATTTACATAACTTGAAAACTTTTCATTTAATTGTTCAAAAAAAAATACTGAAAATTCAAAAAATATTTTAGTAGTACACTGTAGAACTGTATGATGCCGCATATACAAATACAGTACGTTAGCAAAATCAAAATAAGCAGCCCTTTTTTACCAAGGATACTATTCCGCAGGTCTAGTTATGCAACGTAAGCCTACTCTGAGTTGTTCCTTTATGTCTTTAGTCCTAATCTTTTTGCCAATTTTGCATGATGATTGAAATTCAGTCATGCCTAAACAATTTGCACAAATCCAGTTCTTTTGTTTTTGCTTGCGACAAAAATTTTTGTTTCTTTTAAGGTACCAGTACGCTAAGCCATAATTTTCTTTGACTTGGCCACCTATCATGATATCAAATCATACATTCATGGCAAAAGACTATGATTAACATTGGCGTTATTTCGACATTTGGAGACAAAATAGTCCTATAGCTGTATTTTGCCTCCAGCTCCTACATAACGTCAACCGGGGCGACTTTGAATGCCGGGGTGACTTTGAACACTTCACTAAAACAAACTTTGTTTTCAGTTAAATACTTTTCAAGACCAAGAGCGGTCTCTTACTAGGTCAGTGTTTGAACTTTGATAGACTTTTTTTCTTTTTTGCCTGACTAGCACAAGGTCACGTGACAATGATGTCATCATTTTAATAAAATAATTCTCAAAAATTGGGCGATTTATTACACCATTACTATTGGCATGTAGATCCCCAAGTCAGGTCAATTAGCAATAAACGATTGCAGGCTCGAACCCATGACAAAGTGATCGCCAGTTTACCGACCTCACCACTCTGCCACGCGTTTTTGTTTTTTTAAGGCGGAGTGCCAATTTTTAAAAAAAATCGGGAATTGGAGTGTGACTTTAATTAATCTTCTAAGCCACAGTGATAGTTGGTAGTAGAATGAGCAACTATTTTTGCTCTCTGGGAATATCAAAATATGTGATTAGGCTACGCTAATCCAGGTTATTGAGCAATATGACAATTGGTTCGAATTTTTTGTCAAAGTGTAGTTTTGTATCGGAGTATTTCAGAGCAGAGTGTTGTTGTAAAAATTCGGAGCCGGATTAGATCCGGAGTCAGTTAAAAAATTTCAGAGTGGAAAAATTAGCCACCCCGCAATGCTCTAAGTCAAAGACAATTCAGGCAAAGGCAACTTTGCGCTAGTAAGTGAAGCTTTAAGTGCATGTTGGTAGGCGTTCAAAGTCGCCCCAGAGACCGGGGCGACTTTGAACGCTTTTTGAGATAGAATAATATGCCTTATGAGAGCGAAATATTTTTTTAGTTATGACAGTTCTAGTTGCTGAGGCCATAAGTGTTACATTCAGCCTATAAGCACTTTTCTTGCTTAAATCTGGTGGAAGTGACAAGTAAAAATGATTCAAAACCGTTCAAAGTCGCCCCGGTTGACGGTAGCCCAGTAGCCCTAACCCTGAACTGTAACCCTAACCTCACTGCCTCAGACCTTAACCTAGCCCTAACGCTAACCCTAACTCTTCATCCTAACCAAAAGAGAGGGAAAATACTCTTGGTATTTTGCCTCTTGAGACAAAATAGCTACCGCCACTGAAATTTGATATAAGTACAAGTTACCGTACAAGTTTAAATTTTTTCTATGGTAGTGTCTGCTGCACTGGTCCAGTTCTTGATACAAAAACGCTGCTGCACCAGCAGTCAGTTATATTGCTTTTTTCTCATTAATTCAACTTAAATACAGCACTTTGATGCATCAACTCTGAACTGCGCACTGGTAGCCCCGGTGGTGTAGTGGTAAGGCACTCGCTGGTTAAACTCAACGTTCGAGTTCCATTTGTGCTGAACGCGCTAGGCTCGTCTCGCGATTGAGCACAATCATGCTGTGTTATTTTTATTTCTTTTTCTTCAAAATTTTCCATTAGACTTAGAGTTACAGGTAGGGTTTGGGCAGCAATGCCAGCTTGAAAGATAGTAACTTGAAGTGCAAAAACAAACGATCGGTGCAGCAGCAATTTCATGTTGAAAACTGGACCGGTGCTCTAGACACATCACACAGTCTTTTTCTACGATGCATGACATATGTAGGCCTATTTCATAATACAGTTGCATAAACTTCTGGGGCACAATTTACCCCAAGATAGGTCTGGGAAAAAGCTCCTCCTAGTTTAAATATGCCTAGGCCTAATGAAATAGGGCTAATTATCGAAACAATAATCAACAATTAAATACGTAGGCTGTAGCCTACTGGTAATAACTGCAATTTTACTTTGTTTCATGTCCGAAATTACCGGTACCCTTATTAGCTTATTGGCTGAAGTTAGGGTTTGGGATCGATTTGGGGATAGTTTTAGATTAGGCATTAGTGTTTGGGTTACATTTGAGTCAGAAATAATAAAAAAGTAGGCTAGATAAAAATTTCCGGAGAAATAAAACCTTCCAAATATAGTACCGGTAATAAATAGTGGATAGCCTACTGTAACTTAGTCCAGTAGTCTAGAAGCCATTTTTACAAGACAATGCTAAATCAAAAAAAAATCATGGCATGGTAAAACTAACCCCAGCACTGCAACACAAACTGTTAGAATCATTACCTCCAATCCTTAACTTAAACTATCGGTAACTCTTAACAATTGCTTAAACCTGTAAATTTTTGCCTGAAACTATCCACACAAGCATTAATGCTAAGGTAAGTACTTGAAAAACTAGATTTTGTGATGCTGTTCCGCTTCAGTAATTTTGTTTTTTCGTTTTTGAAATTAGTGAAGGTTTTAGCTCAAACATCTTTTGTTTTACAAAGAAATTAGACTAAAATATATAAAAATTACTGATTGGTGTTGCAAATTACTTTGCAAAAAAGTAAGACATAAGTTTTAAGTAAGGTTTGGCTTCACCATAACAAAGTTTTTTCAAGTGCTTGCTCCTGAAAAATCACAAAAATAAACATGGATTTTCGACATAAAAACGTCTAGACCTTGTTTATAATTCAGCTAATTCTGATCCCTGTTCAGCACTTTTGGAATGAACAACCTAAATTAATTACAAAAAATTGTCGGTAGTTAAAAAAAATTTTATCCACCAATGTTGGCCTGGGGCTGGCATCCAACGTTGGCCCTGTATTGGCTGAAATGCATAATGCCGATGTTGGCAACCGATGTTGAGCCAATATTCTACCAACGTTGGCTGAATCGTAATAAAAAAAAAGTATTTTTGGCAAATTGGAAAGCTATAAGTAAAAGAAAATGGCCCAGAATCATTACACAATCGTGAAAAAATTCGAGGAAACTTACTTCTACAATAATTACGGCGTTTGCAAAGATGTTGGCAAAACATTGGCAACATCGGCAAAGCGTTGGCAAATTTGCCGACGTTTTGCCAACCCTGCCAACTGATGGCCAACATTGGCCCGATCTTGCATGTTTGCTGGGTTCGGGACAAAATATGTAAGGTTGATATGGCTGAACTTAACCAAATAACTGGCAAAGTTGCAGACGAAAAGACCTCCATTAGAAGCCAACTACTGCAACCGTGAGCGTACGAGAAAAGGTGTTTAGAAGTTTAAAATAAAAAAACAAAAAACCGCTGAAATTGCAGATAGGGATAGGCTAAAAATTTATTCGAGTTATAAGGGGCCTATGACCTGTAAAACTAATAAATTTTGACTTTTATTCTTGAAAATAACTGAATTTCGGTCCTGCGATTATAAAAATTTTGATACGACAGCTGTTTTGGTTTTCTTCCTTTGGATTAACGATTTTCATTGTGCGCAAAGTTTAGTCAGAAGTAAACATAAATAAAACTGAAATCTACAGGTTATAATTTGCGTATCTGGATTGGAATATTGTTTGACATTCAAACGTTGGCTATAGTTTGGAGTACAAAACTAGCGAACTGAATAAATAAAAGGTAAACAACTGTTACCGGTAATGCAAAACAAATCGTTAGAATAAAGAAGAAACGGCTACATAAACGTCAGAGCTCAACAGTTCTGTATAATCATTCCATTTAAAATATCATTTGAATATTTGGGGAGACTTTCACGCAAAACTTTAAGGGGACATAAACAATCTAGCCGCAGATCCCCATCCTTCTCTTTGAGGACGGCCTTCAACGTAGAAAACAAATTGCACTGCCCGAATTTTTACCTAATTCGCCGCATATTTTCTAAAAGCAAAAAAGTGCTTGTATCCTCTTCTCTAGATAGTCTCGTTTACAATTGGGTTAAGTGTTTGTGCTGATAAAGCGTCATTCCAACCTTTTGTCAATACCTTCAGAATATCTTTTTTTTTTCTTCAAGCCAACTCGTATTTGAGTCAAATTTATTTACAATTAACTCCTGCAAATTGAACGTTGCTAAATCAAGGGAAAGTTTCCCGATTTTGGGGTTTTCCGAAGCTACTTTTTAAAACCTATAAGCTATTTTCGGCTAATATTCAACTTAAATGACGTCACATAACGTTTTTGTGACTCGACTTCTTTCATTTAGGCATTTTACGAATCAGCATCGAAAAACAAATCCACGTAAAAAATTTGACACGCTTGTGCAGACTCTGACGTTAATACGATGACGTCATCAACTTAAAACCGTTTTGTTAATTGCAGTTGTAATTGCATTTTATTCACCAAGTTGCCTTAGCTAGGAGACAGCAAAAGAACCTTTCGGTATTCGCGTCAAGCTGCCACCTGCCCAACTGCCCACCACACATGGTGGACGCTTCACACTGCGCCTTTAGTTGCTGAACGTCAAGCAGGGAAGCTGTGAATACCACTTTTTTTACGACTATTTTTTATAGTCTTTAGTTTGACCCGACCGGTAATCGAACCCGAGTCTATCGTTTCAGTAGCAGACGCTCTATCCACTCGACCATTTAAATTTTGACGAACACCAACCCGCAGCCAAATATAGTTTTCCTATAATTTTTGGTGAAATAAGGGATGTATTTTTTCCCCATCCCCGTGTAAACTGCGTTGGTCAACCAGCCCGTGTGAAAAGTTGCGCCCGGCGTACCACCTTACCAGCGTACATCATGCCAGGTGGTTCAATTATAAGTTCAACAATACGCTCGTACACTCACGATGTTGCTTATCTCCACCGCAGCTAAAGTTGATAGAAGAGCATAAATTAGTTAATATATTCGTTAACGCCACCGCACCATTTTGACTAAAACTTGCAAGCTTTTTAACGATAGGCATAGCTCTGCTGAATAGTTGTAAAACATAAAAGCATATTTTACCTTCATAAGACATTGTAATCAATTGGGTCATAATGGGTAACCAAAGAAACAGGCTACGTAGCATAATTTACTTAAGAATTTATCAAAATAACTTTCATTCAAATGCGGTAGCAAGTTTTGTATTACTGCGAAAAACTGCTTATAAGTAGATCCGGTTTTGTTTGGTGGAAGAGCGTAAAAAAGAGGAAAGACCCATCCATTAGCCTTTGTCGAAAACCACGTAAAACTGTAAACAATTGTTATTTGAGGTAATTTTGAATAACATTACCATCGTAATTTTGTAGCTTAAAAATATTGTTCAAATTTGATTTGAAAAATATTGTTCTTGTCTAAAAGCAGATTTACCGCAAGCGACTGAGAATTTATCGCATGTTATAATCCTATGCACTTATTAGTCTCCATTAGAGCATAGTCAGCAAACATTGCAATGTATGTAATATTTAGTGACTATGATCAGAAATAGTCTGGAATATGATCGTAATTTGTGATTTGTAATCGACCACGTCATTTTCAAATAATTGTAATTGTGACGGGTAATCAAATCCAAAGGTCGTAATCTACCAATTACAAATAATCGAACCATGGCTTGGTTACTACTAGGCTAGGCTACCACTACCAAACAAAAGCGTGAATGCTAAGATGAGGGTATGGTACTGATACCGGAACTAACTACAGATTAGAATGCAGGGGACACAGGACTTGCTGCGAATGGTGGCATCTTTTCACTTTCAAGGTTCTGAGAGAAAATCCAAAATTTATAAGGTTACAACCTTCGACCTTAGGACTGGAAAAGATCGAAAAACGTTAGGCCACCAAAACTACGCAACATCAGTGTTCAGGGACAAATTTTTTTAGAGAATCTTGGGCAACCACTCGTGTGTGTATGTGTTCACTAGCGTCGCTTGCAGGGAGGGCGGCGACTTTTCTGGTCAGACAATTAAGAGGGAAAAGTGTCCCTCGTCTCTTAATTTTTCTTGGTGGTTTACGTGCTGCGCCAGCGATTTAAAAACCAGAAGTTATATCAGAAATAAGTTAGGTCATTAACGGTAATTAACATTTCAAGTTTACTTTGTTTGCTGGATCAACTATTTTTGCAAAAACGCAATCGAGCGCGTTAGTATAAATCAAGAGTAAGAAAGAAAAGAAAGATCTCCGTCGTCATTTTCAATTTACACAGTTCAACTGCTGTAACATTTCAAAATATTAACGATCAAACATTGATACTAATTGTAACGCAGAAATTCAAGATTTGATTCCTTTCTAAGACTTGAGCTTTCTCATGCTATCATCGACTAAAACGTATTGTTACATTTTTTTGCAAAATTGCGACTTCGTTAGTGCTGCACAAAATCATTTTTTAATTTTGGCGAAGTGATGTCATCGTAATTGCGACGACTACAATTTGAATAATTGTAATCGAAGAGATCACATGGGTGCGTATCTGAAATCGGAATTGATATAATCGAACTATTTCTGGACTTGACGCTCAGGGCAATGCACTTTTCCATTGCGAATTTTGAGATACGGCTTGAAATTGGTTTTATTGAAGAGATTCGAATGACGCTTGAGGTAATTAAAGATGACCCAAATCTTTTTTCACATTTCTCTTCATTCGCGAAAATACAATTTAATGCGTTTGACTCCTTATCACTGGTAACACTGCATTTTGTAATTTTGTGACATCGCAAAAAACATAATTTTGCAAAAATTCTCGAGACTAAGAAACGCGATTACCAACTGGTAGCAGTGAGTAGCCTTATAACCAAATCTGAAAACTTGGTTACTTCTCCTGGAACCTGTAAACCTAGGCTACCAGTACTAACCTACCGCAAAGCTTTTGTAATGTCACAAAATTACGAAGTGCAGAGTTGCCAATGGTACGAAGTCAAACGGATTAAAACGATTTTTGCGAATAATGGAAATTGTGAAAAAAGTTTGGGCACCTCTTTATTACCCCAAGTAGTACTCATTTCTTCAATACAACCGATTTCGAGCAGTATCTCATAAATAATTAACAATGAATGAAGTTGAAATGAGTACCTATCTACCTGTTCGTCTTTGTGTATGATTAGAGTAACACAGAACGTCCCGTCCAAAAACAGCAGTTGGCCAGGCGATTCATTTCTCTCCGCCAATTGAATATTGGATCCTTTAACAAACATAACAATTCCATTTCGACAGCTTGGTTGTCCGGAATCGCTGAGAAAATTTTCTAAAAATAAGACATAGCGAGCTAGTCGATACTGTGATTTCGTGTTCGGTTAGAGTTGGCTATTCACTATAATTAAGCAAACCCTAATGTACGAAATATTACTATAGAAGTTAAAATAAGGCAAAAAAACTTCAATTCAAAATATTAAAGACATGATTTCCGTCAATCGAAGATGGAGGAGGCGACGACAATTTGAAAAATCGTTTTAACAAAAACGACAAGTGCAAAAACTTTAATTATATTGCCTAAAAAGTGAAATCGATTTAGCCCTAAAGTTGCTTGTAGTAATGAAGGCAGTCGACTTCTAGTGAGCCAACAGAGTTTTAATAATTTTTGTTTTTAAAATTAAATCACCTAGAAATAAACCTCGTGCAGATAATTTTCAAAAAACTAAAATTTTTGTAGACAATCCACAGTACCGTACAAATGCCTGTGCGCGCAGCATGTTCTTGTTTATTACAGTGATAAAAAAACTTTCAATATCATAGATATTAGGTTTGAGAAAAGAGCTTGCCGAGGGCCCCACCGAAAACTTTGTGACGCAGGTCGACATCGTAACACATGGCCCTGATTTTACTCCCATTAATTTTTTTCATTAATGACTTCCCGTAAAATCTTGGACTCCCACAATTTGTCCTTGGACCGTGGTAAGAGCAGCCACCGGCGCAACCAGAAATAAAAAAAGGGGGGGTGATTAAAGCACATGGAAATCGGAAACTTTTCTTTTAGGCAAATTGTAACAAATTACAAAGGTTTAGCAAAAACAGGCAGGAGTCCTGCCGTCGTTTATGCAACCTACAGACAAATAAAAAAAAAGATAAATGAAAGAGAATAAAAGTGGTTTCACCTGGTTTTACAATTTTATTTCATTTGATGATGCAACAGCGCACGCAAAAAACGCGTTTTCTTAATGCAGGCCATACGAGAAAGTCGCAGATTGCCGTTATTATTCAGGCTAGCTGGCATAATAATATTGCAACTTTCAAATACAAAATATTGTAACAAATTATGCAAAGTTTTGCTAATTCATTACTGTGCTGTTATTATTATCGTTGGTTATAGGGAATAGAGATCCAAGCATTAAGAATAATCCGATAGCGATCGACCATTTGTTACGTGCGGTGAACTATCTCGGAAAATGGTCAAAACGAAATACAATGGGTTTATTTATATGCAGTACGCCCGAGAACGAAATTCGGTTCGCGCCGGAATCTGCGCACAATGCTTCCAAAGATAATTTTTAGGCCAGGCCTCAGACCCGGCGCCACGGGTGGGCATTCCGGGGCCGTGCCCCCCCAAATCACTGCTTTTGCCACCCCAAATCACTGTTTGTGCCCCCAAAACGAGAACTGTGCCCCCCCAAGCGAGGTTTGTACCTCGAAGAAATGAACAGTTCGAGGCCAAAATACTAGTTATCACCCTAGAATTCGCGAGCAAGAATTTTTTTTTTGGCAGATTATGCGATAAATACCGGTTGTTTTTCAATAAAATACGCAAATATTTTTGGAAGTTGCTCTGTTATTTTTTTGTTTTTTTTGGGGGTCTTCACCTCAGAATTAGTGGAAATTTGGACTTTTTTTGGATGAAAACCAGAATTTGTGGAAATTCGCGTGCTTTTTGGGACAAAGACCTTTTTTTTTGTTTTGGTCTTCACATCAGAATTGGTGGAAATTCGCGTTGCACACTTTCTTTGGTTGGTCCACACTCTCGAATTCCACTTTTCGTGCCCCCCAAAATTTATTTCGGCCCCCGAGTCACGCTATCCTGGCGCCGGGCCTGCCAGGCCTGCATTGTGTTTAAAATCGCGAATGTACGGGCGTGTCATTAGTTGTTCAAAACAACTAACTGCTTGTATGCTGGTAATGCGATACCCTAGGCGTACCAAATTTTGGTTTAAAGTAAACTAAAGACGAACTTTTGCGCTCACGATTTAAGGCACAGTGTAGATCGGAAATAGGCGGACGGCGTCTGCGCGACTTTTTGCTCGCAACCAGCGAATTCAGTTAGACTTCGAGACAATTTGAACGACGTCGCCGGACTCGCTGCTCTGACAGACAACGAGAACACTGTTACAAATCAACGCAGCTATACGGTGTAATATGCGGACATAGAAAGTGATCGAAAAAGATTTCCTAAAAATAATTAACGTACTATTTACTGTAATAAACAATTAACATTGTGCAGTTTGAAGTCGTAACATTAATTCAAATCAATCGTTCCCCTAACCCCAGCTGAAAATAAAATTAAAGGATCAAACACATCCTAGCTACGCTTTTAGTAAACTACAAAAACTTTTTGAGCTGTAAATCGATTTCGGGTTCTCTAAGCTGTTGGTCTAAATGTAAAGCTACAAAAGCGGTTTAGTCCAATTACGTTTGATATCCTTTTCAGTGCAAACGCGAAAATATGAAAAACGGGCAAAATGCATAGAATGAAATGACATGCATATATTTTGACCCAGATTTTGTTAAAGGCCCAGACGACCAACGTAAAGAGCTTTTTGTGCTTTGGAGATTACTTTTTGCGGTACTCCGAAGTTATGGAGAACCTGGAACCCATCGTTCCCTTTATATTTGGCCCTGCCAGAATGGTTGAACAGCCTTATCAGTGGTTGGAACGACTGACACTCACGTAGCGTGTACCCACACATGGGCACGATCTTGATCTTCCAGATCAGACCGTGATCTTGAAAATCAAGATTGTGATCTGATTTTGATCTTCATAATCACATTATTTTAGTGATCTGATCTTGAAGATCAATTTCATTTTTAAATGTCGCGTAGAGTAAGGATCGCTGAGGCCATGTTATGTGATATTCTGAAGCTATTTCGTGGCTACAAAACGAAATGGAGTCTAAACTGGGGAAAGTAATCCGCATTTGCTGTGGTACAAACAGAACAGAAACGAACCAGTGCAGCAATACCAAACCTGCTAACTTGAGGAAAAAATTAATCACAAATTAGCTTCTTTAACAACCCAACATGGGCACGATCTTGATCTTGAAGATCAGATCGTGATCTTGAAGATCAAGATCGTGATCTGCTCTTGATTTTTAAGATCACAATATTTCAATAATCTGATCTTGATCTTCAAGATCACCAAAAGCTGGTGATCTTGCCCATCTCTGCACGTTCCTATGTTTTTACACGGCCATTTTTAAACTAACAAGTACAAAGTTTTCGACGCTTGCTTATAACTCGAGAACGGTTTGTTCAAGCTTGGAAGTGTAATATGGAAAAATACGGGAAGTTTTTTGTCCCACCCTGGGCTACAAATTCTCCATTTTAAAAAATGGGATAGTACTGGTACTGAAAAAGATTTACAATTACCGATGCTCAGTATTTAAATTGTAGGGAGGACGCGGGGGGACGCGACCCCATCGAGAGTTAGCTTCCCCCATCGTGATTGAGCGTCCCCCCATCGAGATTTAGGTGTCTCTCCATCGAGATTTGAGCGCTGGATGATCAGAGGAAAAAGACTAACAAATTCCGATTGAATATAGCACCAAATTCCGCTGGAAAAGTGATTCAGAAGGAGAAATACTTCAACCGTCGGCGAAGACCTTTTTTTTTTTGGTCTTCTCCTAATTTTGGCGACAAAACACTTCAATTTTCGGCGAAGACCTTTTCTTTTCTGGTTTTTATTTAATTTCGGCCTCGGAATTACGTAATCTTCACTAAAGTTTGGTCAAGGCTGCTAAAGCGTCCCCCAATGCAAAATTTTACAATTTAAGTACTGCCTATGCTGTGGCAGTTGTTTATGTGATTGAGAAAATAAAACCTGCTGAACTTTTGTTCTAAATAGAATACTGTTAGGCCAAAATAGTTAACCGTTTGGTATTAACCGTACCGTAGGCTTTAGGCCTACACATCCTTGCTCTGGTTAGAAAAACTAATTAGTAAGACATCACCACATGTTCATAATAAAATTTAACTCTCTGCTCAACTACACCTTGCCCCATAACTAGAAATCATAGGACCATTTGCGCAATGCGGATTTGTGCAACATTTCTCATCTACCTAAGTGCAAAAATCTCATCTCCCTAACTTGTGTTTGATTTCTTGATGACTAAGCACAAACTGCTGCTGAGTCACACGGTTGGGCAATTTTGATTGGCAGATTTGGACTTGGTCATTTTTTCTCCA
This sequence comes from Trididemnum nubilum, assembly GCA_963965965.1. Taxonomy (NCBI): domain Eukaryota; kingdom Metazoa; phylum Chordata; class Ascidiacea; order Aplousobranchia; family Didemnidae; genus Trididemnum; species Trididemnum nubilum. The sequence continues at coordinate 51,286,924 of OZ014469.1, forward strand.
AAAGAAGTGGATTTAACAACTTCTAACCCAAAAAATGTTACTATCTGAGAAAATGCAACCTCGGTAAATGGACTTAGGCAGCTCTTTGCCGAAAAATATGTTGCACGGTTGTTAAGAATTCAACGCAAAGTGCATTGTGGGTGAAATCTCAAATTTGATGAAATGTGGTTTAGTCATTTTTAATACTAAGCTCTTCAATTTGATTGTGATGAACAATTTTTCAAAAAGTTTCCGTCTAATTTGTTTTCTATTTTTCTTAAATTTTTATAGAGGATACCAAGAATAATATATGACAAAAATTTATTCATTCTTGGTTAAAAGTTTTCTTTTGCTGTGAGCTTAGTGATTATGATTTCCGAAACAGTCTTTAGAGTCAACAATAGAGTGTAGTAAAGGCCGAAAATTATTTGCTTATTTATTTTTTACCTCATGTTCCTAATTTTTTTTGTCACGCTGATGTTGGTATTGTTCTTAATTCATTCTTAAACTTCAAACGAACAAGCCTCCTATTTTGATAAAAAATTGCACATTGAGGTGGAACAAATTTTCTCTTCTACACTTTGGTTCATCACGTCGACCTCGGGCAACAGCTGATACATCTCGATGAAGCAAACTTATAGACTACGTTCAACCTTGCCGAAAACAATTAAAATGAAAGAAGAAAAACAAACACAACTATGGTTTAAAATTTGAGTTGGTTAAAATTTGAAGTCTATTTTTTAAAGTCTACTTTTGAAGTCTATTTTCTAAAACTACAATTTCTTCTGGGTGTAATAAAAATGCAATTCTTTTTTTAGGTTATTTGAAAAAAGTTCAACTGGAAAACTGCCAGGTGGCGCTAGTCAACGTCACAGCTTGCCGGGGATTTTGCGCCTCTTATTCATTTGCCTCTGACTATGAAACGATGATGAGGTCGAACGGTAGGCACAACTTCACATCAAAGGCTTCGTGCTGCTCCATCGCTGAACACGAGCAGGTTGGTCGCTGAAGATTTTTTTTCATTTTTCAAGAGTTTGAGCCACCATTTCAAACGTCGCGACAATTTTCTAACACCAACTTTATGACGTTTCTATCCAGCAAAATCGGGACATTTGCTTTTTGTTGCGTGTAACCACGTAACCATTTACATAGGGCAGTAATAAAGCTAGTCTTGAATGTGATCTGCATCGTCTTCACAATTTGAAGTCGCTAAAGTTTGCCTAAAGATTTTCTCAAAAAATGTCGCTTTTAAACGGCAGCACTTGTAGTTTCAAGGTAAAAGTTTTAAACTTGAGCAAAGTGTCGAAAAAGTACATCTACTGATAATCTTCATCAATCTATCCTATTGAAGCATCTTGAACTACACGATGGTTATAAATACACGTGTGGTGATCCACTCCTAATTGATTGTGAACTCCGCGTGCTGCCATCTTGTATTTTAAGTCAGCTACTGCCAACTGAGTAGGCTAGCTGAGGTGTGTAGAAGTGCAGTTTTAGTGGTGTATTTTGAGATATTAATGTGATTTATAAGTGATGCTAGAATAGCTAGTTAGTTAAGGATCGTGCTGAGTTTAGACTAGTTAGGCTTTAGGACTGTGTTAGGGATTATGTTGTGCTATGTGTTGACCGTTTAGTTTGAGTTGCTGGATAGCCTAGTGGTTAAGAGTTTTAAAATGTGATTTAGTTCAATCTTGTTAAATTGTCTTTGCATGCATCCTAATTGATTCTATTTGAATAAGATTTGCAAGTAGGCCTACAGCTTAAGGTTTAGGAATAGCTAGTTAGGTCTGTATAAGCTGAATGTGGTTAGCCTATATGTTGTTGGCTAAATAGTGAATGAGTATGCTACAGTATTTGGAATAGTTGACGAAACGGCCAACAGGAACAACCTCGGTGAGTCTTGTTGCTTTGAACATTGAAGACTAAGATACGTAACATTTGGGGGCTCGTCCGAACTTTCACCATCCTTATCACCCAAGATTTTTTTTTTCCCTACACCTTGTTTTGACATTTGTAACACGGTAGCCTATACAAAAATGACTGATAAAAGCGCGCCTCTGATTGACTTTTCCACAGAAGCTGATCTACCTACTTCTGGCCCTGAGACTACACATCAGTACACAGTTTTGGATGCCACAGGCTTTGAACAAGGTGGTTCATTCTCAAATCCTTACCATTCAGTCATGTATGCCCACTAATCAGTGGGATCCACCATTGCGGATACTCATCGTTTCCCTACATCAACTACTTACACACCAGCTCTCCCTGCTTTGAACAATGTTCCACACATGGCAGGACCATTCCATGCACCCCAGAGCACTCCTGCACATAGGTACCAGAACTACCAATATCCTTCTGGCACCCAGCCCATGCAGAATACAGCATCACACTGGCCATCCCCTCAACCTTGTTTAAATGCTTCGTCACCCCGACACACTGACACTGTTACACCTTCCCAGCCCCCACAAGCTGACTTTGCTATTGATCAGCCATTGTCTCCTTCTCAAGCTCCTGGATTACAATATGCTCCCACGCATGTAAATCCTGCAATGCCACCTCCTGCTGCATTGCCATTTGCCAACCCATCCATATCCACTTCTAGTCTGCCACCTCAAGCTCTTGCACTGCATCATGTTCCCCAGCATGTCCATTCTGGAATACCACCACCTCCTGGCATGTTTCATGAGTCCCCAGCCAGGCAAATATCCGGTACAGCTCAAGTTACCGCACCGCCAACTGCCCCACAGGTTTTATCTTCAATCAATCCAGCTTCATCAGCTTCAAAGTCTTTTGGCTCAACTCCCATTGGACTCCAGTTCCTGTTTCCGACATTCCCTATCTTCAACGCTGACCGTGACATTGTTTGGTGGTTGCACCAATTCGAAGAGATGGTAGTGAACTGTACTGAGGCTGACAAAGCACGATTACTAATTCTAAAGTTGGGTGAACGAGTTCAGGACACTGTTAATATTCTGCCGCCACAACATCAAAAAGACTACAACTGTTTAAAGCGCCAACTGACTGAGACCTATGGAACTCCAACAGATAGTGGAGTATGGTATGCGACTCTCATGAACAGGAAGAAGGAGTCAACTGAAACAGTTGCCTCATACATGCGTGACATACAAAGACTTGTTGGAAAGGTAAAGATCCATCCCACTCAGCGTGACCAATATGTGAGAGATGCTTTTATTAGTGGTCTACCAGCTGATCTTCAACTCTATTTAGGCCCTACCAAGTCTGCTAGTCCTGGTGAGTTGCTGCAAGCAGCCACTTATTTTGAACAAATCAGCAAGAAAAATGGGTCATGGAGGCAAAGCCCGACAAGAGTTTTTAAAGCTGATGTTCGAAATCCAATACCACAGCCCTCTTTCAATGCTGCACGACCCCACTATTTTTCTGAACAGACACGTCAGACCATCAACTCAAATAGGACGCCGATGATCAGCAACTGCTACTGCTGTGGTGAACAAGGACATTTCAAACGAAACTGCCCTTTCTTGCAACATGCATTTTGTCCTTGCTGCAACCAAAAAGGCCATTACCCGCAGGTTTGTCACTCTCGACAAGTTAATGCTAGTAGCCCCAGCTTCAGCAGGCCTTTAAACGAACAAGGCCTGGTACCACATCAGTCAAGCACCGTGCCAGGCCGAAACCAGACCCATCACTCTTAGATGAATTGTGTTTCCAACCAGACAAAGACACCAGATCAGACCAGACCGGCTTTGACTCGCAGTTGACTTCCACTGCTGTCACCAACTCTCCATCTGGCTCTCAACCAGGCACTGCAATCGAAGGCACCAGTGATAGTGCTCTGCCTAGCCTTTATGCAACTTGTGAAATGTATGGTTTTTCATTGCAGTTTGAATGGGACCCTGGCTGCAGTTGCTGCCTGCTGAGTGCTTCTACATGGGAACGACTTTCGGCAGCTGATACGTCCCTCCAGTTGCAGGTAGCACCTCAAGTGATAACTGCCAATGGTCAGCCAATGAATGTATTGGGAAAAATTACACTCCCCATTAAGTTACCTACTACTGTCACTTACGAATGGCAGTTTATTGTGGTCAAGGATATAGCTGCTGATGGTTTTATAGGCAGTGATCTTATGCAAGCCTCTCATGCAATTACTGACCATGCTCATAACGTGGTGTATTTCAATTCGTCTAAGGCATATCCTCCCATTTTGTCTCAATGTACATGTGTTGCTCTTGCTACGGCACCCAGAACTTTCAACTTGTCCCATCTCTCGACACCGCCACCATCTGCTAAAGTCTATCTGACCTCGTCCGTTCATATCAAGCCTCAATGCAAGCGTGTGGTTGCACTCTCTTCTCAATCAGCATTGACCTTTGATGAAGGTATAGTGGAACCTGATAATGATTATTTTAATGAAAAAGGTCTTATGGCTCTTCCTGGCACCTGCCACGCTAAACGAAACTTAGGCCTGGCTCTCCTCAATATGTCTGATGAGCCAATAACATTAACTGCTGGAGATCATGTTGGTACCGTACATTGTGCTCATCATATTGCTGATATGCCCCCTCTGAAACTTGAACGCATGTTTGAGCTAGTCCAGCAACAGGAATCTGTGATATCGCTAGACCCCGAAAAACCAAAAGTTCCCTTTGATGTTGATTTCAGTGGCACTGACCTTACTCCTGATCAGATCAATACGGTGCAGCATTTACTGTCTGAATTTAGTGATATTTTCTCCTTGGGACCTTATGATTTAGGCTGCACTACATTACTACAACACACCATTGACACTTCCTCTGCCAGACCCATATTGCAACGGCCCCGTCGACTTCCTATCCACATTCAAGCTGATGTTCAAGTAATGATCGAGGACATGGTAAAATGTGGCATAATTCAACCTTCTCGTAGTCCTTGGTGTGCTCCTATTGTTGTTGTAACTAAAAAGAATGGAAGCAAGCGCCTTTGCGTGGACTTCAGGAAACTCAATAGCGTCACAACCAGAGACAGCTACCCGCTCCCCAGAATTGAAGACGTGCTTAATGTCTTAGCAGGATGTCGTTACTTTTCCGCATTGGACATGAAGTCTGGCTATCACCAAGTTGTAGTGGCCCCTGCTGATCGTCCAAAAACTGCATTTTCTGTAGGAACTGGATTGTACGAATGGATTCGTATGCCGTTTGGCTTAGTGAACGCGCCCGCTACTTTCTCCAGATTGATGTGCACTTTGCTGGCAGGCTTATCCTTTGAAGAAGTGATCTCTTATCTGGATGATGTTTTGATTTACTCTCGAACATTTAATGAGCATTTAACTTCATTGCGCCGCGTTTTCAGCCGCTTTCGTGAAGCTAACTTGAAGTTGTCCCCTGAAAAATGTAAATGGTTCCAAAAACAAACCGAATTTCTCGGTTATTTGATTACGGAGGATGGAGTAAAGACACACCCAGACAAAATTGAAAAGATCAGATCCTTTCCTACTCCTAACAACACAAAGACTGTGCGATCGTTTCTTGGTCTGGCCTCTTACTACCGCCGGTATGTGCACCAGTTTGCAAAGATAGCATACCCCTTAACTGCAATGTTATGTAAACAGGCATCCAAGAAGAAACAATTTGTATGGACAAATGACTGCGAAACCGCCTTCCAAACCCTCAAGCACAAACTGATATCTGCCCCAATCCTTGCCCTCCCTCGTTTCGGTCAACCATTTCAGCTGTACACTGATTCTTCGGACTTTGCAGTTGGATGTGTTTTGGAACAACTCCAGGATGGAAAATCGCGTGTCATTGCTTATGCAAGCCATGTCTTAACACCTAATAAGAGAAAATGGAGTGCGTTTCAGAGAGAAGCGTATGGTCTACTGTGGGCCAGCAGAAAGTTTCGACCCTACATTCTGGGTGGAAAAGTGACCTTTATCACAGATCATGCACCACTCACCCATTTACGCAAGAAGGATTCCTTCCCAGAAAAAGTGCAAGCTTATTTTCTAGAATTGGAGCAGTATGACTACACTCTTGAACATAGGCCAGGCAAACAGCATGGGAATGCAGATGGCTTGTCACGAATCCCAGTTCATGACACAGTGAAAGAGAAAACAGAATCTGAAGTCTGTCACTCAATAAACTTTCCATCCCATGGTAACACCGATTGGTGCTCTCTCCAAAATCAGGATGAAAATTTACGGAAAGTCAAAGAGTGGGTGCTGGAAGGGAAACCGAAACGAACGGCTGCTGCTGAAAGTGAAGAACTGGGTTTACTTTGGAATGTTTTGGGACAGCTTTCTGTTGACAAAGATAGTGGAATCTTGTATAAAGTAGCACGTTCTGGAAAATTTCAATTTATAGTCCCTCATCACAAGAGAGAAGAAGCTTTACAAACTTTTCATGATCTGCCAACAGCAGGCCATCGAGGCGTGACTAAAACGTACGAAAAAATTCGCGAAAAACTGTGGTGGCCAAAACTAAAAGAAGATGTCAGTTATTGGTGTAATTCCTGCTCGTCATGTGCACGGTTTAAGTCTGTTCACGCCTCGAAAGCGCCATTGAAATCTTTGCTGGCGGGCCACCCTCAAGAAGTTGTAGCAATTGATTTTGTGGGCCCCATGTCCTCCCCGACTACCCGTAACAACCTGTATTTGTTAGTCATGGTTGATTACTTCACTCGCTACGCAGAAGCAATCCCTCTGCCGGATCGTCAAGCTTCTACGGTCGCGAAGGCCATTTTTACTGAATGGATCTCGAGACATGGACTAATGGAAATTCTGCACTCTGATCAAGCCCAAGAATTTGAGAGTGACTTGCTAGCAGAGTTATGTACGCTGCTCCACATCAAGAAATCTAGGTCTTCACCTTTTCATCCAGAAGGTAACTCTGTGTGTGAAAGACTAAATGGCACCCTGCTGTCTATTCTGAAACCATGCATGCTAGACCATCCTGATGACTGGGATACTTTTATTCCGAATGTGCTCATGGCTTACCGTTCGTCTCGCCATTCCTCCACTGGTTTCACTCCCAATTATTTGATGACTGGACGCGAAATGAGACTCCCCTCGCATGTTATTTTTCCTGCTCCAGACAAGGAACCTGTTCTAGTCACCGATTATGCTCGTGAGTTACGCCGAAACCTAGCTGAAGCTTTTCGTATGACAAGCACTCACCTACAACACTCACATGAATTGACCCAGGACAAATCAGAACATTATGCTCGTTATAAGCCATATGAGGTTGGAGATCTTGTCTATGTGTTGACACCCAAAGGCAGCAGAGGTAAATTGGGTTAAGTATGGGGTGGGCCTTGGAAGATAAGTGCAAGAACTGGCGTAATTTATACCTTGGAATGGACCCATCCTACTGCTAAGCGCAAACGAACTCGCCGTTATCATTTTAATCTGCTGAAATACTGCCTGCCTAGACAGCAAGAACGATGGTCTTTGCAACGACAGAATGTACTTGACCCTCTTGATGTTGACTCTGACCTGGGTGATGCGGAAGATTTTAGCCTTCAACTTGCTGATGCTGACATTGCTGAGGATTCTTGTCCAAACCATGAACCCAACTCCCATTCTCGAAGAAAACGAAATCCACCAGATCGTTTTGGTGATTGGGACTTTTCTGCATAGACTGTTTTGCCAGCTGATCACTTGAGTGACAACCAAACAAGACTGATTTTGTGTCCATTTTCTGTCCATGAGTGACAACCAAACAAGACTGATTTTGTGTCCATGCTGTAGGCCTTGCTGTAGGTCACATGTGCTCACTAGTTTTTTTAAGTGTGACTGCACAATTTGTGCCATTGTAATACTGCATATTTTTGTTTTTGTTTTGCTGCAACACCATAGTCAGGATTCATAGCTTGCAGTGAATTTTTTTTTTTGACGTACCTTTCAGGCACCTTTTCAGTGTAGGAGTGAATTCTCATGTGTTAGTTTTGGTCGAAGTTTTTTTTTTTTTTTTTTTTTAGTGAGAGAAGCATTTTGTTCTGGATGATTTTTTTTTTAAATTAATTTTGTGGTTATACTTTCGTGCTGCCAGATTAAGTTTGTTTGTTTTTACTTGTATACGAATGCTTTGTTCCCGGTATATACGTTTTTTTTAGTATTGACGGAATGTGCTGTATATAGTTCTTCCAGCCTAACAGGCAGGTTTACCTGGTTACAGACTAAATAGTGTTTTGTTTTGTTTTTTTCATTACTGTCTTTTGGTACTGCACACCAGTGATATGTTCTTTTTTTTTTTTTTTCTTATGCTTTTGAAATTCGCCTTGCTGCACAAGTGAACAGTAGTGTTGCTGAAGTTAGCACTAGTGCTGTGATACATGATGACATTTATGTTAGGTATACTCCATAGGAATGTGAGAAATGTTGCATTTTTTTTTTATTCCTGTGCTCCTGGGAAACTCAAAGCTGATATTGTGTTCTTTGAATTTCTTTTTCTGATTTTGTGTGCTATGTTTCCTTTTCTTTTAGTGCGTAGTGCTACTAAGGTTGCTTTGAGAAGTGGTGCTTTCACTCAGTTTTGACCTGAGGACAGGTCTTGCTGTCGTAGGGGGGTAGTGTGGTGATCCACTCCTAATTGATTGTGAACTCCGCGTGCTGCCATCTTGTATTTTAAGTCAGCTACTGCCAACTGAGTAGGCTAGCTGAGGTGTGTAGAAGTGCAGTTTTAGTGGTGTATTTTGAGATATTAATGTGATTTATAAGTGATGCTAGAATAGCTAGTTAGTTAAGGATCGTGCTGAGTTTAGACTAGTTAGGCTTTAGGACTGTGTTAGGGATTATGTTGTGCTATGTGTTGACCGTTTAGTTTGAGTTGCTGGATAGCCTAGTGGTTAAGAGTTTTAAAATGTGATTTAGTTCAATCTTGTTAAATTGTCTTTGCATGCATCCTAATTGATTCTATTTGAATAAGATTTGCAAGTAGGCCTACAGCTTAAGGCTTAGGAATAGCTAGTTAGGTCTGTATAAGCTGAATGTGGTTAGCCTATATGTTGTTGGCTAAATAGTGAATGAGTATGCTACAGTATTTGGAATAGTTGACGAAACGGCCAACAGGAACAACCTCGGTGAGTCTTGTTGCTTTGAACATTGAAGACTAAGATACGTAACACACGTAATAATCGGCAGAGCAGCTCTGGACGACAGCTCTAATGGATAATGGGGTTAAAGTCATGCTGCGGTAAGCGTTATGTCGCACACGGCAACAAATGCAGGGAAAGTGAAGTTTTCGGATTCGCAATCTGGTTCATCCTGATAAGCCCAATTGAAGAGAATTTGATATTTAATTTAGTTTTTTGACGAGATCCGGTGGAATAAAACTGTTTGGTCGTGGTAATGGCTTAATATTGAGTAAATCGTTTAGTTAAATTAGTTTTTAAACTCCTTTCTTCAATGTTATTGACTCTAAAAACAAACTACCGCAATTAATGACATTCTCCTGAAGATGCATTATAGACACAATCATTTATCTTACTAATTTACGTTGCTTAGAAAACCGCGCACTACCTGGCCAAATGTTTTTCACTTACCGTACTGAACTTTTCAAAAGTTCAAGCTGTCCCTTTTGATGTTGAACGCCAAAGAAACTGCAAAACATATTTTTAATTTGCTACGACCGGGAATCGATACCGAATTTACCGCTTCAGAAGCAGAGGTTTTATCCATCTAAAAACTGTCCGGCATGTTTTGCAGGTTTATTTCAATCTACACCGCATCGAGGAGACGAGAAGAGAATCATGTCGGCCACCAGATGCGAGTGCGGTCTCTGCCATGAATACGAACACTGATCAGCCCGATCGATGAGTAGTCCGGTCTATACTGATGGGCGTAAAACTGTGAGCGTATGAGCTTATTTTTAGTTTATTTCAAACAAAAATTTGGAGCGTCCGGCGTAGCGCCTTACACCAAACTAGCTGCTGGTTGGTTGAAATAAACTAATGATGCGCTCGAACACGATTTTACGTCAAGTGTTTATCGGACTTTGATACAGTCTGCAAACCTATACGCAATTTCGCAGCAACACTCAAAGCGAGTGATGCGTGTCATGAATAAACTCTGCTGTGTTGTGCTGGGTTCTAATTTACTTGCTGCAAGTAAGAGCAGACAATCTGCGAGTTTCGCGACCTGATCGTTTGCGTTTTGTTTGTATATTTTCTTTTATTGCAGTGGTTTTATTTTGTAAAAGACTGTTGCTGCAATAAATGTTTCTTTCACAAATCAGGTAAATGCGGGTCCATGGGAAAGCTATTTCGACGTAATTCTACTCCGTCAAACTCATAGTTTTAGCAGTAAATATTATATGGAAATTAATTGCTTCCAATTCTAGACTTCTAGCGATTGCTAATCCTTTACACTGGACGCGAAGCCACTCAAAGTGCCACGAAGCAACCAAAATTTGACGTCATCGAGAACTTGCGAAAGATTGTAACTGCTCGCAAACTTCGCGAGCTATTGCTTAACTTCACTTCAACTAATTTTTTTTGAATAGCTGGCCTATTTTGAGCAAGTGACGTAAACGACCACTTGCAAAGGTTGCCAACTTTTGCTTCACATTCAGCGTAAACGCATCTTTAGATTCTCAATAACTTCGTACGTTTGTGCGGAGAGTATCGGAAAATTTTTCGTTTATTTTAACGGAGCGCAACTTTGCTGTCATATTGTCTCATCAACATAAACTTGGGTCGGCTACAACAAACGAACATAAAATGAGTAACAAACCAGAAATTGAGCATCTGCCTACCTCCGCTGTGTTTCTCGATTGTTGATTTTATTTCTTAATCCGTTCAATAAAACGCAAAAATATTTGACTGTGCCGAGATCCACAATGGCAGAGGTGCCCAAAGTTTTTGAGGAAGAGGCAACATTGCACTTTTTCTGAACTTTAGCGGGCTGCACAATTCTCATAAAATGTTTGGATAATTTTTATCCCGCATCAGGCGTGCTGCCAAGATTTCGCGACGGGGGAGAAGGAATTGGAATTATAAGCTTAAATACTTTAATTATTTAGGCAGCATGCTGAGCGAACTGGTGTCACTCAAGCGTATCGCAAAAAAGGCGAAGCCCCCTGTTGCTGGGCAGTTTTTGATCTTTTTTTTTTACAAACAATAGCCATTTTAGCGCTGTTTGAAAAACATTTTCCTTAATTTTAGAGCCATTTGAAAATGCTAAATTTTTAAAAATTGAAAGTCAGTAAAACCAATTAAATTATCCAGCTCTTTCAGTTCCTCTCCCTTCACATACTGGTCAAGACTAAAACACTTTTAAATGCTTTAAATTTGGGGATTAAATATTAAGTGATTTAGTTGGCTGAAAATGGGTGCTGAAATCTTTTTTAGCCTTTTTTGCCGCAAATCATTCCAAATACTGCTCTTAGAAAGTTTGTATTGTTTTACCAATTACAAAGCAAAAACAATCCTATGCAATATACAGCTCCATCTTATTCAGTATTTTGCTAAAGAAGATGCAGCTAGCTTGAACCAATATCTAACATTTCTCTCTGCTCAAGTTTGTACAGTATCCTGCACTCGATGTTTTGAATAAACTGCTGTGCGTTGAAAATGCATCGTGAAATATATTTGAGGGCAATGCACGTTGCCGCTGAGAAATTTTTGCAATTTAGTAAAAAAAAATAGGAATTTTAACGTCATTTGCAAAAAATTTCCCCTTTATAGTACCACTTCAAAAAATCGAATTGCTGATCCAATTCACCCTTTTCCCTACTAATAGGTCAGGTCCTAAACACGTTTAAAAGCTAACTTGTTTGGCTAAAACTTTAAAATTACTCGGCTAATAGGGAAGGCTTCAGTCCTACCAACGTCTCATCCCCAATCGTTGCATAAATAACCACATCTTAGGCGAACGAACCTGTAGTGCAGCTGCAACCCTTTGTTTTGGATGCAAACTGCGCAGCGATGAAAATACAAATACAGAAACGAAAATTGTTACATCACAGCTTATATAACGGCAAACGAAGTGCAAATTTGCTACTTTCTATTATACTCAGAGTGGTGTTATTTGCAAATAACATTCACAATTCAGGAAAAATATTATTTGATATTATTTGAGGCCAAGGACGTCCTCGAGGACTCCACCTTTGATTTTCATGCTTCTGTTGAAATGCATTTGTTGACGTTTTCGAAATAAAAAGCTTCGCAGATTATCCATTGCTGCAAAAACATTAACACTTTGAAATGACTGAAAAAACTAGAACTATTGAAAAAAATTTTATCTCCTTTCAACACAAAAAAAGTCTTGTTATCAACAAAACTGCAACAAGATTAAACAAAATAACCGCAAAAAATAATTACCTAAAAACATAAAAACGAAATTGCACAAAAGAACTTAAATTATTTTTCGGGTCCATTTAGAAATCGTGACACCACGCAAAAAGTCCATAATAGATAGCTGTGGGTTGCCGATTAATCTCGTCACCAACCGCTTGATCCCATCATCTTTTTTTCTGTATTTTTGATTCTTGCGGGGTAAATAACCGGCGTTCATCGTTAATTGGTCGCTGTCCCGAGCCTTTTGGATTTCTATAGGACATCGATAAGCTTCCATATGCTGGGATGATCCACCCCCATCTCGGTTTGGAGACGCCGGTGAGCTGCCTCTGCATAGTTGTTGGTTCTGCCCTAAAAACATACAGTAAATATATAAAAACGTTTAAAAATGCTACCACAGCCTGTAGCAATTTCACCACAGAGTATTGACTATCCAAAAACAAAAATAAAATTAAGATAAGATTGGATTTGGATACCTCTCAAACCGACTACCATCCTCAACCAGAATTCAACACAAATACTCAAAAGTACATCACTATTATTGCAAAAAATATTTTGACAACTTACGATGCGTTACAAAACTTACTTGATAGCAGAGCACATGATCAAGGACGTTTTATATCCATCGAGGAAATAAGTGGCTGTGTCTCCAACCACTATGTCTGGGGCGCTCTGCAGCAATCAAAAAAAAAAAGTAATAGCAAACCTTTCTGTATTATAAACACTCTTAAACCAAACTGCTCTTTTCTAAAAGTAATAAAGTTAAAAGTCAGCGTAAACAGATGACTAAACACAACACAGTAATCATAACAAAAATGCTAAGAGGTGCATTTCGGGACAAGATATGTAAGGTTGATATGGCTGAACTGAGCCAAATAACTGGCAAAGTTGCTGACGAAAAGACCTCCATTTGAAGCCAACTACTGCAACCGTAAAGAAAAATTTGAAAATGATTTTTCAACTTACATCGATGAAAAATCATCCTTACATCGATGAAAAATCATTTTCAAATTTTTCTTTTCGTCGCCCAGGAGCTCAACACCGAGCAAGATGGATGTCGTCTTGTATTTACTCTCTAAAAATGTAATTGCTCCAAGGACAACTCCAAGTTGAAGAAACTAATCTTGAAAAACTGCAAAGTTTTGGAGACTTTGTCGCTATATTTTATTCGTCTTTTTGGTTTCAGTCTCCTTTAGCATCAGAGGCAGCATACAATGATCTTATGTTTTACAAAACAATGTTGAAATATCAGAGTTCTTCAAAACTTGGCAATATTGCACAACGCTGCTAAAGCCCCGTCACGCCATTTATGGTATTTGACCGAAAAACTGATACCATTTGCTCTGTGCTCTAAACAACTTGCATGTGAAGAAAAAGAAGTTTTAGCTCGTAGGATGTCCCAACTCTATCGAGAAAATCAGTACACAGTGCTCGCACCACAAAAACCAGTATTGCCCCACATCACAGAGACAACACGAATTTCAGATTTGGCGGGAAGACGTTCTGTGCTTTTGTTCCAGAGGTTTCGATTCACCATCAATGATGTCCAGTTTCTGCTTCGGGCTCAAAGCCAATGGTGCAAGTCTGATTCATACCAAAGGCTTGAACGATTAGTATTTAACATAAAAGTGACAAATGACACAGCTGAAAGGGGCATCAAAACCCTTGAAGACTATAAAGACGTTCAAACTACCGACAACGAACAACGAAACATGATCTTGCATTGCGTCGAAAGCATAAGGCAGAAGTATCCAGATTTTAGAAAGAAAACTCTAAGTTGCTGAAAATCTGCTTTGTTTTATTGTATTGCTGTTCATATTGCGACAAGACGTTGAATTAACTAACACATGCAGTATGAAACTACTGAGCAAAACTTTTTTTTATCAATTATTGAAGAAATACAATGTTTTCAAAACCAAAAATCGAGTTTAGTTCAGTAAATGCAGATTTTTCGTAAAAAATGCTCTAATTGTGAAGAATTGCTAGGGGAATTCCCCCTAAATTTGATGACGTAATACCAAACTATTAGGTGACCTAACTCAACCGTTGGTAACAACCTTCCTTTCAAAAATTTCGAGAAAATTGTCTAAAACAGCATAAAAATTAAGAAATTTACTTATTTAAATTAGGGGAATCCCCGGATTTTCAAGAAAAAACAAAAACTCGATTTCCGTGGCGGATGTTGGAGGAATCGAACCGAATTTTTTTCTGAGGTGTTTTTTCAGCCAACCTCACGATTTTAGGGGGTGATAGCGTGTTTTCAAGAAAAAAAATTTTTTTTGAACCGCCCTACTGAACATTGATACTAATTGCAGCGTAGAAATTCAAGATTTATTGTTCTTTTTAAGACTTGAGATTTCCCATGCTATCATCGCGTAAAACGTATTTTCAAGATTTATGTTTTGTTTAAGACTTGAGATTTTTCATGCTATCATCGCTTAAAACGTATTTTTACATTTTTTGCTAGATTGCGACTTCGTAAGTGCTGCACAAAATCAGTTTTTAATTTTGGCGAAGGGATGTAATTGTAATCGCGACGATTACAAGATGAAATAATCGCAATCGAAAAGCGATTACATAGAGCGTAATTGTAATCGTTTGATATAATCGAACCATTTCTGGCCTTGACGCTCATGGCAATGCACTTTTCCGTTGCAAATTTTGAGATGATACTTGAAATTGGTTTAGTTGAAGAAATTGGAACTATACTTGAGGTAATTACAGATGACCCAAGCCGTTTTTCACATTTCCTTTTATTCGCGAAAATACAATTTAATGCGTTTGACTCCGTATCACGGGCAACCCTGCTTTTCGTAATTTTCTGACATCGCAAATAAAACATAAGTTTGTAAAAATTCTCGAGACTAAGAAACGCGATTACCAACTGGTAATTGTGAGTACACTAATAACCAAATCTGAAAATTTGGATACTTCTACTGGAACCTGTAGACCTAGGCAACCAGTACTAATCTACCAAAAACCTTTTGTAATATCACAAAATTGCAAAATGCAGGGTTGCCAATGGTACAGAGTCAAACGGATTTTAACGTATTTTCGCAAATAAGGGGAATTGTGAAAAAAAGTTTGGGCATTTCTTTATTACCCCAAGTAATTCTCATTTCTTCAATAAAACCGATTTCGAGCAGTATCTCTCAAATAATTAACGATGGATAAAGTTGAAATAAGTATCTATCTACCTGTCCGTCTTTGCATTTATTTGGAGTAATACGGAACGTCCCGTTCAAAAACAGCAGTTAGTCAGGAAATCCATTTCTCCCTGCCAATTCAACATTGCATCCTTTAACAAACATAACAATTCCATTTCGACAGCTTGATTGTCCGGAATTGTAGAGAAAATTTTCTTCAAGAAATAAAACATAGTGAGCTATAGTCGATACTGTGATTTCTTGCTCGGTTAGAGTTGGCTATTCACTAAATTAAACAAACCCTAATGAACCAAATATTAAAACAGAGGTTAAAAATAAAGCAAAAAAGCTTCACCTCAAAATACTAAAGACATGATTTGCATCAATCGAGGATGGAGAAGGCGACGACAATTTTAAAAATTGTTTTAACAAAAACGACAAGTGTAAAAACTTTAATTAAATTGCCTAAAAAGTGAAATCGATTTCGCCCAAAACTCGCTTGTAGTGATGAATTAATCTAGTATCGAGCCGACGGAGTTTCAACAACTCTTGTTTTTAAAATAAAACAACTAGAAATAAACTTCGTGCAGATAATTTTCAAAAAACTAAACTTTTTGTAAATAATCCACAGTACCGTACAAATGCGCGCACCGCATGTTCTTGTTTATTACGTAATAAAAAAAAACTTACAATATCATGAATATTAGGTTTAAGAAAAGAGCTTGCCGAGGGCCCCACCGAAAACTTTGTCGCTCGGGCCGACGTCATGACACGCGGCCCTGATTTTATTCCCAATAATTTTTTTCATTTATGACTTTCCATAAAATATTTGACTCCCTCAAATTCGTAACCTTGGACCCTGGTATGAGCAGCGTGATAAACACTGTAGTACGGTACCGATATATGAGTGAACAAATACTTAAACTGAAAATTTTACCCCGACCTTGGGCGGAGCAGTATATAGTACATTGTCTGGAAAAAGCTAGCTGGGCTAAACTTGAAGAGATACGGGAAAACGCTTCTGCCGCATTTTGATGTTTTTGAATTTGACGCGTCAGATTGTTACGAGACACCCCAACTAGTGCAGCCGACGAAGCTCGTTGCAGTTTCGTGTTGATCAGCTGCAACAACGAAAGATAATAACCGAAGTAAAAATGGAAAATGGAGTGTCAATATAGTCTAAGCGAGGTGGTTTTTGTTATTTCTGAAATGCTGTTTAAAACTGAACAAGTTCAATGAATCAGGGGCACGCAAAACAAGATTTGCCCTTTATGCGTCAAATGAAACCTCGATCGCTGCTGATGAAAATCTTAGCTTTCGTTGGAAAATGAAATCTCTTAAACGTACCGAAGCACCAATTTGCCGATTCGGCATAAGCGGTCGGGAAGAACGAAAAACGCTCATGCATTAAGGATTTTCACAAGATTGTGACTATGCATAACTAGTTACTACTGCTTCACAAAAACTTGTTTTCGTTACATTTGCTGATACCACATTTGCCGGATGAGGGCGCTGAGCATAATATTGCAAACTGTGCTAACGCTTGGAAATTTCAAAAATAATGCTGCTTGAAGCTAATTCTAGTTTTTATAGAAATCAACTGCCAAAATGGTAATGTTTTTCCAGAGGCACATGTAATATTACAAATTCATATTACTACCAACTCAATCCATTTTAATGCGAGTTCCGTGAGTTCACCGAGTGGGCGTTTGGTAAATATTTTGATTTTTTTTTAGTTCAAGTTCGAGTATTGTTGAATCACAAGTTACAGAAGCCAGCTTACATACGATATTTTTTGTCCTGTTTCATTATCTCAGAGAACTCAATGGACTCAAAATGTGTTCAAGTATCGAATGAAACAACAGTTGCTGAATTCGCATCGCTGCTTCCAATCATTAATCAACGTAAGCCGCTGATTATAATTAGCGAACAAAACACTACGCCCAAGTGATCGATATCATGGACTAAATATTGCAGATGGAAACTTCTTAACGATTTGGTCAGCGGCTGATATCAGGGCTTCAAAAAGAGCTCGATGACGACGAGTTGGAGGAAATATCACAGCAGATTACCTCAGTATTTAAACATTAAAAACATTTAATACCCAACAGTCTGTTTTACCCATAAATGGGATGATAAGGGGTAAATCTAAACATTTGATTGTCAATTGTCACTCTGCTAAATTGCTTAGACTTATCCCTGATGATGGCATTTACGGGTGAAACGGACTGTTGGGTTTTTAAGGTTTTCAATTTTCATATTTTTAATGTTTTAATTCTATAGTAATCTGCTTTTAATGATTTTATTGATTTTATTTACAAGGTTGTTGCAAATGTATTTTGCGCAAAAAAAAAAAAAAAAATGCCGACCACGTTAGCTATTGTTTTCACACACTGTCATTAATCTATTGCACTTTATCCATTAATTAAACAATAAATGACAGATAGATTTTTCGTCGAGCTGCAAAGCAATGGCGTTTTGTAATCACATACACGTGAACTAGTTACAGTTATAATCCAGAGTTTAGAAATGTACTTTATAATTTAAGAAAAAATTTTCATTGTCGCAATTTATTTTGAAAATCCTAGCGTTTTCGTGCACGAATTTAGTTCTACAAACTGCATTATGAAACATTGGCTCCAAACGTTTTCGTTATCAAATTTTTATCCCGAGTGTACTGCATTTGCATATTAAACTAAATTGTTTTTTATGTAAGCTGGTTTTTACAAGACTCAAACTTGAAAAGCACTAGCATTTGTTACAGATTTCGAACATGAAAAAGTAAAAGTATTCGCATAAAAATGAGTCGAGTTCATAGTACAGTAATATCAATCAGTCATATTACTTTTGTCGCTGGAAAAACTTTAAAATGTTTGAAATTTTTGATAATAACTAACTTACTGCGTTATTCTTCAAAGCACGAAAATGCGAGGACAGATCGCAGGATTACATTTCTGCGCACTTAAAACTAAGCTTAGAGCTTACGCGCTCACGAGTATGTCGTGCGCTTTTTGTGTAGATTGGATATTTTCAGTTGTTTTTACGAAAACTATCAAATACCGCTATGAAAAAATATACGTACTTGCACAGGTCGTTCCATACTTGGCGTTGCTGCACACTTAATTTCAGAAGATATTTCTGACAGTTTTAGCGAAACTGGGTTTTCACCATGATTGTGTTGATTGAGTGACTTGATTACCTGAATATTGCAACTATAGTTTAGAAGCGCAGTAATTGACATTTACTACGTCAATACTGTTCGAATTAGTTGCATTAAACTGATTAAATTACTACATGCTATTTAATCAGTTTAATGCTACTAATTCGAACTAATGCTACTCATGTACAACTTCATGATCAACTTACAGCTGCTTTTAAGCCAATAACAATTGTAAAGCATTAGGTGCCTGTTGAATGAAGACATACAGTGCTTTGTTAAATAAGAACTAGTAAATTTGTGGTTGCGAAACCACGCTTTTTTTTAAACCGAAGGAATGGTTCAGGAGTGAAACGACCTGAAATATACAATCGGTGCTTCGAAGCCATTAGCTAGTAGAAATCAAACTTTGTTAATCTGTAAACCTTTTATAGCAGCTTTAATTATTATTTGCCTTAAAATAGTTTCAAGTGTATATCCTAATACAATGGGTAAATGTATCACAGGTCTGTTCAAATTTTGCAGGAACCGGATCTGGCAACATGTTGATTCCAACCAAAAGAGCTGGACATATACTCAAGTAATTTCGATCAGCCGGTTTTCGAAATTTAGCAACAGAATCGCGCGAACCGGCTGATCAGCACCTCTATAGTAGAACTGTTACTGATTACTACTTGAAGAATGTATTTATGAAAATTTCTCGGCTGCTGTAGTGCACTTACCGAGTCTAGTTTAACTTGCGCCACAAACGAATTCACAAACTCTCCTTAAATGAACTTGCTCAAAGAATCGATTGAGTGAAAAATATCTCTCAGAATAGCGAGAAGATAATTCCTAAAATATAAAACAGACCGCTTTACAACCATTGAACTATTTTTGTTAGTCAATCAATGCAGCGCTTAAAAATAGCATTTAGGTTTGTGATTTTTAATTTGAGTCGGTGTAGAATGAATGTTTACCGAATATCTTTTTCTGATGTCACGAAATTTCAAAACGGAGGGTTGCCGTTGGTCAAACGGATTGAATGCGTTTCTGTACAGGAATAGTGGAAAAAAGTTTGGTGCAGCTCTTTATTACCTCAAGTAATTCTTATTTCTTCAAAAAAAAAAAAAACATTTTTTATCTTAGATTAGCAGGCATCGATCTGAACAATAATCTCCTGCATTTCTAATCAACATTTATTCGTAACTTAGAGTCGCGTTGCGCTAAACTTCAAAATTGTGCAAAGCCTAACGTTAGATTTTGCAATACCCTAGTCATTTACATAGCAATGGATAAAATTTTTGTCATAGCACCTATTGTACAAAACAAAAAAGATTTTATCGAAAATTGCTATGATAAAAATTTTACCATTGAATAGAGTATTGCAATAACCAACTTTTGCTTTTGTCCAACTTTGAAATTTGATACTATACGCGACCGTACATGAATGTTTACCCAAAATACTGTCCGAAAGAAGTTTTTAGGACAAAGCTGAAAACTGCGTATCATTTCCAAAAATATCAAAAAAGCAAACATATAATAAACACAGAAACAGTAAATTTGTAGAAATTGAATATAATCTTTGAACGTACTTTGTACGGTACGTCTACCAACTACCTTTTTATAAACATTTATAGTGTTTTTAGTCGGCCTAATTACGTCACAGTAAGAAAAGTGATGGGGGTTGGGTGGGACCGAAGTTGTATTGCATGGAGCCCCTCACATTTCTTGACAAAAAAAGTTTTCCACCGCTCAGGAGTAGAGTTTTTGTCCATAATAGGGTAAAAACTACCCAAAAAGGTTTTCGCCGTCCAGGCTCGCAACATTGCCTCAGACACAGTGCCATATGATAACCCCAGCTTCGCCGGTAAACACGATGTGAGGATTATCGTAAGCGTGATATTAAGATTATTAGCATTTGTTTATCTACCTATCGGAAATTATTTATCAAAACCTGAGAAAGTGTTATTTAATTTGGAGTTAATAACATTATTATAAGTTTTTATTGTTCGGTTTTGCTTCATAACGATAGCGTTCAAGATTTTGCTTTAGCGCAACAGGAGCCACGGCAGCCAACTTGTTTTGATATTATTTTGACCGCAGAAACAAACTATCTGTAGATTGAAACCCAGTTATTTGAAAACAACTCTACGCTCACTCAAGTCACTACGGTAATTTTGTTACTTTTTGCAAGTAACTTTTGGTGAAATAAGAGTCATTACTCTTTTACAGTAACTTGCCCGCCACTGGCCATGGCAATGTATTCATCAAAAAAGACCAGTATATAAGATTAAATCAGCATCAATCTATCATTAATGAAACTTTTTATTTGTAAATGTGGCGGCTCACTCGTTGTGGTGGCTCAGCCTGGCGAATCCGTGGTGGCGGCTCAGCCTGACGAACCCGTTGTGGCGGCTCAGCCTGACGAACCCGTTGTGGCGGCTCAGCCTGGCGAACCCGTTGTGGCGGCTCAGCCTGGCGAGAGACTTGCAAACCGAACAAACAAGGTGCTTGGCGTTGGTGGGTTGGACAGGCGCAGCTTCATGAGCATCAAAGTATCTGTTGCTATTTTATATTCAAACGACTTTAACTCGCAAAAGAACGTTGCGCTTCAGCGCTAATATACAGCACCTTGAAAAATATGAATATATCTGTGGCGACTCTGGTGTGCTTTGTGTTTATTGTCACGTCACCAATTTTAGTCTCTCACGCTTTGGATATTGGATATCGGGCAAAGGAACGATATCGCACTCCTCTTCCGTCGTTGCTTATCTGATAGCGCATACTAATTTCGGCTCTGCTCAGAATGGCGTGTTTGCGGCCAGCCGAACCCGTGAGAGAATTCGTTTCGGCTGTGACGTCAACTGAAGCAGCAGCCGGTATATATACGCTAATCAGAAACTCTGTTGATATATATATATAGATTATTATACTGACCAGTGTAGAAGTCAGTGCGCTTGTTTTGCTTTGGCTCGCACAGCCTGCTGGCAAAGCTTGCTGCTGGCAAAGCCTCTGGCAAAACGAATTCTCTCACGGATTCGGCTGAACTCTCGCACAGCCTGCTGGCAAAGCCTCTTGCTTTGGCTCGCACAGCCTGCTGGCAAAGTTCGTAAATGAGTCTCAATGTTGTTCGATATTTTATTGTATGAATCCTGCTGGCAGTCGGTATCCTGCTGGCAGGATTCATACAATAAAATAACGAACAACATTGAGACTCATTTACGAACTCACTAAATATCAAAGAAAGCAAGTGATCCACTTGGATTAAGTTGTCGTGCTCCACGAATGCATCTTTAACTGCCAATACTTGACGATGTGCAACACAAAGTTGCCCGGGTAATTGTGGGATGCTTTTCTAGAAAAGCAAATAAATCAAAGCTTTCATGATACTCTCTGTATTAGACCAAAACGTGTAACGATAACGCGAGGCTTATCTCCGAGTCACTGTACCTACGGGCAACATAGGTCTACTTGAAGAAATGTTGCAGTGGTGGCGAGCCATTGGCAACACTGTGTCGATTTGACGGGCTTGAGGTTTGAACCTCAGACCTCCTGCTCCAGAGACCAATGCGTTACCACTCGACCAACTGGCCGGCTACTGTAACTTGATGCGATATCTGAGAATTCAGTTTGCACGTTTAGGGGATTGTCAACACTGGGTGGCCTAAACTTGTCCGCAGTTTATTTTAACCAGCTGCAGTTCGAAGCCATGAAGCTGAGATAATCATCGTAAAGCGACTTATCAATGGATGCAACAACATGACTCAGGGTGCGGGTTGAACCCAGATCATTCGATCAAGGTCACTCACCGTTCATACGACGCCTTTACCCTCTTAGCCCCGCTGCCGACTTACGGGAACTGTATCAAATTATAAATGGAAATATTTTATCCCAGACAAAATTTAAATCTACAGCCTATGAATTACGATCCAGTGCTCTACGGATTCAGCTACAGTTAACGCTTTTCAACTTCCTCAAATTTTGCTATTTAAATCTAGCAATTTGTAACAATGCTGTGTTATAAAACTAATTAAATTGCATTGCAAATTTTTGATGTTTACGACCTAACTTTTTATTATGGTAATCGTACTATAATAAGTCTACAATTTATTAGTATACAATTATTATGGTAATCGTTAAGTGATTTAAATAGCAAAAATTGAATATTCGAAAAACGCTGGCTGCAAGTTTAAATCCTACGAAGAAAACAATTAATCTTATTTTCGTTGAATGAAAAATATAGTTAGTACAACGCATAAAAAAAATGTTTCGCAGAATTTGAAACGCTTCAACAAAACAGTATATTACTATTTGGTTGCATAGGTTTTAGGGTTTGCACTATTCGGCTGTCATGAAACGAGAATGGTTAAAAAAAGCAAATCTCACTGTTTTCAAATCAGGTTTTGTTCCCATTATCACTTATAGTCATAAATCTTTCGTAATGACCAAAAGAGTGCGATTACAAGTGCAAGCGTCCGAAATGAGGTTTTTACCAAGAATCAAAGGAGTTACACTTTTCAACATAGTGCTTAGCTCTGAAATTTAAAAATCTATAAATATTAAGCGCTTACTTCTCCGCATTAAAAGATCTCAGTATAGATGGTTTGGCCATGTAAGCAAAATGCCTCAGGAAAGACTCCCCAAACAATCTTTACTTGACAAAGCAAATGGGAGAAGACCAGTGGAAAAACTTAGCACTAGATGGACCAATTACATTAAGAATCTTGGAGGGAATTGCTTAGAATTTCATCCAAGCGAAATGATGGGTGACATGGAAGACCGAGCAATGTGGCGGCTTAATTTCGAGCTGTTGCCCCGAAGCCTTTACGGAAAAGCGGGTTATTAAGAAACAAGGTTTTGGAGTAAAAAATATTGTTTCTAAATTCCCTTTTTTTGGTTAAATAAAGTTCAAAGAGAAACAAACGCATTACCCGCAACAACTCCACCACTTCTTCCCGTCATCACAGAAGCTCCATCGGAGATGAGCATCGCGAAAGATTCTAGTGGAAGCTGGGGGAGTTTATAAAAAATCGATTTCGAGCAGTATCTCTATAAAAACAATTTTTCATGCAAATTACATCAAATCAAAACATTGAACGATTCAACACTTTCCGTCCTAGCAAACGTGCTAAAAAGCCTGCAAAAGATTAACATGCATTGCATAATGATTATGAAACAGTTGTTAAGTTTTTACCTCGGCAAACTAACAGCTTTCAGGAAAACGACTTTTTGTTGAAGTACGAATCATAGGTTTTCAATTAAACATGCTTTTTTTCAAGTCTTTGTTTGGCTTGGAAGTAGGTTTTTTCATGAAACAAAAAATGCTTGGTCATCGGACTGAAAACATTTGCAAATGAAATACCAAATTTATGCACTTACTTCAATCAAAGAAATCTCTAAGTAAACCACGGGTTTTTCTCTAAATATTATGAAGAAGAAAAAGTTAAAACTGAAACTTATTCCGTTCTGAAAAATGCCTCGGCATTATTTACTTTTTCGCGTTTGCCATCGATATTTTCAAAATAAAGCAGTTTAAATTTTTATTTTTTTGGTATATTTTTGGTGAAAAACGATGCATTTACTTGAATCTTAATTAATTGTAGAGCCAAAGATTTGCTTTAATTAAAATGTTCATCTTCGAAGCTTTTCTTCTGACACTTGTCCAGAAAAATTGTCAAAATCGAGAGCGCAGGAAAACGAGCGGTTAGCTACAGGAAAAAGCCGACTTGTTGGCAGAAAAAAAAAAAAAAAAAACGAATAAGAGAACGTCATTAGTGCACAATCTTCAAGCTGTACAGCTTCGACGATAAACAGTTTAATCAAAGCAATTCTCAAGTTAGTACCACCAATCAACTTTTCAAACAACCCTAGATGTTAATTATCCACCGCTTGCCCTATTGTTTCTTTTCGCCCTCTTGTATTATACGCACCAAAACTAGATTAAACGGCAAACCTGCGATTATTGAATACAAAAAACTCTACAGTAGATAAGCATCGTTTTCCTTCACGTAGAGTTTGTTTTCGTGTGTCACAATACGATATACGCTACGTTGTGCTACTAGCTATAAATCACAGTAAGCCACACGTAAGCGATAATAATTTTAGCTTGATATTTTACAAAATTACTTTATGATACAGCCGCAAAAGCAAATTTATGGCTGTTTTTATTTAACGTGTCGCACCAAATATTTTTCGCACCATCCTTTCGCCGGAGTCTTTTTTTTTTGCAACTCCACGTCGATGCTCTAACTTCGACATTGGTGCTATCTTTGGAAACTCTGTAAAAAAAATAATTAACATGCAGATGCGGCCATATGTTTGGTCAATTGGTCACTCAAACAATATCAGTTTTAAATAATTATCTTTTCACGTATTGCAGTATGTAGAGAGGAGGTTTGTGCCCCCAAGTCAGAAACCAAAAAACCAAGTCAGAAACTATAACTTGCATCTTTTTTCAACTACACGCAAGACAGTGTATAAAAAATTTAACATTATACTTCTTATCAATATTACACTTTGATTACATGGGCCATTAAGCTTCATTACTGTCAATAGACGCGTTCAGTAGGCAACGTTCTGAACGCGTCTAATGACTACAATGATACTCTTGAAGTCGAAACATAACGAATTCGAAAAATGTAAAGTATTCTGTACAGTACTGCAAGTATATTAGAAGTCGGTTTCAGTTTGTATAGAAATGCAAACCTTGCGTTTAATTGACAATAAATTACTATTCAGAAACACAAACTAGCATGAAGGCTATCGAAAAAAAATTCAACTAATAAAGTAATTGTTATTCTTACTTGCAGTAAATAAACTTCATCTGTCTTAGCACAGTGAGCAAATGGCATGTCTTCTTCTCAAGCTTTATTCTATTTAGTAATATTATCCTTCCTTTTTTCCGGCTCGGAATCTTCGTTTTCAACTTCTTCGCTCTAATGCAACAAATTAAATTGGTACGTGTTTGTAAATTACTATCTGTTATTGGCATAGGTGGGCACAAGTCCGTTAATTGTTAATAACGAAGCTAACTTTTTCATTAACTCATTAATCCGTTAAAAAGGTTTTTCATGTTAACGGACTAAATTAACTTCCGTTAAGTTTTGTTAACTTCCGTTAAGGTTTTTATGGTTAACATCTTGCACCATTCATTCATGTTTTTTGAAGTTTGCACTGGTAACACTTGTTGCGTATTAACACAAGTTTTTTGAAAGAAAGCGAAGAAAGAATGTCTTTTTTGTGGCAAACAATAAGCTTCAGCCTCACAGGTCTAATAATTATCGCTGTTAACAATTCAAAAGGATTTACCGATCGCAACTTCGTTAGTGCATTTGAACGTATTTTTATCTTGAAATTAGATTAGACTGTAAAATGTACTTTCAAAACACAAAAAGACCACCATAGCAATAAACATTTCCTTACTGCTAGGTCAACAGCGCCAATACGTGTCATAGAAGCGAGTGACTAAAAAGAAATGTAAATTACACACAAAATGTTAACGAATTAACGGACTTTATTAACTTCCGTTAATTAAATCTGGAAATAACGGATTAACGTTAATGGAGGTGTGAAGTTTGTTAACGGACTAGTGGTCAACGAAGCTAACGTTTTGCATTAACTTGCCCACCTATGGTTATTGGTAAACACTTTGGGTTTCGGGATAGAAAAACTAAAAATGGAACAAAATAACAAGACATTGATTGTTTACACTGGAAGTCAATAAAAATAAATTTCTTATCAACTAGTGCACATTCACACTTTCACCTCATGGTTAATCCAATCTTATGAGTCCAAGCCATGGATGTCAGAGTAAATGGTCACCATAGCATTTTCATGTCAAATATGAAGCATTTAAATGTAAATAAATTATCAGTGACAAAATAACGTTTGTATTTACGTGCATTTTTGACAAAAAAAAAACAAAACACAAATGACCAATAATTAGAACATCGGTGGTCGAGTGAACAGAGCGTCTGCTACTGAAACGGTAAACCCAGGTTCGATTTCCGGTCAAGTCAAACCAAGAAAAATAAAAAGTGATATTTACAGGCTCTCTGCTTGACGTCGTTCTGCAGTCAAAGAGTCAAAGAAAGCCTCCACTGTGCTAAAAGGTAGACAGGCGGACAGGCTGCAACTTAACTCGAAAAAACAAACGTCTATTCGTTGTCTCCTACAGCCAAAGCAACTTGGTAAAAAATATGTATTTAACATTACAATAGCATTATTGACGAGGTTGTAGCAATTCATACAAAATGCAAGAACACTAGTGTACTATGGACCCACTGAGGTATGATACAAACCAAAAATGAAACATTTCTGTATTTCAAATCGTTCGTAGGTGTGGAAACCAACAAATGCCACACCACCGTATGTCTTAAATGAAATCTATAACACAAGTTCTAAACATTAATCACCTTTTGAGAGAGCTGCGTAGAAGTCAATGGTTACAAGGTAAAGGCCAGTAGTATTTGAGGCGCAGGACTAGAAATCGATTGCTGGGGACTCAACTCGGATGTACTTTTCGTGTTGGAATCGCTTACCGAAAAAATGTTGCTTAAAATAAAACCAATTTGAATAATACGAGTTTAGCAATTTACTTTATTACATTTTGCTGAAAAGCTATAAAAATGAAGTGCTACACATTGTATTTGTGCAATATCAGCAACCATGCAAATGTTCTGAAAGGCAACCATGCAATGCAGCAGCGTGTCTTTTATGTACTGTTTATGCAATAACAAATTTTTGTTCTTGTCACGTTTTCGATGGCAAAATTCATTTATTCCTCATCGAGCAATCAATTTTTTGACAATTTAAAGAGTTATTTCAAAGATATTTAATAACACCGCGTTGTGTTTCATCACCATATTGGTCTTAAAAATAGTTTGAAAAAAAAATTTGCATGTATATTAGGGTGTTGCAGCTGTCCCAACTTTCTCGAAAAACGCTGTTCAACCTTTTAGTATTGTGTCTAGGCCTGAAAAACCCTAAGATACAATTTCAGCGAAATAGGTTGAGATTTAAACGAGCAACAATTGATTTAATTTTTCAGGATTTACACTGCGCGCGTCACAGCAGAAGAAGAGCAAAAGAAGAAAATTGATGGACAAATTATTTCCAGCATTAATGCTGTAGACGTTTTTATTACTATTATAGCAGTCATTTAATGAAAGCTGGATACTTTTAAGATAGCTGCAGATGTTTTTACAGCTTATTTGCATATTTTTGGTAGTAAGGATAGTATGATTGTACAGCATTATTTTTGTGGCAGCTCTTTCTAGTAGGTTACACTAGTACGTCTATTTAAACATGGATACTAGATTTAGTGACAAACATGTTAAATTGTTGCTAGGAACCACACCAGGACAAAAGCAATTGGAAATAAAGGGTATAATGCCTAAGAACGTGGGCAGAGAAAAGCCGAGATCCAACATTAAAAATCGCTCAACTCAGTTGAGCGAGTTTTCAATCTTTAAGCTCAAAAAGCCTAGGCCTTTTTCTGTTTGGTTAGCCATCTCATCAAATTTTTAGCAGTATGTTTAGGAGAAATTAGTATTAAAGGTCTTTTTCTTCCTACTTGTGGATTTGCCAACCAAGGTAAAAGTTTTGCAATGTGTTCTTTTCCAATTTCACCACTTTTTGAAAAAAATTAAGTTTTCTACATTTTAAGGTTTGGAGATATGTTTACTTTTTTGGTTGCTTAGCAACACATTTTATAATTGAAAAAAAAAAATTGTGGAGGGGTTTATTATTTTAAACAATTTTTTTGTATAATTGTTTTCTGATCTTATGGTGATGTAGATAAAACAAGGTTTTCAATACATTTGCTTTGCAAAAGAGGTTTTATTATATACAGTATTATATTTTCTTTAATTTCGCTGTTATTGGAGTCCAATTTATGTCCTTTTCAATTTGATTGATGTAATAGTCTATTTAGGTTTTATAATGATTTTGGTTTTAAAGTATACGCTGATTGTTTTTAGATCTAACTGATGATGCCCCGCTGGGGTGAAATCGATTTTAATAAACAAAATAGTACTATATAATTTACGACTGATTTCGTATATGCCTGATACGCTTGTGGCTATATTATTTTACTGATCCCTAAATGCGAAGTCGTCGGAATTTCTTCTTTCTTCTCCTGTGTGTGATTTTCATCCAAAACATGGCCTCAAACAATTAACAGAGGATAGAATGACAAACTCACCAGTTGTAAGTGAAGAACCTCTAGTTCATCCCTTGCGTTAGCTTTCGTTGCCCGAAGTGAATCGTACACAGTTTCACGATCATCAAAAGAGTGGCTGGCATGTACAGCTGGGATGTTTCAAACGTAACTACGAAAGATGAGATGCAAAAAAGTGAAGAGGATAGGATATAAAAAGTCATTGGTTGTGAGGTAAAGGCCAGCAGTATTTGCAGAGTTACAGGTCGATTGCTGGGGACTCAACT
Source organism: Trididemnum nubilum (assembly GCA_963965965.1). Lineage (NCBI taxonomy): Eukaryota > Metazoa > Chordata > Ascidiacea > Aplousobranchia > Didemnidae > Trididemnum > Trididemnum nubilum. The sequence goes on from OZ014469.1 coordinate 51,315,883, forward strand.
TGGATACACTTTCCATGCTGGAATTGCTCACCTGAAAAGTGTTTCTTAAAATCAAACCAATTTGAATAATATCGCTTGCAATTTCAAAACTGTCAAATTTCAAAATCTCACCTTATGACTAACCCAATGTTGCGTGTCCAATTCACCACTTTCAGTGGTCGCCGTTACATCGCCACGTTGACTCTGCCAGAGAATTTTAACGTAGGTAGATCATATACTGACGAAATAAAATTTGGTTTACTTGGAATTTGGCCAAAAAAACTATGACTGTACAAAATGTACCTGACTATTGACCATGAATAATTTTTTCCGCTGCTCCACTTTCAAGGACTCTCATGTAAAAAGATCATTTGCCAAAGAGTTGCAGTTCATCTAACGTAGTCTACTATACATGATAAGTTCAGGTCCTAGTGCATCCTTATCGGGGCCCATTAGAATCCATATAGAAGAATCCATTAGAATCCATAAGGGAAATTGTAGAAAAAAGTTTGGGCACCTATTTATTACCCCAAGTAGTTCTTATTTCTTCAATAAAATCGATTTTGAGCAGAGTCTTTTAAACAATTAACGACGAATGAAGTTGAAATGAGCATCTATCTACCTGTCCGTTTTGCTATATTTTTGGACTAATACGAAACGTCCCGTTCAAAAACAGCAGTTGGTCACGCGATCCATTTCTGCCTACCAGTTGAAAATTGGATCCTTTAACAAACATAACAATTCCATTTCGACAGCTTGGTTGTCCGGAATCGTGGTGAAGAAAATTTTCTAAAAATAAAACATATTAAGCTAGTCGATACTGTAATTTCTTTCTCGATTAGAGTTGGCTATTCACTATAATTAAGCAAACCCTAATGTACGAAATATTACTAAAGAGGTTAAAAATAAAGCAAAAAAACTTCAATTCAAAATATTAAAGACATGATTTGCATCAACCGAGGATCGAGGAAGAGACAACAATTTGAAAAGTCGTTTTAACAAAAACGGCAAGTGTGAAACTTTAATTAAATTGCCTGAAAAGTGAAATCGATTTCGCGCTAAAGTTGCTGACAGTAATGACGGCAGTCGACGTCTATCGAGCCAACAGAGTTTTAATAATTCTCGTTTTTACAATTAAAACAACTAGAAATAAACTTCGTGCAGATAATTTTCAAAAAACTAAACTTTTTGTAAAAAATCCAAAGTACCGTACAAATGTGCGCATCGCATGTTCTTGTTTATTACGTAATAAAAAAACTTTCAATATCATAGATATAAGGTTTAAGAAAAGAGCTTGCCGAGGGCCCCACCGAAAATTTTGTGACGCGGCCGACGTCGTGACACACGGCCCTGATTTTATTCTCATCACAACTTTCCGTAAAATATTCGACTCCCACAATTTCGTCACCTTGGAGTCTGGTATGAGCAGCGTGATCAACACTGCAGTACGGTACCGATATATGAGTGAATAAATACTTAAACTGAAAATTTTACCTTGACCTTGGGCGGAGCAGTATACGGTATATCTTCAAAAAAAAGCTATTTGGGCTGAACTCTAAGAAATAGGGGCAATCGCTTCTGCCGCATTTTGTTGTCTTTGAATTAGACGCGTCAGATTGTTACGAGACACCCCAACTAGTGCAGCCGACGAAGCTCGTTGCAGTTTCGTGTTGATCAGCTGCAACAACGAAAAATAATAACAAAAGTAAAGATGGAAAATGGAGTGTAAATATAGTCTAAGCGAGGTGGTTTTTGTTATTTCTGAAATGCTGTTTAAAACTGAACAAGTTCAATGAATCAGGGGCGCAAAAAACAAGATTTGCGCTTAATGCGTCAAATGAAATCTCAATCACTGCTCATGAAAATCTTACCATTCGCTGGAAAATGAAATCTCTTAAACGTACCGTAGCACCAACTAGCCGATTCGACATAATACGGTTGGGAAGAACGAAAAAAGCTCATCCATTACGAATTTTCACAATATTATAACTATGCATAACTAGAAATTACTGTTTCACAAAAACTTGTTTTCGTTACATTTGCTGACATCACATTTGCCGGATAAGAGCGCCGAGCAAAATATGGCGAACTGTGCTAACGCTTGGAACTTTCAAAAATAATGCTGCTTGAAGCTAATTCTTATTTTTATAGAAATCAACTACCAAAATTGTAATGTTTTTCGAGTGGCAAATGTAATATTATAATTTCATATTACTACCAACTCAATCCATTTTGTTGCAAGTTCCGTGAGTTCACCGAGTGGGCGTTTGGTGAATATTTTGTTTTTTTTTTAGTTCAAGTTCGAGTATTGTTGAATAGCAAGTTACAGAAGCCAGCTTACATACGATATTTTTTGTCCTGTTTTATTATGTCAGAGAACTCAATGGACTCAAAATGTGTTCAAGTATCGAATGAAACAACAGTTGTTGAATTCGCATCGCTGCTTCCTATCATTAATTAACTTAAGCCGCTGATTATAATTAGCGAACAAAACACTGCGCCCAAGTGATCGATATCATGGACTAAATATTGCAGATGGAAACTTCTTAACGATTTCGTCAGCGGCTGATATCAGGGCTTCAAAAAGTGCTCGATGACGATGAGTTGGAGGAAATATCACAGGAGATTACCTCAGTATTTAAACATTAAAAACCTATAATAGCCAACAGTCTGTTTTACCCATAAATGGGATGATAAGCGGTAAATCATTTTGCGCAAACACAAAAAACAAAAAAATGCCGACCACGTTAGCTATTTTTTTCATTAATTAATCCATTAGTTAAACAATAATTGACAGATAGATTTTTCGTCGTGCTGCAAAGCAATGGCGTTTTTTAATCACGTGCTCGCGAACTAATTGCAGTTATAATCCAGAGTTTAGAGATGTACTTTATAATCAAACAATTTTTTTCATTGTCGCAATTTGTTTTGAAAATCCTACCGTTTTCGTGCACGAAATCAGTTCTACAAAATGCATTATGAAACATTGGCTCCAAACGTTTTCATAATCAAATTTTTATCCCGAGTGTACTGTATTTGCAAATTAAACTAAATTGGTTTTTATGTAAGCTGGTTTTTACAAGAATCAAACTTAAAAAGCACTTGCAATTGTTACAGATTTCGAACTTGAAAAAGCATTCGCATAAAAATGAGTCGAGTTTAGAGTACAGTAATATCAATCAGTCAGATTATTTTTGTCGCTGGAAAAACTTTAGAATCTTTGAAATTTCTGATAACAACTAACTTGCTGCGTAACTCTTCGAAGTACGAAAATGCGAGAACAGATCGCAGGATTACATTTCTGCGCACTTATAGCTAAGCTTATAGCTTACGCGCTTACGAGTATGCCGTGCGCTTTTTGCGTAGATTGGATACTTTCAGTTGTTATAGCGAAAACTATCAAATACCGCTATGAAAAAATATACGTACTTGTACAGGTCGTTCCAAAGTTTGCGTAGCTGCGCACATAATTTGAGAAGATATTTCTGATAGTTTTACCAAAACTGGGTTTTCACCATGATTGTGTTTCAGCCCAAAGGGGTGGATATATACTCAAGTACTTTTGAACAGCCGGTTCTCGAAATTTAGCAACAGAATCTCGCGAACCGGCTGATCAGCACTTCTATTGTAGAAGTGCAACTGATTACTACTTTAAAAATGTATTTATGAAAATTTCTTGGCTGCTGACAGAAATCGACACAGAAAATTTCTTGGCTGCTGACAGAAATCGACACAGAAAATTTCTTGGCTGCTGACAGAAATCAACACAGAAAACTTCTTGGCTGCTGACAGAATTCTACTCGTCAGAATCGCGCGAACCGGCTGATCAGCACCTTTATTGTATACTGCAACTAATTAGATTACTACTTGAAAAATGTATTTATGAAAATTTCTTGGCTGCTGTAGTGCACTTACTGAATCCACTTTAACTTGCACCGCAAACGAATTCACAAACTCTCCTTGAATGAACTTGCTCAAAGAATCGATTGAGTGAAAAATATCTCCAAGAATAGCGAGAAGATAATTTCTAAAATATTTGCAATCATTACAATCATTCAACTATTTTTGTTAGTCAATCAATGTAGAGCTTAAAAATAGCATTGAAGTTTGTTGCTTTTAATTTGAGTCGGTGTAGAATGCATGTTTATCAAATAGTTTTTTCTGATGTCACGAAATTTCAAAACGCAGGGTTGCCATTGGTCAAACGGATTAAATGTATTTCTGTACGGAAATAGTGCAATAAGGTTTGGAGCAGCTCTTTATTACCTCAAGTAGTTCTTATTTCTTCAAAAAAAAAACATTTTTAAAACTTAGATCAACAGACATTGATCTGAACTATAATCTCTAGTATTTCTAATCAACATTTACTCGTAACTTTGTGTCGCGTTGTGCTTAATTTCAAAATTATTCAAAAACAAAAGTCAGATTTCGCAATACAGTACCCTATTCATTTACATAGCAATCGGTAAAATTATTGTCATAACACCTATTGCACAAAAAAAGGAAAAGATTTTATCCAAAATTTCTATGATAAAAATTTTATTCATTGAATACAGTATTGCACTAACCTACTTTTGTTTTGCACAACTTTGAAATTTGACGCTATACGCGACAGTATGTACATAAATGTTAATCCAAAATACTGTCCGAAATAAATTTTTAGAACAAAGTTGAAAACTGCGTACTATTTCCGAAAAATATCACAAAAATAAAGATAATATATACACAGAAACAATAAATTTGTAGAAAGTGAAAATAATCTTTGAACGTACTTTGTATGATACGTCTACCAAACTACCTTTTTATAAACATCTATAGTGTTTTTAGTCGGCCTAATTACGTCACAGTAAGAAAAGTGATGGCGGTGGGTTGGGCCGAAGTTGTATTGCACGGAGCCTCTCACTACATTTTTGCCCACAAACATTTCTTGACAAAAAAAGTTTTCCACCGCTCAGAAGTAGAATTTTTGGCCAAAATAGGACGAACGCTACCAAAAAAAGTTTTCGCCGTCCAGACTCGCAATATTGCCTCAGACACAGTGACATATAATAATCCCAGCTTTGCCGGTAGACACTATGTAAGGATTATCGTAAGTGTGATATTAAGATTATTAGTATGTGTTTATCTACCTATCGGAAATTATTTATCAAAACCTGAGAAAGTGTTATTTAATTTTGGGTTGATGACATTATTATAAGTTTTTATGTTCGGTTTAGCTTCAAAACGATAGCGTTCAAGATCTTCCGCATAATAAAATAAAAACCTTAATCATCGTGTGTCGATGAGGCAGCATAATAAAAGTTTTACAATGACGCTTGGATCACGGACGAGATCCAACATATTCTTCCACATAGCGTCTTTAGAAAAGTTGATGTAAACTATTGTAATTTTGGATGAATTTTTCATTCTAAGTAATTAAGTAATTTGTAATGATAGTTGCTTATCGCTTTTTCTGAAAAGTAACGACGACCGTAATTTCATTACTTTTTGCAAGCAACTTTTGGTGAAATAAGAGCCATTACTCTTACACAGTAATTTGCCCACCACTGACCATGACAATGCATTCATCAAAAAAAAAACAGTATCTAAGATTAAATCAGCATCAATCTATCATTGATGAGACTTTTTATTTGTTAAGTCTTATATAAGATTTGCCGTCACCCCCCTGAAGAGCCTAACAGCGAAACAGCTTGTTTAGAGCAATATTTTAACAATTTTATAGGTGTTTTATTATTATTATTTGTTAAGTGGCTTAAAGATGATAAATTAAATGATCTTAAATATCCGAATCGGTAGAAATCAATTTGATACGTTACCAAAGCACCATAGTTTTTAAAATTTGCAATAACAGCCAAAAACGAATGTTATCAATAAACTAACAAATGCTCATTTGTGAGCAAATGTTCAAATATAAATAAAATTCAACCAACGGAAAAAAGAAACAAAACGGTTGACTGGTGGTGAACAATAGCCTATTACCATGGTGGAAAATTGAAAATAAACAAAAGCAAAAAGATCAGTATATTACCTCTATTTTTATGAACAGAAAATAAATCAAGTTGATGATCGAAACTGCTGCTTCATGTTTTTATATCTCAAGCAACTTCAACCCATAAAAGAACATTGCACTTCAGCGCGAATATACAGCACCTGGGAAAATATGAATAGATCAAAGAAAGCAAGTGATCCACTTGCATTAAGTTGTCGTGCTCCATGAATGCATCTTTCACCGTCAATACTTGACGATGTGCAATACAATGTAGCCCGTGTAAATGTGGGATGCTTTTCTTGAAAAGCAGATAAATCAAAATCAAATTTTTCTATATACTTTCTGTATCACGTCAAAGCGTGTTATGAGTCGGCAAGGCCTATCTCAGAGTCATTGCGCTTCAGGCAACTCAACGCCATTCGAAGAAATGCTGCAGTGGTGGCGAGCCATTGGAAACAGTGTGTCGACTAGATCGGCTCAAGATTTGAACCTCAGATCTCCTGCTCCAGAGACCAATGCGTCCCAGCTCGACCAACTGGCCGGTTACTGTAACGTGATACGATATCTGAGAATTCAGTGATCACGTTTAGGGCATTGTCTACATTAGGTGGCCTGAATCTATTTGCGGTTTATTTTAACTTATACTGCAGTTCGAAGCCACGAAGCAGATATAATCATTGTAAAACGTCTTATTCATGGACGCAACAACGTGGCCAGGGTGCGGGTCGAACCCAGATCATGTGATCAGAGTTGTCTTAAAACAACACATTTACTCTCTCGGTCACGCTGCTGACTAACGGGAACTGTTTAAAACAAAAAATGTAAAACGTTGTCCTCAGACAAAATTCAAATTTGCAGCCCATGGATTACTATCTATGCTGTACGGATAAAGCTAAAGAGAACGCTTCTTAACTTCCTCAAATTTTGTTATTTAAACCTAGCAACTTGTAACTATGCTGTATTATACAAAAATAAATACATTGCATTGCAAAATGTTTGATGTTTATCAGACCTAACTGACTTAATTATTACGGCAATCGTTTTGCGGTTCAAATAGCAAAAATTAAGCGTGCAAAAAACGCTGGCTGCAAGTTTAAATCCAACGAAGAAATAGTTTAATCTTATTTTAGTTCAACGAAAAAAATAGTTTTAGTAAGATTATAGTATAAAAAATGATTTAGAACATTCGAAACGCTTTGGCAAAACAGTACATTATTGTTTGGCAGTATAGGTTTTAGGGTTTGCACTATTCGGTTGTCAAAAAAAGGCCAGAGCTCTTAATTTTCAAAACAGGTTTTGTCCCCATTCTCACTTATGGTCATGAGTATTGGGTAGGCCTAATGACCGAAAAAGTGCGATCACAAGTGCAAGCGTCCGATATGAGCATTTTACGAAGAATTAAAGGGGTTACACCATTTAACAAGATACGTAGCTTTGAGATTCAAAAACCTATTAACATCGAGCCGTTACTTCTCCGAATTGAACGATCTCAGCTTAGATTGTTTGGCCTTGCAAGCAGAATGCCCCAGGAACTCCCCAAACAAGCTTTACTAGCCAAAGCAAAGGGGAGAAGACCAGTTGGACTAACTAGATGAACCAATTACATTAAGGATTTTGGATGGAATCACTTTGGACTTCACCAAAGCGAAATGATTGGTGTGATGGAAGACCGTGAAGTGTGGCGGCTAATCTCGAGCTGCTGCCGCTGCAGCCATCACAGAAAAGCCGTCAATGAAGAAGAAAAAGAAGGTTTTAGGGTAAAAAAATGTTTCTACATTCCCTTTTTTGGTTAAACAAAGTCCAAAAATTCATTAAAAACAATGTACTGAGAAATTTAATAATGAGCTATAGACAGTATACAGAGTCTTATAGGCACAATCAAATCTTTGATTAACAGCCTAAGACATACTGTTTCGGAATCGACATTCGTCTTTTATTCCTCGTCAAGATAGCTAGAACTTCAGGTATGAACATGAGCATAGAAAGGCAAAGAATCGCAAACTAACCAGATCATAACACAAAGTCCAAAAAGAAACAAACGCATTAACCGCTATAGCGCAAAAACTCCACCACTTCTTTCCGTCATCTCGGAAGCTCCATCAGAGGTGAGCATTGCGAGATTTTCTAGTAGAAGCTTGTGGAGTTCATAATACTCCAGAATCGCTATAACAATATCTCGGGCTTAAAAATCATCAAGCTGCACAATGTCAAGCAAGCGTACTTTTGACCGATCTCGCAAGAAAAAAATACACAGTTTTCCATGTACATTCAGGCCACCCAGTGTAGACAATGCCCTTAACGCACAAACTAAATTCTCAGATATCGTATCAAGTTATAGTAACTGGCCGGTTGTTCGAGAAGTAACGCGTTGGTCTATGGAGCGGGAGGTCAGAGGTTCAAATCTCGAACCTGCCAAATCGACACACTGGATCGATTTCGAGCAGTATCTCTTTTAAAAATAATTTCTCATGTAAATCATATCAAATCAAAAACAAAAAATTGAAAGATTTAACATTCTCCGTATTCGAAAGCGAGCTAAAAAGCCTGCAAAAAGGCAAACATTCATTGTACAATAGTTATGAAACAGTAGTTAAGTTTTTACCTGCGCAAACTGACAGCTTTCAGGATGACGACTTTTGTTATAGCAAGAACCATATGTTTTGAATTGAACATATGGTCCATTTTTTCAATCTTCGTTCGGCTTAGAAGTAGGCCTATCTCCTAAAAAATAAAATGCTTTGTCAAAGCACTAGATACATTTACAAATGAAAAACTAAATTCATGCAGTTACTTCGATCAATGAAATCTCTAAGCAAACCACGCATATTTTTCCAATTACTATGAGGTACGGTAGAATAAGTTAAAACTAAAATTTAAATCGTTCTGAAAAATGCCTCGGCAGTACCCTTTGCGTTTACCATCTATACTTTCAAAATAAATCAGTTCAATTTTTTTTTGGGGGGGGGGGGAAACGATACATTTACATGAATCTTAATTAATTGTACAGCCAAAGATTTGCTTTGAAGAAAATGTTTATCTTCGAAGATTTCTGTCTGACACATGTCAAAAAAGTTGTCAAAATCGAGAGCGCATGAAAAGAAGCGGCTATTCATAGAAAAAAGCCAAGCCGTGATAGGCCGGAAAAAGACCAATGAAGGAGTGTCATTACTGCACAACCTTTAAGCTGTACAGTTTCGAAGATCAACATTTTATTCAGAGCAATTCTCAAGTTTTGTACCATCAATCTAACTTTCAAACAACTCTAGTATCAGCGGCTTGCCCCTATTCTTCCTTTGGCTCCACGACTTTTCTGCTCCACCATTTCGGCGCGGCCCTTTTCGGCGCCAATATTCTGTTCTTTTTACTAACACCAACCCAAAGCCCTAACCCTAAATAAGTGAACTGTCAAAGAGCACCGAATTGGCGCCGAAACGATGGTGCAGAAAACGTACGGCAACGAAATAGGTGGCGCCGAAATGGTCGTACCGAAAAGACGTGATCCCTGTTTCTTTTGCCCCTCTTGTATTACGCAGCAAAACTAAATTAACCTGCAAACCTGCCGCTATTGAATACATAAAACTCTACAGAACATACGTATCACTTCCCTTCACGTAGAGTTTGTTTTCATGTGTCACAATACGATATATACACACTAGGTTGTGGTACTTGCTACTAAGTACAGTAAGACGCACGTAGGTGATAACAATTTCAGCTTTGATATTTCAAATAATTACATTTTGATACAACCGCAACAAGTTTATGGCTGTTAAATTTCACGTGCCGCACCAAATATTCTTTGCGCCAACCTTTTGCCAGAATCCTTTTTTCTTGCAGCTTCACGTCGATGCTCCAACTTCAACATTGGTGCTATCTTTTGAAACTCTGTAAATAAAAAAAATAAAATAAAAAAATTAACATTCAGATGTGGCCATATGTAGGTCACTCAAAAAATATTAGTCTTTGTTAACCGGCCAGTTGCTCGAGCGGTAACACGTTCGTCTCTGGAGCGGGAGGTCTGAGGTTTAAATCTTGGTCTGGTCAAATTGGACACAGTGTTGCCAACGGCTCGCCACCGCTGTGACATTTCCTCGCAAGAATCTGTTTGCTCGCGCGCAAAGACGAGAAGATAGGCCCCGCCAACTCGTTACATGCTTCGGCATAATACAGCGAGTATAATAAAAGATTCAATGTGTTATGTTCGCGATATTGCTCTGCAGAGTGCACAGTTATTTGACTTCAAAACTTATAAACTATGTTTAAGCAAACTCAAATTGGGCCTTGCTAATTCTACAAAACATATGGATTTTATTCTATGCGACAGCTTAAATCCAACTACTCTCATTAACGCATTAATGTTTATTTTGTGAAACAATGTCCAAGTGCTCTCGTTCCGAACCCCTTAAACTGATTGTGAATTCTATGCTGAGTATAAAAGAATGATGAAAACCCTACAAGTCATCAAATGACTCATCGTTTGTGATTGCGGTATTGTCTTAATTTTATACTGGACATGAAAAAGTGATCGTTTAATGCTAATTGCTAAGGCGAGAAAAAAATCCTGTAACGGTACATAAAAGTATCACTTCAAGATTGACATTGCATATCAGAAACAAACTAATCGATTGGTCAACACTTTGAGTACCAGAATAGAAAAACTAAAAATCTAACACAATAACAAGACATTGATTGTTAAATTACACTGGAAATCAATAAAAATAAATTCTTATTAACAATTGCGCATTCACACTTTCACTTCATGACCAACCCAATCTTGTGTGTCCAAGCCATCGTTGTCAAAGTCAATGATCACCTTAGCATCTTCTTGTTGATCCTGGAGCGTTTAAATGGAAATAAATTATCACTGACAAAATAACGTTTGCATTAAAACACACACACAAATGACCAATAATAAGAATATCAGTGGTCGAGTGAACAGAGCGTTTGCTATTGAAACGGGAAACTCAGCTTCGATTTCCCGTCAAATCAGACCAAGAAAACTAAAAGTTGGTATTCACAGGCTCTCTACTTAACGTTGTTTTGCAATCAAAAAGTCGGTGAAAACCTCCACCGTGCTAAGTAAGAGGTGGACAGGTTGCAACTTGACTCGAAGACCAAAAGGTCCCTTCGCGATCTCTTATTGCCAAAGCAACCTGGTAAAAAATAAGTATTAAAATTACAATTGCATAATTACCGAGATGTTGACAATTCATACAACATACAAGAAATCTAGCGCGCTGTGGTGTGGACCCACTGAGGCAGGGGTGCCGAAACCCGGGGGGGGATGGGGGGATATATAATCCTTCCCAATAATTTGACATTATCCCCCCCAATAATTTGAGTATGGTCTACATCTGCATCCCCTCCATTAATTTGACTCTGGTGTGCATCTGAGCGCAGGTCTCCACTTGAATTCGGGGAAAAAAAGTGTTCCATTGTTGGTGAAGATCTTTTTTTTTTGCTCTTCACTTAATTTGCTCACCCAAAAAAAATTGTGGTCGAGGTTCATCTCCCCCAAAGTTGAAAATCGGTCAAAGTTGGGGTAAAATAGCAAATTATCCTCCCCAATGCTCAACAAAGATTTGCACCCTTGCAATGAGGTAACATAGAAACCAAAAATGAAACATTTTTGTATTTCAAATCGTTCGCAGGTGTCAAAATAACAAGAATGCCGCAGCAATGCATCGTCGTCAATGAAATCGATAACTTCTAATCATCAATCACCTGTTGAAAGTGATGCCTAAAAGACGTCATTGGTTGTGAGGTAGAGGCCAGCAGTATTTGAGGCGCAGAGCTAGGAGTCGATTGCTGGGGACTCAACTCAGATGCACTTTCCATGTTGGAATCGCTCACCTAAAAAGTGTTGCTTAAAATAAAACCTATTTGAATAATACAAGTTCAACAATTTATTTTGTTACAATTAGCTGAAAAACTATAAAAAATGTATTGCAACATATTGTATTTGTGTAATAACAGCTAAAGTTCTGATAGGCAACCTTGCAATGCAGAAGCAAGCCTTTCATGCCCCATTTATGCGATAACAGATTTTTATTCTTGTCACGTATTCAATGGCAAAATTTATTCATTCCACATTGAATAATCAATTTTTTGATTATTTTAAGAGTTATTTCAAAAATATTTAATTACACCACAATGAGTTTCAGCACCATATAGGTCTTAAAATTATTTTGAAAAAAAATTTGCATGTATATGAAAGAAACCAGTTTACTGTAAATTGATTTCTTTACGAAAACCACAGTTTACAACCTCATTAGCTAACTGCTGAAGAAAATGAGTGGCATGTTGCATTGTGAATGAGAAACTCAAACCAGTGGAAAAAAAAAAACTAACCCGCACTAAATTTACCGTTCGTGAACTACTTAGCAATTAAAAAAAAGTTCGTTACAGTCGTGAGCCGAATGCCAATTTAAACTTAAACGTTAAAAAATAGTTTATTTGAACTGCTGTAACTGCATAACGTACTCCAATAGTGACTCGTTTGCACTACTGTAAAGCGTCAATTGAAATTTAAAATGCTAAAGAGATAAGATGTTGTTTTACGACAATCCAGCTTACCTGACAGCACTAATTCGAAAGCATTCTGAGCAATAATAAAAGAGGAGCAGTTAAGCTCTGCCTCGCGTGGAACAAAACCATGCGTAAATATTCAACCGGCATATTCTTTGCTATTTCAACCAAATGCAGCTTGTACACAGCTAAGTCGGAATAACGGGCAAACAAAAAAAGGGATACAATTACGGGAGCTTGTAGAATAGACCTTTTGTAAAACTTCAAGAATTGCATATCAAAACATATCCAAATTTAAAAAGTAGTACGAATTTTTGATTTTTGTAACTACGTATTTCAAATAAATAACAGTCTCTGGTTTCATTAAAAAATTCTTCAACAAAAAGAATTTTAAACATGTAATGACCGATAGAGGAAAAAATCAACGCTGCTTAAAAATAATCGCAATATACAGCAACCACAAAATTTGGTGCATTTTAGGCTTAGGCCTATCACTTTTATTTATTTATTTACATTATTTACAATTTCTCTAAACGAACGTTTTCGGCACTACCACTGCCCTCTTCAGGAATAAATAAATGTGATAGGCCTAAGCCTAAAATGCACCAAAGGAAATATTCCTGAAGAGGGCCAGTGGTAGTGCCGAAAACGTTCGTTTAGAGAAATTGTAAATAATGTAAATAAATAAAAGTGATAGGCCTAAGCCTAAAATGCACCAAATTTTGTGGTTGCTGTATATTGCGATTATTTGGTATAAAAAGTCGACCTCTTTACCGAAACTATATTAAAAATAATCCTAAAAAAAAACGCAATACACACTCTGTTCTACTTTAACAGAGGATAGAATGAAAAACTTACCAGTTGAAAGCGAAAAACCTTAATTCATCCCGTACCTTAGCTTTCTTTGCGGGAGGCGAATTGTACCCAGTTTCATGATCTTCAAAAGGAGCAGTTTCATGATCTTCAAAAGTAGAGGCTGACATGTCCAGCCTGGAGGCTAAAAACGTGACAACGAAAGAGGAGGTGCAAATAAGTGAAAACGATAGGATGTAAGAAGTCATTGGTTGTGAGGTAGAGGCCCGCAGTAAGTTAGGTGCAGAGCTAGATAGATCTCAATTGCTGGAGACTCAACTCGGATGCACTTTTCATGTTGGAAACGCTCACCTAAAAAGCGTCAAATTTATGAACTTTTATCACTTTAAAACATTGCATCTTACTTGAAGAAACAATTTATAACAATTTATAAAAAGAAAAACTACCAAGAACGCAAAAAAATTTTCGAAAAACTCCAAGTATTTATGGAGTTATGATCATTTGAAAAAACGCTTTATTTGCTCGTTCCACATCATTGCACATGCTTAAAACTTCCTTAAGTCTTAATTTCTTTATCTGTGGTCATAGGTGACTGCTGAAAATTGCTAGACACGGGTTTTAAGACCCAAGAAAGCCAAAAATCTAGCTTAAAAAATGATAAAAGAATGGTTTCATTGAGTAACTGAGCATCCAATCTATTAGTTACGTTTTACGGATGCCCAACTTCGCGAACCTGTAAAAAAAATGGGTATAAAATTTAACAGCTGAAATTCACAAAATCATTTCTTGTACCACTGCTCTTTCACCTCAAATAACAAAATTGAATTAATTTTGATGCCTACCATAAAAAATTTTGTTTTTTAGTGACATACATTTTTTCAATAAAAATAGCATTGAATCAGTTTGAGATAAAAAGCAAAGCACCACAAAATCAATGGAAAAGAGTTGAGGGAAAACAACAAACAAAATACGACCCAAACATGCTAAACAGAGCTTTTATTCATGGGAAACTCTGCAACACAAATTACTGAGCAGTTGTTTTAAAGTTGAGCATGAACACTCAATGAAGTACAATGTTCTCTAGCACATGTTCTGGCTTGACAGTCTGGTTTTTTGGACTACTTGGGGTCTTTTATTTACATTGTGTAGCGTGAAAAAATGATGAAAAGTACATGATTGCTAAAGTTTAAGATGGATTTGATTCGTGTTCAATCAATCATATTTCAGTAAACTTTTGATGCTATCGATTCGAATAGTTGCACATGATTGCCAAAGTTTGAAATGGATTTGATTCGAGTTCAATCAATCATATTTCAGTAAATTTTTGATGCTATCGACTTGAATAGTTGAAAAAAATTTTTTAAAATGCTGATTTCAAATTTAAATATCCAAAATTTTTTAGGAAAATATCATTTCCTAGCTTTGCAAACGTTAGTATTGTTGTAATCATATCTACTTAATGTAGCACAGTTTCAATAGGTAATGGCCAACTGCTTTTTTAACGGGATTTATTATTTTAGATTGTTTTATGTTAAATCAGTAGTTTTGCAGTTTTTTAAAATACAATAAACATAATCAGTTTGCTACAAAATTGGGGCATTGAAAGAAAATTGAATGAGATGTGCCACAATTGCCCACAAAATCCACTTTGCAAGAAGCACTTGGGTTTGGCATGTTGAATTAATCTGTCACAGAACCTCAATGCCGCGAGATGAGACTAGAAGTATCCGCTAGCATCATGTCATGGAATATCTCTCCAAGTGTAATTTGCAGTGGAAAAAGTGCTGTGAATCATATGCAAAGTGTAGGGGTGCCGAAACCCGAGGGGATGGAGGGATATATCCCCCAATAATTTGACTATGGTCTACATCTGCATCCCCCAATAATTTGACTCTGGTCTGCATCTGAATCACTTGAATTCGGTTTGCATGACTTGAAATCGGGGAAGAAAACTCTTCCAATTTCGGTGAAGACCTTTTTTTTATTTGTTTGATCTTCACTTGAATTCGGGGAAAAAAACTCTTTCAATTTTAGTGAAGACCTTTTTTTTCTTTTTTTGGTCTTCACTTTATTTGCTTACCTGAAAAAAATCGTGGTCGAAGTTTATCCCCCCAAATGTTGAAAATAGAACAAAATTGGGGTAAAATTGCAAATTATCCCCACCAGTGCTCAACAAAGATCGGCACCCCTGACAAAGTGTAAAAACCAATCAAGACAAGTCTGGAAGCATTTATCTGCTTCAAGCTAACAAATGAGCATTTATCTTATTTTTGTTGTAATTGGAAAAATTGTTGTACTAGGTCAGCAGATCTGCCGAGCATGTTGGCGCATGTTACAAGTTGTAAGTGCTGATGCTGCTACCACCACCACATCATCATACACAGAGACCGCGGTACAAACTCCCACCTATATTCAACTATGGATTGTGAAGTTATGAACACATCAGTTGAATTGTGCTCTATATCACGATCCTTAAAGTGGCATTGCAAAAGCAAGCAAACACAGGCGGTTGAAGTTCCCTGCAAAACTCTGAAAACTGGTAATATACTTCTGAGCAAAGTAAACCACAAAAGCTTATCAGATTAGATTTGCGACAAACAAGACGATAGTATCACAAAAAAAGTCTACGAAAAAATTGAACATTAAAACCGACTTTGCCAAGCCCTTAGTCAGAAGCTATAATCAGCTAACCAAAGTACCAAGATCAAGCCTCCACTATAATCTCTGATACTTGGTCAGTAGAAAAGGCTGCACAACATTTTGGGGGTATCAAGTGAAGATGGAACAAAAAATGAAAAAGAAACGAATGTTGTGTAGTCTTTCTTACTGACCAGGTATCAGAGATTAAAGAGAGAAGTTTGATTTTGGTGCTTTGGTTAGCTGATTATAGCTTCTCACTAAACGCTTGGCAAAGTGGTCTGAATGTTCGATCTTTTCTTTAACTTTTTTTGCAATAGGATCGTCTTGTTTGTCACAAATCTTTCCTGGTTTGCTTTGCTCAGAAGTATATTGGCAGTTTTCAGAATTTTGCAGCGAGCTTCAAACGCTTCTGTTTGCTTGCTTTTACCATGTCGCTATAAGGGCCATGATATCAGATATGGAGCACAATTCAAATGTGTTCATAGCTTCAGCATCCATAGTTGAGTGGGTGGGGGTTTTAACCTTACTGACTGTGGATGATAATGTGTTGGTGGTGAGAAGGTCATCAGCACTTAACATGCGCCAACAAGCTTTGCAGATCTTCTGATCTAACGTAAAATTTTTTTCACTGATAAGTGCCCATTGTAATTGTAATTACATTTTATTCACCAAGTTGCCTTGGCCAGGGGACAGCGAAGGGACCTTTTGGTCTTCGAGTCAAGCTGCCACCTGCCCACCTGTCTACCACACACAGTGGAGGCTTCACACTGTCGCTTTAATTGCTGAACGTCAAGCAGGGAAGCTGTGATTACCAATTTTTATAGTCTTTGGTTTGACCCGACTGGGAATCGAACCCAAGTCTACCGTTTCAGTAGCAGACGCTCTATCCACTCGACCACTGATCGGTTAAATTCTGATCGCATTTGTTAGCTTGAAGCAGAGAAAGGCTTCCAGACCTGTCTTGACTGGTTTTTATGCTTTGAATCTCATCACTCAGCACTGAGGTTCTGCAACAGATTAGTTCTACATGCTCAAACGTAAGTGCTTTAAGCAAAGAGGATTTTAGGTACAATTCAGAATTGAGGCAAATCTCATTCAATTTTCTTCCAAATTTTGTAGTAAACTCAAATTTTGCATTCATCTTCTTGTGAAAAACTGCAGAACTACTGATATAATATAAAACAATCAAAAACAGAAATCACTGTTAAAAAGCAGTTGGTCCTTACCAATTGAAACTGTGCTACATTAAGCAGATATGATTACAACAATATTAATGTTTGCAAAGCTAGGAAATGATATTTTCCTGAAAAATTTTGGATATTTAATACTGAAATCAGCAATTTTTCAACGTACATTTCCAACTATCCAAGTAAATAGCATCAAAAATTTATTGTGAAATATGATTGATTGAACACGAATCAAATCCATCTTAAACTTTAGCAATCATGTGCTTTTCATCACTTTTGTCACACTACACAACGTGAACAAAAGACCCCATGTGGTCCAAAATGCTGGAACATGTGCTAGAGAACATTGTACTTCATTGAGTGTTCATGCTCAACTTTAAAACAACTGCTCAGTAATTTGTGTTGCAGAGTTTCCCATGAATAAAAGCTCTGTTTAGTATGTTTGGGTCGTATTTTGTTTGTTGTTTTCCCTCAACTCTTTTCCATTGATTTTGTGGTGCTTTGCTTTTTATCTCAAACTGATTCAATGCTATTTTTATTGAAAAAACGTATGTCATTAAACAACAAAATTTTTTATGGTAGGCATCAAAATTAATTCAATTTTGTTATTTGAGGTGAAAGAGCAGTGGTACAATAAATGATTTTGTAAATTTCAGCTGTTAAATTTTATACCCATTTTTTTACTGGTTCTCGAAGTTGGGCATCCGTAAAATGTAACTAATAGATTGGATGCTCAGTTACTCAATGAAACCATTCTTTTACCATTTTTTAAGCTAGATTTTTGGCTTTCTTGGGTCTCAAAACCCCTGTCTTGCAATTTTCAGCAGTCTCCTATGACCACAGATAAAGAAATTAAGATTTAAAAAAGTTTTAAGCATGTGCAATGATGTGGAACGAGCAAAAATAGCATTTTTTCAAATGGTCATAACTCCGCAAATAATTGGAGTTTTTTGAAAAAATTTTTGTGTTCTTGGTTTTTCACTAAGATCTACAACTGTGCCAAATTTCATCAAAATACAAAACATATGGTGTAACCCATTTGCTCATTTGGCATGGAATGACCCAACAGCAAGTTAAATAATATGAGTTCAACAATTTATGTTGTTATATTTTGCTGATAAGCTATAAAAATGCAGTGCAACATATTGTATATGTGCAATATCAGCAAAAGCTCTGAGAGGCAACCATGCAATGCACCAGCGTGCCTTTTATGCCCAGTTTACGCAATAACAAGCTTTTGTTCTTGTCTCACATTCGATGACAAAATTCATTAATTCCACATTCAATAATCAATTTCTTGACAATTTTAACAGTTATTTCAAAGATATTTAATAACACCACATTGTGTTTCATCA
The DNA here is from genome assembly GCA_963965965.1 of Trididemnum nubilum. Classification (NCBI taxonomy): domain Eukaryota; kingdom Metazoa; phylum Chordata; class Ascidiacea; order Aplousobranchia; family Didemnidae; genus Trididemnum; species Trididemnum nubilum. The sequence continues at coordinate 51,334,371 of OZ014469.1, forward strand.
CCATATCGGTCTTAAATTGCAGGTATATGACTGGAAACAGTTAACTGCAAATTCATTTATTTTAGAAAATCACAGTTTACAGCCACATTAGCCAAGTACTGAAGAAAATGAGTGACATGTTCTACTGAGAATGAGAAAATCAAAACAGTTGAAAAAAGCAAAACCAACAGGCCCCAAATTTACCGTTTGTGAACCGCTTTGCAATTCAACAAATGTTCGTTACAGTCGTACGCCGAATGCCAATTCAAACATAAAGGTTACTATAAACCTATAAAAAGGTTAAAAAAGGTTACTATAAACCTAAAGGTTAAAAAATAGTTCATACAAACTACTGTAACTGCATAATGTATTCCAATAGCGACACATTTGCACTGCTGTAAAGCGTTAATATTGTAGATTAATTTAAAATGCCAGAGACAAGATATGAGTTTGTTTTACGACAGTCCAGCTTACCTGGCAGCACTAATGCGAAAAGATTCTGAGCAATAATAAAAGAAGAGCTCAGTTAAGTACTGCCTCACTAGGGGCAAAACCAAACCATACGTGATATTCAAACTATACGTGATAATATTCAACAGGCTTATTTTTTGTTATTTTAACCAAATGCAGCTTGTACACAGTTAAAAGAAATAACAGGCGAACAAAAAAATGGATACAAATACGTTAACTTGTAGAATAGACCTTTTGTAAAACCTCAAGGTTTGCACATCAAAACATACACAAATTTAAAAAGTACGAATTTGTAATTTTTGCAATGACGTATTTTAGATAGATAGCAGTCCCTGGCTTTGTTTAACAAATTCTTAAAACAACGATTTTTAAACATGTAATGGAAAAATTAACACTGCTTAAATAACAATCTTAAAGAAGCCACCGCAATACACACTCTGTCCTACCTCAACAGAGGAGAGAATGACAAACTCACCAGTTGAAAGTGAAGAACCTCTATTCTATATCTCATCTGTTAGCTCTCTTTGCTGGAGGCGAATCGTACAGTTTCAAGATCTTAAAAAGAAGCTGAAGTGTCTTGCTGGGAGGTTGAAAATGTAACAACAGAAGATGAGGAGCAAAAACATGAAGAGGACACGATAAAAAAGTCATTGGTTGTGAGGTAGAGGACAGCAGGATTTGAGGTGCGGAGCTACAGGTCCGAGGTCGATTGCTGGGGACGCAACGCGAATGCACTTTCCATGTTGGAATGGCTCACCTAAAAAGCGTTACTTAAAATAAAACTAATTGGAATAATAAGACTTGAAATTTTAAAACTGTCAAATTTCAAAATCTCATCTCATAACTTACCCAATGTTGCTGGTCCAAGTCATCACTTTCAGTGGATGCCATTACATTGTCGCATTGATCCTGTTGGAGCATTTTAACATACATAAATTATATACTGACAAACTAAGTTTTGGTTTACTTTCATTTTTGGTCAAAAAATACTATTTCTGTACATGATCACACATACATTGCTAAAGCATGATCGTTTCTACATTACCAGCCATTTGTCAAACGCTTTTTTTAGAGGTGGGCACGAATGACATTATACCAAAAGAGCAACAATCTTTTTAACCAGTAAAATCGCAGCGCAAATAAAAGGAACTGTGGAAAAGGTTTGTGGCACCTTATTATTTGCTGAAGTAGTTCTCATTTCATCAATAAAATCGATTTCGAACAGCATCTTTTTAAGAACCTACACTAAGTAATAGAGTGTAATACAGGGTGGGCCGTAAATAACGCACCAAAGCATATTAAACAATATTGATAATAATAACACACGTTTTTATTAAAGAAAGACTTAATAAATGAACAGAGAAACACGTACACGCTGGTACAATCACAAATGCTCAAAATGCTCGCCATTTGCGTTGATGCACAATTCCAGTGTTATTTAGTTCCAGTTTGGTGCGTTATTTACGGCCCACCCTGTATGTGCTATTCAGCCTGTTTACTCAAACCGATTCTTAAATTTGAATTGCATGCTTCCTAAATTTGAATTTAACACTTGTCGCAAGATGGAAATAAGATTTAGCAATATAGCAACCATTCAGCAAACCGCTAAAACAAACAACAATTGAGTAATGCATAAAAAAGAGCCATTTAGCATTGTTTGTCATTTTTGGAGATCACGAACATGTTTTCATTCCAAATGTGCATATCAGCAGAGGTGGAGTCGAGGCCACAACGCTTGGGTCCAAGGCCAAGAACACAAAAAAATCCAAGGCCAAGGACCCACTTTTCGTGGACAGACTTTCTCGAGGCCAAGGATAGGAATGTTCAAGGCCAAGGCCAAAGATGAACACAACGCACAAGTGTTTTCCAAAAAATTAAAATTAAAATAAAGGTCTTTGAGCAAAAAACTCGCAAATTTTCAGCGAAAAAAAGTCTTCACGTAAAAAATTGCAAATTTTCTGCAAAATTTCAGGCGAAGAAAGAAAGGTCATGACCTTTACACATTTTCAAGAAATCAAAAATAGTGCTGTCCTCGACCGAAGACAGGGCATTGCTAAGAACTTTTACTTTGTAGGCTTCAAGTTCAAGGACTTCAAAATGTGTCCTCAAGGCCAAGGATGTCCTCGAGGACTCCACCTCTGCATAACAGCATGAGAATTGTGTACCCGTATGTTGATAATGATAGAGAGGTATTTTTCAGTGTGCAATGGTTTGAAACGCATTGAAATTTATGACTGCTGTACTCTATTGAATAGCAAAACAGCCAACTACTCAAAGTTCCAGCAATCTGCATAATCTAGCAGGCTGTGATGTGGTCAGATAGAAGGTTGTAGTTTATCAGGGTTGCCACAGAAACTGCAAAATTAAATTCCAGGACTTTTTTAGATGATTTTCCAGGACTGTGAAAGGTTTTTTACAGGACTTAAAATTTAATTTTCACTATTACTATTTTATGCACCCACTTTTTGTACTTGTCAATAAAGAAAATTTTAATGCCACGCATTTGCATTTCTAGTACTGACTACTAGCCAGGTTTATAGCCAGAAATCTGCAATGGGAGGGCTTGGCTTGGGGTATGGGAACGGAGTTGCCAGCTGCCAGAGGCCATTGGGAGTCTGAGCCCCGAGGTCAAAGCCCCCAGCACAAAAGACTACATAATTTTTGCAATAATAACTTTATCTTAGGCCCAGTTGGGTAAAAATTAATGCATTTTAAATGAAGCGCAGAAATTAGCACTGCAAAAGCATGATTGAACTGGTTTTATAAATGGGCTAAAGTATGTGGGTGATGGTAATGGTAAAACTTCTGTCCTAGCTTTATTTCAAGCAGGTAAACCATAAAATCCCTTCATTTGAAAAAAGCTGAGCTTATTTGCACCAGCGCGCAAATATAAAATCGCTATCCTAGCCCTAACCCCAACCCTAAACATAACATATCTAACTGTAATCCTAGCTATAACCTTAATGTTAATTCTAACCCAAACTCAAAATCCAAACCCAAACCCTAACCATAATAATTTTTTAAAAAAGCGTAAATGGGCACCCACCATAACGATAACAATTTTTGAAAGAGCATAAATGACCACCACTCTTGCTCTCTTTTTCTCTATAAGCAAAGAACCCTAAAGTGCTAATGGGCACTTCCTTTGAAAAAACTCTCAAGTATTAATTTAAGTCATCTGCATTTTATAACGCTAGATAATTTAGGAGAAGGGGCTAATGAAACAAGATTTGAAAAACATGATTGATAATTAACTGAATGAAATACTGAATAGACACTTTACAATTTTTTTAGAAAGCCTAATTTAAGTATTTTGCATTGTGCGATCAAATTGATTGTTTATTTTTAAATATTTTTGTCAGTTGTTGCTGATTTTATTTTTGACCATCATTAGCCCCCCCCCCCTAAATGCTGTTTCAGAAGAGGCTTTAAATTACTTTGGAGTCCATATTACTGCAAAAAACTGCCTCCTACGTACACTCGCAGGGTGAAAAATATTACATTTTTTATTGCGTTTAGCCAACAGGCCATTGGAGGGCCTACAGCCCACTACACTTCTGCTGCTAGCAGTAACACTGCTACTAGAGAATCGCATTGCAATAAATTACTGTTCATAAATTCACTCTTTCTAATAATATTTAATAATTAATACATACTGCACTGCAAAGTGCAAATTTTGGCATTTCAACAAGAAAGTGCTTATTTATACACTGGCGAATAAGCAAGAACTGCTTAAAGAAAATAAGAGAGCAAAGAGCAGAAGAATAGGCACTCATTTACTCTCTTCTATGTTTAAAATTATCGTTTGGGTAGGGGTGCCATATTTTCATAGACCAAAAAGAGGACAGTTTTAAAAAACGAAGCCCAAATGACTAAACACACTGAAGGTATATACCGGCCAACTGGACTGACTAAAGACTTTTTTATTTTGGAGAACACAATTTTCCAAGAGAAAATTCAAAAACTGAAGACCATTTTTTCTTTGGAGACCACTTGTTTTTGCACCAATTCTTCCCTATAAAAATTGTGATCTCAAAAAAAAAGATCTGCAGTCAGTAGGGTTGTATTAAGGTCGGCGGAAGCTGAACGCGAGTGTAGATGGAAATATATCGCTTTTGGTCAGTTTGGTCTTCGAATCCCGCCTTTAAGTTCTGAACATTAAAAACAGAAAACATTTGGCTACAGCACTTTTTTGGTGTCCTACAAAAAAAAAGACAAATCCTCTTAAAAGAAAACATATGGTAGCCCTACGTTAGGGTTATACAGGTTTAAGATTAATGTTAGGATTGGAGCTTGCAATACAGTTAGGGTTAGATTTAGGGTTGAGTTAAGGCTAGAATAGCAACTTTTTTATGTGTGCGCCAGCATAAAAATAAGCTCTGCCTTTTAACAAAATAAACTTTTAAATTTACCCTTTTATTTCACAATGCAATTTATTTCAACAATACTACAGACCTTCATAATGCAAATTATTTCAATACCTTTGTGCAATTACAAGGTACCGGTACCAGTTATCACAACAAAAAAAAACTTCACATTCTGTCCTGGTAAATCACGGGAAAACTTTCCAAACTTTTTCTAGGACTTTCCAGGACTAATAAACAAAATTCAAGGACTTTCAAGGACTTTCCAGGACAGAAAAAAAAATCCAGGACTTTTCCAGAATGTGGCAACCCTGTTTATTGCTTTTACTTCGCAAGCAAATTCATCTAAAGGAGCGCAGATAAGTCAACACGTTCAGCAAAAGCAGCAATACTTCGATTTACTGTGACTTCAGTTGAATCTTTACAGTCCAGATACTTGCACATTACAAAAAGTCATAGTAAGTGATACCGTGATATAGCACAGAAAATTTACAATATTGCACTAGCAAAAACTGCTGCCCATTTAATATAACATGCTGCTCTATTTTGAAATAGAACAAATGCGGTATACAACAGCATACTTGTAATCACCTACTTCATCACTTTCTAATTTCTTATTTGTTATGAGCTTACTGTTTTCAGCATTTTTATTTATTCTCAATAATACATACATTAACTAACACAAGATCATCAAAAGACCAACATATGTTCCTACCAAGAAGGGAATCGTCCTTAGCCATTAAGCGTAGCATTAAATATGTCGAAGTTAAGATTTGGAATAATATTCCTTTGAACATACCAAATTCAAAAACTATCAAAGCTTTTGCAAAAAAATTAAACCACTTTTCTGCTGCAAAGGATAGTTAAGTGGAGAACTGTAATCTTTTCTTTTGCATTATCTAAGACCGTACACTACTGATAATGAAATTTTTGGTGAGAACTGTAATTTTCTGTAAGAACTGTAAATTTCAGTGAGAGCTGTAATTTTTCTTAATATTTTGCATTTAATTTGGATATTACTCTCACATATAAACTTGTTTTCTAGTGTGAATTACCATAAATTTGAGCATCCCAAGAAGTTCAAGCCGACAGTAAAAATTGCTGTTATCTTAAGCATCGTACACTAATGATGATGAAATTTGATGTAGAGTTGAGCATATCTAAAGATATGTGTTGGTATTGGGATAAACAACAAGCAATGATTGCCTTATTTAGGCTGCTATAGGCTGCCTGAATACTTGCTTTAATACTTCTAAAACTGATGTATATAGATGGGCCCAACTTAGTTGGTATTATTTGTGTGTGTGTATGAGTGTCTTTTTTTCTGTTCTTTTTCTCTTGTGTGCTTTATGTTGGAAGCTGTAGACTACACGACCAACATGGGTTTTTGCGTGCTTCCATCAGTGAAATTTGCGTTTGAGAATGAAATTAAAATTGATTGATGATGATGATTAACAAAATTACATTTTGTTAGATCCAGGCAACGTTATTGTCAGCAGAGCCTGGTATCGCAAATGTTAATTTTGGTTCTTAGGGGCAAATCAAGCCTTTTAGTAGCTTTTGTTAAAACCAATTTTTAAAGCTCAATAAACATGCTACTTGCTAGCTACTGGTAGTTTGCTTTGATAATAAACTACTGGAAACCTTCATGATATTTCAGTGTTCCCTATAAGTGCAAAAAAGTGCGAAAAGTGCAAAATTGTGTCCGGCATTTTTGCACTGAAAATTTGCGAATTTTGGCATTTCTTCTCCCGCCAAAAACCGTAGACAGCTGCGGTTCACCGCGCCTTGCTCTTGTATGTCGCATGAAGCGCATAGAAAACTTGCAGAACTCAGACTAAGGGCTTTTTTTTTTGAGATCAACATAAAATCGGAGAAAAAGATGCCTTCGTCAGAGCGATGACCTTATTTTTTTTGGAGGTCACATTGAAACCGGACAAAAAGACGAAAAAATTTTCGGCATTTTCACATTGAGTTTAGAACGTTTGCACTATTTCCGGCATTTTTGCACGAGGAGAAAACTTATAGGGAACACTGTACAGTAGCAAGACAAATTTTGAATCATATGCGCATTCATTTTTTAGTTCCCTTATTTAAAAGATAAGGCTAAGTATGCAGTATTCTGAAAGATATTCTTGAATTAATAAACCAATTTTTCACATACAAAATCACTACCGGTAACTTCCACAAGCACTGATCTCAGATCTGTAATGCCATATGATGCACTTTGTCAGGCAGACTAAACAAAAAAGCAACCAAAATACTTAAAATTAGTAAGTGTCTGATGCACCAGTCCGGTTTCGGACATCAAATTTGTAGTGCACCGGCAGTCTATTACCATATGTTGCTTTTTTCTTATTGATTCGATTTAAATACGGCACTTTGACGCACCAGTCGCGAAGCCTAGCTAGTGTAGTGGTTAGTGCGCTTGCCTGCCGAACCGAGGGTATCGGTTTGAGCTGGACACGCTTGACAATTTTAGCGCTGGAGAACGATATCGCAATAGAATTTTTTTTTCTCTAGAACCTTACGATTAGAGTTAGGGTTCGAGCAGCGATGCCAGCTTGAAAGATAGTAAATTGAACTGCAAAAAGAAATGACCACTGTCGCCAGTGCAGCAGCAATTACGGTAGATGTTGGAAACTGGGCATGGGCCAGTGCAGCAGACACTGCCTTAAAATTAACAAAAATTACCAAACGTGAAATTGCAGGGAAGTCAGGGATTAATTCTTAGCCTCAAGTTCAGGGCTTCATTAAGCCTTAGCATCTAGCTCAGGACTTTATTGATCCATTTCAAGGCTTGATCACATTAAGTGATAAACAGATACTGAGATAGCACACCAGGCAGTAGTTTACTTTAATCTGCAATGCAATAGAGTGCAACACTGATTAAAACACATTAAGAACAGAGAATACTGGTAGCCTACCAGTAACCAACATTACAATTACCACAGTCCACAAATGTAAAATAGGTCTAATCAAATCAACCTATTTACCATACCTAAATGATTAGGCTACTGATTACCGCAAGAAATACGGTATATAACAATTCACCTTGATACAATTACTTGGTTTGCTTTCAAAAGATGCTAGACTGCAGACTGCTTAGTATTAGCTTCTTCAAAACTATTACGCATTCAAATCTAATCACCTACTAGTGTCATACTCTGTACTTTGATCTACCAGTATAGTTTGCATACAATTCAAAATTGGTTGCTAAACAATATACAGTAATTGAACATATACAGTGCTAGATCAGTCGATTCATTGTTTATAAAATAATCTTGCGTTGTTTTCACTTTTGAGAAGCTTTTTAAGTTGGCGATTTTGGTGGCTTTGACCAAATTTCACTTCTGATTACAGGTACGCCAATCTAATTTAGAAAATTTGACTGACAATCTAGCATGCTAACAAACCGCAAACAAAATATTTACGGCAATACAATTATTTTTTCCCAACAAAACAACTTTTTGGTTAATTTGAACTAAGCTATGCACTTTGAAAAGGTAGTGACTATTTCACCGAAAATTTTCGACTTAGAGAGAATAAAACAAGAATGAGAAATATTCATCCGCGCTTTTTTCATTTGCTTTTTTAGGGGTTAAGATTAGGGTTTAGGTTAGGGTTTGGGTTAGGGTTCGATTAGGGAATAGTTTTAGACTAAGCATTTGAGTTTGTGTTATTTTTGAGTCAGAATTAATAAAAAACTAGATAAAAATTTCCGGTGAAATAAAGCCTTCCCTTTGAAAAACAACCTTGGATACGGTAGTTCAACGTGATCTGAACTAGACTATCAGACTATTAGCCGACTTTTAAGCTTTTTCCTCAAACGCCTCTTGCAGTCATTGTTCCTTCGAATTTCTGGTGAATAGCCTGTCTGCTATTTCTTCAAAACATGTTTTCAACCGAGCGAGTGAAACTGAGGATTTAAAAAAAATTAATCAACTGAGGATTTACAACTCAAAGAACTTAATAAGAACGGAGAGGAGAGGGTGACTGGGAAGTAAGCTCGCGCTCTTCGAGTCTCCAGCCACCCGCGTATGTGTCGAAACAGGCGGCCTGCAGCCGTAATCGAACTCGGGTCGAAGTATTGCTTACGCAATTATCAGCGCTCAGTTCCGCTCGGCCATGAAACGCCTTAAAGGTTACGAAAAGCCGAAACTTGAGGTTTCCTCCGCTTAAGCCAATGCGTTTTATTCAGCCAACTCACATTAGGCTCAGTTTTCGCGCCAAAAATATGCGTGTGACGTCACATGAAACTCTTCTACTTGTCTAAATCGGCGCTGTTCTTGCTCTTTGATTGGCGCGGCGCAAAAATTGCATTAGTTTCAATTTGGCGCTAAAATCCGATGCAGAGTAATCTTGTTGTGAAACTTTTTAACCTAGTTTATGTTTACTGAACTAGTCTAGTCCTATTTACACCAAATGTCTGAATGACGGACACTGAACGGCTGGCTCTGGAACAGTCCACATGTTACAACTCAATAGGTTGTTAAATAGTTTAAGAGGTACTACATGAAATTGATTTATTTGAAGAAATGAGAACTACTTGAGGTACTAAAAAAGTGTCCCAAACCTTTTCCTGCTTCCCATTATTCTCGAAAATACAATTTAATCAGTTTGACTTCGTAGGCCATTGGCAACTCTACACTTCGAAATTCTGTGACATCACGAAAGGCCAACTGTAGATCAGTACTGATAACCTACGTCAACAAATACCAGTAGCAGTAGCCAAGTTTCAAATTTGGTTAGGGATACTCAGGCTCTACCAGTTGGTAAATTATGGCTTATGGGCAGCACTTAAATTGTAAAATTTTGCATGGAGTGACGCTTTTGCAGCCTTAACCTACTTCACAAAAACTTTAGTGAAAATCATGTATTTTCCGCCACCGAAATTGAATAAAGACCAAAAAGGTCTTCGACGAAAATTGTAGTGTTTTTTCAACGAAATTAGGTGAAGACCAAAAAAAGTAGGTCTTCATCAGAGCAGTATGCAACCATTTTTGGCAGGAAATTTGTAGGATCTTTTAGTCCTGGCTGGCTATTTTTTGTCTGGTCATCCAGCGCTCAACTCTCAATGGGGGGACGCCTAAATCTCGATGGGGGGGCGCTAAATCTCGATGGAGAATGCTAACTCTCGATGGGGGGACGCGTGTGGGATTTTGTTTTTGTAACTCTTTGACAAGAAGTGAGTTGTTAACTGTCCCAACTACTTTTCTACAATAAAGTCTGTATGTTTCTTGCCTTTTGTAATTTTGCTCTTGAACTTAATTTTCTTAACAAAACCAGACCAATCTTTTACTGACGGAACTATATTGATGCGATTTGGAGAAGAGAATCAGTGTAAATTGGAATTTGGAATAGCGTCTTAGAATTTAAAATGCAGAAATTTAGAACTACGAAATTTAGAATCCATAATCAAAAAATTTTAGAATCAAGAAATTTAGAATTAAGAATTTAGGCTAGAATAATAAAATTAGTGCTTGCAGTGCTATTTAAGGCCCTCCGATATGTCTTGCCTTTTTTCTTACGTATCGAAAATCGTCAATGGACGCGTTGGCTAAGATAAAGGCTACAGAGCGTTGGACAAAGTGATGGTATGCATTAGGGTGCCTTTTCCTACACGCATCCCCCTGCGTCCCCTCTACAATTTAAGTACTGCTTATGGGTATTACGTATTCTTGCTCATTACTGATTCTGATTACAGATCTAAGGTCAGCCAGTTAGCCTACAGTATTCGGTTATTCTGTCTTTTGATTGCTTGGTTATGTAATAATTTAGCTTATTAGTGAAAAAGAGTCGGCAACAATGAATAGGACTGGTAGACCAGGTTGGTGCTGTTTTAGTGCTACTGCTACAATAGCAGGCAATAGCCTAAAAGTCTGTCAGAAATTTTGCAAAACCAGTCTTTTGTAATGCCCAAAAACTGCGAAAATCATGGTTGCCAATCGTACAAAGTCAAACGGATTAAATTGTATTTTCGTGAATTAAGGTAACTGTGTAAAAAGGTTTGGGGCACCAGAGGTGGAGTTCTCGAGGACACATTTTGAAGGCCTTGGCCTTGGCCTCGAAGGTCAAGTCCCTGGCCTAGGCCTCGAGGCCTCAAGTCCTCGAAAATTGGCCTGTCCTCGGCTCGAGGACAGCACTATTTTTTGAATTGTTAAAATTTTGTGGAGCGCTTGCAAAATTTATTGAAAAACGTTTTTTCGTGGAGATCGCTTGAAAATTTTTTGTGAAGACCTTTTTTTTTTTTTTTTTTTGAGATCGCCTGAAAAATTTTTGTGAAGACCTTTTTTTTTTTGGAGAGCACTTGCGCTTGCGTCCTTGGTCCTTGGCTTCGAGCATTCCTGTCCTTGGCCTCGAGAGTGTCTGTCCTCGGAAAGGCTGTCCTTGGCCTTGGCCTTGGATTTTTTTTGTGTCCTTGGCCTTGGCCTCGAGCCTTGTGTCCTCGACTCCACCTCTGTGGGGCACCTCTTTATTGTCTCAAGTAGTTCTCATTTCTTTGATAAAAAACGATTTTGAGCTTGACAGAGGCGTTGCTAAAAATGGTCGCACCCGGGGCGGGATTTCGTGGTGGCACCCTTTTTCGTACCAAAAATACGTGAAGATCAAAAAAGAAGGTCTTCGCTGCAAAATAATTGGGATTTGGGTCCAAAAGTATGTGAAGACCAAAAAAAAAAAAACTCTTCGCCTAAAAATCTGGGGGTTTTTAGTCCAAATGAGGATGGGGACAACCAAACAAGGTGAAAAAATAAGGTATTCATCACAAATCGGTGTAGTTATGGTTTCATATCACAATATGGTATCACCCCAAAATGGTGACACCCAGGGCGGGCCGCCCTCCCCCCACCCCCCGTAACGACGCCAATGGAGCTAGATCTCTTTCAAACGGACTTTTGGTTTAGGTCTTTATGTCCATTCCGCAAACTTGAATCACGAGTAGCCTACCCAAAAGATAAAATTCAGTTTAACACGAGATATAATTTTGATTTCAGATTGATTTACCAGAGGTGGAGTCGAGGACACAAGGCTCGAGGCCAAGGCCAAGGACAGCCTTTCCGAGGACAGACCCTTTCGAGGCCAAGGAGAGGAATGCTCGAGGCCAACAACCAAGAACACAGCCGCAAGTGTTCTCCAAAAAAAAAAGGTCTTTAAAAAAGTTTTTCAGGCAATCTCCAATTTCTAGGTGCAGCCAGAATTTTTGATTGGGGAGGCCTAAACCACAAATCACATGCTATGACGTCATCAAAAATTTGCCTGTTGGCACTTAACCAGGACTTTGCAAAGAGAGGAGGGCTTAAAGGGGCATTGAAGTCCAATTTTTGAATTTTAACACCAAATTTATAAAAAATAATTGATTAGCAACGTTTTTGTCGCGTTTTTTCATTGTTTGAGGTTAAATAGCTGCAAAAAAAAAGATTTTGAAATAAGAGAAAAAATTTTGCAGGGGCAACACTACATCAAATTTGCATAACCGATTTCAAAACCAACTTTGCCAAATTGTAGGTCTGAGAGTGACGATGTGCTTTTGGCAGGTTTTCTGCTGTGGCTTCGGTACTTAAATGAGTTTTTAAAAGTGGAATTCATCTTAGTAGTTTAAATTCGCATAAAGCATATTTGGTTTAGTGCGCTTAGAAGAAAAAATGAAAAGTAGGCCTATTTTTGGCCTATAGTTGTTCTTTGTAATTTATTAGGGTAAACCAATTTGTATAAATTGCTGTAGGTTAGACTAGACTTAACTGTTTTTTATGATTTCTTAATAGGCTAGGCTTACATACCGTAAGTAATAATTAATGTCATCATGAATAGGCTAGGCTTACATACCGCAAGTAATGATTAATGTCAGCTATAGCGTGTAGTAGCCCTAGTAACAGTAACAGCGACACCAAACGTAGACAAATTTTTTAAAAAGTAAAAGAAATTCTAGGAAATAAGGGAAAATATAAATGCAATAATCTTTTGATGAAGTAATCGTAGAATTCTGAAGTTGAGTTCAAAAATTTATTTAAAAATACAAATTTTGTTTCAAATGCAATAAATCAATAAAACTTAGGCTTCAATGCCCCTTTGAACTATTATAGTTGAAAAGTGCAAATATGTAACTTTGGAGACGTTTTGAGAAAGCCAGGGTAATTCAAACTCATCACAGACGGAGGGCTGGGGGCGGGGCCCCCGGCGACAGGAGGCTTTGGGGTCTGGGGGCGAAGCCCTCAGCTGTCGGGCGATTTTTTGTAATTTTTTGGAAAAAAAAAAACTATTTTAATGTCATTGAATCACATTTCGCACATGTTTAGAGCCATTTGAAAACACTAGATTTTTGACATTTGAAAGTCAATGAAAAAAATTAAATGGTTTAATCCTCCTTCTAGTTGCAATTTAAGTCCACAACACGTTTAACATCTTGCATTTTGCTGGTGTTAAAGTTTACTCGAAGATTTTCCTTAGAGATTTTTCTTTTGTCATGAAAATAACCAATCATAGAAATGCATGTTAGGCCAGGGGGCCCAGGCCCCCTCAATTGAAGTTCAACGATTTGTTCAATCAGCATTTTCCATGACTAATTTCTTTTTAAAGTATTTTGTGCGTAAAAACTGGCGAGGTGGAGGTGAATTAATGAATTGTTATTGAAAAATAGTACAATAGATGGTTGCGTTTACTAACCATATTATTTCCGGACCGGATTTAAATCGCGCTAGACCCCTGGCACTTTGGAGATTTTTGCAACATCTTTCTGCCAAATGCAGATGAAGACCATAAAAAGTCTTAAGATTTGAGTGCAGGGCCCTTAGTTGGTACTGCGCCATACTGTGGTAAATCCGACCTTGGTTATAAAGCATTACGTTCATAAAAAGGCTAGATGTGAGCCTGAGATAGCAACTTTTAGAACAAAAACTATCCATTTCTTCCAGGTTTACGTTTGAATTGGCTGGCAAAAATTGATTTGAGGGTGTGCCAGGCCCCTTGGTCTTCAATATTGCTGTTCGCTACTGGTGTAAGCAAAAAATGCTAAAGAGAAACTGAAACTGAAGAAACAATAAGCTTTTTTGTCATTGGTGAAATTTCAGTTGGGGGGAGGCCCGCTTGGCTAAGCCTATGCTCCAATCGTGGAAAGCAAAAAAGTTATTTGCAAATTTTTCGAGAGGTTTCTGGCGTTTTCCAACAAAATTTTAACGGTTCAAAAAATGGTGCTGTCCTCGAGCCGAGGGCAGGGCAATTTTCGAGGACCTAAGTCTTTGAGGCCAAGGACTTCAAAATGTGTCCTCGAGGACTTCACTTCTGTGATTTACCATGTGATTCCCAAATGCTTCAAAGTCAAGTGCAGCGCAAGACACAAGAATCAGCCTGTTGCTGTAAACTTCTTAACAAACTAACTTCTTTTCGTTGTGATCGAACCCAGCGCTATAATTTGATGTTTTACGCATGCTGTACTTTGACTCGGCTTCAAGAGTTCAAAGGCAAGCTTTTAATCACAAGCTTTTTCATCGGAACAAGCTTGCACGAGTGAGCGCTTTGTTTTTGTTCAAATAACTGCTTTGTTGTGAGCGCTTTGTTTTTGTTCAAATAACTGTTATGTAAGATTATTTATTTAGACTGGGAACCATCAGTTTGGTAAATGTTAAAGTCTGTAGACCCTAGTTTAAGAATGACTTAATTTTAACTCAGTATGAATCTATAATTAGAAAGCTAACTCTGTGTTTATTGCAGAGTAGCCTACTGTATTGCAACTGTAGCTAAGTTTTTGTGAATTAAAGCCTGATTTCCGTTGTAAGAAATTAATCTGTTCAAGACTGCAGATCACGACACCTGTATGCACTCTGCAGGCAATGCATTTTTTGCAGTTATGCACTAGCATAGCATCTGTGTAAAATATAGTATTTTATCCAAGTAAAAAGTATTTTTTTACAATTTTATTACAAATATTTAAGGAAATACTGTAGTTTAAACGTGATTCATAAACTATAGGTCATACTGTATAAAATAAAGAAATGTAAAAAATAAATGCGGAAAACAAAGTATGCAACCTACTGCTTTTTTATTGAACTGTTTGTAAATAACAACACTGGATGCTGTCTTAATTGTCTACCGAAGATTTTGCGTGACCAACATTGGGTAGAAATTGCTTTGCATGCATGGTTGCAATTCAGAAACACCGAGTTCAAGACTCACAACATGTTAAGTAACCAGAGCTGTAGTGTCTCGAGACATGTCTCGGTCTCGAAACAATCTCGAGACACTATTTTTCAAAGTCTCGGTCTCGAAAAATACCGAAGTTAATCTCCATGACTTTGTGAAAAAGGAATCAAGCAGTGAGATAGGCTGCGCCGAGTGCATTCGCATTCTACGTACGAAGTAACACGAAATATTTCGCATTTTAAACAAGAAAACCTCAAAAGCGGTTTGACGTTTCAGTTTTGCTATAGTTGCTATTAAAATCCTTTTCATACAAACAAATCAAATCGAAATTTTCAAATCAACAAACATGAACTGAACTTGGAGAAATGATAGGAAGTAATTAAGCTTGCGCTCGTCAAAGAATTAAGCTTTTCTAAACAAAAATCACAATTCTCTGAAAGAACCATAAGGACAACATTTGTTTGAAAAGACCAAATTGATGGTACACCTATAGTATCACACCTTGGGGCGATAAAGGTGTGGGTTATAACAATTAAAGTGACAACATTTGTCTTGTGAATATTACAGCGGAACAGTTAAGACTGAAATATTATTTAAGTTTCACTTAAATATTCTTATTCCATTTTGTAACTTGCACATTAGGTTAACAAAATTTTTTGATGATCATGATAGTATTAAATCTTAAAAACCATAAGCGACGCCATAAAGCTTTCTAATTGAAAACAAACGTATATCTTTTAAGTAGTACAAGTTTTTTAATTAGCTTGTTCCTAATATGATAGCGAAATGCCTAGAAATCTATATTGCAATGTGTTGGGAAGTTCACCAAATGTCCAAAATTTACTATCAAAAATATTTGCAAAATATTGCAAACGTTTGGTTTCAAAAGTCTCGTGCCTCGTCTCGGTCTCGGAACCTTCAAGTCTCGGTCTCGTCTCGAGTTTTTGCTTAAAGAATCGGTCTCGTCTCGGTCTCGCAACGTCAATGTCTCGTCTCGGTCTCGAAGATTTTGGCCGAGACTCCAGCTCTGTGAGTAACACTCAGGAACAAATAACGCAAAATCAAACACAAGAGGGCGCGCAAAATAGTTAAATGCACAAATGCGTCGTTAAAACTATTTGTTGGTGCATGCTCACACAAGCTGATACATTTGTTTGTGCATGCTCACACAAGCTGATACATTCTTGTATTGTTTTATCACGTTTGATAGGTATAAGCAGTGGTCGAAATTAACTTTTTTTACAACTTGCCCGTCGGGCAAGTGATATCAAATGTCTACTTGCCCGAGAAAATTTCAACTTGCCCAAAAAAAATAGGTACAATAAGTTTTGAGGTAAAGTTTGGAAAAAATTCGTAAACGTACTTCGTGGCAAAAAGCGCTGAATCTGCAAAATAAGCGTAGCCGCGTATCCTATTTCGCGAATCAAGTTTTAGTGCGTTAATGTGGCGTAAAATAATAAAAAACTTTTTCAAATCATGCATTAGGCAAAAATTAATTTTTCAGTTGTAATTATTTTGAATATTACGTTACGGTTTGTTGCAACAAAACGTTGCGGTATGCAGCAAGCGCACTTTAAATCGCGAATAGTTTGGAAACTGCACCAGCTAGAAAGCCAAAATTTTTTTGCAAAATTTATAAGAACTAAAAGATCTTTAAAATAATCATAACAAAAAAATTGCAAAATTCTTGATGTTGTTTTCATGCAGCCCATGGTAGTACTTGTGATATCTGAAACAGCGGTTAACGCAACAAGTGTGGGAAAATTTTTCCCAAGAAAAAAAAAGTAGCATTTTGCTAAATGCATCTGATAAGTTTCAAAAAATCTGAGTGCGATTAAGAAGTAGTAATTGCCATTAATAATGGGCGTACAATTAAACAAAGTGTTAATTGTGATAATTATAAAGTGCTTAACTAAAAGAAAAGAAGCAGCAGCTTTCTTTACTTACATATTTTATTCTATTGCAATAAAAGCGAATGTAACTTGCGTCTCTAAATAATCGTGTTTGATGTTGTTTAATAGGCTGTATTTTATTAGCTTGCCCGTCGGGCAAGTTAAGCCAAAAAATAACATGCCCGAGGCGGTTTCAACTTGCCTCGGGCTAGCGGGCGAGCGTTAATTTTGAACCCTGGGTAAGTATAAAAAAGTATGCGGGTGCGTTTAAATCCTGTTTTTTTTTTCCAACTTATCTCAAACATTGGTGAAATATGGTTCCAAGCAATGTGGTAAATGGATCAGAATTTATTTTTAATCAAAAAAAATTTTGTCCTTGAATTTTACTAAAAAAGAAAACGCAAGCTTTTTGTATAGCTTCTACAACGCTGTTCGCAAGATCTTCACAATACATTTTTATTAATTTGCTTGGAGAGTTCAGTTTAGTTAATCCTATATTTGTCGGCATTCTTGCTAAACTAAAATCGTTTTTACATAAACCGGTTTTTTTAAAATACTGTATTAGCCTTGGTACCCTATTATTTTCTATAAATATATGTAATATTTTAGCTATTTGGTGTTCCGCATTTCCGTCATGATTGAACAAACTGGCTTGCCACATTGCAAACGGCTTGCCACTGCTGCAATATTTTAACGCAAAAAATCAGCTATATTGGGCATAATTGTATGATAACGCAGTAGCCTATTAGCATAATGAAAGATTTCCTTTGTTTGATTAGCTGAATTGCATTACTGAGTGATTTTGGTCAAGTGATTATTGATCATCAACGTAATTTTAACACTTGGAAGTTCATAATATATTTTTATTATCGTTGATAACTTACACTCTTACAGAAACTAAAACTAACTCACACTATTGTGAAATTACTTTAATTTTCAAGTAAAGATGTAATAACATTTTTTGTATAAGGCATCTAAAGGTAGAAACAGTAATATCATTGATACCATGGCGCTTGATACTTTTTTACCTTAAAAACACAATAAATATGTTGCACGTGAAAAAACTGCAGCATTTTTAACAATATATCATTTTCAATGATGAAATTCATGGAAATTTTGCATAAATAATCAAACCAGGGTTGAATGACTTAAAAATAACATTGTTTATCGTGAACTGAGCTGAAGCATTTAATGACTGGATTATGCTGGGCCAAATCTTGTAATATATTTGGTTGATAACGATCACAAATATCACGAAATTTCTCGGATGTTATGAGTTAAGACATTTTTTACAAGCAGTTTTTTTGATCAAGAATTAAGTTCATTTTGTTTTGTTTGTGTAGTTACAAAGGGATTTAATTGCAGCTTATTTTATCAAAACGACTCACAAAGTGGCGAAACAAAAAAGGCTAATGGAGCTAAAGCCACTTCCATCTCCACCCCACAGCCAAGTCATTTATAAAATTTGATTTGAATATTCATTTC
Source organism: Trididemnum nubilum (assembly GCA_963965965.1). Taxonomy (NCBI): domain Eukaryota; kingdom Metazoa; phylum Chordata; class Ascidiacea; order Aplousobranchia; family Didemnidae; genus Trididemnum; species Trididemnum nubilum. The sequence continues at coordinate 51,352,696 of OZ014469.1, forward strand.
TTTAATCTTGTTTTAGGACTTGACCATAGCATGTAAGTGGGTGTAAGGGAGACTGAGTGATTTAAAAATCCTTCTCACCACATAACCAATCAGAAATAGATTGCTACTGAAGAGTTCTGTCTGAAAAGCGTATAGCGATAGATGTGGAAATAACATATTGCTATCGGTGCTACTGTGCGAAAGTTCGCCATTAGCTCAAATTTTTGTCTCATTTTTCAACAGTCTCGAAATGTCGACAAAAGTCTTGTGTTCATAACCACTTCGTACTACCGATGAGTTTATTTATTGATTTTGACGTTTCGCTTCCCAAACCGGGAAGCTTCTTCAGAACAATTTTCGGCAGTGCTGCCTTTGCAGTTACAAAAAGATAAATGAGAAAAAATAATAACAGCAGAAGATAGGTAACAGTAAAAACATACGAACATCACAATAGTTGTACTATTATACTCAAAAACATTAAAGTGATGGAACAATAACATTATATCATATTGAAAATTATTTCACTAACAGCGTGAAAAAAATTTGAAAAAATATGTCACCAACAGCGTCAAAAAAAAAAAAATTTTAATAATATTTGTTATAACTAGGCTGCTTCTCTAACAGTGTGAGAAAATATGAAAAAGATCTATTGCAAAGCATTATATACTAGAAAAGGTTTTTAGCTCCACAGAGATTTAAATACGGACGAACAATTAACCCATCATTGCGATTTAAAACGTTCAATTCCAAAGATTTTTGGTTTATCAAATAAACCTTCCGCTATCCGACGCTTGTGCCAGTGTGGTTCCCTCCTTAATATTTTAGCATTATCCCAATCTATAAAATGATCATTTTCTGCGACATGCTGACACAGTGCAGATTTTTTCAGGTCAAAATTCTTCACTGCATCAATATGGTATTGTGAAGTGTTATGAATAACTATTCCAATGAACGCAACGCGTCCGTTATTTTCAAAAGTCTTGTGTCTGAATCAAAGCAGTAAGCGGTTCTCAGCAGAATGAACACGTTACGCAAAACTAGCTTTTGTTTTACCATATACTGTAAAATCATCAAAAACAGATAGCATAAAACAGAACGCAACATAATTGGAAAGCAACGATCTGCTGCGTAATCAGAACGCCTGATGGTTGTGAAAAATTGGTAGTATTACCTATTTTCTTGAATAGTAGCCCATGGACTTCTAAATAATAGCACCTGGACTGGAAACGAAAATGAGCGACGATCAAGATGAGGCCAACATGTTTAAGCCCAGACAATGCAAAAACTCGCCGTATGATTTCCTGTAACTTTCGAATTAATTGTAAAGCTGTTCTATTTTAGCTGCTTCATTCTTTAAAGCAGATGTAACAAAAAACAACGGGTTTGATTCCTTGCTTAGACATTAAGAAGCCTATGCTACAGTTTGCTAAGTTGAAAACACTACAAAAGTAAATCACTTTTCTATAGTTTAATTTCTGAATCTTGTAAAAAATCTTACTTAATCATACATTTGGTGTAAAGAATATACACAAATAAAAAGGAAAATAATAGACACCACAACAAAGCAAAAAAAGTTTAACAATAAGTGGTTACGAAACAACGGCAGCAATCATCATGCACCACTGTTTTGTGTCGCAATGGTTAGAAAAACGAATCACTGTATAATCAAGCTAACCACTAGTCAATTTGCAAAATTTTCGGGAGGATTATGATTATCTTCTACGCACATACTACGCATAAAATTTTTTGTCATGCAGTTAACAAAACGATCCGATATTTCTTCTAAAACATTATAGTCTTTTGCGCACATTGTGGGAAATGACAAATCATACATAACCTGCAAAGTTTTCATAAAAATAACATTCACAATCTCTTGAAATACTCTTCGTTGATTCAAGCTTGACAGGAACTGTTGCTGAAGCTCATTCTTTGAAACTGAAAGCTCTGTAAACACCTGCCAGCAGAGAGTCCCTACACGAAATGTTTGCTCGTTTGGCTTCCAGAGCCCACCACGATTTATATCATTATTAAAAACTGGGTCACGTTTGCTGGAATGAGAGTGTTCATTTCAGCATCAAAGTCAATGTCAACTGAAGCAACAGTAGTCTCTTTGCATGAGTTACATTTGTTTCCTGTAACAAGAGAGCGACAACAGTAACCAGATACGTAAAATATATAAAAAGATGCTATAATAAACTAGCAAGAAATTTATAGCTTTAGCATATACCAAACTAACTAAAATAATTACAGAGGACGATGTAAAAAACCTGCAACAACAAAACATCTTTCATACCGATATACAGAGGATCTAGCTTTAAACAAGGGCTGGCATATAAACACCCCACCCCCCCGAGTGACGCCACTGGGTGGGGATGAACATCTCCAAAATCATCTTGTTTTTATAATTGCAGATGAAGTAGGTTAAAACTTGAGATTTTTTTATTTTGTGAATTACCAGCTTGTAATAAAAAGGCTATAATTTTACCATCAACCACCACCCTCATAGCCTATTTAATCATGCTTTAGCCAGTTTAATCATGCTTTAGCATTGCTAATACCTATACCACATTTTAAAAGCATTACGTTTTGCTAAAGTAGGCCTAAAATTGAATTATTGTTACAAAAAAAAATTGCAAAATCTTCGAGCTCTGGAGGCTCTGCACCCAGAACCCCTTGCCTTCGGCGGTTGGGGGCGTGGCCCTCAAACCCCCAATGGCCTCCGGTGACTGAACCTGCCCTTACTAAATTTTTAATTCGTTTGTAGCTATTTTATAGTGTTTATGCGACGTACTCAGAACTCTGGTTTTGCTGAAGTGTTTTAACAGTATTATAGACCAATGTTGGTTAAATGACCCTACATACACTATTAAAAGTGCCCTTTCAAAAAGCTGCCCCCCCTGTTGCCCTGCCCACGTTGCGGCACCCCTGGTGCTGAGCCCCATTATTTTCAGCTTGTCTATGACAATGAAGCTTTAGAAAGCTCGTAAATGGCTAGCTAACGATTGTAGTTAAATGCTACTTGTTATACTGGTGCCAGTAACACAAACATACTGTCACGAATAATAATTTTGAATGCCTGATATATGATTATTTGCTGTATTTTACTGCGTACATGACTGATTTACTAATTTTGCTGCTTTTTTTGATTTAGAATATTCGAGGTATTCTGGATAATTCCTGTCTAGTATTTTCTACTGTCTTCTATTAGTGACCGGAATAATTAGTTGTTTACAAGTCTTATTTGCTATATTTTGACTTGAAGTTTGTGACGTCACAATTATGCTACCGTTGTGTTTTCGTAATCGCGTATATTTTTTTTATTGTGACGTATCATGGATTGTTCTGGGGTATTCAACAGCTTTTGCCGTATTATAAATACGCGGATCGTTTTTGATTCAATATTGTAATATTCTAAAAGTGGATGATTTTTAGGTATTAGTTTCGTAGGCATTTAAACCAAGTTTGTGTATCTTGGGTTAGCTTGTATAGCCGTTTAGTAAAAGGTGTGAGTGGAGCGATTTTGCTCAGTTAGTTGGTTTGTGTTTCAATCTCAAATAGAAATTTAATTTAAGATTGGAGTACTGTTTCTGAGATTCAAGAAGCTAAAGGAACTTTCAACTGCCATTTTCGATTCGTCAATTAACATCTCAGTCGTTCTCTAGTTTCAGCCGACGTGGGCAATTTTAGGGATTAAAGGTTGTACTCTAGCCAAGTATCAACTATCGCAACACATACCAATACACAACACGTTTTCCACAAATAAAATTTTGTTTTCTAAACTTCCTGTGTAAACTCACACTATAACTGCATATTTATTTGTAATCTTAAGTTCTACTGTATAGCGATCGCAAAGTACCGGAAGGCTATATAGCTAGCCACGGTACAGTATCTGGGCCCACATGACAGAAATTTCCTCGTTCGCTTTAATTAACGAGTTTTTTTTAAGAGGCGCTACCAAACGAAATACTCGTTAAACGTAAGACGACATTTTTGCACGTGTATGTAAAGCCTTGCGAAATCCGTTACGTCATTCTTTCTCGCTAACTTGCTTTGAGCGATTGCGGAAAGCAGTTCGAGTAAAAAAATGTCACATTTTCCTCGCCAACTTAAAGAGGATCTTGGGGCACTCTTTAAGCGCGTAAGAAATCTTTTTGATTCAGAAATGTAATGGCGAAATGTTGAAAACTTCTAACCAAAGCAAATTTTTGCTGAAAATTAATTAAAATCTTTGCCATGTTTGCTATCAGACTGCTAAAAAAAGCGAATTGCATTTAGAACCACTTGCTGTTTCGACTGATAAAGAAATGTTAAGTAGTGCCAGTTGACAAAAATAGCAATACACTCCTTTTATAAGAATGATTTTCTAAAACACGGGGCTCATTTTTGCTCAAAATTTCAGAACAAATTAAAAACAATGCCAGCCTTGGCAACAAAATAAATCAAAAACAAACAAAAAATATTTCAAACTAATCAAAAAAACTAAAATTTGTGCTGATTTAAAGCGATAAAATATTAATGATTTTCTTGTATTTGCAAGCAAAATTGCAAGTATTCAATTGAGAAATTTTTTGGCAGTTGTTCAACTTGAAAAAAGCTTGCTTTTTCGCTTTTGCAATTTTACGATGCTGCAAAAGCAAGAAAAAAGCCTTCACTTAAGCAGACAGAGCAATAGGAATTAAAAAGTGTTTGAAACACGCCCGCTAAAATTGACATCGATGCTCTCAAAAGTTTTAGAAAATCAAGAACAAATGAGACTGAATATCGGCAAAAAATTAAAAACAGCCAGTGTCGACTCAAGATTTACCGGTTCTAAAAAGAAAGAGTGTGCTTCAACTTGCTCACGTTTGAAAAATTTTGAAACCTTAAGACCTAGAGTTACTGTTAACATATGAGTTTACCCACCAACAACCTCAAGGGCGCTTTACGTCGTTTAAAAAAATTATAGTATGGAAAAAGTTGTTCTTATTTCACATTGATCCAAAAATATGAATAAATTCTGTCGTTCATTTACTGATTAACATCAGTTGAGAAATTTGCTTGCATAGACTAATAACGCATAGGTTATGGTATCTTTTTCCATAACAATATAGTACATACAGTAGGCTACGCTTGAACGCATTATTTTGAAGTAGAAAGCGTGTGACGTCACAATAAAATATTTATTACGTACTAACACAAGTAACGAACATCTCGCAAAGAAATTGGAGCGAACTGTTTGAACGTGTGTTGGGCGAGACGGCTCAGAAATTGCAGTTTGTCTACGAAGATTTTTTGTTCGTCAGCGCTTTTTAGCGAGCGAGAATGGCCTTTACGAGCTCGCTAGCACGTTCTGTCATGCCCCCCTGATTTACTGTGCTGTAGTGATTACGTACTTTTGTTCATTTCATACCTACAGTGCAAAACTAATGGAGTAGCCTAATGCTCCCAACTAACTGCATCCGAAAGAATCGTAACTAATTACTAATCGTCAAATTAAATTTCAATTTTTAAACTTACAAATTGAACGTTATGGAGGAGTTATTGCAATCTAAACATGAATAACCTACACTGATCTCCTTTAACATATTGCTTTACGTTTAAAGTATTTTTTTCAACCACATGCAGCTTGAATCTGACTCAGTCAGTTCATAAACTCTGGTCGCAATTTATCAGTTGCCCGCGTCACACAAACACTCGTTATAATTTTTCTTCACATGCGTTGTTATTGATTTCGTCGCGCTATGCATCTTCACGTGATTTGCGTCTTCTCTCTCTTCGCTGTCCAAATAATCGAAAAAAGCGAAAACTCGCATTGTCATTTATTGGCCTCATGTTGTACAGCGTAGCTCGCAATTCTCGTTTCGTTTCCAGTCCAGATGCTATTAGTTAGAAGTCCATGAGTAGCCGCCCTCAAATAGAAACCGCAAAAATTGATTGAGAAAACAATAGAAGTCACCCTTGAATAGAAGCCGCAACAGACAACGATAAAACCCCTTCATAAACGGACAATGATAAAACCGCTAATTATCGGTGAGAGCAGCACGCGAAAACCTTGTTTATGAGTGTTTTAGAAACAAGACAATAGAATTGCAGCTGACTTATTGTTTCGTTTTCTTGTCACTTTTGGTAGATAAACTTGAATGTCCACTGGGAACCAATTTCGAGACGAAAACGATCATATGATAAAAAGAAGCCGTCCTTGAGTAACCTCACCCTTGAGCCGTACAAAACGTTCAAACATAAATAATAATAGACGCGGTTTTTGTTCAAGAAAGTACGGTACCTTAGTTTTAAAGGTCCTAAGAATTCGATTTACGCAAGGAAGAAGCGAACGGGATGTAAAAACCCGAAAAGCTTGAAGCAAAAGCTTATTATACAGTAGACTTTGCTGAAACTACTGTTTATTTTTTAGTCTTACAAATGGGTGCCACAAAATGACAGAAATTGGCTTAGCATAATACGGCTATCACTGCTTTTGGATGTTTGCATTACTGATTTTTAAGATGATAAAATTATGATACCACGACTTGCCATTTTAAATTTTTAATTTACCAAAAGTTAATAGACCATTCTGACTTACTCTTAATACTTGATTTTCTGTGTTAGCCCGCTGTCGGCCAAATGTTTTTCAAACTCTGCAGTAATTTGTCTGATTGCTTTTGCAAAAGTGCTTTTCTTCTACTGTTAATTTAGTTTTCAAAACTTTGGATACTGTGCTATATGTATGTGAATTAATTATTAATTATTATTATTATTATTGTGAATAGTGGCGCTTTATAACAGCGGTGGTTTATCAGCACCGTAACAAAATTGACTAAAAAACGCAAATAAATATATGAAATGCTGTGAATTTGAAAACTGTGGTTGAAATTAAAAAAAAAAGAAGAAGCCAGTACTTCTGAAGCGACAGCAGGCGCCTGGTATCACTACAGAAGCGCTCAAACAGTAACCTTAAAGAAACACAACAAAAATATTAGCATTTCATATAACCGCACAGATTTACCAGAGTAATTTACTAGTTATATAAAATACAAAACACTTTTATTATAAGAAGTAAGTAAACAAAATGAGTTTGTTAGGCACACATTGTTAGAGAAAAGGTACTTTTAAAATGTTTTTAGGATCAACTATGACTCAACATGCATTACTATATGCTAACAAACTACGATATATTGAACAAAGTATATTGAACAAAGAAGAGACACAATCAGAGATTGGTTGCGGTGGAGAAAAATCAAGCCTAAAACGTAAATGAAAAACGTTTTATGATAATGTGCAATAGGTCCTGCTTGGCTTTGCCCCACCCAAGCCAACTCATACTTAAAAAGAATAAATAAGCTCTTTGAGTATTTTTAAGTGATATTGTTACGCAAAATGGTAGTGAGTATAATAAGATTAAACGATAACCAGTAACATTTTAGATGAACCGAATGGAGGAGCAAATATATTAAATAAGATGGAAATACATCACCTTGTTTGATGATATAGATTTCAAATCAAAGTTAAGGCCTATTTTTTCCACAGCACTTTTCAGAATATTACGATCAGTTGAATAATTTGGGCAAACAAAAAGAAAATGTGGGACAGTTTCCGGAACTTTGCATTCGAAACATAAACCAGTGTCATGGCGATTTATTCTAAACATATGCTGATTTAAGCAGCAATGAGCAGTTTAAAGTCTAAGAATTTCTTTTGATTAAAAGGAAGCTACATTTTGGACATTTGGGAATAAAAATTTGTATTGGCCACCGGCGGGATAAGCGATGTAATGACGATTCCACTTCTCGTAGATATGATCCCTAATGAATGATTTGATTTCTGAATCAGATAATTTACTTATGGCTCGCTTAATTTGAACGTAATTTGATGAGCATTGTACGACAGATCTGAAAACAGGTTTGGTTAAGTTATCAGCAATTTCGTTTCCAGAAATCCCGGAATGTGAATCGATTAACAGTTCGTATTCATCTCATGAGTTTTGTTTTTTTTCAGCTCGTTCTGCAATACGGTGTAAGAACATTTACTGTTACGCCGTAAAACTCATGATGCGACCCAGTTTGAATTGTGAAGCATTTTGAAAAATTGTAAAAACTTTCAGAATAGAACTACATTAGCAAAAACCAATCTTGCAAAAACGAAACATTTTGCAAAATTGCAAACGCTTTCATTGGCCAGTTGGTCGAGCGGTAACACGTTCGTCTCCAAAGAGGAAGGTCTGAGGTTCAAATCTCTGGCCGGTCAAATCGGACAAAGTGCTGCCAACGGCTCGCCACCGCTGCGATATTTCTTCGAAAGGAGCTGTGTTGTCTTGGCGTAATGATGCGGAGACGGGCTCCGCCTTCTCGTTACACGCTTCGTAGTATGAGAGCGAGTATAATGAAAGATTTGGTTTTGATTTGCAAATGCTCCTTACTAGTTGCAGGCCATTACAATTTATCAAACCTCATATTTGATAATGAAAGACGATTCGCATCAAAAATGAAAACTCACACTATCGATTATGACATATTAAACTTAATTACAAGATTGTGACTTTATTGCTGCAATTCCCTGATAAATGCGGCGTCGATATTTCCTTTGGTTGAGCTCCTGGTTGTTGATGCAGAGTTGGCTGATCCCTGGTTCGATTTCCAAACTGGGAAAGCGAGGTTGTGTTCGTAAATTATCCCTTTAATTTATTGCCCTTTTGGGACATGCAGCATTCTGCCTTGGTTGCCTAGCATGACTAAAGACTTGCAAATGAATGATTGTTTAATATTGATTGTGGCGTGACATGAAAACCCGTAATAAACAATAAAATATTATCGTTTTTTGAACATTGCAAAAGTTGTAAAATATAGATTGCTTTGCTTTTATTGCATGATTGTTGATGATGATCGAGTTTCTACACCAAGTCCTTTCAAAGGTTCATTGTTTTTATTGCTACGCTGTTGTATTCGCACGGACCTTGGATGGTGCAAACTTGTGAGAGCAGGGGACACGTCAATAGGTGTTCAGCTGAATCTTTTAAACTTCCACATTTTCAAAAAGTGGGCCGCTGTGGAAACCTGTTGATTACCGCAGCTTTATCCTACTGTCACGAAAATCGACGGTTGCTTTGTTGTTGCAACGGATTTGCACCAGCTGTATAGAAGGTGACAGTTTTGAGTTGTTTTGGTCAACATTTGACTTCTTCCAGTGCAGAGTTTTTACTTGTTCGAAACCAAACAGAGATAATCATCATAAAGCGTCTTATTCAAGGATGCAAAAATGTGAGCAGGGTGCGGATTAAACTCAGATCATGCGATTGTGGTCGTCATAGAAATTCCTTTTTGTAAGAAATGGAACCCTTAAGAATTAATTGAATAAAATGATATTAATTAAATTAACGTTATTTTAACATGATTAGATGAGTTGACAACCTGTATGAACAAAAATAACGTGCACACCTTATTAAACGTTTCACAGCTTACAAGGTTTTTCCTACTTTTGCTGCAATACTCCAAATGAAATTTTAAAATCAGCACGCATTTTCAAGCTCAGGTCATGTTGAAATAAAGTTTTCATTAAATTGCTTCACCGCATCACGACAATTTAAACTTCTTACAAAACAAAAAAACAAAAAAAACGTAGCAATTGCAAAATTAAATACAGGAAAAGTTATGACGCAATATTTGCAATGATGATTTTGCGATCTCAGAGGATCGAATTCACAACCTTGTTATTTGCAGTCTCTCCTTTTTTGCCGCCACGCCACTTGAAAGGGCTGCAATAAACGAAACTTCACTCAGCCAGTTACTACTTGGAGTTTTCTAAAGCTATTTGAAAATTTTTATTCGTTTACTTTATGCAGGTATGACTCAACAATGCCGATTTCTGAAAGTAAAAACGGAAAAGCTTTGGAAACTCCTGGCGATGACGACATAAATCTTAAAATCATAATCTTAGTTTAAAACTTTATCAGCCTCGCACACTTGATCTACAATCGCAGCAAAAAATATGCTTTCCTCAGCATCATTCTCATGTCCAAAAAGCGTAAAAATTTACTAATGATGCCGATCTAAACAAAAATATAGGCTGTAATTTAGATCAATTGTGTCAGGCTGACACATTTTCTAAGCTTGAATTTCAACAATGCCTGGATGGATTTCTGAATTTCCGAAAATTGCTGTAATTAAAATCATGGGTGCACAACCTTTTCACTACTGCTGGCCGCAAAACATCCTATAAATTCACTAACGGCCGCCACTAGTTAGGGCCACTTTTTACGAAACATTAGAAAAAGTCAAATTTTCAAGTTTGGAGAATTTATTCAACTATAAATCACAAAAATACTAGATCCGAAAAAAAAAAAGATAAAATATTATGCAAGAAAGTGCTAGATCTAAATGAAATATAATAGATTTTTAATTTCAAAAAATTAAAAAACTGCTAAATATACTTTATTGCTGTTATTTTGATACCAGAAACCAGACACAAAAAGGGTGAACTAAGTATTGCGCTGTGTTGCTGACTAGAAAGGCGCGTAGCCAGAAATGCTCAATGGGGGGGGGGGGCTGTTACGGGGGTCTGGGGGCGGAGCCCAAAAAATTTTGTATTTTTTGGCAAAAATAACTTAATTTTAGACCTATGTTGATAAAAATTAATGCTATTAAAACGTGTCATATAGAAATTAGCAGTTCAAAGCCATAACTATACTTTTCGCACTATTGGGCTATGTAAGAGGTAAGTACCGCTACAATTTCAGTTTTCTTATTTACAAGCTGGTAAATCATAAACTCCTACACCGGTACTTTAATAAAAGTATCAAGGAGTAATCTTTTTTGTTTTTATTTTGTATAAAAAGACATAATTAGGGAGGCTAATAGAAAAAAGTTTGAAAAAAGTGATTGGTGATTAACTAAAACTGAATAGCCCCCTCTTATTCCTGAGCTTATATATTTTTGATAAAGACTATGTTAAGCATTTTTCAATGACCGATTAAAATTGAATACCAAGTTTTGGCCATTTTGTAAAGTTTTTTTTCCGATTTGTTAGTAGTATTTTTGACAAATTAGATTCTTCACCACCTGTAATAAACGTTTTAGAATATGCTTTAAATCCATTTTGAGGCTTTTCCAGTGCAAAAGACAATTTCGACATTTTCAGAAATAGTAAAAACGTGGTATTTTCCTTATTCTGCAGTTTTGCGAGCAGCCCAATGGGAGGCGTTTTCGGGTTTTCTAGCGCTTGGGATAGTTTCAACTGCATCTGCGCTGTTTAGCGTAAGCTCTACTTCGTTCTAGTTAGGTAACCCTGGAGCGAAGCTTGCACATTTGCTGAATTTTTGTTTAACAACTTTTTTGTGCATGTTGCCTGAGTGGTTCCAAATTTTTGCAAGCAACGTGTATTTTTAGGACAGCAACAAACATAAATATGTCGTAAGAATCGTGCAGTTATACACATTATCGTACTAGAATAATTCTTGTCGCAAACGGTATTTAGCAATAATTAAGACGAGCATTATAACATCATGTTTGAAAGTCTTAAAATATTAAACTTTACTTGAGAGGCGTTATGATGCTCTAATCTGTTTGCTTTTCAAGAATGTATTATCGCAGAGAAAGAAATTAAAATGCTGAAACTGGAAATTTTGTTTATGTTGGTGAATGATGTTTCATACGAGTATGGCCTCAAATTTTGTTTATACGAGTACAGCTCCCGAAAATAGGCAAAGCCCCCTTTAAAAGTAGTGTTGGGTTAATCTTTAAAATTTTAGACTACAATAAAAAATTTTTAAACACTAAAATAGAAATTTTTCTATTTAAAAATGAGTTGGTTAGCTACATGGCTCCAGGGCCGCTACGAAGGGAAGCCAGGAAGAGCGGCGCTCCCCCTCCAAACAAAACTTTTGCCCCCCCTCCAAATCCTAAAGCGACAACAAGAGAAAATATAGCTAAGTAGCCCATTGTAAGGCTGTTGATTAAAAATTTGAACTAATGCGAAATATTGCGTTGCCCAAAATTTTTGTAATCGGTACATTGAATGTGATGGCACCCGGTATGTATATTGCATAATCGCAATCCTTGCTTGATTTAGCTGACAAACTACAAATTGTTTAGAAAATAAAATCTTTGAAGAATATTGCAAAATTTTGTCTTGATGCAATAGCAACTATTTTACAATCAAAAATTTGACGTTGGGTGCGGTCGCGGTATAGCACGCTGGCATTAGCAATGAGTGCACGTGGTCACTTTCATCTTGGCCAAAAAATTGTTTTGTAACAGTTAGGGTCTCTACTATTTCTCATGACAAATTCATCCATTGCTGCCAAATAAGAGTCAAAGAGCCGCAGTGTACATCAGTAACTGTTGCACACTGCGTTTTGCTAAGTCTTATTTGGCAGTGATGGATAGGTTTGTCAAGAGAAGTAGTGGAAACCCTCTTCCAATCCGAATTCTTCTTCCTCTGAAGCTACCGATACTCTTTCCACTTCCTTATTTGCAAATGCTTCTGGTGCTCATGGTTATCTTAACCTTTTGGCTCCTTTAAGTCCAAACTTAAATTTATTCCCGAAAGGCAAAAGTAACTGCTGATTTCGCCCCGGATGGTTTCGAACCCATACCGGCGCCAACCGATGAATAGAACTCAGCTTTAGGAGTTGCTAAAAACTCTCTCATTTTTAAACACAACTGCCCATTACATAGGCGTAGCCAGGCCCCCCCCCCTACCCAATTAAAATGTCACCAACGACAAAAATGTGACAAAAAAGCCTTTTGTTTCTTCAGTTTCATTTTCTTTTAGCATTTTTCTGCTACAACCGAAATTAGCAACAATATTGACAACCAGGCCCCCCATCAATTCAGTTTTTGCCAAGAAATTTAAAGGTACAGTATATATAACCCAGAAAAAATTGAGGTTTTTGTTTTAAAAGGTCCTATCTCAGGCCATCATCTAACATTTTTATAAACAAAATGCAATAACTTTAGGGCCGGATTTACTATAATATGGCACAGTACCAGCTAAGAGCCCCGCGTTTAGATGGTAAGACTTTTTTTGGTCTTCACGTATATTTTTTGGCTGGAAAATGTTGCGAAAATCTTCAAAGTGCTAAAGGCCCCGCGCAATATAAATTCGTTCCGGGCAAAAACATGGTTAGTCAGCGTCACCATCTATTGCACCCTTTTAAAATAACAATCCACCTCCACCTTGCCAGTTTTTACGCGACAAAACACTTTTGAAAAAAAATAGCTAGGAGAAATGTTCATTGAGGGGGCTTGGGCCCTTTGATTGTATTTATGCAACTGGTTATTTTTATGACAAAACAAACATATCTAAGGAAAATCTTTGAAGAGATTATTATTTACTGCTAAAATATTTCAAGAGGCCAAATCACTTACAAACTTAACCTCAAAATGCAAAATTTTAAACGTGTTTGGACGTAACTAGTACTTCAAAGCAGGATTGAACAATTTAATTTTTTAATTGGCTTTCGATTGCGAAAAATCTAGTTCTTTCAAATGGCTTTCAACACTTGCCATTTGTGATCCAATAGCATTAAAATAGCTAGTTTTTCCAAAAACTTACGAAAAATCGCCCAGCCCTTGGGGCTTCTCCCCCAAACCCCGTAGTCTTCGTTTGAGTTACACTAGTTTGCTCAACACGTCTTCCATTTTACACATTTACACTTTTTCGAGATTAAAGCTCTCTGTCTTCAGCAAAACTCTAGTTATGTTCCAAACACAGCCTACGGCTTCTGATCTTCCAATCTACAATATCTTTGTTACACAAAAAGTTCTTCTTTCGAAAATTTTTGATCACGTCATTGCATGTGGTTTGTGCCCTCCTAATCAAAAATCCTGGCTACGCCTATGGCTAAGCATGCTCGAATTGTAGAAAAAGGCAGCAATTTTGCCCCCCCCCCCCAGAAAGAAACTTCGCCCCCCCCCCTTGAACAACGCTCTGGTTGCGGCACTGCATGGTTCATCTCTGAGTTGATAGGGATGGGGTCTGCACCGGATCTAAGTAAACCACAAGCATTAAAAATGTTTCTTTGCAAATGATATCGATCAAACATTTACTTATTGTCGTATATTTTATAAAAAACATTGCACCACATTCAAGTTTTGACGTTCATATGAATGGCCAAAGTAGAAGCAGAAGCGGTACCTTTTACCACTTCCTGCTTCCGCTTCCACGAAAATTTGCTCCAGTCATTGCTTGCGTTTCCAGATTCTGCTTACGCTTCCACATCCCTCCGTATAAGTAAAAAGTTTGAAAACTCAAATTTTTTTAAATAGCTGATGTTGGAATATTAAAATTTTTAAGAGTTGTTGAAATTAGACTGAAATAAGAAGCGAAGATGCTTGGATATTTGTCCAGACAAATATAATGGTTTTATTTGCTTGAGCTTAAAGGCTGGTAAATAGGAAACCCAAAACCTATAAAAAATTATAAATGCTTAACCTGTACAGTATACGTAAAATGCATTTATACGTCCACGACGATTGCTTTCCCAATACGTAAAACGCGTATAAGCGTCCTTTAAAATAAAGGCAACTACAGCGAAAATCTTTCACAATATCCGGTGTTCTTCAGTAATTATGCTGCTATTCATTTCAAGCCTGGATTTTATGTTTGAAGGCTATTAAGCGCCGAAGCCAAATTTTCAAACTTTCAATTTTTGCAAAAATTTTCGCTCAAAATTTTTTTTTAGTTTTGTCATTACATTTTTATACTTTTTATTTCTTTACATTATTCTTTAATTTTCTTAATACACAATTAGTTTTTTGAAATTATATTTTATGCTTTTTATTATAAATTGCTTTTTATTGTGGTTTTGTATTGCTACTTTTGTTTTTTTGATGTTTTTGAAACTTACAATTTTAAAGTTATATTTCATTTTAACGTGTTTGTTTCCTGGACGTCTACAACCTGCTGTCAGCGGACCAAAATTTTGGGCGCACGAGTAGATTTCATTTTGTAGGAGGCATTTATTTGTTTTACGCAAAGAGATAACGATTGGCTTGGACGTATAAATACGTTTTACGCACTGAACGGGATAAAATTAACGATCAACGTAACAATCTCAATTAATCGCAGACGTTGCACTAAAATTTTTGCAATTGAATCAAACTCTTAAAAAATTTGTCAGCACTGCCAAAACATCACAGTTTACTTTGCAAAAACAAATTATTTGTATGTGTTTTTTGTGTTTACGCGTTTGTCTCTGGAAAGGAAGGTTTGATTCGTAAATCCTTGTTCAATCAAATACGATCTAAAATTGTCAACGGCTTGCCACTGCTGCGACATTTTGTGGAAAAAATTAGCTATGTTGCTTATAGGCGGAATGACGCCAAAATGGACTCAGCCAACTCTTTACACTCTTTGGTTTAATTATAACACAATATAAGTATTATCAAAGATTTCTTTTATTTGATTTGCTGAATTGCAATACTCAGCAATTTGTGTGAAGTGATTATTGATTACCAACGTCATAAACACTTTGACGCCCGCAATATGCTTGTATGGTCGTTGATAAATTGCAGAGACTAAATCACATTTTTGTAAAATTGTTTTAATATTTAACTAAAGATGTAATGATATTTTTTGTATTAAACATCGACTGTACGAAAAGGATGCTGACCCCGAATTTATGTAAAATGTGGCTGCTTGATTCAAAGATTGTGAGATTCCTTGGCAGCCTCGTTAATAGTGTTCGGTTATTTTATTTTATGTTACGACTTTTTTACATGACTTTGCAGTCATTTTTCTATTCTGAGTTGGGCTGTTAAATAAATTGTGTTGACTTGACTTTATTTTAAACTCTTTTCTTCAATTTTTCGTATTAAGTCCCTTAAAAAAAGAGCATTTACTTCAAATTAAGTTGATTTTTAATAAAATTTATTTACAGCTAATCTTGGAAATTTAAAGCTGCTAAAGTATCGGGAGGTTTTCCAATTTGAGGCTTGTCCAGATTTAAAAAACAAAATTACGTATAAAACTTGATGCGCAAATGACGTCACTGAAATACAATGTCATTAACTCCAAACCAAATTTTTTGAAAGATTTTGGTGAGCACCAACTCATGTTAAATTTGGTGTTCCTTTACTTCGGTAATAGTAGTTAGAAAGGTGGGGAGCAAGGATGGCAGCACGGTACGTTCAGGATTTGCATACTACGTACCTCGCACCTTGAACCGTACCGTACCAGCGTACCGTACTTCAGTTCAATTTTTGAAGCGTACTGTACCAACGTATCGAACCTGTACTATCACAAAAAAGGCGTACCGTACTTCTTAGCAAAAATTGAAGCGTACTGTACCGTACTTACGTACCGTACCGTACTGCCATTCTTGCTTTTAACTAATCGCAACTTTAATTGGCTTCAAAATCACTACGCTATAATTAGTGATCTCAATTCATACATTTAGCGTCGGTTTCAGCTGTTTTTTGTTTTTGTGTACAAAAAGCCGGTGCAATGTGCGAAAAGTCTGGGATTTTTAATTCAAAGAGCGTACCAACGTACCGTACCCGTACCTTTGCAATAAAAGCGTACCGTACCAGCGTACCGTACTTCTTAACAAAAATTGAGGCGTATCGTACCGTGCCTACGTACCGTACCATACTGCCATCCTTGGTGGGGATTGCCCCTTCCTTTGTAAATTACATTTCTCAAGATAGCCTGAGTTAAATAGGGCTAATTTATTTGGCGTAAAGTTTACAAATATCTAAAGTAAGTACAATGGAACCCCGGTTGGCGACCATTTCCATAACACGACCTCCTCTCTATCAGGACCACTTCAGA
Organism: Trididemnum nubilum; assembly: GCA_963965965.1. Lineage (NCBI taxonomy): Eukaryota > Metazoa > Chordata > Ascidiacea > Aplousobranchia > Didemnidae > Trididemnum > Trididemnum nubilum. The sequence goes on from OZ014469.1 coordinate 51,369,418, forward strand.
GCAGTCCCTAATAATGTACTATGGTAATGTATAGCATTCTGTTTCGATAACGCGACCACCCGGTTTCCAGACCAGGACCGCCATATTTTGGTCCAAAACTGCAAATTTAACTCCGCATAAGCGACCACACGTGCTCAATAATTTGCTTTTGTCACCAAAACAATAAGGTTAAATTTTTTTCGTGATTAAAACACTAAGGTTAGATGAGCGCGTGCACAAACACAAAGAATTGGGCAATGAATGACCAGTGTGGCAAACAGACTGAATATTACAAGATAAACTTCAGTACTAAGAGTTGTTTGAATGCATTTTGCAGGTATCTGGTAAAAATAATGGTACTTAGTAAGAAGAAACCAAGAGAACTTTCAATCAAAGGAAAAGTTGCGATAATACGAAGCAAAATTTGCTAAACGCTCTAAAGCGAAATTCGCAATCACACATCCAGCCAACGCGACCGCTTGATGACGTTCCCGTAGGTGCTCAGATAAGCGGGGTTCCACTGCATCACAATCTTTCGGCCGCCTCCGGTTTCTCCAAGAAACTTGTAGCAAAAACTTTATTATTACTTTGCATAACGCACTGTCTTTGTATTTTTGGGAATAAATTAAATTGCTAAACTTTGAAAGCAAAACAATAAATGTATTACAAGAATGAAACACATTGGTCGTTATCGAAGATATCATTTTACGTTGATATTCTTACTGCGAGTAATATCACAATCCAACCAATGCGATTTTTGGCCCATTTTGCGAATAGTGTTTTCAGCAGTTGTTTCAAATTTGCGTATATTTTTCGCTTACGTGCCTGGTTGGGATTATGTGCAAAATGTTTAAACTAGGTCGCGTAAAATGTTTAAAATCGGTAAAAATATGTTTAAAAGATTGTTTAAACTGTTAGTCATATTTCTAGCTGGATGCTTAACCTCTTTTATTGTGACAAAAAACTTTATACGACATGGTTTGAAACATGCATTCTTTAGCACGCAATTTTTTTTAACGTCACTAGTTTTACTCCAAGCAAAGTAAAAAATATGAGTTCAAAAATGCACTGTGCTATATGAGAAATCAACTTCGCTCTTGCGTAAATATTTATTTACAGTAAGTTTTGGCGTAAAACTCCTGCAAAGAATGCGTGTTAAATCACGCAAGAATTTTTACACGCAAGCGCAAAAAAGCAAACGTTCTGCAAAAGCAGCTTTAGGCCCGTTTTACCAATCATGCTAATTTCGAGCGCGATTGTTCTCTATAATGCTGGCTACATTACGCATGCATTGTATGGGCTTTATGCGTGGAACTGCCACTAATCATATTTCGTTTTCTTTTTAGCAGTCCTTTTAGTTTCCTGGAAAATATTCTTGCTTGTTTAGTTGTTTTTATTTGCTTATTTATTTTTTTAGAATAAAATTTTTCGTTGTTTTTATTTTTCAGTAACGTAATAATGACATAATAATTCACTTGGCAAAAATTTAGTTTCATTTCATAGCCTAATAAATTATCCTGGACTAGCAAGCGTAGAAAAATTGATGCTTTTTAACCCTATTCGGCCCAGAAGAGGAGCGATTAGCGTTCAATTTATTTTGAAATTTTGTTATGAAGTAGTCAAGCCACAATAATAAAATTATTGACTTTTTCATAAACTTACTGCTTCAACTTTCACTTGTAAAACCATTGTCGTATGACAACTAGATTCGGAGTTATTAAACGTTTCTCAAGGTCGACCCTGCATTTCTGGCAAAATTTTTGAAAAATTAATTTAATCCTGTTAGTCCCAATTGTTCTGTCGTAATTAATAATTTCACGCTTTTTCAAACGTTAATCCAGTGACCACTTGAACGGCTTTTGTTGCGATCGATGTTCAAAAAGAGTTGTGTCAATAGATTTTTGTTGACTATTTGCCAGAGCATTATAATTTTCATTATGATTTCCAAGACTCACAGCTGAATTTCTCAGACAATTTCGTATAATTTTACCAAATTTCAAACTAAGCTTCATTTTTAGCATTTCGCTAAAAAATAAGAATTGCGATTTAGTATTATAAACGTATTTATTGATAACAGAATTAAAGGCCAACATAAGCGCAAACCCTTTGGTTTTTTGCCAACATTTTTTTTTTCACGTTGCTGATATGCAGTAGTCAAAAATGTCCATGTCCATAAGTTATCAAGTATGTGGCATGTAGCATGATTTTCGGTAGTCTTTATGTTCGAAATTTGTTTTTGGTTACTAAAAAAGGAAAAAAAAAAACGCAAATTTTAAATAAATTTTTAGTTTCTGCTAAGTATTAGTATCAGTAGAAAGATGTTCATTTCATTTTTTACAAAAAGATGAGCATAATTTTGACTTCCAGAATGAAGTTTTGACTACTTTTTGACTACTTTTCATGAAGTTCAAGTGATAACTTTTAAAACAGAAATTAGCCCGATTGTCTTTGCGCGTGACGTAGCAGCACACTGATAACTTCATTGTGAGCATACGCTTTGTTCTCACTAAATTGCAAAATTTCATATGCCTTTACGATATTCAATAACATGGCAAAAAATAAAGAGTTTTTAATAATACTTGTTTCGAAATCATTATTTTCTATTTTTACCTTTTTATTATTTAAGGTTATTATTACTAAAAGCTTTGCGTAAAAAAGGTTTTTTGAAGCAATACCCAACAGCTAGTGTAAAATGTTATTAATTTTTTACAAAATTCACATCAAACTAAACAATTATTGGGTATGTACATTGTGAAATGTGCTATGTGGTACATTTTACTTATTACTGCATTTGTTAATTTCGTATTAGATGCTACTAAAGGCCTACAGCATGGCGTACTATTGCAAATATTACTGAGATTCACATTGATTTTTCATTTGTGGCCTGTAATGATAGGTGGCAACCGTGGCACACTAAATTTTACAAATTTATGATATTTCATTACTTTTTAGTTTTCGCTTTTATGTGTATACATTCACAACCAACAAAAATTATGTTTGTAGATACAAAATATAAAAACTGAAAGCAAATTCTCTACTAACAGACTTTGCAAGTAACAATCCGATTAGCTGACCATTTAGTAGATGAATTTATCCTGATTTTTTGGTGATCATAAATAACTAAGATATCTAAATTCACTGATGGCGTTGGCAAATTTTTAATGTTTCTAATTTGCTGCAACTATCTAACGGCTTTATCGTATACAAACAACATTGCTGGTTCTGGATGTGAGAACAATAGGAGTAGAATAGCTTTGAAGATTTATATCAAAGATGAGCAACGGCAAATAAATTTCTACCCTTGGGATTATACTATTTTTTTACTGTTTTTTCTAAACTTATTCAGCACTAATCCCAGTAATAACCAAAGTTTGCAACAATTTGCTATAAAGCCAACTCTAAAATAAAATCTGAAATATAAGTTTGCAACAATTTGCTATAAAGCCAACTTTGAAATTAAATCTGAAATATTACCAAGATAAAATTGTTACGTTTGATAATTAGGCATTCTTTGTAGAATAATACGAATAGTGATAAAAAGAATGGTATTTCGATCAGTATAACCATTAATTGTAATTACAATGTCGGAAACAATTGTAATTTTTGCTTTTTAGTTCTGAAATCATTTGTGATAATACACTAGAAGGTAAGTCCAATGGGTACTATATTAGATTTTGGAAAATCTTGTGACGAGCAATGATCAAGTTAATTTAGGTTTTCTTATATTATCTTCATAAAAACTGCAGAAGTTTTGAATTTTTGAGAAAAAATTACTCTCCAATATAAGACAATGTAATCTTTCACTACGTAAGCAACAAAAAAAAAAAACTATTCGGACGCCAAAACCTATCAAAGCACTCCAAACTATTATTCTAAAAATCAACCAAGAATATCCGAGTATCAAGTTAGACCAATTTTTCTTTTTTTCTTATAATTCAAAAGTCTGTGAAAAATCGTACAAAAAATAGTTTAAAAAAATTAACACTAACTATACTCCGTTCGACACATTTTGAAAATTTTTTTCGTAAGTTCACAGTAATTGCATTTTTATTTTCCAAGTTGTATACAGACAGCAAAAAAATCGTTCATTTTTCGAGAAAAGGTTGTTGCTTGCCCATCTGTCTCCCACACACGGTGAAATCTTCACACTGCCCATTTTATTGCTAATATCTAGCCGGGAAGCTGAATGTAAATACAAACTTTTTTCAAGTTTTGGTTTGACCAGACTGGTAATCGAACCCAAATCTACTGTATCAGCAGCAGACGCTATATCCACTCGACTAATGATAAAAATGTTGTTATTTAAAATTTTATAACAGCGTTGTTATATACAGAATGCTATGCTGCATTTTTGATTAGGTTTAGCATTGCCAGATCTACCATATTGAAAATGAAACCCATAGTACGAGTTTTTTAAGTGAAAAGTCTTACTATATTATATTAGACTACGAATCTTCAGCATACTAAAAATTACATCAAAATTCAATCAATTTTATTGACGTTTCTTACAGCTATGTCATAAACATTTACACATAAAATGTGAATGAGAAAAATAGTGCTTTGATGCTTGTTCTTTTACAAATTTTTGTACAAAAAATGCCATTTTTGTAGTGCTTAGCAAAAAGGAACCATAACAGTAACAAATATTCAGCTTGCAATTAATTCACGCAACAAACTAATGATTTAGATATTTTAGCACAAAAAAATAATCTTTTAATTTAATCCGTAATTACAGTATCTCTAAGTTCCTGAATAAAACTCCAGCTGCGATGCCGCGTTATGGCAATCAAAAACCCTTTTTAACATTACGCAGATCAAACGCGAACCGATAGCTTCTGATAGTCCTTGACTTATGTCAAAATTAATTGAAGATCAAGGTTGCAAATTAATGACAAAAATTTCAGACTTTTTGTCAGCAAATTGAGCTTCTCGTCAAGCAAAAACGGATGTTTTATCTTTAGTATTTTGGGAGTTATTAACGTTTGAATTTGTTGTGTCGAATTGATACCCCCTGGGCCATTAATCAAAAAAATTTGCCTGGTCCGAATAGGGTTAAAATCTGTTTCTGTGCGAATTATCTTTTGATGACGTTTTGAGTTTTACTTAAACTCATTAATGTGGTTCTGCTTTCTCTCAAAATGTGCTTAAATAGATCATTTCAGCCACTTTTTGAAGTGCCATTGCTAGTATTAATGATCAATCCAGAATGTTTCAAAGAATTTCAGCACTAAATGGAATATTGCACTTGCGCTTCGCAAAATTTTCACCCAAAAATTCAAACTATTTTCAAAACAAGTTTTAAATCGACAGACTCAGTAACGTAAACCTTGTTTTAAATTTGCCGTCTTTAAATATCCCTTTGCAGTTGGATGTCTGCTGACACAGTATATCGCTTCTTTTATATACTGTGTTGATTAAATTTTTTTGGTACGTTTTTGGGTTCAAAAACAAACCCTTATTTAAACGTTCAAAAAAGTCAAATCATTTATGATATTACAGTATATGCATATAAGCAATAACCCCAAATTATTACTGTGGGAGTCATCATCTTGTTTTATCATTAACTCTAAACTACTCCATAGCCATACTTAACATGAAATGTAGTTTAATGAGGTACCGGTAGAAGAAGTTTAACTCTAACGCTTTTTGCAATAAATAAAAAAAAAAAATTACGCTGGGTGTTTGGCTTCAGAATTCAAAATATTTAATTTAATTTTTAAGTTTTTACTAAGGAGCTGTTTGACTCGAAGACCTTTGCGGTCACTTTCAGCTTCTTGTTAACAAATATTATAAAATTCACATTTAGAATATTGCGTTTTACTTATCATTTTCTATACAAATAATGCGTTTTACTTATCATTTCTGCGGTTGACAGGCCAATCGCATTTTCTACACAAATAAAAGGCAATAAGAAATATTTTAAATCACTATCGACTGAAATAAGGTAAGGTTTTAGCTAGTGCCGTTGCTACGGGGGGGGGGGGGGGGGGCATGCGGAGGGAGGGGGGCAAGGTGGCCGTGCCTCCCCTAACGACTGCTTGTGCCCCCCAATTTCGGTTTACTAAGAATACGTTTTTGGAAAAGCACGTAACGACGAGACAACAGACAATAATGGAAAAAGGAATAAAATTACGTTCGAACATAATTCTCGTTTGAAGTTTTCTCGATTGTTTGCGAAATTGCTGGCAACCAACTGCAGCTGTACTTAAACGTGACGCAATAATTTATTACGTCTTTACGGATGATTCGCGGAAGAGAGATGCTAGTCTACAGTATTTTTTCCGGTACCTGTACTTTGTTAGTGATTATGACCTAAAACAATACATAAAAACATTTTTTAAAACCAGATGTTTTTGTTTTTTTAGTGCACATTCAAAAATTTTTCAGGTTGCAGTCAGTGGCGCAATCACGGGGAAAGGGGCTAAGGTGGCTTCAGCCTTCTTTGGCCAAATCATTTAGAAGATTCAACCCTAAAATACAAGCATTTAAACTTGACTTGACCTGAAGGATAAGGGGGCTTGACCTGAAGGATAAGGGGGGCAGAAGAGGCTAGGCAATTTAGTTCTTTCAATGATTTCTGAATTTTTAGTAACATACTCTAAATATACATGAGACTTCAAAAACGTGCGAAATGTGATTGAATTTGTCTTAAAATTGCTATTTTTGCCGCAAAATTACGAAAATCGCTCATCGACTGAAGACTGTGCCCCCCGAGGCCTCTTTTGTGATACGCTTGACTTGCATCAGTTTGTTCAGCACGAGGCCTAAATTAGACAACTTTTGTGGAAAACAAAAAAACAAAAAGTTTTTGGTTTAAACCCCCTCCCTCTTTACAAAATCCTTGTTGCGCTTCTGGTCGCATTTACTGCCTCAGACAGATTTTTCAAGCCTTTCCATGGGCCGGATACAAAAGGAGCCAAGAAACGCTGCCGGCCTTAAACTTTTTTTTTTCAGACATGAATGCAAAATTGTTCAAATAACGCATAATTTATTGCCGTAAATTATCAGTTTTTATGAGCAAAAGTTCAGTTTATTTTTGTGTCCCCCCCCACAATCGGCTAGTGCCCCATGACTTTGGTTGCTCTGGCGACGGCATTGGTTTTAACATTAAAACACAATGGAATACAGTATTCAGCTTCAGTACAATTCTGTCCCGGCTCGTATAGCTCTAAAGTAGTCGATCTGTTTATCACACGCTTGGTCCTCAACCACTTAAATAATTCCTCGCGTAGAGATTCAACAGGAAAATTATCAATCGACCAAGTTCCAAACCATTTCTTGGGATTTTTTTTCACTTTGAATTTTTTTACAAAGTTTATTTTACTGCGCATTGACGTTACTACTGTCCAACTTGGAGTGCACGAACTATTTACCAGAGGTGGAGTCGAGGACACAAGGCTTGCGGCTAAAGCCAAGACCAAGAACGCAAAAAAAATCCGAGACCAAGGCCAAGGTCGAGGACAGACCCTCTCGAGAGGCTAAGGACAGGAATGCTCGAGGCCAAAGCCAAGAAAAAAAGACACAAGGCTCAAGTGTTCTCCAAGAAAAAAACGAAAATGTCTTCGAAAATTTTTTTCAGGCGTCTCCAAATAAAAAATGGTCTTTGCAAATTTTTCTCAAGGTTTCTGGCGTTTTCCAATCAAATTTTGAAGATTCAAAAAATAGTGCAGTCGTCGGCCAAGAACAAAGCAATTTTTGAGGACTTGAGGCTTCGAGGCTAAGGCCATGACTTCAAAATGTGTCCTTGATGCCAAAGACGTCCTCGAGGACTCCACTTCTGCTATTTATTGTGGTTTGTGACCAAATAGCCAACAAATCATTTGTCCTACTACTGTAGATGCCAGCATTTTGGGGAAATATAGCGAAAAACCGTTTTAGCGATTTGGAAGTTTGCAGTAATTTACCTTTACCAACGCATTGATTATTACTGGAGGTAATTTACAAACAGAGTTCAATTTAGCTCGCTACCAGACCACATTATTCGTTCAATTTTGGTTCAGAAAGGAAGGGAACACGAACAATAAAACTCGCCTACACATATACAACAACAAAGCGTCACAAAAATAGCATTGATTGTTTTTTAGAACTAAAATAAAGTTAGCAAAAGGAGAGTAAAGAAAAGCGCAGAGTAAAGACTCCAAACCGTAACGTGTGAAAATGTTAATGGAAAAAAGTTTTGAAAAGAATTTATTAGCGGCAGCGGCAGATTATTTGCTTAAGATAGAGCGCAGAAGCGCTGCCGCTTTTTTTACTAAAAAAAACAGCGGTGCTTCCGTTTTTTGCTGATGACGAAAAAAAGCAGCGGCGCTACCACTGGGCACTGGTACCCAATGCTTACAAAACGCAAACCCTGTTTGCTTTTGTTTTTACCGCTGCTTCAACGTCATCTACTAGTACGCTAATTACCGTTATCGTGCGACTTTTTTAACCAGCTATCCATTGATTAGAATCTAACCGGTAGTAGTAGTAGTCTGGTGGTTGTACCTCTACTCAGTACTTAAAATATACGGGGGACGCGTCCCCCCATGGAGAGTTAGCGTCCCCCCAACAAAATTTAGCGTCCACCCATCAAAATTTGAGCGCTGGTTGATCAGACGAAAAAAGGCCTGTCAGCACAAATAAATCTCAGAAATTCCGGCCGAATTTAGTCCTGAATTGAGGTGAAGACCTTTTTTTTTTGTCTTCACTTGATTTCGGGGACAAAAACTCTTTAATTTTCGGTGATGGCATTTTATTTATTTTTTCTCTTTTGGTCTGCTCTCGATTTCGGAGCGGAAAGACATAATTTCCACTAAAGTACTTTCGCGTTCCAAATGCGTTTGGTCAAGGCTGCAAAAGCGTCTCCCCACGCAAAATTTTACGTTTTAAGTACTCCCTCTATTTAACTATATTATATATATATAACGCTCTTATTCCTCTACAAAACTACCGGTACTATAGCCATGAGCGATGCCAGAAATCTGCAATGGAGAGCTGTTAAGAGGGAGAGTCTGGGGAAGGTCATAGGGAGGTCTTAATTTTGTATTTTTTTCAAAAAATAGCCAAATTTTAGGACCATTTTGATAAAATTAATGCTATTAAAACGTGGCATAGAAGTTAACGGTGCAAAAACATAATTATACTAGTTGCCAGTTGGCCGAGCGGTAACGCGTTTGTCTCTGGAGCGGGAGGTCTGAGGATCAAATCTCGGGCCGGTCAAATCGGACACAGTGTTGCCAACGTCTCGCCACCGCTGCGCCATTTCTTCGAAAGGAGCTGTGTTGCCCGGGCGCAATGACGCGGAGATGGGCCCCGCCAACTCGTTACACGCTTTGGCGTAATCCAGCGAATATAATGAAAGATTTGATTTGCATAAATAGGCTATGTGGGAAGTAGCTATTTCTAGGATATCACTTCTCTTTTTACAAGCTGGTAATTGATAAAATTCTATAACGGTAGATAATGGAAGAAAATTTGAGAGAAGTGATTGGTAATTAGCTAATTCTGAATAGCCCTCTCTATTCCTGAGCTTACATATTTTTTGATGAAACCCACGTTAAGCATTTTTCAATAAGCTATTAAATTTGAAAACCGATATTTGGCTATGTTTCAAAGTTTTTTTCTAATTTATGAGTTTCGTTTTTGACAAATTACCCCCCCTCCCCTCCTAAACTAACCTTTTCAAATATGATTCAAATTTTTTTTTTTTTTTTTTTTAGTCCATTCTGTAGTGTAAAAGACAGCCTCGGAAGTGCTAAAACGTGATATTTTTTTTATTCTGCACGTTGTTCGGCAGATCAATAGAGAGTTATACTCCCCGTGGCTACGCTACTGACTACATCACTATGCAAGCATTGAATTTGGTCTGCATAGTTCTAATATGTCATAAAACGAAATGACAAAAGAAAACAAGTTTGGCTTCCAGCTGAGCTATATGATACGAAAGAGGCAGAGTTTATCTGCTGTCCTTTCATATACTACATTGTTTAACAAAGTCTCACTATTTATTAGCGCTTATGTAAGTAGAATCTACGGCTAAGTTAGAAATGACGTTTTACAGAATTGCACAAGTTTTTAACCACATTCAGGGCTCGCTGAGAGTATACCAATTTTACACTTCTTTGTAGAAATTGGTATACTCTTTGCCACCTCTGAAGGTTGCTGCGCGACCCCCAGTTTGAGAAGCCCTGATTTACATCACGCTGCTGGTCTTTTATCAGCGAATTAACAGAATTTCGATAACTGCATGTAAAAATTGGCGTTTTTTGCTTTGGGGTTTTTAAAATTTATTGTCGTCAAGCGAGCAAATGTTACTGATATCAACTTGCGTGACACTTTCACCTATTCCTAAGGTAGTTTGTGTTCAAAATTCACATTCAGTGTTTTAAGTACAGCACAGAGTTGTAAGTCGGGCCGGGCTTTTCGGGTCGGGTTCGGGTTCAGGCCGGGTTCGGGCCTAAAGTTGAAAAAAAATTCGGGTTTAATTCGGGCCTGAGACGTACTTTTTGTCTTAGGTGTACAAAAAAATAATCAAAATAACTTGGCATAATTGCTAAATTTTTTAGACCTAACTCAACTTTCGATTTTTTTCGCGCATGATTTGGGCTTCAAATTAATTTTCGGGTTCGGGCCAGGTTTGGGTTTATAGTTTCGGGTTCGGGCCGGGTTCGGGTCTGAACTTGTCGGCCCGTTTACAACTCTGGTACAGCATAGTTCTATGTTCTATTATGTTATTAACAATTTAACTAGGTTTGAGTTGTTAACAACATCTTGAACTTTCAATACTGAAACAGCTCTAATGTCACGATTTGTCGAGTAAAAATAAAAATTTTACATACGCCAGCTGCAGCTATTGCCAAAGAGAACCAGAAAGCAATTCACGAACGAAAAGCATAAATTGTGCTGCGCAAAAACGGAAATCACGTTTTAAGATCGTGTTATTTACTGCACAAAGAAAGGCTGAAACCACTATCTAGCCACTAAAAATATTCGAAAATTTTCTCGGAAATGTCGTATCATCATTCGCAAGAATAATTAGAAGCTTGTGAAGAATCGTGTACTTATAGTTAGTTCGAAAATCTGATCAAGAGAGAACGCAGATTTTTTAAAGTTGTAAGTTGTATTGTAGTTTGTGATTGTCTTTAGCCAGTATTAACTAGCAGAGGTGGAGTCCTCAAGGACGTCCTTGGCATCGAGGACGTCCTCGAGGACTCATTTTGAAGTTCTTGGCCTTGGCCTCGAACCGTTAAGCCCTCGAAAATTGCCCTGTCCTCGGCTCGAGGACAGCAATATTTTTTGAATAGTAAAAATTTTGTTGGAAAACGCCAAAAACCTTGTGGAAAATTTGCGAATACCTTTTTTGTTTTCGTTTATTGGAGCATAGGCGTAGCCAAGGGGGGAGGCTCCATGGAGCCCGCCCCCTCCCCAAATAAAATTTCACCAATGACAAAAATGTGGCAAAAAAATCTATTGTTTTTTCAGTTTCAGTTATTTTTAGCATTTTTGCTTACGACAGTAAGAAACAACAACATTGAAGATGGGGCCCCGAGCCACCCTCAATTGGATTTTTACCTGCCAATTTAAACGTATAACCCGGAAAAAATGGAGAGTTTTTGTCCTAAAAGATGTTATTTTAGGCCCACATCTAGCCTTTTTATGAACGTAATACATTAACCAGGGCCGGATGTACCAAAATATGACGCAGTACCAGCTAAGCGCCCCGCGCTAAAATCATAAGACTTTTTTTTGGTCTTCACCTACATTTGGCAGAAAGATGTTGCAAAAATCTCCAAAGTGCCAGGGGCTCAGCACAATGTAAATTTGGCCCGGCAATAACATGGTTAGTAGGCTTAACCATCTATTGTACCATTTTTCGATAACAATTACTTCACCTCTACCTTGCCGGTTTTTACGCACAAAATACTTAAAAAAAAAGTTGCCAATGAAAAATGCTAATTGAACAAATCATTGAACTTCAACTAAGGGGGCCTGGGCCCACTGGCCGAACATGTATCCCTATAACTGGTTAGTTTCAAGACAAAACAAAGATCTATAAGGAAAACCTTTGAGTGGATTATTATTTACTGCTAAAATGTTGCAAGAGACAATGCACCTTACTTTATCCTATCTGGATCAAATCACTTACAATTAAAATTTAACTTTAAAATGCAACATGTTAAACGTATTTTGGACTTAAATTGCTAGTAAAAGGAGGATTAAACAGTTTCAATTTTTTAATTGGTTTTCAATAATATCAAAAATCTTGTGCTTTCAAATGGCTCTGAACACTTGCGAATTGTGATTCAATGGCATTAAAATAGCTTTTTTTTCCAAAAAATTACAAAAACTCGTCCAACGGCTGGGGGCTTTGCCCCCAACCCCCAAAGCCTCCGGCGGCTGGGGGCCCCACCCTTAGACTTCCATCTGTGTTACGTTTGAGTTACGCTAGCTTTCTCAACACATTTTCACTTTTCAACTATTGTTTAAGCTCTCTCCCTTTGCAAAAACCGGGTTAAGTGCCAACAGGCAACGATTTCAGATCTTCCGTCCTACGATATCTTTGTCTCACAAAAATTTCCTCTTTTGAAAAATTTTGATGACGTCATAGCGTGTAATTTGTGGCTCAGGCCTCCCCCAATCAAAAATCCTGGGTACGCCTATGAATTGGAGATCGCCTGAAAAGCTTTTTTAAAGACCTTTTTTTTTAAGAACACTTGTGGCTGTGTTCTTGGTCCTTGGTTTTGGCCTGGCGCATTTCTGTCCTTGGCCTCGATAGGGTCTGTCCTCGGAAAGGCTGTCCTTGGCCTTGGCCTCGAGCCTTGTTTCCTCGTCTCCACCTCTGTTAACTAGCATCTACAGTATGAGTTTTAGTACTACTGTGGAGTAAATATTATCTAGATAAGAAAAAATGTTACAAGTTAGAAAAAATGAAATAAAGAATAAAAAAGGGTGCCAGAAGCTGTTGTTATCAATGGCTTGTAAGATACAAGGTGCGAGTGATGTTAATAAAATTTCATGAAGAGTGATTTTTTGTTTTTATGTAGCGTGCAATAATTAGTTCAGTTGTTTTAGCTTTATAGAATGGCTAGTAAATGATATAGCGTAGGAATTATTAGCAAAGGTGGAGTTGAGGACACAACATTGGAGGCCAAGGCCAAAGACTAAAAAAAAGCAAGGCCAAGTACCGAAAACACAGTTTTGTAAATTTTGGTCGTAAATTTTCCACAATTTTTAAACGCAAAAGTGCTTAAGATATTGCATTTCGTTAAGTTTTTGGTGATAATTTGAAAATAATATTAAAAAAAAAATAATGAATGCCATTTTGAAGTTTTACGCGTTAACAGCTGACGCACCGTAGCGGTATGGTGGTAATGAAACAAGTCCATGACCCGTAAATAGGAATATCGCCAGGACTTTAAATTGTAGGGGGGCGCGTCCTCCAGCTAGCTACCAAAAATATTCCTCCATCAAGAGTTAACGTCCTCTCATCAAGATTTGGCGTTCTCTCATGTAAAATTTAGCGCCTCCCCACACTCAGAGTAAGCGGGAAAGAACGTTTTTTTGTAATTTGCTTTTGTCTGGTCTTCATTCCAATGTGGCGGTCAAATATTGCACAATGCGCAGTTAAGACTTTTCTTTTTGTGGTCTTCATTTCAATTAGGCAAATAAAAATCGCACAAACTCCGATAAAGACCTTTTTTTTGTTTTTATTCGAATTTGGCTGTGAAAATACCGCGCCAGAGTGCCATTGTTTTTGTTTTACTTCTGATTTCGAGGCAAAATTCACACCAAGTTGCTATCGCATTGCAAATGCGTCTGGTCACGCTACTTGAAGCGTCTCGCCATGCGAAATTTTATAGTTTGAATGCTGAATACTGCTAAATTGTAAACCTAGAAATGCTCAATCTTAAGGCCCTAATTTTATCATTGAGGATGGTAATATGCAAACGTCCATTGATTATGGATCCACACTTTTTTAGTAGTTTCCCAAACGCGAACCATATTGCTTGGACCTTTTCTTTTTACAAAATTTTTCAAAAATTCCTGTCTAAAAATATCGCAAAATGCTGTGAATTTATATTTCTTAAGTGAATTGAGGTAGCGTAAAGGTAATTGGTTAGCTCAAAAGTTTTTGGCATTAAAAAAACATGGGGTGCTGGAGCGAAAACAATATCCATACGCCGGTTAAATAACACTGGTGGACATTTTTTAAAAAATTTTCTGCTGTTTGGATAGCAATAGGTGTTTCTGGATAATTTGATGGTGCTGATTCCGAATCTGTAGTTAGAATTTCTCTATCACGTGAGGATTTTTCACAAAGTATGAAAACGCTTTTAAGTAAAATAGCGATATTTAGCATAAATACGAGTACACGGACATGCAGCTAGCTCGTTTAGCATTGGCATAATCATCAAGAAAGTTACACATCTTTGTCACAAGCCATAAATTTTCTTTTTCTTGCTTTGCGTCCAAGTTCATTGTGTACTAGGCAATCTCGTTTCAGTGACCAACAATAGTCAGCCATTATCGAGCAATTCCATCGTCCCTGGTATCGTGTTTCCATTGTTTTAATGTCCTGGTGAAATCGCTCACCTTGTTCCTCGCTCATGTGGCCTAAATTTACTGGAAAAAAATCAAGATGGGAATGCAAATATTGGACTTTAACACTCATTCGGCAACCTAGTGTTTGGAAATTGGTTAGCATTTGTTCCACAATCGTTTGGTAATTTGGACTCTTTTTGTTACCAAGAAAATTAGACACGACATCTTTAAACGACTGCCATGCGTTTTTCTCCGTATCGTTCATCTTTGTTATGAAGAGTTCATCATTAATCAACATCCTGATTTGTGGACCAATAAAGACACCTTCTTTGACTTTTTCTGCACTCAAGTGGGGAAACTTTTCAGATATGTATTTGAAGCATAGGCCTTGTTTATCCAGGGCTTTAACAAACTGTTTCATTAGGCCCAATTTGATATGCAGAGGTGGGAGTATTACTTTGGAAGATTCTACAAGGGCAGGATTGGTTATATTTTTTTGACCAAGTGTTCTTGATACCCTTGTTGGCCATTCACGTTTGACCCAGTGATTCTTTTTATCTCTGCTATCCCATTCGTATAATAAACAAGGAAACTTGGTATATCCAGACTGCTGGCCTTGCAGCATATTTAATACTTTTATATCAACACATACTGTAACGTCGCTTATGTTTTCTTGTTTATACCTGGTTTCGAACACTCGCTCTACTGCATTTAGCTTTTCGTGTATATTTGGCTGCTAAGGATTTCCAATGATGTAATGCTACACAACGCACGTGATGTC
Organism: Trididemnum nubilum; assembly: GCA_963965965.1. Classification (NCBI taxonomy): domain Eukaryota; kingdom Metazoa; phylum Chordata; class Ascidiacea; order Aplousobranchia; family Didemnidae; genus Trididemnum; species Trididemnum nubilum. Next base: position 51,384,698 of record OZ014469.1, read on the forward strand.
AGCGATTAAGCGTTTTACCGCGCCTTTTCTACTGTATGCAAATTATCTATTGCGCAACTTTTTGAAACTGTTTTCTTGAAATTTCGCGCTATAACTCCTTTGTTCTGGGTCAGTCAAATTTGGTTGTAGTCGAGGAAGGACGTTAAATTTTTACACTCAGAATTACCAAGAATCTTTAAATTTGAAATTATTAAGTATCAGATTGTTTCAGAAAATTAGCAAGCTTTGGAGTTTCAGAATTGCAGTCCTTCCTCGAGGTCTTAAACTTGTCCTGGGTGGGTCCCATCTTATTTATATTTTGGACTTTTGTCCCCTGAGCTGTTGCTCTTTATACTTGGACCTTTTGTCCCCTGAGCTGTTGCTCAAGTTTGAGAATTATTTACTGGACTATTGTCCTCTCTTATCAAGTGTTTCCGTACCGTTTCCCGGGGGCCCACTTCAGAGACTGCGTTCTTTAAAGACTTCGATTAGAGTTAAAGCTTACTGTCTGCCTGAAGACGAAACCATCGATGAGTTTGGGTTTTTATTGCAATTATTCTAATCAGTATTCTCAGTCTGATTCTTAAATCGTAATTATACCGTAGTTGTTACTTTCTGTTTGGATATTTGGCGTACTGTGTGTGTTCAAATTGTGGGAGTTATTTGGTGCTGCGCAGTAATATTTACGTTCGTTTTTGATTCCGAAATTGCTAATTGGCGTACTTTCTACAGAAACCGTTGACAATATAAGAAGATAAGTTAACGCGTGTAGAGGCGTCAGACACGGCAGACAGAAGAGATTTCGCGTCGTCTACACATACTTTCCATGCATGATCGTGATACTTCAATTTGGTCAACAAAATTTCCATATTTTCGTAGGATTCTTTCATATGAATGGAATGAGCTAGAGGTATGGATGCAAAAGTGTTTCCGTTATGGAGCAACACTGCTTTTAGGCTTCGTTTAAATGAATCAATAAACAAGCGCCATCAGTCGCTTGGTTCATAAGTAGTGCCTAATTTTTCAATAAGATCTTTGATATCAACACAATAAACCAGATCATCTTCTTTGGTGAAAAATGGTAGATATTCTTTTTCACGATGCTTGTACCAAGAGAATGTGACCTCAGAATCCAGCATATTCCGAGATTTTAGCCTAGAACCAAGACGAACAGCAGAAACTTTGGGCAAATCCAGGTCTCGTACCAAATCATTTTGTTCCTTTTGACTGAAAAGTCTTGGTCTTTCACCTTCAAAGCATTCATATTCTGATTGGCACTCAGAAGACGACAAATCAGAACTGGTAGTTGAATCTTCAACGTCTATCAAAACTGGAGGAGGAGTAGGTACAGGAACATCTGGCTGGTGAAGAATAGGACGAATAGTGGACGGTAAATTAGGGTACTGAATGTTAGGGGAGAGTGCTCTGGGTTGGACCCCTAAGCGAAAATCTCAATAGCTCCTAAACTATAGACTACTGTTCAGTAAGCGCAATACTAAACGAAATTGCATTTATTCCTCTATCAAATCGCATTGTCTTTGAATAAAAATACAACCAACTTCCACACGAAAATTGCCTTTCAAAAAAATCACCCATTTGCCCAACTTGGGAGCAGGTGTACCTAAGTTGGATCACCCTGATCCAAGGTTGGGCATGCAATTATACAGTTCCGGTATATATCTTTCAGAGAGCTTACTGCAACTGCAGTTTTCATTCTTCATTAGTTTGTAGAAATGGAAGGACAAAATTAACGAAATAGGGACATTCAACTATCATATGACGCTTCAGAGGTGAGAGGGTGCTTGCACAAACTGTCAGAATACCGTCATATGGGAGGAAGGGGAAGGGGGTTCAAACAAAATGTGACATAACTTTTTATCTTTTTTATTATTACGCTGAAGGCTTGAAAAACCAGGGGGAGGATCGCCAAAATGGGGAGATACTTAATGTTATTGTTAGTGTGGATACTTGTTGTTAGTGTGGACCAGTTAGCTCAAAATTTGCATGAAAAGCCTCTCGAGTTAGGGCTTCTTTCATCGTCCAAACATAAAGCATGGGCACACCTGCGGCATTCTCTATCTTTACCTCCGCTGCCCTTTGCCCATTGTTCATTGGGTTTGCTATTAGAGAACTCATCCCCACAATAATAGCAAATATTTTCATTCACACTTTGGAGAGATTTTCTCATTGTGAAGTTATTCTCGGCAACGTTTTTATCTGATTCGCTTTCTGCTTCGTCACTTGTGTGGACTTTGAAGTTTTCTTGAAGTTGTTTATGAGTTTCTTCACAACTCGAACTGGAATCAGCACTCTCATTTGGTCGTAGGATTTTCTTACGTTTAATTTTCCTTGAAACAACAAGCTTATCGGGAACTTGGTGACGCTTCTTTCGTCTTTTAGAACTAGGTCTGACTGGTTTGACTTTTCGAAGAGATAGCTTCATTTTAACACGGGTTGACGTTAGGGTAAGGGTATCACCTTTGTTTTTAGATTTTTGTTAGGGTATTCAACGTTTAGCCTTGGGGACAGGTGATACAACTTTTGGAGAAGCAGTCATTGCCTGATTTGTAGGGGCTTTACACGAATATTTAACGCTGGTATCAGAAGTATCCGCGACCGTAGTATTTCCGTCATCAACATCTGGTTCCAACTCTCTACCTCGACGTTGGCTCACACAGTTATCCTCAACAGGTCTTGATGCGCTGCTTGTACATGGTAAGTTTTGGCCAGCAGGACTGGAAACCTGACCTTTCACTAAGGATTTATATGGAGTTTCGGAAGCTCTTAGCCACTCCTCGGGAAACAAGGCTTCACTGTAACAATGATTAGCGTCATCGTTTCTCGTCACTTGCCCACGACATCGCAAGGAAGTGGCAACAGGTCTTAATCTTGAGGCAAACCATGGGTTTAGAAGGTAAAAAGTCAGATTCCGTGAAAATATTTCTATGAAATGGCCAAATGTCGGTAGCTTGAAATCCAGCTTTGATATTGTTATGGGTAAACGCAACATCGTAGGCTTTTTGCAGTAGCTTCTGCAACCTCGTAAATGGAGAATCGCTTTCCAACGTTGCAAGCCTTCCAGTCATCTAACACTACGGAATAAGCACGTTTAAATGGGGAAAACACCCTCACATCCAACGGTTGCAACTTGTGTGATGTGTGCAGGAAAATCGTCAAAATCACTGAATTATTATCGCGAGCAAAGTCAATTCCTCTTAGTGAAGAGTGCGAATTGTGGTTGTCGATGATTTAGAACACACGGTTATCTGGAGAGCATCTCGTGTTTGTGACAAAATGCTGCAAAAACTCTAACCAAAGGTCTTCATTTATCCAGCCAGAACTGTTAGCACAAGAAATCGAGTTGGGATAGGACCCCTTCATAAACAACTTACTGTTCCTTTTTCTGGGAAATATGTACATTGGTGGGATTGAATTGCCAGTGGCGCTAACAGCACATACAAGAGTAACCAACTCCCCCTTTTCTGCGGACACGAGACTTCCAATTTGCTTCTTGCCTTTAACATCAAAATTACAAGACCTGGAGAGTGGACCGTTCTAATTCCAGTCTCATCTGCATTATATATATCGTTTGCTGTAAACTGATATTGCTTCAATACTTCGTCCAAATTGTCAAAAAACCTTTCGGTAGTGATAGGATTAAATGCCGTAACTCGGCTGAGTGAAGTCGGTTCAGGCTTTTTCATGAATAAGTTGTTTCTTGTTAGGAAGTATTGAAGCCATCTCCTTCCAGCCATGCCCCTACTATTCCAGCTTTCTGGTGCTGCTAGTTTGTTTTGTGCAGTAAATTCAAACGCTGATATGCACAATTTTCTAGGCGTGAGACCAAAAAACTGAGTGGATAGATCAACCACATACTTGGCCAACGCTTTATCCATGTCTAGAGAAAGCACATGGGGTACACCTTTGTGATAACCCATGGTAACAGATCGGCTGCCAAGAGCTGTAACTTTCTTCCGATAACTTTGCAATGAGCTTCGTTTAAGGCCGGTGTGTGCATATGAACGCACTACTTGCTTCAAAGGAGTGCCATTTTCAACCTCCTTTAGAGCTTTCTCATAAATATCCAACCGAACTTGGCCCCGACTCGTCATCACAGTATCATGCAATGTTAAATTTAGCAATCTACAAAAAATAAAATAATAAATAAAGTGACTCCAACTTGGGCCCCCTGCCCAACATAAATCCTGACAAGGTGCCCAACATCGGTACATGACGCCATTTTGCTTAAAGTTAGACTAGGTCTTTAACTTGAAGGAATACCTCAAAGAAACTGTCTTGACTTTTATTAGATAGCTACAGCCTACACAATCACTCTTGCAGAGGGTTAAAACTGTGCTCCATATTTGTGCTAACAGCTTACGAGTTTCCAACAAAAAAGTTGAAAAAAGTAAGAAAATTTAAACTTTTTAAGTCTGCTGCTTAACTGCTGTCTGCTGCCAGACGCCATTTTCTGAGTGATTGCATAGTTGAATCGTTAACATGTGACGCTTGGTCACGTGATTTAAATGTCAACCAATAAGGCTGCAGATGGGGGGCCCAACCTAGGAAAGGGCCCAACCCAGAGCAATCTCCCCTATGCTTATTCTTCATGTTAAACCCAGAAACATTACAGCTACAAAAGTAGCAATCATTGCCGTGGCCTTTAGGCTCTCTCCACACCATTGGGACACCGAATGACATAGATTTCTGCTTTCCTTTGCTCAAACGTCTCAGTGATTCAACAAAACTTCGACAAACCTTGTGTGGAGCCCATGTTTTATCTTGGTCCCCAAGCTTAATTCCACAGTAGGCATAGTAAACATTTTTAACAAAATTTGTGATGTTTTGGCGTTGAGATTTTACAACATATTCTCCACAAATATAACAAAAAATATTAGGATCATTCGTACAGCCTCTTGATCGTGATGACATAGTATTGTACTGTTCACACAGCAGCCTAAAATTTCTAACTAACTTTATACCACTAGCAATTTTGTTCTTTTTCCTAAACAGAAAAGTGTGCTTTAAGAGTATGAAGTCTACTTTTAGTATCCTCACTAACTGAAGTATTCTATCAGATGCAAAGCTTTGCGAATGACTGCAGTATAATGTCCACAAAACTGTATGATCTGACAAGTAGCTTAATCAGTTTTTTACTGTACGTGTCTACAACTACCAGCAGTTAGTCTATGTACATTACAAATGACGTGGTGCATATAGAGTTTAAAGCATAGAAGCCAATTAGTAACTGATTTGGGAGTATTGCTAGCAGACTCAATTAATACTTTTGATCATTTTCTACTCCCACACTGAAACGGTCAATAAATCGACTTTGTTCAAGTACTCATGCATAGTAATGGCTATCTATTCTCTTTTCTAACTCTGTTTGCTGATGCTACCTGGGTACAACTGCTCAAGCCTTTGATGCAGTGTGACATCACAATAGCCAACAAATAGCAGACAATGCAGCACAGTATTGAAATGCATGTATGATTAGAGAAATTTATCCAATTAAATCGTAAATTGCGAAAAATCCTGATGTGATAGAGCAAAACGGTTTTCAGATTTGGAATCAGCGCCCCAAAGTTATCCCGAAATCGTCTTCAAAATTAAAACAACAAAAATCATGTCCATCAGTGTAATGGTTTTAACAATAGAGATACTTTAATTAAAGTCAAACCACAAACAAGAACAATAATTAGAATAAGCGCTAAATGCTGTAAACAATACGGAGTAGCAATCAAGTGTTGGTTTTTATACTCAAGTGCAAGTACTGTATTTATCAGTATTGCTTATCTTTCTGTACAAAGCATAGCGCGTTACAATAACAAGTAACATTGTCTTGTCAACGATTTCTAATTTGTCTTACAAAATTGCGATTTAACAATAATTACGTAATTTATTCGCTATAGCTTGCAAAAAAAAACACAGAGTGTTTGTTCAACAAAAAGTAAACTGCGTTACAAAATGATCGGCATTCCAATTAGTTTTTATGCTTTTCTAATCATGTAAAACGCTTTTTGTACAATGTAAAATTATGACCAAAACGTAAAAAAGTTTTTGATCGTTCTTGGGGCCTAGTTTTCAGAAATCCTGAGGTTTAGAGGTCACTAGGCAAAGTCTACAAGAGGGGTCAAGGGGGTACATCGTACCCATGCCCGGTTCTAGAAATCCCGGAAGGACCTATAAATTTACGTGCACTCAATTAGTAGTAGTTTAGTGTACATGTTAAAGCCTGCCGGATTTCCGGTAGAGATCTTCTTTTTGTCTTCATGCAATTTTTCACAAAAACTGATCGAATTTGCGATGAAGAGTGTTTTTTTGTCTCTACCCAAAACAAATGCTGTTGGTCTTCACCCAATTTCCCTCCCTAGTCTTGGCAAAAGAGCTCGATATCAGTTTTCGTACCCCCTGATAAATATTCTCTCTGAGGCTCCTGTCATCCGGCAAGGCCTAATAAAACCAAGTTTCAAAGCAGTTTAGAAGATAACAAGGTATTACTCTAAAACGAAATGCAAAAATTTAAAAACTGAAAACTTTTCTGATGATTACTTACGCTTGGTTAGCGATATCCTTTGATTATTGTTATCAACTAGCAATAACGCTTTCGTCTCTAGAGCTGGAGCTCTGAAGTTCAAATCTCGGGCTGATCGAATTGGGCACAGTTCTGTCAACGACTCGCCATCGCTGCAACATTTCTTCGGAAGGAGCTGTGTTGCCCGGAGGTGAGGATGCTGAGATGGGCCCCGCAAACTCGCTACACGCTTTGGCGTAATACAGCGACTTTAATAAAGATGTAATTGTTTCGATTTGAAAACTACCAATTTGTCACGTAAAACTAATCACAGAAACATTGTATTTGTGATATTAAATAAAAATCAATAAATAACAAAAAACATCAGTTTCGCAGCGTGTAAGAAAACTAGTTGATGGCTTTATGTGTTGGCTAAAAACACTCTTTTCAGTTTCAATTTTTTGCAATTTTTGTTAATCAGTGTAGGGCATTAAAACTAAGGCTAAACTACAATGAACATTAATTTATATTTTGCATTTAGTGACCAGCTGGTTGAACATTTACACGATTGCTTATGGAACGGGAAGTTAAAAGTCAATTTCTGGGCTGGTCGAAACCAACACAATTTGGTTACTTCTCGCCACCGCTGCTGCATTTATTCAAAAAGAACTGTGGCTATGACTCAGAGCTGGGCAACGCAATCTTTTCACACGTTTTGACATGATTTTGCTAGTAGCGCAAGGGCGAATTGGTTTTGGTTTTTTGTATTTGATTAGAGCTAACACAACTTGTGATTGCATTAAATCATTATTCGTTTTCTGCTATAATATTGTTTTGTTCGATTGTAGTTTGTAAGGAATCATTGCATTTCAAACCAATGATAACTTAATTCAATCGAAATTAGCGTGAAAACAAAAACAAAGGAACCTATTTTTCGTTTATTGCCTCGGGCGTATTAGCTTTTCGTTCGCAAGGCAGTCACACTAATTATTGTAATCCATCTAATCACGGACACCAATTTACTCTAATCCTTGTAATCTCTTCCAGAATTATTAAGCATGAAATTAAAATTTCACACCAAAAACCAAAATTGGCAAAATTAAAAAAAAAATTGTCAAAAACCATCATTTTACTCTTGAATTTCCTTAAGTTGTACAAACAAAACAGTATCATCGTAATTGGCAAAAACAAACAGAAAAAATCAGGAAAATTCAGGTTTTTTATTGCAAATCAAATTTAAGTAATTACTGGTTATAATGAGTGTGGGCTTCAGACGCTGTAATGTTGAGTAATAAGGGGTTAATACATAAATTTGAAGACTAATTACTGACAAAGTACAGCAGATTATTTGCAGGAACTATTTTAAACTGCAGTTATTAAAGTTAAATATGTTAGTCCATCATTCTGGATGATGAGGTAACATATTCAAATAACATTTACCAACAAAATCAATATAAACCAACTTGGTGTCAGTCTTAAAAAATTTCAGAAAATAAACAAAAAATAAATGGCCCATACCAGTAAGGAAGTAAATCCCTAATTTTCTAACGTCATAAGTTTCAGAGAATAATGCAGCATTCTGACATCAGTATGGATTTTAGCTGGGAATTAGAATAATCACTAAAATTATTCCAATGTACAGCCGTGGCGTTTAATGTCCCTAGCATTAGCACCGATATCGAAGTATTTCGTAGGTGTCTAATTATCCAAATTTGTATATAAGTAATCAATTTCCAAGTTACTAAAGTCATACAGTTTAAGGGACAAATATTATGAAAACATTAGAAAACGTATTACATTTGAGATTGGGATATCATATTGTTAATATTACAGGTAAAAGTCAATTAAATTTTTTATGTGTCTCTGGACATAATATAGGGTCGCATTATATGAAAATGTAAACCCAGATAACAATACCAGCAATGCCAGTACGACAAATCAATAGCCGGAAATCAATATAATTCAGATTGTTGACAAGTAGCTGAATATCACTAATTATCAGATATGTTAACAGATAAACATTACCAGTATAGACTAGACTTCAGCAAAATACAGTACTTAGTAGGTATCTAGCAGCATGCTTAGTGTCAATCCTGAGTTAGGTAACCAGTTTCAATATTTACAAATTTATACCGGATTGACTAGCCTGAATGACATCGAGGACATTTGGTTTCTGCCCTTCCTTTTTCAAGTAAATAGCCCCATCCAGAGTCCAGAAGGAATGAATTGAATTGTTTTTCCTCATTTGTATCAGCTGGCTGATACATCTTTGCTGTTAACTTGTCAAACATTTGGTAATCAAAAAAGACGTTTTGGCCAATTTCTTTTTTGCAAAATAAATGTGGGTTTTAGTGTCATGTCTGCAAAATTTTACAATTATTGGTTGTGGCTTGATTTTTCTGCTACTGGTGTCCTCATCATCACAAGCATTTTCAGTAGTTTTGCCAAGTCTATGACATCTATCGATTTCATAGTCTTCAACTTTAATTCCAAGATTTGTCTAGAAGAACTTTTTGCAGACCTCATTTGTGCTTAGCCCATTTTCTGTTTTGATGCCATGAATAATCAGGCAGTTACGACGTGAATATTGACATAACTTTTCAAATTCTGCATGCATTTAAAAAATTTTTTTGTCAAAATCTTCTTGTAGTTTCACAGACCTTGTAGTTCTTAAATCTATTTTCAATTTCACGGTTGATGGCAGTGGTGAAATCTTGATTGTAAAGCAGTGATTCTGTCAGCTCCCTGACAACACCAGAGATAAAGTTTTGTTCAGTTACCATTTTCTTTATCAATGTGGTGTCAGCATTTGAATTTGGTTCATTCATGATAGGCCTAGACTTGAGATTTTCAGCCACAGCATTATGCCGTAAAGATGAATTATTCTCCAGCAAGGTTTTTGCAACTGATGACAGTTTTTCATCATCCACTGGTAATTTTTGCTATGAAGTAGATGAATATTTCTTCAACAAGTTTTTTTGGTGTTGAGTTGTTAAGCATTTTCTTCAGTTTGAATGGTTTTCTTCACGTTGAAAGGTTTCTGCCTTTGAAAGTTTTCTTCACTTGGAAAGATTTCTGCCCATTTGTTTGGTTAATTAATTTGAGCAAAATTATTGATAAGGCTAATTTCAGTAGATCTAGCAGTTATGCAGAGTAAATCATCTTATTCAAACAGAGTAGTGTCATTTTCGTAAAAATTACTTATTCAAATAAAATCAACTAGTCTGGGAAAACTCAAAAGATATTGCAAACAGAAGTGACAGCATTGGTATAGCCACAGCATACTATGGTATAACTCTTATAAGTAAAACTTGGGTTATTCAATTTCTTTAAACAAAAAACAAAGCAATTTTTTTAGCGTGCTCTATTCGGTAGGGAGTGATGCTAATTGCTCCAAAAGCACAAAATATGTATCGAAGCTTGTAAAGGATTTCCTTGACGAACCATTAGAAAAAAACAGTGACTCCAAACTCCAAAGTCGTTTGGTTGCAACTACATGATGACTTTATCAGTGGAATTCTCTAACACTCTGGTTCCTTTGAGTGAGGAAGTTGAGAGTAATGTTTCGTTAGGTAAAGACGTTCTTCGCCCGAAGAGGTTAAGCGATGCACATTTTCAAATCCTTGTGTTTTTTAAAGAAAATCAATAACCTTTTGTTCACTAATTTGGTAGTGTGCATAATTTGTTTTGAATATTGATTTTGTACTGTGGCCTAGCGCAGTTTGAGCAGTCAGTCAATTAGAATTATGCTTTTCAAAACGTCACACTTGCGCTTGCAGTGCAATTATTTTTTTAGGTTTGTGGAAACGCTTGCAATGCCAGAGTTTCAGAGTAGCTGCGCTTGCACTTGCGCAACTTGCGCTGCCCACCTCTGATAACAAGGTTGCAGGTTCGATTCCCTGTCATAGCATGATCATTAATCAAATATTGCGTCAAAACTTGTACTGTTATTGATTTCGCAAATGTTATGTTGTTTTATTTTTTTGCTTGAAGTTTTGATTGTAGTGGTGTGGTGAAGCAGCTTAACCCTATATTACTCAACAGTAGGGCTTTTGAAGCCCACACTCGTTACAAACAGTAATTAATTAATCTGGTTTGCAATAAAAACCTAAATTTTCCTGACTTTTTCTGTTTGTTTTTGCTGATTACGATGAAACTGGTTTTGTTTAAACAACTTAAAGGCCACCTAATGTTTGCAAACCAATGCACTTAAAATGCAATAAAAAAGTATTACTAATCGAATGCTGAAAACCTGGTTTAGATGCACGTTCTCAGTTTCAAGCTTTCGCATTTTTAAAAAGTGACATGACGTTATTAGACCCAGGAGTTTGGTGCCTTCGACTTCACTTTGAGCTAATTACGCCTTTTTTGCACAACACTTTTTGAGTAGCAAGCTGCTATCAACATGCCTTTCCAAAATTGCCTATCCTCTGCAAAGATAAATTAGTCGAAGGCATCAAACGCCTGGGTCTGACGACGTCATGTCACTTTTTAAAAACGCTAAAGCTTGAAACTGAGAACGTGCATCTAAACCAGGTTTTCAGCATTCGATTAGTAATACTTTTTTATTGCATTTTAAGTGCATTGGTTTGCAGACATTAGGTGGCCTTTAAGGGATTCAAGAGTAAAATGGGGGTTTTGACAAATTTTTTGAAATTTTGCCAATTTCTAGTTTTCGGTGTAAAATTTTAATTTCACGCTTAATAGTTCTGGTAGAGATTAAGAGGATTAAAGTTAATTGGTGTCTGAGATTAGATGGATTACAATAATTAGTGTGACTGCGTTTCGACTGAAAAGCTACTACGCTCGGGGCAATAAAAAAAAATTAGGTTCCTTTGTTTTTGTTTTCACGCTAATTTCGACTGAATGGAGTTATCTTGGTTTGCAATGCAATGCAATTGAATGGTTTGCAATGCAATGCAATTGAATGGTTTGCAATGCAATGATTCCTTACAAACTCAATAAAAAAAAAAAGAATATTATAGCAGAAAACGAATTATGATTCTATACCATCACAGGTTGTTTTAGCTATACGCCATTACAAAAGATCAAAATCAATTCGTCGTTGCACTATACTAGCAAAATCATGTCGAAACACGTGATCAGATCACGGTGCCCAGCTACGAGTCATAGCCACTGTGCAGCACAGCTTCTTTTGAACAAATGCAGCAGCGGTGGCGAGCCACAACCAAATTGCATCGGATTTGACCAGCCTGGAAATTAACTTTTAACTTCCCGCTCCACAAGCGATTGCGTGACTGGTCCGTGATCAACCGGCTGGCCACTAAAAGCAAAATAAAAACTAATGCTTAATGTAGTCTACCCTTAGTTTTAATGCCCTACATCCAATTTACAAAAATTGAAATTGAAAAGTTTGTTTTCAGCGTACACATAAAGCTATTAACTACTTCAATTACACGCCCCGAAGTTAATGTTTTTTATTATTTATTAATTTTTTTGTACTACAAAGACAATGTTCTGTAATTACTTTTACATGGCAATTAATAATTCGAAACAAATCAACTGAATCTTTGTTAACGAAAAGTTTATTAAAACACGACTCGAGCATGAACATATGTGCTGATTTTAGAATTTGACTTTGGAGTATTGCAGAAAAAGCACGAAGGAGCTTAAGAGCTGCTGTGAAATTTTTAGTGCAGCTCCCACAGGATTGTTTATATTACGTTTGCGGTATCCATCTATGTAAACTTTTCTATACCAGTCATGTTAAGTCATATTAAAATTGCACCGGGTAGATTAATTTGTTTTATTATTATTAATAGTGTTTTACTCGTTAGATCTCCTTACAAAAAGACAAAAGTGCAAATGCGTGTATATATGATGAGCGATCACATAAACTGAGTTCAATTCGCACCCTGCTTAGGTTGTGGCTTCCTTTAATGAGACGCTTTACGATGATTATCTCTATTGGTGGTTTTGAACAAGTAACAAGTTTGCATTGGAAGAAGTCAAAACTTGATAGCGTGGGTTTTTCTTCTCGATACAAATTGCCATTTTTATCAAAAGTGTGGGTCTCGATAATAAGTTTTAGTCATCTGTCACTAGCTACGAGCGTTTACAATTTAAAGTATGTATGCCTACACCAAAGGAAATTTGCGATTACTGTTGCCAATCGTCATGTAGAAAATTGCATGGAGTTTAATAGGTCCTTCCCGCAACATGTGTTACTATTCAAGCTTGGGTTGCATAATATGGCGTTATAGTAAATGCACTTTTTATACCGTGTTGCAGATGAGCTAAAATAAAACAAGCTCAAGCGACGTGAGTAATACGAACTATTTTGCAGAAGCTTACCACATTAGCTCGTAAGCGATTCACTTGCAGTATACAAAGTGTGGGATATTAAACCAACAATAGAAGTTAGTAAAGCACTTTTCTAAAGTTAGCAAAAGCACTAGGCAAACATACAGCTAACACAGAAAATCAAAAATTTAGAGTAAATCAAAATGATGTCTTAACATAGTTAAAATGAAATTTCAGAATGTAAGTCGAGGTATACTTTTTCTTGCAAAAAGCTGTAATGTAAACATCCAAAATGCAATAATAGAGAGTGTTATGCTATGCCAATTTGTGTCGTTTCGTGGCACTCATTTGTGAGAATAAAAAAAAACAGTACATTTAGCAAGGTCGATTTCATAATGAACTTTTGTTAAAAATTTTTTGGTTTTATATGCCATTTAGTGCTTAAAGCGTATATTTTCCGTCCAATCCAGTCGCTTTCTCCTCGTGTAAATCGAATTTTTAAGTCCTTTAAAACTATTATAGTATAAACTTTTCACAATTGCTTGGCGTTTCAATTACGCAGCTGTTCGTTTCATTTTAATTACCTTGCGCTTTGCTTTTGAGCAAATGCCAAACGTAATTCCGAACTGTAATAGCGCTATGTTAATATTATGTTATAGGAACGGATAGCGATATGTTAATTCTGCATCTCTCGGAATTATTCCGCTGTAAGCTTTTCAAACAAAACTATTCAGTACCAATCTTTGCCTGATTTGATTTGTGGTGAACAGGATTTTTACCTTACTCAATATCTTTTACACCCCACTTACATACTATGGCCAAGTCCAAAAAATATTGAAAAATTACGTAATTAAATTAAATTTTTCAAGTGACTTGGCTGGGTGAAACGAATTTAGCTCCATTAGCCCTCCTTGTTGCGCCACTGTGTGAGTCGCTTTGATCAAATGAAAAGATGCAATTAAATCCCTTCATCTATACAGGGAGGTCCATAAGTAGGTATACAGTTATTGCTCGAAAGTGTTACAAGAGTTTTTTTATTGTTAGTATATACTTCATTTCAAGTCATATTTCAGTTCCTGGTACTTACCACGTGATGTGAAGCGCTTTGGAATGTGCTGCTTTGAACGTAAAAACAAATTTAATCGATTTATATTTTGATTGCTGCATATCTACTTATGGGCTACCCTATATACACACAAATAAAACAAAGAGAACTTAATTCTAGATAAAAAAATTGCTTCTTGTAAAAGAGGTCATAATGCCCGAAAAATTTTGTGATATATGTAAACGCCATCAAGCTATTCCAGTCAATATATGCTGTTAAAATCATTAAAAATAACCTGCCCTGCCTTTCAACTATGACTGAAGACCCAATTTTAAATCTTTGTTTGTGCATTTGTGTCTGATTAATTACACTGGTCAGAAGAAAAAATTAGGCATATAAGGTAAAAGTGGATTAGAGGTACTTTGGAAGCGCTAAAACCAAAATTGAAGTCAGTTTTGCCAAATTGGCTTTAGTTTTTGAGATATTTTATGATTTTAGGTGTTTTTAAACCAAAAAATTATGTTTTTGCCACCACAGGGCACTGTGTAGCCGACATGCTTCAGTGAGTAATTTTATAAAATGTCCCTTTTCATTCTGCATCAGTTAAAAAAAAATTTTGGCGCAATAGAGTAATTGGGGCCTGAATAATTAGCATTTATATAATTTTTGGGGCAAAATTTCGGCACCAAGTGGTGAAAACATAATTTGCATTATCTCAAAAAATATGTGACCGATTTAAATGAAATTTGTATTCATTTCTATGTTTTCATGGGTAAGGATTTTGTTTCCGCTCTCAGTTTGATAGATTTTTGAGACCAGTGGGCGTTAATTGCACTTTTATGTCACTTGAACCAAATTTTCAAGCTCAATGATTATGCCTACGACCATATGTTGTTTTGCAGCATCATGAGAGTGGTTACATTGTCTATTAGAAAAGTACAAAAGTATTACTTAGAAACTCTTGTGCCACTGAGACATACGAGCACCAGGCAGCCATTTCAACTGATATCATGTGAAAAGTGAAAGCTTGGTCATACACGCATAAGAAACATACAACAATATAATACAGAATCTACAACAAACAATTTTGTCCATCACTTGCACAACATGGCCTCTGCTACAAATAAAACAACAGGATTGTGATTGTATGTTTGTAGACAAATAACACTACTGAGCATGAGGCCTTAAATCCAGTTAAATTCATTTGAAGAAAAGTTTTCTGGCATGATTTTCGTCTATAGCTTTGTTCAGTACAATCACGGATCAATGTCCAACAATAGTCTGACATCATATGGGCGTCCCACCTGCCTTGGTATCTTTCTTCCATCATCTTAATATCTTAGTGGAACCTTTCCCCTTGTTCCTCGCTTACATCACCAAGATTTTCTGAGAAGTAGTCTAAATGGCTAAATAGATAATGAAGTTTGATGCTCATCCTTGAACCAAGAGCTTCAAAGTTTCTGAGCATCACATCCACAAGATACCGGCAGTTGCTTGCCTTTGGGCCACCTAGAAACTCTCGTACCACTGAGGCGTACGAGTACCAGGCAACACTTTCAATTGCTGTCTTGTGAGAAGTGAAGGCTTGGTCTTGGATCAATTTGCGAATTTGTGGTCATCAAAAATTCCTGCATTTTATTTTTTCCATGCTGAGACCAGGAAACTTTTTGACAATATAATTAAAACAATCACCATGTTTATCCAGAGCCTTTACAAATTGTTTCATCAGAACCAACTTTATGTGCAGTGGAGGTAAGATAATGTGGTCCCGACTAACTAGCGGCTCATTTATGATATTTTTATCACCCACAGCAAGATCTTCTCACTCCGGCCAATCCTTCATTACCCAATGCTGAGTACTTGCTCGACTGTCCCGGTAACAGAGAAAACAAGGATACTTAGTGAACCCTCCTTGCTGTTCCAACAAAAAAATTAACCATCTAAAAGTCCGTTCACATGGCCCAGTTATGCTCACTGTAGCCCAATTTGTTCAAAATCATCTTCACATTCAAATAGTGTTCTTTAACAACCAATGAGTATCCGATCGGAACACATGCAAACTTGTTACCTTTATGAAGTAACACACATTTCAAACTGCGTTTGGAGCAGACAATGAACAATCTCCATTCATCTGAATTGTATTTTGAAAGACCCATTTCTGCAAGAAGGCCTGGGATGTTGTTACAAAATACAAAGTCATCTTCCATAGTAAAAAAACGAAGCAGAAGATCATTCCTGTTGCAATAGAATGTAATTTTAGTCCCCAAATCTACTACATCATGTTCAACAAGACGAGAAGCTGAAAGTTCAGACGACTCTTTGGAAAGATTAAGATTACGCACCAGGTTATTCAGTTGGCGTTCAGTAAAAGGTTTAAGGTTTATGCTGAGTGAAGATGCTTCAGCAGCCATGCTGGTACAACTATAGTTACTACAGCAGCTATTACTATTTTTCATTGCTTCCAGCAGTGTTTCATCTGCAGTGAGATCAGGTAAGAACGTGCAAACAGGACTGGAACTTCAGAGCAATGTGGTACTGGTTGTTGAGTATACTCTATATCAGGATAGTACCAATCTTTCTTTTTGCGCTGATTCCATCCAGTCATATCTACCATGCAAAAATAACAATCTTCGTGATGATTTTTGGGTTCCCGCCATACCATAGAAACCCCGAACCGCATGAAAGTAGCTTTACCTTGGATCCAACGGCACATCGTTTCTGTACATTGCTTGCAGACCTTATGAGGTGTCCAAGACTTGTCTTGGTCCCCTAACTTTATGCCAAAGTAGGCTTTGTGAGCCCTTTTGGTGAAATCTATCACGTTGACGCGGTACTTTGCCAGCATATATTCCCCACAAATGTAGCAAAACACATCTGGATAGTTTCGACATTGCCTTCGTTTGGAACTCATTTCTACTGCTATTTCACTAACAAAATCTGTTCTCTTTTAAAAAATACTTAAGCTAAATTATGCTGTAAAGAAAAAGTGCGCTTTAACCTGCTTATCCAATTGACTGCTGTACAGTAAAATATTCTCCATTATATTTCTAAAATTCTACCATAAAATTTCATTCCTAACTAGCATCACTTTTTGCTTTTTCAATAGACAATGTAACCACTCTCATGATGCTGCAAAACAACATATGGTTGTAGGCATAATCATTGAGCTTGTCAAGTAGCTTCAAGTGGCATAAAAGTGCAATTAACGCCCACTGGTCTCAAAAATCTATCAAACTGAGAGTGGAAACAAAATCCTCACCCCCAAAAGCATAAAAATGGACACAAATTTCATTCAAATTGGTCACATATTTTTTGAGATAATGCAAATTATGTTTTCACCACTTGGTGCCGAAATTTTGCCCCAAAAATTATATAAATGCTAATTATTCAGGCCCCAATTACTCTATTGCGCCAAAATTTTTTTTTAACTGATGCAGAATGAAAAGGGACATTTTATAAAATTACTCACTGAAGCATGTCGGCTATACAGTGCCCTGTGGTGGCAAAAACATAATTTTTTGGTTTAAAAACACCTAAAATCATAAAATATCTCAAAAACTAAAGCCAATTTGGCAAAACTGACATCATTTTCACTTTCAGCATCCCCAAATCACCCAAAAAAGGCCCTAACATGTTGCGCCTTTTGAAAAAAGTTTTGTTTCGTTGGCCTGTGTTATTGGTTTTTATAATCATGTGACTTAAGTCGAAAATATTATTTGTCATTGTCTAATCGGTGTTTAAGTCAAATTACCGAGTAATTATTATCCTTGTTACAAAATAAGCTCATCATTAGCACATCTACAAAGGCCGTATTTTAGAATTGTAGAGTTAGAAGGTTTTTTTCATGCATTATTTGTTTTTGGAGATGACTGTAGAGTGTCAGCTGCCAATCTTTGTTTGTTAATTTCCGGCCTTTGGATGCTAGACAAAGGCAATCTACCACGTGCTATTACTGCTTGGAACTATTTAAACGTGCCCTACGAGCTGAGTAGTGACAAAAATGAGTCAAGTGAACTGTATCAATTTTGGTGAAACGTGTTACAAGCTGCTTAACTTGGGTAAATTGCATTTTGCGATCCTTCCTTCCCCTCCTTGCCTATAAAATTGACTATTGACTGTGAGGGAACAGTTTTGTAGATTGGAAGAAAGGCCCTGGATTGGTCTTTACACCGTATTTGAGACTAATTTGTTTTTTCTGTGCGTTTCTTTATTCAATATAATGATAAATTTCATTAAAACTCAGTAAATGAAGTGTTCAGCTGTCAGAAGAAAAAAGGGATTGGGGGAGATTGGCATAGCTCTCTTACATGTTATTGAATTTGGCTGTAATAATCTACATCGTTGACGTGCAGAAAACACAAAATGGTTCTGATTGGCAAGTCTTAACAGATCTTCAAATTTAAGAATTAAGTTTTAACGAGAAACAGTTTGGCAAACTGAAACATATTGCAAGACCTGGTGATAAAAACTTTATCGTTTGTAACATATGCTTCAGCTTAGTTCATGAATGTTATTTTTAAATTATTTAACTCTGGTTTGCTAGCTTATGCAAATTTTCATGAATTTCATTATTGAAAACGCAATATTTTTCAAAATGCTGCAGTTCTTTCACATGCAAAACATTTGTTGTATTTTTAAGATCAAATGGTACCAAGTCATTACTATTTTTATTCTTAGATGCCTAATACAATAAACTATCATTAGATCAATACTTGAAAAGTAAACTAGATTCGCAATAATGTGATTTAGTCTCTGCAACGTATCAATGAAAAAAGAAATAGATTGTATTATAGGCGTCAAAGTGTTTGTTACGTTGGTAGTCAATAATCACTTTACCAAAATCACTGTTCAGCGTTCAGCAAATAAAATAAAAGAAATCGTTCATTATTCTTATCCTGCGTTATAATCATGTCGAAGCTTATAACAGGTTGACGGGGCCCATTTTTGCGTTATTGCACCTACGGGCAACATAGTTAATTTTTCCGACAAAATGCCGTAGCAGAGGCCAGCCGTTGGCAACTCTGGATATGTTTGATTGGCCCTGGATTTAAAACTCAAATTTTCCGTTTCAGAAACAAACGCGTTGCAACTCGACTAGCCCGCCAATCTAACACAAATCGACCAGCCCGCCAATTTGAATACAATAATTTGTTTTGGTAAAGAAAACTTTGATATTTTGGCAGTGCTAACAAAATTTTCATGAGTTTGGTTCAATAGCAAAAATTTTATTGCAACATCTGCGGTGAATTAAGATTGTTACATTGATCTTTTAGTTTCTATTTATTCTGTGCGTAAAATGCATTTGTACGTCCAAACCAATCGCTTTTTTATTTGCTGCAAACACAGATGTGAATCAAACGTATAAGGCAGGTTAACTAGATATGAAGCAAGCTGCAATGAATTGTCTTAATATTGCAGTGTGTTCATTGCAAAGTATATCAGTCGATTATGTAGCTAGCAAAATTCAGGTTACATATTACTTTAGCTTTACTAGTCAGGTTACAAAATTCAGGTTACATATTATTGTAGCTTTACTAGTCACATACCGTTTTAATGTGCAGACGAAAAGTTCATTTTTATAAAAAATGATATTCACATATTGGCAGATTCAGATAAGTCCACACTATTCAAAAATATTAAAGTTAAATTGTCTCATTTTCCATCAAGAATAACTTTATGAGCTGGATTGACACTATTTTAAATTGCAAAAACCGAAATTAAGTTAATAGCGTAATAAAACAAAAAATAAAAAGATTGGTTGCATAGTATCGATTTTATTTCGACGTAATCATTGCAAAATAACTTAGACGAGGGCAAAATGCAAAATCAAAGGGGGAACCTAAAGTTGGGCCAATCGAATAAGACTAGATTGGCGTTGACTTCATTTTTATTGACCCAGCCGTTCCAAAGATATTCTGCTTCAAACGTGACGTCAGGGTTTCTAGTATGTTACAATTTTTAATAATTTTTATTGGCAACCATGACGTTGATAGTCTTAGCGTCGTTAGCGACGTCATTCCAGTTCTAACCTAAAACCAATATTAGGCTACTGCATTGAGTCGTTTTACTGTGCACTAATCAGTTTGATCTTATTAAAAGAATTGATGATATACCCGAGCGGTAAAAACAGTAAACAGTACGGTAGCCTACAGTAGGTAACAAACGTCTAAGAACAAGCAAAAGTAAGGCTAGCGGACTTATTAGAGTAGTAGACCGATACTTGCAGCTTAGTTTATTCTAGGGTCACAAAATACTCCAAGTAAATACAAATACTCAAATGCTGGTAGTCTTATTATCAGTTATGAGTTTGTACTTTGTAGACTATTGTAGTAAAAAACTTATTGACAGGCTAGCCAATGATTTAGACTGGAATGTATCTGATAGCTTGATTTTTACTGAAATTGCTTGTCTACCAAACAGTTTACTCTTTTTATCAGCTCGGATCTGTTGTGTTGACTTGATCAAACTGATTTGTGCGCAGTGAAACGACTCAAGGCTGTGACCAAATAGCGGCGTTGGTTTAGATTAGAGCTGGAAAGGCGTCGCCAAGTAAAGCCTAAAACACCACAGAAAAGCAGCTAGAATCGAAACGCTTGAGTTGTTTTCCAATTTTAATTTTGTGTGTGTGTGTTCGAAAGTTTTCAGAAAACGTAACAAAAGCATTTTTTAGTAAACAATATGAAACAATAAAAAGTTTTGTGAATTTAGGTCAAGCAATTATCTAGAAATTACTCAAGCGTGTTGATTTTAACTGCTTTTCTGTTGGTGTTCTAGATTTTTCCGCATCGCTAACAACGCTAAGCCTTTCAACGTCAGGGTTGCCAATAAAAATTTTGAAATTCATAGCATTGGAGGCTCCGACATCGTGTTCAAAGTAGAAAATCTCTGGAACGGCCCGGTTAAAAAGGATGAAGTTAACGCCAATTTAGTCTAATACGATTAGCCTAACTTTGAATACTCCCATTGAATTTGCCTTTGTCCTTGTTTAAGAAAGTCTTTATCATTAGTATGCAGTTCTAATTAGAACTGTAGAATTTTTGCCTTACTGTAATCAAATATATGACTTTATATAAGGTTGATAATGTTTATATCTACAGTATTAGTCGAAGCACTTCTCGTAAAAACTTTTCTAGTGCTCTTTTTAAGAAGTATTTATTTAAATTTTGGGTTGTCAAAAATTTATTGCATGAAAGATACTATCTACTGTATAAGCATATAGTTACATACAACGTTTATCCAAATGTTTTATTTTAGAGTAGTTGCAATAAGAGCATACCGAACAATATTGTAGAAGAGTTGTAAATAATCGCCAAGAAAAAACGTTATCTTTTGGTAATTTGTGTTCAAAATCCACGGCATTTGTATCAAGATTGCTGTTAAATGAATGATAGAAAGTCAGCTTCAATCTTCTACGGACGATGCAATGTCGAGTTCTCAACGACTTTCGTTTGATGCTCAAGGACCAAATCATTTATCTGAAGGCAGCACCAGCAACTCTATTCCATCCCATTCTGCAGGTAAGTTGCGTTTCTGTTTAAAATGATATTGTTAATTTGACTCAATAATGTTCAACTTTATAATGCAAGATTTAAGTACTAACTTATAAAAATTATCACCTTTTTGCTTCTTTGCGAATTCTTTAAATGGTCAAGAGTTTACAGACTTTTTAAAAAATTTATGTAGCTAACATATCTGTAGCTTTAGTAGTACAAGAAATTGACGTTTTACCAGCTATTACTACTACTATTAAAAAATAACAGAGCAAACTAGCCCTGTTTCTTTGTTTGAGCAAAACATAGATGCCCATCGATCAGACGGATCTGTCCTTCCTAAATTAATAACGTTACAAATAGAAATTTTTTTAGATACCGATTGATTACTCAATATATTAATTCATATGAACAGAAATCTTTAAGCAAATTGAAGATCAATCAAACAATACCGGTAATAAATAAACTTGCTGTTCGGTTTGCATTTATTAATAATTCGATCTTAAACTTACCATGTAGCCTAATTTCATTTTGAATTTTTGAATAAATTCATTGGTGTATTTAAAAGCATTTCTTCCCAAAAATTGTTTGTGATCCTACAAATAAAAATAAAACTGTCGCACGGCATGTACCTCGAACATATTTTCTTGTGCAAGTCCACAAAAATCAAAAGTTCAAATCTGATACCACGCGCCTTTGCAAGCCCCCAGCTGCAGACAATTTTTGCGATATTTCAGAAAAAATAGTCATTTTAACTCCATTTGGATAAAATTTCTTACCTTTTTATAGAGCTTTTTGAAAAAACTAACCTGCTAAGATTTGAAATCCAGTCGAAGAATTAAATTGCTCCGCCTCTTCAAGCTTCTACCTTACTCATAGGATAAGGTCCAAAATAGTTTCAAGCGCTTATAATTATGGGTTAAGTTTTTTAAGCAACTTATAGCTTAAGGAGGGATGAACCCTCTTAGCCCCCCTTTGTTGCGCCACTGAGTCGTTGGCATAAGTAGAAAAAGGAAATGATTGTTACGTCATGCTGATTACAAAGTTATTTCATGCCGACCCACTTCTTATTCTTGGGATAAAAATGCATCTATGCTGTCATCAAAATGCCAGAATTACCTTATTTCGAAAGACAGTGGAAAAGTTGACCAAATAGAAAGACTAGTTTGTTGCTTGCGTACACCGCGCAATGGTACAGGCGACAAGTGGTTGATGGTGAACCCCGGGTCGTTTGCTCATCTCCTAAATCCGGCCCTAAATACCGGGCCCATAACTGCAAACGTACGAACATACTGTGTTTTTAGTTTATTTTAAACAACTGGCAGTTTGTAAGCTGGTGAAGCGGTACGCCGGGCATACTAGATTTCTGTTAGCTGATAAAGTGCGGTACGTCCGGCGAGCTGGAAAACAAATTATAAAATACTGTAAGTCGTACATTCTAAATTTTTACGCATAGACTGCTATTTTACACGGGCTATTTGACAAACACATTTTACACGGGAAAAAATCCCCTTTTTATCTAATTCTCATACCAAAAATCATGAGGACAACAAATTTGGCATGCGGGTCAGTGTTCATGAAAACTTTTCAATAAACTTTACTTTGATGAAGCCTTCATAGGTACGCCAGAGCTACGTTTTTGAAAAATGACATCATAGGAGATTCAAGCTTTGTTCATAAGTTTGTTTTTTGTTACTGAACTATGAAATGCTTAAGTCAAACTAGTTCCTTCACAAAAACGTTTTATGACATCATTCAAGGTAAAGAAAGACTGAAGTAAAATAATGGGGCTATGTAAAAGTTAGGGCAATCGTATTAGATTAGACAGGAGTTGACTCCATTCTTCTTGATCTTGCCGTTCCAGCGATAATCTACTTCAAACCCGGCGAAGGGGGCCTCTAATCATAGGTTTAATTGGCAGCTCTGACGTGATAACATCGGCAACGACACTTTAGTTCTATCCTATGGCAACGCCGTAATTAGGCAAAGCCGCAGAGGTAAAGCACCTTAATTGAATTTGATTGTCATAAACTGTGAAGTATTTTAAGGCAACACTACATTAAAAATTATTCAAGCGTATCATTTTAACATATTCATCAGAGGTGAAGTCCTCGAGGACGTCCTTGGCCTTGAGGACGTTCTCGAGGACAGATTTTGAAGTCCTTGGCCTTGGCCTCGAAGCTCAAGTCCTTGGCCTCGAGGCCTCAAGTCCTCAAAAATTGGCCTGTCCTCGGCTCGAGGACAGCAGTATTTTTTGAATTGTTAAAATTTGGTGAAGCGCTTGAAAAATTTTTTGGAAAACGTTTGTTTGTGGAGATCGCTTGAAAAATTTTTGTGAAGACCTTTTTTTTTTTTTTTGAGATCGCCTAAAACATTTTTGTAAAGACCTTTTTTTCTTTCGAGAGCACTTGCGCTTGTGTCCTTGGTCCTTGGCCTTGGCCTCGAGCATTCCTGTCCTTGGCCTCGAGAGTGTCTGTCCTCGAAAAGGCTGTCTTTGGCCTTGGCCTCGGATTTTTTTTATGTCTTTGGCCTTGGCCTCGAGCCTTGTGTCCTCGACTCCACCTCTGATATTCATCTGCTTTTAATTTAAAGCGGTATATTAAATCTAATAAAATGGCACCTGGTCGCAACCGAACACATTTCAGTCATTAATAATGCATTAAAAATCTATTTGATTTTGTAAAAGTTTTTCAGTAGATTCTTTGATGACCATAATAAAAAAACACAATTAAAGACTGTGTAACAAGGCTTATATGATACTTTTTCAAACCTAAGCAAAATAGTTTCATTCTTGTTTAATAATCATTACAAACACAGAGAGTAGCAAGCCCAGCAATAATAAAGAATGATTGTTATAAGTATAATGTAGCTATAAGAATGCTGTAAAATAAATGCGAGGTCTACGAGTTTACGCCATTTCAAAGAAGACATTTGTTTTTAACTTACAGCAAGATCAGAATAAACGACTTATCTTACGCTTTAAACTGAGCTGTCGTTTTTTTCTAAAGCTGCTCAAAGTTGTTTTTTGAAAGGAGTACTGCATATTCAAACCGACATAAAAAAAAAAGGCGATCTGATAATACAACTAAACATTGAATCATTATGCCGTTTATTACGCTAAATCGAGTAATGATGACGCGGTTAACAACAAAATAAATAGCCTTATTTCATTGGTTCATTAATTTCAAATTTTGAGAGCGAGTATATTCAAAAGTTTGATTTAATTTGACAAATATAACTTTTTTTAAAACTTTGTTTGGGTTTTGTTCCCATTCTCACTTGTGGTCATGAATCTTGGGTAATGACCGAAAGAATGCCATCACTAGTGCAAGCGTCCGAAATGTGGTTTTTACGAAAAATCGAAGGAGTTACTCTGTTTAACAAGGTGCGTAGCTCTGAGATTCGAAAATCTCTTAACATGAGCCGTTACTTCTCCGAATTGAAAGATCTCAGATTAGATGGTTTGGCCATGTAAGCAGAATGCCTCAGGACAGACTACCCAAACAAGCTTTACATGCCAAAGCAAATGGGAGAAGACCAGTCGGACGACCTAGAACTAGATGGACCGATTACGTTGAGGATCTTGGATGGAATCGCTTGGGACTTCTCCCAAGCGAAATGATGGAGGTGATGGAAGACCGTGAGGTGTGGCGGCCTAATCTTGAGTTGCTGTCTCCGCAACCCTCACGGAAAAGCGGGCAATGCAGAAAGAAAAAGAAGAAGAAAAACTTTGTTTGGGTTACAGTAATTTTTTTAATGTCACATCTTCTATAAAATTATTAACCTATTAAAGCTATTCTTCAACTTTTTTCATTTACGATTTGATGTTTAATTAAGCGAAACAAAAACTGTTTGTTAAGAATTTAGAAAGGATTAATGCTATTGTAATTATCGTAATTACATTTTATTCACCGAGCTGTCTTTGCCAGGAGACAGCGAAGGAACCTTGCGATCTGCGAGTCAAGTTATGTCCAAGTAACATCATATGTGGAAGCAATTTCAAAATTATCACCATCAGAAAGTTGATATTTAGTATTTTTGGGTTGTTTAATATACCTCATTTAATTAGGACTAACCACAAAAATTTTGTTGGTTTGAAAAAAAATTCAACAAATTGTTGCTTTGAATAATAAATTGAGCAAAACATCACAAATTTTTAACGATTTTTAGAAAAATGGAAGGTAGACTGTAACCACTCCTTTTGTCACCTCTTTCTTAAAATGGCAAGTTTTACCCCACGTAACAACAATGAGATTGTTTGTCATATAATGTGGGATATTAACTGTGGTACAAGGCATTGAAACTAAACTTTTGTCATTTGGCTCTAAAGAACTGTCTATTGAGCAAATCACTTTTTCCGCTTAATTCAGCTTGTTAAATTTGAAAAATCAAATCAAATCAACTGAGAATCTAAACTCAACGAACTTAATAAGAACGGAGAGATGAGGGTGACTGGGAAGTAAGCTCGCGCTCTTTGAGTCTCCAGCCACCCGCGTATGTGCCGAAGCAGGCGGCCTGCAGCCGTAATCGAACTCGGCTCGCACTATTGCTTACGCAATAATCAGCGCTCAGTTCCGCTCAGCCATGCTGCTAACATTACAAGAAGCTTGACTGCTGACAAAAACAAGAAGCTTCGTAAATTACTGATGGAATTTTTCACTGTTTCCAGTTTAAAAACAAGAAGAATTTCCATAATGCCTTGATAATTTTCTGCCAACTAATTATTAATTGAAGCCAAGCTGCCTTGACCTGAAAATAGCAAAGCGATCTTTCTGTCCGTAAAGTTGTCCGTTGATTACCGGCTTGTCTGCCAAACACATTGCAATTTATTTGCCGTATTTCACTGCTAAACGTTTAGAAGGAAGCATAAAATTCTTACTTGCGTAAACTACAGAATATTTGTTATGACCTGAATCGGTAAATTTCAGTGTAATACTTGAATATTCAATTTTGATTTCTTAGACGCTGGTGGACCAAAGTAGTTTAATATTTAATTCGATTGCCTGCTGTTGTGTTAGTTGGAGTGTTGTTGTTGTCGTAGTAATTTCTCGAACAGCGGTGAGTATTATAGCGTCGTCTAGAGAACAAGCCACCATAAGTGACTGCATAAAACAAGCACTGTGAAAAATTTGTTTACTTACAGCATTTAAACACTCAGAATTTGCATACAACGAGGTTCATTTTTAGCTTAATTAGTAAAACAGTGAACCGGTAATTGATAGGAGACATGACTGGTGCAAATTCTCTGAGAGGAAAAAATTTTGCTGCGTCTTTTTAAGCAGTTTCCGTTTCGGTGGCTCGTCGTAGGCTTCTCCGCTGGTATATACCCTGTACACACTACACGTAAAGAATCAAAACACGTAAAGAACCAAAATTTCAGCTGTTTAGTTTGAACTGTTTAAAATTCTAATTTTGGAAGCCCAAGTTGGATACTCCTTCAGCTAGCAAGTTAATGATTTCGTTTAATACAGTATACCTGCACACATGCAGTACTACAGTATATTTTTGCAAACTTCAGCTTTCTAGCATAGTAAGCTCCAGAAATATGTATAAGATGAACCCCAATCCTATCTTCAGTTTCTATTTCAGTTCGTCTTTTTTCTCCAAAATACCGCATATCACAACTTTTCTTAAACCATTTTTTGTTTAATGTATTGTTCGTAAAAAAATTTTCGCTTCATGACATTACAGTACGTTCTCTCAAGACACCGGCAAAATCCAAATTTTTATCTAGTAATTACTAATATTGTGGATAATGGTACTTTATAACAGCGGTAATTTAGTCGCAACATATAACAAAATTGAATGAAAAGCAGCACAGATACGAAATGCTAAGAATTTTAAAACAAAACGATGGTTTAACTAAAAAAAGTCACTAAAAAATTTAGCAAAAAATGGCATGATCGCAAATTCTAAATCAGCGTGTATTAAGAAAATGCTGTAGCTGCGCGTTGACAAACGGGATTCTTCCCTAACACGAAAGACTTGGGTTCAAAATAGTGCTAAGCTACTACAAAACCATTCAAAAGCTTTCAGCTTTTACTCTTAAGCAATTTGCAGCCATTTTGGGAAACAGAGTTGTACGTCGAGCCGGACTTTTCGGGTTGGGTTCGGGTTCGGGCCGGGTTCGGGCCTTAAAGTTCACAAAAACTTCGGGCTTAATTTGGGCCTGAGACGTACTTTTTGTCTTAGATGCACAAAAATATAATGAAAATAATTTGGCAACATTGCTAAATTTTTCAGACCTAACTTAACTTTCGGTTTTTTTCGGGCATGATGTGGGCTTCAAAATAGTTTTCGGGTTCGGGCCGGGTCCGGGCTTATATTTTCGGGTTCGGGCTGGGTCCGGGCCTGAACTAGTCGGCCCGTTTACAACTTTGTTGGGAACTCTTTTTGTGCTAAAAATCCAAAGTTTGCTTGCCCAAATATTGCTAAAAATTAATTAACATTCTCTTAAAACTATAAATTTTGTGCTTTTCAACAGATATTTTTAAAAAGAAGGTCAGCCAAAATATAATCACGACTGTTGTGGCCGGCAATTTTTCTTTAGTTTATTACTATAATTTAAAGAAACAATGTAGAACTAAATAGATAACGAATGAAAAACCAAAAAAATTATTTATGTTCGAATCAGGATAAAGCGGCTTTTACCGAACGTCCGTATTTACGAATATGCGCAAAAAATACATATATGCGCGTAAAATTCTTTCTCTCGTTGGTTTGTTTTATATTGCATTTTACCGAACATGCGTATTTCAGCATGCGTATATACGCATGCGTTTTTTTACGCTTGGCAAAGAATAAAATACGGACACGGCATGCGTATTTTTCAGGCATTTATAAAGAAATTTTTTTTGCGATGTGACGTCACAAGGTTGCTTAGTGTAGTGGTTATGGTACTTGCCTTTGAAACGTTTAATGTAGATTCAGTTCTCACCAAAATCAAAACTTTTTTTTTTTACGCAAAAGTAATAGAAAATTTTTGTAATCATTTTTGGGATTTTTTGTTTGGAAATTTTTACAAAGTTTATACCACTAGGCCTAAAGTACTTGATTAATCAAAGTTTTTTCTTAAATGTTTAGTTCTATATCAAATCCTATCTTTCGCTTTCGCTGTAATATGCCGAAGTGTACAGTATTACGAGTTGGCGAGCCCATCTGTTTGGCAATGAAAGGTTATTAGTAGCCTACTACTAGCCTACAGTATTTTTGCAAGCAAATCAAACTAAATCCTACGGAAGCAACTCAGTTAATGTTTTGTTTTGATTTTTGAGATAAAGTACAGTAGTTGCTATCTCGGTAAATCGCAAACTAGGCATTTCCAAGTTTTAGTAGTTCAGCAAACCACAAACATATCAACCACAATTCATAACAAAATGCTATCATTTTGTTTGTAACTTTGTTGTTGCAAACATTTAAAATATGCGATTATTCTAGCGTTGGATGTAGTTCGATTGGACGAGTGATTAACTGACTGCGTACTTAATTTGCATTTATTCTGGTTTGGGTCTTAAGGTTTGAATACCACCAAGGACAACTACATTTTTACAATTACTTACAAAATTTTAGAAACTAAAAGGTTGTTTTTTAAAAAGATGAATGAAATTAGGATGAAGCAACTTTAGGGAGAATTAATCAAGAAAAGTACAATCAAATATTTTATTGCTTGTTTCAGGTTTTGTCATAGCAAGTTTAATTCAAAGGCCAAGAAATGCTTGGCCCAAGGCCTAACTTCGAGCCTAGCATAACCCTCAAAAATCAAAAGCTTAAAACCAAAGTTAAATATATACCCAGCACTTAACCTGTAAAACTTTGCATGGTGAGACGCTTTTGCAGCCTTGACCAAACGCATTCGGAATACGAAAGTACTTAAGTAGAAAGTATGCAATTCTGTCCTCGAAATCGAGTGAATACCTTAAAAAAAAAGGTCTTCATTGCAATTTGAGACTATATTCGGCCGGAATTTGTGGGATTTATTCGTGCTGACAGGCCCTTTTTCGTCTGATCATTTAGCGCTCAAATCTCAGTGGGGGGACGCGTCTCCCCTACAATTTAAGTGCTGAATATACCTAGGCATTATTGCTTAGGACTACAGGCTGCGAATTCGATTAAAGTTTTATGCTAAGCTTTTATAACATGCAACATTACACTACAGCTTTGAAGCTACCGATAGGCTAGTGGCGTGCTCAGGCGTCAGGCGTGCGACGAGGTTGCTAAAAAAGCTTAAATCCAAAGCAAAATTTTCTTGTATGAAAACTGTCCTAATTGAGCAAGGCTGTCGAGCAAATTAACGCAACTAAAGTGTTTACTTACGGAGGCTTGAGGGCGGAGCACCGAGCCGCTGGAGACTATGGCTTGAGTCATTACAGCCAAGGCTTCACAGAGAAATTTTGTCCAGATGTGCCTTTACGGGGACCGAAAATTGTGTTTTACCGGAAATGAGCGCTATGATGAATGATCACGCCATAAGTATCACTACCACTAATTGAGTGCGTAAACTTATACCGGTAAGATCTTTCGCCGCTCCCTAGATCCGGGTCGATGTGCTTCCTGAATCCTCCTTTGTAGGCCTTGATTACAGTTGCACCAGTATGTTATGAGTACAATTGTAACAAAACTTGCTGCTTTAAAAACGTGATATGGTTTGAAAGTTTGAAAATGTTTTGAAAAAGTTTTCAAGTTGGCCTACAGCGCAATCAATCAACTACCCTACATTTTTCTGAAGTCGCCAAGTACCCTATTTTCTTTAATGCAAAATAAAGTATTTTCTAAGCTTATAATTTATTTTTATTTTTTACTATAATATACAAGGTAAATAATAGAATCCCAGCAAGATGCAGCTCTCGAGTGAGCAAACAACAGAAAAGTAGGTCGAATTGGTCTGGCCACATGTTTTTATTTTCGTTGTCAAAAGCGATAAACACAGGGACGCACAACGGTTACAGAACGTTTGGGAAAGCATCAGCATGGCAATGGGAGTTGATGGCATGGATGGTAAGTAACCACGCAAGAGTGCTAGTAAAGGAGTATATAACTAACCAGGACCAGTGAAAAACATTCATTCTGGGCCTGGGGATAGATCCAAAAAAGAAGTATCATTCCATTCAACTGCCATTTTATTTTTCGGTCTTGCGATGCAAACAAAAGAAAATTTATAAATCTATCACGGAAAATTTCGAAAATAATAATATATTTTTAATCATACCACAAATTCGTCTGCCGCAATTTTTTTGTTTAATAAATTGTAATAGCTACAGAATGCCATTTACGCCTAGTGTAACCGTCGACTAAAATTGATAATGTGACTTTTTGATTGAGATGTTATTAGCGACATTTCAACAATCAAATAAAGAGTAATACCAAACTTACAAGCCATTTATTTCATGCTTTTGAGATACGCTAGCTGAAATACGCATACGCGCATTTCTGCACATCAATAAATTACCCTGCGTAAATACGCAAATACGCATATGCATTTTTTTTACCCATATACGTAAATACGGACATTCGGTAAAAGCGGCTTATCCACCAAGATACTTACTTAAATAATTTAAAGTTTTGTCATTTAATTTGTTTGGTGAAGAGTTACATAATCTAGCGAAGTGATGTATCGCTCCCAAACTTGCAAACGTGTGACTTCTTTCACACGACGGCACAATACAATGTGTCCACATATCATTATCTTTCTTAAGTCTTTCAGTTTTTATGATATAAATGAAAACATAGCTACAAAATTTTCCTCATTGGCAAAAAAAAAACAAAAAACAAAAAATGCAATAAATGATAAACCATGGACTACGCAGTGCGCATCGCGCTAAAGTTCAAAAACAGTCTTTTTTGCTTATGATACAGCAAAAAAAATTATAAAAGCTTTATGTAAAAATATAGATACAAATTTCATACCGGTAATGAAACCCATACTGGTATGTAATAAATCAGATTTGAAATCAATTTAGAGGCGTCAGAAACTCCCGCAAACTAAAACATACAATCACTCACTGACCTAGGCAAACAAAAGATTTTCTAGACTGTCTTTTTTACCTCTTGGCTAGCAAAATTGTGTGCAAAACACTTCGTGCTAAAACAGTTGTAGGTAACAATGGAACTGAGTGTTGGGCTTTTAATGTTGCTATTTATAGTGTACACAATACAAGGATTATTTTCAACGAGACCCTATTTTTTTTGGAAAATAAATAAAATATTTTATTGTGTTTGTTTTTGTTATCAGAAAACATTGGTTCGAGTGCTGGTCAAGGCTCAACCAGAACTTGTGGTGACAATGCACAACTGGGAGGGTCACAAAATACATTCGAAGCTCCTGTTGATCAGAGCCAGAACAAGATAGAGATCGGTCAAAATGCAAAAATCGAACAAGTTGATCAATTAGGAGGGACGCGCAACATCAGTGAGTAAAAAAATGATTTATATTTTCTACTGAAACAAATTTTTTGCAAAGTACAACTATGCTTTGGTTCTTCCGGTGCTGTAAATGTGTTATTAATGTGGTAGACAGTCAATCATTACACAGATTTCCGTAAAAAGCATTCAGCAAATCCTTCAAGAGACAATGCATCAAGTAAATTAAAGAGGTCCATTTAACAGTACTTGGCAAACACAGGCCGCGGTCTGGTGTCAATTCGTGATTATTGTGTTTCCCAGCTGCTGATGCCTTCGCCCTAACAAACCATTTTTTGCATCAAAGTGGACAGAAAACTGATTAAAAAATTCAAATTTTGCTGCTGTAAATACAAAACTCGACTTATTAAACTCTGTGTGGAATAAAAGTAGTTTTCCGCAAAATAAAGCCTGCAATCGGTTTTGGAGCCAAGGTGACAAATAAGTTGAAATAACTTAATGATGTGCATCAATATTTGATATCTCATCAAGAGCTGGTCCGCAAGGAACATTTTAATCCCTAGAGCAGAGATTTTTAACCTTTTTTCAAAGCGACCCAAATTTATTGAAAAAATCAAATATGTAAAAATTTGCGAGCCATGTACAGTATATTCTAATGTATACTTAAATTAAGATATATGTAGAAAAAAATTTTTGTAATGACAGAACTTTGTTGAAAATAGTACAAACAACTTTTCACTGAACAAATTTTTATGAATATTTGCTATTTAGCTTTTAATATCGTTATCAATTATGTCCTAACGTAGTCTGACATACATGATCTTTGATTTTAGTCTCCACCCGCACAAATAAGCTTCTTCACAGTGGCAGTTCTATTCTAACAAAAGTGCTGCAAGCCCGCAAAACATAGTTTACTGCTTCAAAGAGTTTTACAATTTTGCTGTCTCCAGAAGCTCAAAATTTCATCTCGCGACTTTTTCGTTTACAAAAATGCAACAAGGGATAGTACAGTGAAGTGGCTTTGCGTTTATTTTATTATAGCTTTCTGCAAAATTCACACTTTGTAGATGGTTGCAAAAATACAAGCGACCCAAAAGAATTTTTTAGGCAACTTAACTTTGGGTCGCGAACCATAGTGTAGGTTGAGAACTTAAAATTGGTACCTAATACAAAAAAATTTGCTGACTCTTATAAAATTATCAACACAGCACAAAGACCAGAATCAATAGCAATAGCGCACCAGCGCCAACTAATAAACAAAAAATTATTTATGGCTAAAGGTTTAAACCCGGCACAAGGCGCAAACAAAAGAGCAAAGGCAATATTAGTAAAAGCAAAATCAATACCAAAAGTGCCAGCAAATGAACATATAACAAAAGGAAACAAATGTTTTATGTCTAAAGGTCGAACCCCACCACGAAGGCGCAGTCAACGGAGTGAAGTGTGTAGCCTGCAACTTATAAGCGCAAAATGTGTAAACTGATAATATATGTTTTTATGCAATTCTTATTATTTTTTGGTTTCTAATTCATTTTTTTGAGCAATATTTTCCAAATTTTGCTCAAACTTATTTCAAAGCAGTGTAATTTGTAGCATCTCTTATGGTATTTATTAAAATACTAAATGGTTGTTGTAAATAATAGGCTAGTAACATGCGACATAAATTTTATTGGAAAAGATTCCACGTAGCGATATGAGCATTGATATTTTTGTGATCGTTAGAGTGGTCCCATACAACATTTCATAAATAAATCAATACAGTTTTCAATTGGTTGCAAAAGATTTAAGTTGCTGATTTTACTTCAAGTTGCAATAATTTGATTTTTAAAGTATTATTACATTTGCAAAATGTTTTTTTTGTTAATCGGCAAAGTGGATGTTTGTGAAAAAAAATTATCTAAGACTGCTACATTATCAAAGCACGTTTCAAAAGTCAGTTAACAATGTTTGAAAGGAAACGTTGGCAACAAAATAGAGATGATGCTCACAGTAAAACATAAACAAATTAATAATAGCAATGAACAGTAAGACTAAAGTCATTCTAATGATTTAATTACAATCAAAAATTCAAACCATTAAGAACAATGTACTAAGAAAATTAATAAGCTATAGATAGTATCCGAAGTCTTATAGGCACAATCAAACCTTTGATGAACAGCCTATAATAAACGGTTTCGAAATTGACATTCGTCTTTTTTCCTTGTCAGTATAACTAGGACTGCAGATATAAACGTGAGCGTAGAAAGACAAGAAATCGCAAATTAACTAGATCATAACACAATTTTTTTTCTCCAAAAATATTAGGTAACCACAATCTTACAAGAGATGATTACAATGGTTCATTTCTAAATAGTTTCCAATAGCATGCCCTAGACAGTTGTCTCGCCAAGTCTCAGGGCTCATCAGTAGGCTAGCAAGGCCAAAAGGACAAACATTTGTCATTAGGCTTTTAATCAAAGGTTTAATTGTGCCTATAAGACTTTGGATACTGTCTACGGTTTATTGTTAAAAATACAAACGTTTTCGCTTTTCATCAGGCCTCTTCAGATATTAGTTTAATTATAGCGTAGTTAACTTCAGACTAACTGAAAAAAATAAAATACAAAATCAAGCAATATCAAGGTTTTGAGTCACGGCATGTTAAAACAATAAAGATCATCAATCGTATTTAACAGGTCAACAGTTCATCTACTAAAGAAAAATAAAAAAAATATCGTGGGGAAAAAGCAGTACATTAATCAAATTATTGAACAATAAGCAAACAAATTCTGAATAATAAAAAGTAGACGTTTAATTTAAGCTTTTTATTACGCATTTTTGCTTTGCAACTTTAGGTTGGTGCGCTCTTTTGTATTTTTTTGGTTTTTGCTTTTTCCCTTATGTCTTTCTTCATAACTTATAATTTTTGCTTTTAATTGTAAACTGTCCATAGGTTGATAAATTTTAAATAAATAGCAACTTTTTGGCCATTCAATTTGTAGCCTGTGTTGTTGACACAAATATATTTGAGGAAAAGTTGTGTTTTATGATCTAAAAACTCTTGATGTTTACAATACAAACAACACCATTATTATCAAAACGGAAATTACTTTTTTTTGCAAGTTTTTAACGTTTTGTAGGCACGATTTTTCATTTTTTTTGTTTATGAGGTGGTGCTGTAGCACAATTCAAACTGAACTTTGTGTCTGTTTAGTCTCTGTGTAACGATTTTTGTTAAACTCGACTATTTATTTGTCATTATCCTCTAAAAAAGGTTCGGTGTTTAGTAAAAAGTGATTTATGTTGACTTTCAATAGCTTTCAATTAGTTATTTTTGTTATTTTCATTTACAAAACCAAAATAGCTGAATCACCAAGAATCCAATTTGCTTAACGTCAAGATAAAAACAATTATTGTCCAGCACAGGGCTACCCAAAATGTACAATAATTTTTTGGACCTGCTACTGGTCTCAAGATTTTTAAGTTCTCTCAATGCGTGCAATTTTTTCTTCAGAAACTTGTTTTCTCTGTCGAATTAGTTGACGCTAGTTTTTCTAATATTAATCTCGATCAAATTTTTGTAAAGTTTATCAATAATTGTGAATAATATCACAGGGAATAAATTAGACAGTGGAAATGATTGGAATAGCTCAAGTGTAATGCGGTGCGTTCTTTAAAAACTATGAGCAACTCTGGTCCAGTGCATACACCATGTCATAAAATTTATTTCAATCTAATGAACCAATCTTGCAGCTAAAGCATAGTAATAGAAATTTGTTTAGCAAAGTCGTTTATTTAACTCAGATCTAGGCAAATTAGTGTTTTTGGACTGGCTAAGATTGGGTATTATACGATGTATAAAATGTAGCTTCTCAACAAGGCTGTTAAATTGTCAATTTCAAACAGTATCGTATAGACTGCAGTGAGTTTCTTACACAAAGCCAACTTTTTTTATTTGTACCAATTTTTAAAATAATACTCTCAACAATATTAAACCACACGTGAGACGTGTTTTAGGGTGGATGAGACAGAGCCACATTGAACACACTGTTGTAGTTGAAGTTGAAGTAAGAGTTCTATAAAAACCACGAAAGGCTCACATCTTGCTTTGATTCAATAATTGACCATTGTTTGTGCTTTATCTAGGACAGAATAGTAATTCCGCCTTTTGGCGGAAAGTATAAAAATGCGACAAACGGGTGCCCGTCCGTAGTGGCCACTTGTGAGGTAATGGGGTGCCCATTCTTTGATTGTTGAGGAAATGGCCTATTTTATCTCTCGCGGGTACATTTGCCTAGCAGGGGCTTTGTGGAGTAGCATATCTGTTGCAGAATGCGCTTGTTTACAAGTAAAATCCGGGCAGCTTCAAACCATCAAATTAACCACCTCTACACTGAAAAAGTGTGTTTTCAATCTAATCGATTCGTCCTTGAGCAGATCACCTTTACGAAACGCTTTTGTTAGGAATTGTTTAGTGATAATATTTCGCATGCAAACCCAAAGATTAATCCAGAAACAAAAATACTTCGATTAAAAAGTAAGTTAATCGGGTTTAACTTAATTATCTTTGTTTCAGACCAGCAAAGCGTACATGTCTCAGGTGGGAATACCATCAACGTCATTTTGCCTCATGCTAATCAACCAATCAACGCGCCTTCTGAGAATCCGCCTAGTAACTCGCACCCTGGTAATTGGCCAAGTAACACACCTTCTGGCAATCAATTAAGTAATTTGAGATTTATTTTTGACCATTGATCAATTTTAATAACTTGAAATCCTATTAAACGCCCTAATACCATTAAAGGGATGCAGCGCTTTTTTTAACAAAAGACCCGAATATTTGAATGGCATTTTTTCAAAAAACAAAACAAACAAACAAAAAAATACAGTATAAAGAGAGAGCAAAAAAAGAAAAGTGAGAGTACCTCCGTACGTGGACACAAAAAAACGAAGGCTCCATTTCACCGATTTTTTTTGTTAATTCTGATTTAAATCTGCGATAACTAAAACTGAAATCCTTACTCCAAAAATAAACTCTGCATAGCTCTATAACTCACACTCTAAACTCAAGTTTTGACCCTTCGCAAAAAAAATAAAAAGTGTGCGAATAAAAATTATTATTTTTTGTTAAAAAAAGTTTGCATTGTTTGGCGTGACAAAATTTTAATTGAATAAGTCTTTGCTAAACGATTGAAAAAACCGTAAACAGGTTTTTAGAAACTTTTTCGCCAATACTCTACAATATTGATCAAACTGTAATTTTTTGATATTGTATGAAAAGAAGTAAAAAAAAAAACTATGTATATAAATATATACATATAAAGCACATTTTTTTCATTCTTTTTGTATAAAATAAACTTTCAGTAATGCACACAAGTAAAAAGAAAATTATTAAAAACCAATCCCACAACTTTACAAACAAATCGCCTGCGATAATTATACTCAAAGAACAATATTGGGAAGCACTGCACAAGCGTCTGATTAAGCATTTGTGAGTGTAACCAATACGCTTGTACGGAAACCATAATCCACATTTGTTATAAGTCGATAACTTCAATTTTGCCAAAACAATTTTACACACAAAAAGCGAGGCTGGATAGCTTGACTTGATGTAGATGTACATGCGAAGTAATTGCAAATTGTGCATGTACTGCACTGTAAGCGTCAGTCAGTGAGATATCGAAAAGTTTACTCTGACTTAACTGATAGAACCACAGCGTTGAAAAAAGAATAAAAACAATTACTCAAAATTTTGCTTCTCTTTGATGATGTTGTTGCTCAACAATTATTTAAGATAAAGAGGTAATAATTTTTAATCCAAAAACGAAATTAGCTAGCACTTTCCCATGATGTAAACAAATTGAAATAGTTCCATGACATACTGTATTCCGGTATTTTTACTGTAATATTCAGGTTGATTTCGCGAATAATACAGAGAAATATTTTAAATATGCTGTTAGCACATTTATTAATCAATCAATTCACTTTTATCATAGCTGCCGCTGTTAAGCTATATCGTTTGGTGAACTTGGTGTTCAAAGTCTTCACAGCACAAACTCGGACGTGGCATCAGCAACCCGTTTAATTGTTGAGTTGAGATTTAATAAAAGTTTTCAGTCAAATTTGATTTTGTTACCGCGACAGATTTTTGACTGTTTGCCACTCCAAACTTTACATTTTCAATCGTTTTACAGCAGCAAAAATAAAATAGTTCATACTCTTGAAATTCAAAATAAAAATCATTTAAAAAACACAGCATTTGGTTTTATGTTGCAGGAAGTCTTCTACATTCAGGCGGTGAGAAAACTGATGGGATAATTTAGATTCTTTGTGATAAACGGATTACAATTATTTGGTTCATCTGACTATACTGTAAAAAAATTATTTGATTGAACTATCAAATTAAAAATATGAAACTTCCTCTTCGGGTCAAGAGTTCTTACAAAAAGTGGATTGCTTAATATTTTTAAATAAAACTATTTGATTTAAATGAAAAAAAAAATCCTCTGTATAGTCATTAGTTGAGAAGTCTATTAATATGGTAACTGCTAATTTTTTTCAGATACATCTAGTCCAGATCAAGCTGAGTCAGACTGTAAGTTGTGCTTGTTGTTGCTTTACATAATATTTATCTTCTTAGTCGATTCCATTTTTATAGTTTAAGCCAGAACCATTGCAATAAAAAACTTTTGAACAAATTTCAATAATATTAAGGCTACTACATGACTTACTAAAAGTCTAGAATATTCTTCGTCTTTTCTTTTCTTCTTTCTCAATACCCCGTTTTTTACGTAAGGGTTGGGGGGGCAGTAGCTCGAGATTAAACCGCCACACCTCACCGTCTTCCATCACCTCCATTATTTTGCTTGGGAGAAGTCCCAAGCGATTCTATTCAAGATTCTCAATGTAATCGGTCCATCAAGTTCTAGGTCGTCCAACTGGTCTTCTCCTATTTGCTTTGGCAAGTAAAGCTTGTTTCGGGAGCCCTTTCTGAAGCATTCTGCTTAAATGGCCAAACCATCTAATCTGAGATCTTTCAATTCGGAGAAGTAACGGCTCGATGTTAAGAGATTTTCGAATCTCAGAGCTACGCACCTTGTTAAACAATGTAACTCCTTCAATTCTTCGTAATATTCTTACCATGCAAAAAGTTTTTCTTCTTTTATAACGTCATTTTCACAATCATATAGAATAAATTAAAAAAAAACGCATAATTTAGCGTCAAAATGCTTATGTTGTTGCGGTACAGATTAAAACTAATAATGGCCTTCTTTGAAGTCAAAAAAAAATTCAATTTTATTTACATTATAAATTTTATTTTTGACTGAATTTTAGACGATGAATAAAGTTGTTTGTTTACCTGAAATGATTCGAAGCATTTGCAAAACTTTACTTCACAACTGGCAATATTCTTCGCAAAACTTAAATTACACTTTAAAAATAACTAAAACATTGCTAAACTGTCTGTCTGTGTCCAGTTGAGCTTGCGTTTAACCTAAAAAATAAACGGTGACATTTTGATGCATTTGGTTCACAATTCTTGCATTTGCTATGAATAAGTTAAAGGGTTTGTGTTGTGAATTTTAAGTTTCAAGCTAAAAAAGTAGCTTATTCATCCTCCAGATCCCATCTGCTAGCTACTGCACCTGCGCCGGCGATATCAGTTTGTAAAGTTTTGGGTTGGTGATCGAAAGGTTGCTGGTTTACGGGTTGATTCTCAAACTGGCAATGCGTCGTTGTGTTCTTGGGAAAAACTAATTGAGTGTATTTTTATATGGGAGTCCCGCAGTCTTCTTAATGTGGTAGCCCAGTCTGACGAGAAATTTGCGAACTGAACCAAAAAAAGAGTGCTTTGTGAAGAAGATAATAGACGCAGTTTACTTTGTTTATTCGTACAAGCGAACAAATTTCTGCAGCAAAAATGCAAGTTCAGCAAACCATTTCATGCTTGCAGCAACAGAAAATTTTAAGTACCAATGGCCAAACTAAATAAAATGTAAAGTTGGTAAAAATTAATAATTCCAAATAACATGCAATTCACTGACACAAATTAACAAAATTAGTGGCATCGCGAAAGAAAAGGTCTGTAAAAATTTTACCTTATAATGACCAAATAAATAGTGACCAAATAAATTAATTATTTATTTATTTAGCATTTTTTGTTGCAGTTTCTCAATTTGTTACCGAAAATAAAGTAAAGCTAAAAAATAAAATTTATTCCATCCAATTAGTATAGATATTATTTGAATATTTCATAAAACTGCGTGTAGAGTGACTGGCCAGTTGGTTAAGTGGTAATGCATTTGTCTTTGAAACCGTAGTTCCGAAGTTCAAGTCTTGGACCGTTCTTATAATACACAGTGTTATAAACGACTCGTTACCGCTGCAACATTGCTTCAAAAGAAGCTGCTGCTTTGCTCACAGGCGCAAAGACACGGATAAGGGTCCCACTTACTCGTTAAACGCTTCAATATAATAAAACGTATTTAATATAATCACTATCAATAGTTTTGCATTTCCTGTATCAATTGCATTTGATTAAACTTTGTTAACAAACAAAAACTAAATTCAAGGTATAAGATCAGTTTCTAGCAGCTTCCACTTGCACGTCTTTACTGGTTACGTAGTTCTAACGCTTTTGTTTTACACTTAACCTGGCAGCAACCAAGCATAAAAGATTTTACCGCTAACAGATAAATCAAAAATTTCTATTCTGTGTTAACTATTGTATATGTTTTGTTTTGCAGTATTTACTGTGATGACAGTACTTCAGCTTTTGATTGAGCTATTAGTTTGATACTATATAAAAACATTTAACTGTAGCGTTTTTAACAGCAATAAAAACAACCAAAAACGAGAAACAAGAGATTCATTTGAGCTTCATTAGTAATGCCGTCGTTCTTTTATTATTATTTTTTTTAACATTAAATTAGACAGCTTTATTTTTATTTTTTGTATCAATCAAAGAAAGTATTGAGTCACTTGTTTTGGATTATTCTTTCGTGCATGTAACGTCTACAACAAGTAAATAAACAAACAGTTGTTAAATTTAGATGGTTTACAAAAATTATTACAAGGAATACAATTACATTGTGATTAATAAATGGCCAAATAAATGGTTTAAACACTTTTTGATGAATCTCATTTGTGATAAAGCATTTACAAGTAAAGCGAGTAAAAACAAAATTCGAAACCGCTGCTTCATTGCTTTTTGTTGTACATTTTTTTGCTTACTAAGCTGCATTATTCAGTCCTTTTTGACTGAGTTGATATTTGCATTCTTAAAGTTGTGGTTTTTCGCGTTTATTCCCAATAAAATTCAGAACGTTAGGTTACAAATATTTTAGATGTTTTAACATTATATAGGTAACTATTTTCAAAAAGTTTATTTCATCTATATTTTCAGGTAATGAATTAAAGCTTTTTCAAAACGAAAAAGCAAAAACTCAGTGCATAGTTGAGTTGCTTTCCTGCCTTGAACGTCCCATCACTTTGGCTCCTCTTCACATGACCCAACAAAAAGTAGAGTCAGCAGATGAATTGGGACATTTTCACACGCGTAATGAAATTCCTCAAACAATCTCCGAACCTTCCAGTAGTGGCGTTATAGTAGACAATCTATTCACCAAAGCAACCGAACATGTAACCTCAACCATTAAACGCCAATACCTTAATGACGAAGCTAGAGAAAACGATATTTCTAGGCTTGGAAACACTGTAGCCCTCATTGGGCAGGCTGGCATAGGAAAGACTTCACTGTCCAAAACAATCTTAAATAGAGTTTCAAACGATCGGTTGTTTGATGCAGACTACGTGTTTTATCTGCAAT
The DNA here is from genome assembly GCA_963965965.1 of Trididemnum nubilum. Classification (NCBI taxonomy): domain Eukaryota; kingdom Metazoa; phylum Chordata; class Ascidiacea; order Aplousobranchia; family Didemnidae; genus Trididemnum; species Trididemnum nubilum. The sequence goes on from OZ014469.1 coordinate 51,426,154, forward strand.
TTCGAGGTGTCAATTTCAAACAGAACACCAACTTGCTCTCTTTTCTGGGTGTTGACCTTTCCTGGGCCGAAGAAAAATCACGACGCAAAGCTGTTTTGGATAAATTGGCAAAAAGTAGCCACGTTATGATGATCTTTGACGGATTTGATGAAGCCATTTTAGATCCGTCAACTCCATGCAAAGAAATTTCCCCCTGGGAAGAAGCCAGACCTGAAGCCTTTATCAAAAATCTTCTAAATGGCTCCATTTTTCCTTTGGCCAAAAAATTAATCACATCTCGACCGAGGCAATTATTAGCACTTCACCCAAGTGTAAAACCACATTATATTGTCAACATCACTGGTCTTGACATAGAATCGCAAAAGCACATTTGCGAAGAAATTTGCGGCAAAAATGCTGACAGAATTTTTAACCACATCATCCACCACCCTCAAATCGCGTCGTACTGCTACGTTCCTGCTAATTGCATTTTTGTAATGTACGTCATGGGCAAAATCATTCAAGATAAATCTTCCCAAGCTTTTCCCAACTCTATTACTGGCGTTCTAGTTATAGTGATAGTTTTTTTTGCAAAATCATCCCATGCTCGAATAAAATTTTCTTTGAAAAAACTTGCTGAATTAGCTTGGAATGGTTTAAAAAACCGTAAATTTTATTTCAGTGAAGAGGATTTGCAAAGGTCTGAGTTGTGTCATGATGATGTTAATTTCTTTTGCCTAACGCTTTTTGGTATTGCCAAGAAAGATCTTCCATTTTTTCTAGGGGATCCTGAAAAGTTTACTTATTTTGCTCACCTAATTATTCAAGAATTTTTTGCAGCTTTGAGGCTTATTTTTTTCTCCAGTAAAACAACTTTTCGCGATTATTTTTTAGGTAGAAAATTGTTTGGTCTTCAATTCTCTAAACCTGATTTTGATCTTTTTGCCAGTGACTGGGAGGTGGTGGCCAAGTTTCTTTTCGGTCTTTGCAATCCCAAAACCGTAGAGTGTTTGTTCAACCAGTTTCCTTCACTTGCTTCTGCCTTGCCCGATAAAACCAAAATTCTTTGTGATTTCGTTCTTCAATCATTTCCCACCGACAATCATCCTCAGGTTGATTACTTCCAACATATTTTGCAATTTAGCACATGGGCTTACGAATTAAACGACCACAAATTTGCTTCAAGAGTTGCTGAACGCCTAGAAAAGAAATTAATCGTTGTAGGAAAATTTCTTCCAAGCGACGTTGCTCCACTCCATTTTGTTCTGCGACACAGAAAAAAGCCCCTCCATCTGGAAACAACACCATTTGACTCCTGGTTTGTGGCTGACAGTCTTGATCTGTTTTTGGAGGAAGTTCCCAAAACGATTGAAGGCTCGATTGTTTCGGTAATTTGTTTGAAACTAATATTGAACAATGTAACTCAAAAAAGTGATGTTTAAAAGCTGTATTTTAAAAAAACTTTTGATTTTTAGCTGCTCGTATGTTGATAATATTAAGTTCACTTTAGTGGACTGAAAAATGAAAATGCTTTTGCAAATGTACTATCTAATTTGCATGAGCAGTTTTGTGTTTTATTGAAGCAGGCTCTAAAGGATACCAATAAACTAAATATCAAGCATTGTTTGCATAATCGTAGTTGACAAAGTAACGTTTAGTGTTTTGCTCAGATCGACACCCAAAGCTTTAAGGCTCATGACACTGCCAAAGACGACTCCGTTAGTTTAGGTCGATTTATTCGAGATGTAGAAAAGAATAACCAAGTAAAATTCCCGAAAAGTCTTGGAAACATTGGATTTGAATTGTTGGCATCTGCAGTGAAATTTAAAAGTTCACTGGTAAGTATTGGTGAAACATTTATTCACGCAAAACATTTTGCACAGATATCACAAAATTGGCGTTTGGGCGTTATTTTGACAGGAACTGAAACAAAGATCTGATGTACTCTAGTAGAATAAGATTTAACTGGTCTAAAATTATTTGTTGAATTGAGCTATGACCTGAAATTTTTAAAATTTCTTAATTTCGAATATTCAAAATTGTCGAATTAGAATTTGCTATATGGTTAATTTTTTCTGCTCACGAAAATGAGTTAATAAAATTGCTCGTTTTTGAATGTGCAAAAAATTTATATGATATTTTTGATAGATGACACCGTTTAATAAATTTTGGCAAAAACAAACAAACAAGCAAACAAACTGTAACCTTTTGTCAATTTAGGGCTGTTGGCTTCGAATATAAATCAATTTTGATAAAGATGGTCAGCTTTTTTTTTTTGAAAAAGCAAGTAAAAATTTAAAACTTTCAAATAAAAATTGGTCACAATACACGATAGCAAATGCATCATGTAGAAAAAGTTGCTGCAGAACTTCATATAATTGTAGCTCTATTTCACAAGGAATTTTTATCAACTTTTTTTATTATTTCTGACTATGCTCACGAAAAATTATGCATTGTCTGAAAGCGTATTTTTTATCATTACACTGTAAAAATTTTTTGGTCAAAACGACCCAAAAAAAAGTAGTCAAACACGACTCAAAAATTTTGGGCACAGACGTATCCAACGCAAATTTTTTGGGTTGTTGCGATTCAAACGCTTTGGGTCGGTATGATCCAGTACTTTGGGTTGCTACGACCCAAATACTTTTGGTCGCTTCCACCCAAATAATTTGTGTCGCTGCGACCCAACCATTTTGAGTCTTTATGACCAAAATACTTTGGATTGCTACGACCCAAACACTTTGGGTCGTTATGACCCAAATACTTTGGTTTGCTGCGACTTAAACACTTTGGGTTTCTATGACCCAAAAACGCTTTGGGTCACCAAACACTTTGGGTCGTAATCTGGATCTTAGTGACCCAAATATTTTTTTGTTATGCTGTACAGTGTGCTGCTGCATTACAATCGCTTTTCCGCACTTTTCAAAAATCCCTTAAAATCGATACAATGAACTTACCTCGTTCTTTTACGGAATATACGTATCACTAATTCAAAACTTCTAGCTTGTGACGATTTCAACCATAAAAGGATGAAATTTCGAATTTGTGAGCAAATTAAAAATCATAAATACGTAGTTTATTGGAAAGGAACACTGTATATTAGTTCATTTCAAAATAACTGTTTAGAGAAACAATAAACTTTCCCTTATAAAAACCATTTTATTTAAACACAAAGTCCATTTTTTATTAAAACCGATTAACGACAAGTTTAGATCAATACCAGCTATAGTATGATAAACAAAATAATGAAGAACACGGGCCTAACTTTCAAATCAAGCAATCAAATTCCTTTATGCGCTATACAGTTATGGTATATATCAAATGGTACCAGCATAACGACATAACTACGTAGATTTTATCAATGATAGCCAGTGAACTGCATTGACTGTTTGGTCTTTTATAAAGCTTTGACGTAAACATCGACAAGACATTTATGGGACACTACAGTAATTTTCAAGAAAAAAATTAATTCTTTAAAAAACAATGTACTTACAAATTACTAATATAAGCTCTAGACGGTATCCAGAATCTTAAAGGCGCAATCAAACCTTTGATTAACAGCTTTTAAGACATATTGTTTCGACATTGACTTTTGTAAGTTGTTCCTCGTCAGTAGAGCTAAGAAAACAAATATGAACATGAGCACAGAAAGACAAAAGAATCGTACAATAACCCGGTTATAACAAAATAGATTTTTTTTTTCGGAAAATAGTAAGCAATCACAACAATCACAATAATACAAGAGATATATTAGTTCAATTCAAAATAATTTTCAATAGCATGCCTTGAACAGGTGTATCGCAGAATTTCAGGGCCCTTCAGTAAGGCTGGCAAGGCTAAAATGACAAATATCATTGGTGCTAAAAATCTTCAAAGCATATACCTTCACCAATTTATCAATTAATGAATAAATCTTTACCGATTATATTTATAGTTAATTCATAAATCTATTTTACACCCAATAATTTTAGCGAAACTAAGCAAACCATAACTGAGAAATCCTTACCCAAAACAGTTAAAGGCTATTAGTTAAATACTTACCAAATGAAACTATAAGATCTTTACTGGCTAATGTACAAATCATACTTCACGTCTCTCAGAACAATGATCGGAGATGGGCAGTACAAGGCATAAAAGTTGCGCCGCTAGCGTTTCCACAAGCCCCCCAAATAATTCACGCCTCAATTGCAACCGCAAGTGTGACGCAAGTAGTGTTGTAATAAAAAAAACGAGTTGTTTTTTGCAAAAAACGCGTATTTTTTTTTTTTTAAGCCCCCAAAAAACTGTGTTTATTGTGTTTTTTATAGCGCAAGTTAAGATAAAGTTAAATTTGAAGTTTACTTTATAGGTAAAGATAAATAAAGCTTGAACAAGATCATTAGATATTTAAAAAGGAGATCCTGGGTGTCCATACATGTCCATATTAGTGCCCATGTCTGGTAAGATACGTAAGTCGAGTCTTGCTATAGAAATTGGAATACCGGAGAATACTTTGGGTTTCAAATAAAGTTCTTTTTTTCAAATTAAACCAAATTTTGTCAGGTCAATAATAAGCTTATAAAAACCCATATTATCCAGGTCAAAACTGTTTTAAATCTACGCGATAGAAATTTTTAATACCGGTATACACATCTATTTTGATCCTAAATCAAATTTTGATTCACTTTATTTGTGGTAACTGAATAAACAAATAAATATCAAGATAAGTTTAGCAAAATAAACACAGAACCAAAATGACCTCAGCAAGCTGTTTTACCATTGATAGGAATCTTCAGGGAAAAAAACCTGTATATGAAAACAATTCCGGTACTGTAAACAAACACTTTGTACTCTGCTAGGCTCTGTATATGTGGCTCTGTGAGACGATGATGCGCCGAAAAAAACACTGAGAATGTTAGCAATTTGAGCGCTTAATTACATACAATTGAAATGTAAATTGTAAAAATTTTAACCCTCTATTAACCACTGTAGCAGATACTGTATGCTACATCATTTTGTAGGCCATAAACCATTTTCAGTAAGATGTTTTAATGTATTTTTTCATTAGTGTAGCTCTTTTGCTACATTATCTTGTTCTGATAAACAAAAACTATTCACTACACTCCTAAGCCTTTTCTTGTTACGCGCCGGCAAGATGGCTGCCTTAACCTCTTTCAGCAAGAGTGAATTTCAGATAATTTCTTGTATAATTTATAAATCTTATTACAAAGCAAAACAATATTTTTTCAGTTAGGTAGTAACTACAATGAGCAATGTTTATTTTAGTATAAATTATATGGTAGCAGCCTGTTGATAGAATGCTGTAAAATGCTAAGCTATTTTCGAGTAACATATTTGCTATAGTGGTTAATAAGGGTAAAATTAAGCGAAAATAGCCTAATTTTTTCTCTCAGTGATAGAAAAGAAAAGCGATTACCTAAGCGAGTGTTAGCAGTAAATATCATCTAGTTAAAAGGTTCATGTTAGATAGAGCAAAAATGCGATTACCAAAGCCAATGTGAACCGTCCTTTTTCTCACGTAAAGAGGCTAATGATAGACAGAAAATAAAGACAAGTTGAAATTGAGCATTAGTAGTACAGTGCTGGAAGGGATAACTATACACTTGGGGTTTTTATCCTTTATTGAAACGGCCGTGGCTAATAAATAAATATTTCTGAATTCACAAATGTCGCTATAGCTTTGCAATATACGCTTAATGCTGTTGTTATAGGCTATTGCAGTGGGCGTAAACAGGTGGACAGAACCTTAGACCCCCTCCGGTTACGCTCGTGGTGCAAGAAAACGATTGCCAAAGTCAATCGTAGCTGAAGCAGATACCTAACCAGAAATCTGCAAGGGAGGTCATATCACTAAAAATTAATTTGGAGTCCATATCACTGTAAAAAAAATTTGGCTCAGAAGAGCTAAAAAGCGTGATATTTTTCTTGCGTTTTGGTCGACAGGCCAATGGGGGGAGGCTGGCTACGCTATTGAGTTGAAAAAACAATTAACATTGTTTCGGCGCGCACCTATACTCAGAATGAATGATACACAGTAAATGAGACGCACACACACACGCTAGTGGTGGATGGTGGGGGCCGTTTGTGGTGGGGCCCTGGGACCTAGGCCCCTTGCGCCCCCAACTAAAACTGTCCCTGCCTAATTAATTGCTTTGCTTAAACTTTAAAGTGCTTAAGCAATGATTTTGTTGAGCTATGCTACATTTTGTATTTTGGAGGTCTATTTCCCCACAAAAAAATTGTTTAGTTTATGTTGTTTTTTGGACCTACTGAGACTGTATATCACAAGGAAACATTTTTTACGCGACTATTCAAAAACAGTGATTAAAACAGATATTTTTCTTTGCTAATAATGCCTAATTACATCGCTGGATTTATGTTGTGGAGTGCTCTGGGCCCAGGTTTAGTTAGGGCCCTATTTTATATGGTGAAAAATAAAATTAAGCTTATTTCAACCAAATGATAAAAGATTAGTCGTCACTGCAAGCAGCGAAAGATGGGCGAGTAACCTGAATTTTGAAAAAGGGGAGGGCCTTTGAACCATCAGGTGAAAGCTATCTGCGTTGCATAATGAATGCACATACGGGGGTCTGTGGACTGACAATTTTAATAATTTTTAACAGCCGCGTGGCAATTTTAATAATTTTTTGGCAAAAAATACCCATTTTAACGTTATTTAACTATGAATTCAAAATAAACTTCTGCGGAGCTAAAAAACTCGCTTTTGCGTAATTGTTTACATGCTATCTAGCCTAAAGGCTACACGCGTTGAAGCCTAGGAAAGAGCCATCAGAACGGCAACTACTCAAAACGAGGAATGCAAAGAAGTTGTCTTTCCTTAAAACTCGAACCTGAAGTGTTTGGGCCATCGAATTCTGTGGGTTGAATATGCAGGCTCAAATCCTATGTTACAGCAACTTTCAGGCATTGCTTGTTTTAAATAGGCGCCGGTTTTGGTGGCCCTTCTCTAGGTTTTTGCGCCGGTAGCCTTTAGATCAGACATCGCTTAAACGATTAAGCATTGAAACTCTTGCCAGCCAATGTCAAAACATCCCAATTAAATTGTTATTAAGCCAACTTTGATAAAACGTTCAATCACATCTTTTCGTCGTAGCTGAATGTACTAACGAAGTTGACTTTTTAGGGCCCAAATGTTTTGACATAATTTTCAGCTTACTCATTCACAATGGTCTTTAGCCGCCACTTGCAAAACGTAATACCACTAATTTTCCATTTTCTTATTTTTACTGCAAAAACATCATCACAATTAAAATGAAAATGAAGTATCAACCTCAACAAACAGCTTTGAAAAACACTTTACAGTATAAACGCAAGATAACTGCAGATAAAACGTATAAGCTACTAATTTTGCTTTTCTGAGCTCCTTTGTTTAACATTACTTTTTCAAACCATATTTTTGCTGGTTTGGCAAGCGTATTTTTGAAATTTTTTTCTATATTCTCTTTTAAAAAAAGAGCAATTTCTTACTTTAAAACAATAAAGGCTACTAAGGATCAGTTGTTTATTGTGTTTGAGCTCAGAAATACGCGTGTATTCGTAATTTAATTGTGCATGCATTCAGCCTTTTTTACTTGATTTACATTGAAAAAGTTACCAGGTGTATTTCTGAAACTATTCACGCGTGATCGGTAAAAGCCGCCTTACTGTATAAGTTAACTCAACTAAATGGTGAGAAAGAGACTTCAGCGTGAACAGTAAAAGTCGTCATTTCAGCTAGCGTATTAACGCGCGTAAATGGTTTTCAAAAACGTGAAATCAATTACTTGTGAGTTTGATAATTACTTTTATTTGGTTGTTAAAATGCCGCTGATAATACTATCTCGATTGGAAAACACTGATGGCGCAGTAACTGCTTTGGGAGTCCCGACCCAAGCCCCATAAGTAACAAACTTGAGTTGCATTAGTGCGCCCAGCAGCCTGCTCAATTGAGAAAAATTGCGTACAAGAATTTTTTAGCTTTGGGTTCAAGCCACCTCCTCTTCGCAACTTTGTTGCGCGCCTGAACACTAGCCTAACGGGAGTTTTAAATTTGTAGCCTATTGTTGCATGTCATAAATGTGTAGCATGAGTCTTTGATCGAATTCACCAACTGAAGATCTTTGCATTAAATATCTAGGTATATTGTTATTTGTTAGGCCTACTCTGAGTTTTGTCTTCTAATTTTTAAGGGTTAAATACTTTTTTTGATTACTTCTTGCTGAAGTCGCTTTATTTTGATTTCATTTTTTTTTTTAAACAACTTTTTTTTCAAAAATTCTGTAATTGATTAGCAAAAAATCTTCCGTTCTTCCGAACTACATCAACCTTTGGCCCAGCCGCGTATTTTACGTGTTTGTAACGACAAAGAGTATTTGGGCGGTTTCATTATATTTCAACAAATGCCAAATGTCCTAGGTTGGAAAATTTATATAAAATGCTTATAGATTATTTAAAATTGCGTGGCACAAGCTACATGAAAAACGATTTTTTGAAATCGAACTGTCCGTTAATGAGATATCGCAAATCACCACTAGAGGTCAGACAAGAGTATATACAAAAATTCAAAAATCAATTTTGAGGCCCTTACTTATGTCAAAAAGTTGGTTTTTGTGTCAAAATATATGTTTTTAGGGATGGGGAATCTAAATTTGGGGTTTAATTAAGGGTAATTTTGCTATAAAATTGTATTTCGATAGATTTTTTAAGTTTTTGGGGGTAAATTGGGGTCAAAAATTGGGGATGAAAGATTGAATAAAATTTTGATACTGAAATATTTTTGGGTAGTATAAAGGTAGTTCTTTTTTTTTTGATAAAGAATTTAGGATGACAATTCATTTGCAACGTGGGTAAACAAAACAATTTTCTTTTGCTGTTATATCACAACCTGACTCTTCAGCTACCAAGATAATGCAACAAAAACAGCGCATGAAATTTTCTTCATTCAAGTGAAATGAAAATGTGAATATGTAAAGAGACAAATTTTGAGTATTTTAGTTTTACCATAAAATGCAGCTGAGCAAATAACAATACAGCTGCATGTAACATGTAATGAACATTAGTAGACGCTTTGGCAACAATTATGCATGGCATTATGTTGGTCTTGCTGACTAACGGAGTAAATGCTAGTCAATCACAACATTGGTGTCATAAGTTGCAATGATGTTTAGAACATTTTTGTTGCAAAATACAATTTTAATCATAGCAAAAGCTTTTTACTGGGTGTTTCAAAAGTAACATACCAATATACTCATATTATTTCGAAAACATACCGGAATGTTTCTTTTGAAACACCCTGTATATTCTTTTTAACTAATTTAGTTCAAAAATATCATGAGCAAATATGTTGATGCAAATGATAAAATATTACACTCGTGGGTTCATTTCTAAATCATTGCTACTGCATGTCATTTGAAAGAATAAGAAACTAGCATGCAAATTTAAAGTGGAATTGCAATTTCACTTGGAATGAAGTTTACATAACCAGCCAATTGGTCGAGGGGTAGCGCGTTTGTCTCTGGAGCGGGAGTTCAAATCCCGAGCCAGTCAAATCAGAGAGTGATGCCAACGGCTCGCCACTGCTGCGTCTTTGCTTCGAAAGGAGCTGTGTTGCTCAGGCGCAATGACGCGGAGATGGGCACCGCAAACTTGTTACACGATTCAGCGTAAAACAACGAGAATAAAGAAAAATTTGATTTTGATTTGATAAAGTGAAATGATAATTGAAGTCACATGCACAAAAGAATATTAAAGTCCGGGGAGAAAACAACACAACTAAGCACACCCAAAATTACCTAATACATGAGTATTGACCTTAGTGAGTATTAGCAATTCGTATCTTTGATAATATGGTATTTTTTAATAATTTCTATGTTGTAGCCTACATCTTTTTCATAATGAGCACAAGTTGAAAAGTTAATCCTCATAACATTGAGCTGCAAACTTTAAGTTACCTTCTTTATTAAATCAATACTATTAACTGTTTAGGTTTATTAATTTTTTTCAGTTATTTCATAATTATTGCGTAAATTTTTAATGAATGACCAAAAAATTGGACATTTTGCTCTATAAATAATTAAAAAAAGTAAAATATTTTGCATGCAAGCTCTAAAATAATTTAAGCGAAATTTTTGAGAATGATCAAAATAACTTTGATTAAATTCAGTTAGCAATTTATGTAACATAATTTGCGCAAACAATCACAAATTTTCTCGTTTGGTGAAATATAATTAAATAAAAATCATTCATGGCAACTACTGTAAACTCATATTGAAGCACTGGAGAAAACGATCTCTGATTTTTGCTCAATAAGGTAAATTTCTTGATTTTGATACATAGGCTATCCTTTTTTTTTGCATAATTATGAAACAGCTGTAATTGTTTTGAAACAATAAATATTTGTATTCATACAGAGCAAGCAATAAATTCAAAATTTGAGAAAACAAAGTAGAAATTTTCGGAAGCTTGTGTCAAAAAATACAACATAGCTAATAAAGACTCCAATTTTCATAAAAAAACAAAAAAGCAATGAAACATGTTTGTTGTCAAGACTTTAAGGCATATTTGTTTTTTTATTTTATGCAATCCGTCATTCCCATTTTCAGACCTCAACTAAGCCCTCAAAGCTTAAAAAAAACAACCTCAAATTATAGACTTTCCTGAAAAATTATCATAAAAATAACCTGAAACTCTGATTTCTTGCCCCCAAAAACATGTAATTAGACACAAAAACCAGGTTGATACCTTAAGTAAAACTCGTAAAATCTAAATTAAAAAATTTTTGTACTCGCGCGTGCTACCCAGTGGTGACTTTCAATATCTCAGCAACCACTAAGCCGATTTGAAAAAAAGTTTTTGCAGGTTAATCTGTACGCCAGTCTCTATCTATGAAAAGGTTAATTGACTCTTTTCTCGAGAGAGGGTATAAAAATGCCCAAATTGTTTTTGAAATATAGTGGAATAACCGATATACAAAAGCAATGGTTGCATTATGCTATGAATTGTGATAGATTTAATTGTGGTTAACCAAACAACGAAAACTTGGCAATATCGCTGGTTTGTAATTTTCAGTTAAAGAAACTAGCTTATCTCAAAAACTTGCTTGATTAGCAGATCAAATAGGTAATAAAGCATGTTCATTAGCATCCCTAATAATTCAAATTTAAAATAAAATACTTTTATCTCCGTCAAAATACTTTCATTGAGTCGCAGTTTACTGCAAAGCACATTTAGTGAATGGAGTTACCATGTGGTACCGGCCAGTTGGTAAAGCGGTAACGCATTCGTTTCTGGAGCGGGAGGTCTGAGGTTCAAATCTCGGGCTGGTCAATTTGGACACAGTGTTGCCAATGGTTGGCCACCGCTGCGCCATTTCTTTGAATGGAGCTGTGTTGCTCGGGCGCAATAACGCGAAGATGAACCCCAGAAACTCGTTACACGCTTCGGCGTATTACAGCAAGTATAGTAAAAGATTTGATTTTGATGTTTGAGTTACCACGTTACTTGTAAAAAATTCAAAAAATCAACCAAGATGCTTCCGTAGTTTTCAGTTAAATTTGGACGCCAAAATTTGGTAGTATAGGTAGTGCATGCAACCTTGTTCAATCTCATTGCGGACGAGGTCAGTTAACGCAAGACCAACATTAAAAACTCGGCTTGAACAAAAACCAATTCCGCACTCTTCAAACGTGTTGATAATAATCAGTCTGATACAACAAACAGTTTACCCCGCTTTCAGTTACATCGTCCTTCACCACTTCACAGCGCTTTACATCGTTCAAAAATCGTTTTGTGTCTGAGCTTTTCAGTCAAAATAGCTGCTACTCACCAGAGATGGAGTCCTCGAGGACGTACGTACTCGAGGACGTTCTCGAGGACACATTTTGAAGTGCTTGGCCTTGGCCTCGAAGGTCAAGTCCTTGGCCTTGGCCTCGAGGCCCCAAGTCCTCGAAAATTAGCCTGTCCTCGGCTCGAGGACAGCACTATTTTTTGAATTGTTAAAATTTTGTGGAGCACTTGAAAAATTTTTTGGAAGACGTTTTTTTGCAGAGATCGCCAGAAAATTTTTTGTGAAGACCTTTTTTTTTGGAGATCGCCTGAAAAATTTTTGTGAAGACCTTTTTTTTTTTTTGGAGAGCACTTGCGCTTGTGTCCTTGGTCCTTGGCCTCGAGCATTCCTGTCCTTGGCCTCGAGAGTGTCTGTCCTCGGAAAGGCTGTCCTTGGCCTCAGATTTTTTTGTGTCCTTGGCCTTGGCCTCGAGCCTTGTGTCCTCGACTCCACCTCTGCTACTCACAGCTGTGTCACAATGGAATGAAAAAACGTTTTCATGGTCTTCAAAATAAAACCAAAGAAGCGGCGCGTTGATTTAAACGCAAATTGCCTACCACAAGGAAATCACTATTTAGCGCAATCACGAGCCCGCGCCAAACAAAACACATGAAGCATATCACTAAGCAAATCACTAAGCAGGTGATCACGAGCTTGGTTATACAGAACATGAGGCAAAGGATTAGTGTATTTTGACAACGTAACAAACCTTTTCTTGCCCTCCATACAAGTAAATCATCATGCCCATCATACCATCATACGAGACCATCATTATAGTAAATAAATACACAGTCAACTCCCGTTAATCGGACCCCCCTTTAATCGTACACCCTTGCCATCTCCCACAAATTGCCAAGAAACGGAATTCCTGCATTGTAATGTACTGTGTTTACCTATCCAATCGAACAATCTCGCTATCCGACTATGAAAGTAAAATTCCTGGAACAAAATGGTGAAATGCATTAAAAGATTCCTCGTTAATCAGACATAAAAATTTGACTGCAGCGTTTGCCCAAGACTGCATTACCAAGGAAAAAAAATAATAACAACTATTACGTAACTTTTGTAGCACAATAGATAAAATATGAGATAGAACAACTTTTTTGACATATTTTGCAGTTGCGTTGTCTACAATGAGTTATCTGCGCTAACCAGGGCCACGCAAGTGCAGATCATGGTTGCGTGATTAACATACCGACATTAGTCACATTACCAATTACAGACTAGGCTAACTCGTTAATCTGACAACCTCGCTAATCGAACATTATTCACTGGAACAAATCGTGTCCGATTAACGGGAGTTAACTGTACATCACAATTTCAGCAAACGTTTTCAAAGCCACAACGCTTAGCACGACAAGCAGGAGCAAAAAAAAACAAAATAAAAGCGTCGCTTACTCAATGTACAGTTAGGCCTACTTTTAAAAACTTCGTAAAAAGTTTTCAAATAATAGGTTTAAAAATTGATTGCAAAAAACTTTACCTCTTTAAGTTTTGATTTTGGTGAGAACCGAAGCCAGGTTAAAAGTTTCAAAGGCCTGTAACATAACCACTACATTAAGCAACCTTGTGACGTCACTCTACAAAAAAGTTTGTTATAATTGCCTGAAAAATACGCGTACGATACGCGTATTTCATACTTTGCCTAGCGTAAAAAATACGCGAGCTGAAAGACGTGTACTGAAATACACCTGTTCAGTAAATGGTAAGTTAAAACAAGCCGGCTCGCGTAGAAATATTAAACGCTTATACAACATTACGATACGCAAACGAGTATTTTTTACGCTCATGCGTAAATACGCGTGTTTGCTAAAATCTGCTAAAATGATGTATTGGAATTTTTTTATATTTTTGCGAGTAAACAAAGCACCACTATTTAAGCTTGTTTTGTAAAATCTTTTGTTTAAAATTTGGCCACCATAACGGGTTGACTAGCACTTGGCCTAAAAAAAAAAAGAACTTTGTCTTTTCCATTGATACAGATTGAGAATTTATCGGTTTTTCGGGATTTAACTGAATGAAAGCTATTCATTTTTCAATCAAAAACTGAGTAAAATAAGCCACCATTTTATACTGGATAAGTATCACAATAGTCAAATACAATATTTTATTTATTTGGCAAAAAAATGTACAACATATTTTAGGGCTTCCGGTAGCTAAAAGCTAGACCTCCGTATAAGTTCTTTGCTAATGAGACGCATCTTTGAATTGTGAAACTCAACAAGACAAGTAGCTTTATGATTTCAGTCCCCCATTTTTTTCTATTTTTTAGCTTAAATGCAATCGTTTGACGACTCAACAGCGTTGTGTCTGTGACGTGGCAGCTAAAAGTGGGCATATGACAAACTTTGTTCTCAAATTTTTCTTTCATCTGCATAACTTTGCGTAAGAGTTAAACTGCGGTTATGATTGTTGGTCTAAAAATGGTAATGTGATGTAGTGTAGGAAAAGATTTCCTAGATAGATTAATTCCTTAAAGGTAGAATTCGCAATTGTTTTTTTTTGGTTTTCGTTGGTTTCAGGTGAAAGAGGTCGATCTTAGTGGGACAAATCTAGACGATGAGAAAGCAGCAATTCTATCAACGTGTCTGCACAACGTAGAAGTGTTAAATGTTAGCGAATGCAAAATGACAACAAATGGAATTCAATGCATTGCTAAAGCGATTGAGGAAAAGAGTTCAAAGGTAATAACGTTCTTGTAACTTCCCAGATAACCACTTCATCTGGCTCTCCACTAAGCCAGACCGGACACAATGCGTTTCGAGCAAACGGGGCCAAAGCGGGCACCACTCAGCCTGATCTGTGCCAGGCCGAAGCCAGGTCGGGCACGCTAAACGGGCCCCGATCTGGCACGAAAACATATGGGCCGAATCTGGCAAAGAGCAATCATTGCTCGTGACATATCAAACTCAGATTTGGCCTCGAATTACAAGTAAAATCTTATAGCAACTCTGGCCCCCTTTTTAAAACTGCCATCAACCATCAGCACCAGCTCTGGCCCCGATCCTAAAACCGCCATTAACGCTCAGCGCCAGCCCAAGCCTCGATCACAAAACCGTCATTGATGATCAGCGCCAGCTCTGGTCGTGCTCTTAAAACCAAATACAGTATTGCTTTAAATCAGGACAGTGAGATCTTGGAAGAGGAAAATTTCATTTCACAAAAAACACAAAATGGTGAGCAATATGTTATAGGCTGTTAATCAAAGATTTGATTGTGCCTCAAAGACTCTGGATACTTTCTGTAGCTTATCATTATTTTCTCAGTACATTGTTCATAACAAATTTTTTATTGTTGAGTCACTGTACATACTACTACTGCGAGTCACTGATTCTAGTTTGTAACCGTCTAGAATCTAATGCGGACGAAGCCATTTAAGGCGAGCTAGGAGTAAAGTAGAGGGTTACCTATCCTATCGTTCTTCTGAGAGATGTAATTAAGGATTTATATTTTAGCCGATAAAGATTTGATTCATAGCATACAATACCATCCGCTATCTAAATTGTTTAAGATTTAATTCATAGCTTTTAGTTTCATTGTTAAAGGTTTCTCAGTTAAGATTTATAGTACTTAATTTGACTAAAATAGATGGATAAAGATTTATATCATGTAAATGTAATCGGTAAAGGTTTATTTAGTAATTGATAAATTGGTAAAGATTGTGTTTTCAAGATTTTTATCTTTAGTGATATTTCTTATTTTGGCCTTGCTAACTTTACTCTAAAGCCCTGAAATTGGGCGAAACAGCTGTCTAAGGCATGTTATTGGAAATTATTTTAAATTGATGAATATATCTTTTGCACTTTTGTAATTACTTTAAAAATATATATTTTGTTGGATTTATCTGGTTAATTTGCAATTCTTGGCTGCTTTTCTACACTCATGTTCATATCTGTAGTCCTAGCTATTCTGACCAGGAATAAAAAGCGAAAATCGATTCCGGAACATTATGTCTTAGGCTTTAATCAAAAGTTTAATTATTGACGTTAGTTCTTCAATTATTAAGTTTAAACAACTTTTCTAAAATTTGTTTGGTTGGTAAACACTTATACAAGTAGACTAGTGTCACAGCGCAATTTGCATTAAGCAACAAATAACCACTACACTGTATACAGTATTCACTGTGTAGTATTGCAATTATTGGTTTAATAAGATGTTGTGGGGTTGAAACTTTTAATTGAGGGAACTATCTAAGAAGGGTACTATCTTACTTCTAAACAAAAAGTCATTGGACCTCCCAATTTTATTTGGCATGCAGATTGATGTTTACCAAACTTTTTTAGGAAAATTGGTGGTGAAATGATGCCGTCACGTTCATATTTTTAAAACCTGACGCCACTTTTGCAGTAACGTCACACATGATTCAAATAATTTAGTTAAATATTGGTCAAAAATGCTCAGATTTTGCAAAGTGACTTCGGCAAACATCAAAATTAGCAAAGTTTCCGTTACCGTAGCAACGCCAAATTTTTAAGAGCTATTTACAATAAAGCTTGACTTGGATACGTTAATTCGAATTACAAATATTTTTGTTGAAGAGATTTACCATAAAAAAACCGAGAGGGGGAAATGCTAATACGTGCACATTAAGCCACCCAGTTGTTACAAGGTTAACAGGACGAATTTATTTTCACACGTAACGCACGACAATTTTCTAAACCTCAGATATTTATACGAACTTGCAGAATTTGCAACGATAGGGAATCGAACAGCGTTTAAGTTTGTCACTTACAACACCGTATGAGGAGTAAAAAACTTGTTTCAAAAATTGCGGATAGGTGCAGAAACATGGCTAACTTCAAATTTAACCCCAACCTAAAGCCTTAATCCAACCTTAATGTCACGAATAATAATTTTGAATGCCTGAGATGTAATTATTTGCTGTGTTTTAATGTGCACATGACTGTTTTGTTTGTTTTGCTGCCTTTTGATTTGGAATATTCGAGATAATTCCTTTTTAGTATAATCTACTGTGTTCTATTTGTCACCGGAATAATTAGTTGTTTGCATGTCTTAATTGATATATTTAGACTTGAAGTTGTGATGTCATAATTAGGTCAAAATTTGTTATCGTAAGCTCGTGTATTTTTTTTCTATTATGACGTCTCAGGGATTGTTTTGGGATATTCGATAGCTTTTGTCGTAGTATAAATAAACGGGTCGTTTTTCATTCTAATATTCTAATATTTTAAGAGTGGGTGATTTTAGATATTAGTTTCGTAGGCAATTAAGGCGAGTTTGCGTATCTGTGGTTGGCTTGTGTAGCCGTATAGTGGGGGATCTGAACCTGGTTGATCGTGATAGTGTGTATAGTGGCGACCTAACCTGGTCAGTCGTGGTTAGGTCTTTTACGATTTGAATCTGGTCAATCGTAAGAAGTTTAGTGGAGCGATTTTGCTCAGTGAGAGTGATTTTGTGTTTCAATCTTAAATAGAAGTGTTAATTTAAGATTGGTGTGCTGTTTTTCGAGACTCAAGAAGTTAAAGGAACTATCGACTGCCATTTTTGATTCGTCAATTAACATCTCAGTCTTTCTCTAGTTTTAATCGACGTGGACGATTCTAGAGATTAAATGCTGTACTCTAGCCAAGTATCAACGATCGCGACACTTAATTTTGACCATTCAAAAATCAATTAAAAAGTAATGTTCTTCATTTTCGTTTTAATTTTTTTAAGTTTAATTTTTTCCGGAAAAATAACCACTCCTGTATTATCATTATCAACATATTTTTGTTAAAAACAAGTAAATCAATAAATTAAGAATCTGAAGAGCTGTCGGGGCAAGTCTTCGGCTGTATAACCAAATTAATTTTTTCAACATATGAGCAGCGAAATAGAAAATGACGTCAAGAAATCCGAGGCTATCGTAGGAAATAATAAGCCTAACTTAAAGAGAATTTTAAGAAAAAAAAATTAGAATACTCGGGAGTTTGTTTATTCGTAAAACCAAGACTTAAGTGTGTTTTACATTTTAAATCTTTGCTTTGAATGGCACAGACTTTTATATGTGCTTATAGCTTTATTTAGAACACTATTGTTTTTTTTTACATTTTTTCAACGAATTTTGATGGGGCTTAATTACCAAAAACTCTTGCTAAATTTAAAAAAATTGGAAGACTTTCTATATCTTTTATAGCGATAATAACTCAGTTCCCAACAAAGTAGTTACATTTTTCGTAATAGCATTTTCTTAATGAGTGCATGAAAACATTAACAATATTCATAAAGTATGGACAAAAATTATTTGCAATTCATGGATGCTGATGCTCTTGACCTTAGTGGAATTTTTCTGATAAATTTAAGAGTAGCTCTTCTGCATAAAAATAGCTTGTCTCGCTGGCAATAAAGACCAAAAAGTTAACAAACAACCTATTGCGCCGGCCTAATGCTTCAATCTGCTGGCCCAGCGTATCGTAAAAAGCAACCAATATGAAGACTATCAATGCCGCCTGGTCGATGATGCCATGCTTTGACTGGTGCTAAAATAATCACTTTTTTTCGGGTTCTTTAACCCAGCTGCGGTTCTTTGGTGTTGCAATGACAAGTTCTCTGTACCATATTTTTTTCTACAAGAAATAGCAGTGTAGCTCCAACCAACCTATTTTAATAGTTTATTCTGCAGCAGATTTTAAGTGCCCGCTTCACACTTAAACGAAAAGATAAGCATGATGCATTGAAACACATACAAACAACTTATTACGAGCCAATCTTTGTTTTCCAATTCAATAAAAGAAAAAATGCTAAAATGATAATGCAAATATGAACAAAACAATCCAATTAAATTTTTTGGAATACTGACAACTGAAGAAATTTTGGTTTGAAACTTGCAGCTAGTATTGACGTGCAAAGTTTTGATTGTAGTATAATGGGCATTAAAGTGCTTAGAATAAAAAAATAATAAATTCCATTGAGATTACTATGATTTGAAAATGGTATCCGCTGTTTATAAAACATTTTTCTTAAGGGACATTTTGATACCCAACAAGTAGCTACCATCAGCTGTAACAGCATAATCACTCTTTCTCTTTTTTTTGTTGCCCACTTTTCAATAAAGTTTACGTGCACGATGCACGTAATCAAAAATTACATCAATGTGCTTTGTGCAATAACAACATTGTAACCACCTCAAAATACAAAATTCGAATGCAGGAAAATCTGAGTGTAATGTATGGGGCGCCGTTTGTGTACCCGAATTTGTGCAAAGTTTTTTTGCATATTTAATTAAATAGTCATTTTAATTAAATATACAAAAATAAATATACGAAAAAAACTAGAGCAAAAATAAATATGCAAAAATTTTTTGTGCAAACTTTTTTTGACTATTTATTTTTGCAATAAAAAAAAACTGCGCAGAATATACCATTGCAAAACTAAATTGTCAAAAAAACTGCGCGCAAAATAAACCGTTGCAAAAATAAATCGTCAAAACAACTGCGCGCAAAATAAAGCGTTGCAAAAATGCGCTGCCGACATTTTTGTATATTTGTTAATGGAGCGTGGCAAAGCGTTCTCGGCTGCTCATAGAGCGCATTAAAGAAGAGCCAATAGCGCATCAAAGAGCAGCCGAGAGCGCTTTGCCACGCACCACTAACAAATATACAAAAATGTCTGCAGCGCATTTTTGCAACGCTTTATTTTGCGCGCAGTTTTTTTGACGATTTAGTTTTGCAACGGTATATTTTGCGCAGTTTTTTTTTATTGCAAAAATAAATAGTCAAAAAAAGTCTGCACAAAAAATTTTTGCATATTTATTTTTGCTCTAGTTTTTTTCGTATATTTATTTTTGTATATTTAATTAAAATGACTATTTAATTAAATATGCAAAAAAACTTTGCACAAATTCGGGTACACAAACGGCGCTCCATAGTAATGGCAAAAATCTGACTTCTGATTCGTGTTCAACGCTTCCAAATCACTCTAAAAAGAATTTCAATAGTTTTTTTTGAATTTTTTCATTCATATGAATTCTTTTATTTTATTCGTTTTTTGTATCATTCCTTTATTATTGATTTGTTTTTGTATAATCCATGTTGCTATTGTGCAGCAAATCCCAATTAAAACCTTTTCAAGTTGCACAAAGTTTATTGTAGACGTTTCACAAAAATGATTGTTTTAATTTGAACCCATTCAGAATTTTTGATAAATTTAAAACAAAAATAAATGCTTAATTTCAGAAAAAGATAATTTGGGATATTAGCTCATTTTTTGTCACTCGCATTCTGCCATTCATACTCTGATATTTACTGGTGCTTGTTTAAAAATAAACTGACTGGTCAAAATTTTGTCACGTTCAAATAAACAATAACTCTAACAAAAAAAAGAGTTGTAATTTGAAAATCGTGCTGATTTTTTACTGTTAATTAAACTTCCCAGCGAAAACTGCTAAAGCTGGAGAAAACACAAAATAACAAGATTGATAATGAGCACAAGTTGAAAAGTTAATCCTCATAACATTGAGCTGCAAACTTTAAGTTACCTTCTTTATTAAATCAATACTATTAACTGTTTAGGTTTATTAATTTTTTTCAGTTATTTCATAATTATTGCGTAAATTTTTAATGAATGACCAAAAAATTGGACATTTTGCTCTATAAATAATTAAAAAAAGTAAAATATTTTGCATGCAAGCTCTAAAATAATTTAAGCGAAATTTTTGAGAATGATCAAAATAACTTTGATTAAATTCAGTTAGCAATTTATGTAACATAATTTGCGCAAACAATCACAAATTTTCTCGTTTGGTGAAATATAATTAAATAAAAATCATTCATGGCAACTACTGTAAACTCATATTGAAGCACTGGAGAAAACGATCTCTGATTTTTGCTCAATAAGGTAAATTTCTTGATTTTGATACATAGGCTATCCTTTTTTTTTGCATAATTATGAAACAGCTGTAATTGTTTTGAAACAATAAATATTTGTATTCATACAGAGCAAGCAATAAATTCAAAATTTGAGAAAACAAAGTAGAAATTTTCGGAAGCTTGTGTCAAAAAATACAACATAGCTAATAAAGACTCCAATTTTCATAAAAAAACAAAAAAGCAATGAAACATGTTTGTTGTCAAGACTTTAAGGCATATTTGTTTTTTTATTTTATGCAATCCGTCATTCCCATTTTCAGACCTCAACTAAGCCCTCAAAGCTTAAAAAAAACAACCTCAAATTATAGACTTTCCTGAAAAATTATCATAAAAATAACCTGAAACTCTGATTTCTTGCCCCCAAAAACATGTAATTAGACACAAAAACCAGGTTGATACCTTAAGTAAAACTCGTAAAATCTAAATTAAAAAATTTTTGTACTCGCGCGTGCTACCCAGTGGTGACTTTCAATATCTCAGCAACCACTAAGCCGATTTGAAAAAAAGTTTTTGCAGGTTAATCTGTACGCCAGTCTCTATCTATGAAAAGGTTAATTGACTCTTTTCTCGAGAGAGGGTATAAAAATGCCCAAATTGTTTTTGAAATATAGTGGAATAACCGATATACAAAAGCAATGGTTGCATTATGCTATGAATTGTGATAGATTTAATTGTGGTTAACCAAACAACGAAAACTTGGCAATATCGCTGGTTTGTAATTTTCAGTTAAAGAAACTAGCTTATCTCAAAAACTTGCTTGATTAGCAGATCAAATAGGTAATAAAGCATGTTCATTAGCATCCCTAATAATTCAAATTTAAAATAAAATACTTTTATCTCCGTCAAAATACTTTCATTGAGTCGCAGTTTACTGCAAAGCACATTTAGTGAATGGAGTTACCATGTGGTACCGGCCAGTTGGTAAAGCGGTAACGCATTCGTTTCTGGAGCGGGAGGTCTGAGGTTCAAATCTCGGGCTGGTCAATTTGGACACAGTGTTGCCAATGGTTGGCCACCGCTGCGCCATTTCTTTGAATGGAGCTGTGTTGCTCGGGCGCAATAACGCGAAGATGAACCCCAGAAACTCGTTACACGCTTCGGCGTATTACAGCAAGTATAGTAAAAGATTTGATTTTGATGTTTGAGTTACCACGTTACTTGTAAAAAATTCAAAAAATCAACCAAGATGCTTCCGTAGTTTTCAGTTAAATTTGGACGCCAAAATTTGGTAGTATAGGTAGTGCATGCAACCTTGTTCAATCTCATTGCGGACGAGGTCAGTTAACGCAAGACCAACATTAAAAACTCGGCTTGAACAAAAACCAATTCCGCACTCTTCAAACGTGTTGATAATAATCAGTCTGATACAACAAACAGTTTACCCCGCTTTCAGTTACATCGTCCTTCACCACTTCACAGCGCTTTACATCGTTCAAAAATCGTTTTGTGTCTGAGCTTTTCAGTCAAAATAGCTGCTACTCACCAGAGATGGAGTCCTCGAGGACGTACGTACTCGAGGACGTTCTCGAGGACACATTTTGAAGTGCTTGGCCTTGGCCTCGAAGGTCAAGTCCTTGGCCTTGGCCTCGAGGCCCCAAGTCCTCGAAAATTAGCCTGTCCTCGGCTCGAGGACAGCACTATTTTTTGAATTGTTAAAATTTTGTGGAGCACTTGAAAAATTTTTTGGAAGACGTTTTTTTGCAGAGATCGCCAGAAAATTTTTTGTGAAGACCTTTTTTTTTGGAGATCGCCTGAAAAATTTTTGTGAAGACCTTTTTTTTTTTTTGGAGAGCACTTGCGCTTGTGTCCTTGGTCCTTGGCCTCGAGCATTCCTGTCCTTGGCCTCGAGAGTGTCTGTCCTCGGAAAGGCTGTCCTTGGCCTCAGATTTTTTTTGTGTCCTTGGCCTTGGCCTCGAGCCTTGTGTCCTCGACTCCACCTCTGCTACTCACAGCTGTGTCACAATGGAATGAAAAAACGTTTTCATGGTCTTCAAAATAAAACCAAAGAAGCGGCGCGTTGATTTAAACGCAAATTGCCTACCACAAGGAAATCACTATTTAGCGCAATCACGAGCCCGCGCCAAACAAAACACATGAAGCATATCACTGAGCAAATCACTAATCAGCGTGATCACGAGCTTGGTTATACAGAACATGAGGCAAAGGATTAGTGTATTTTGACAACGTAACAAACCTTTTCTTGCCCGCCATACAAGTAAATCATCATGCCCATCATACCATCATACGAGACCATCATTATAGTAAATAAATACACAGTCAACTCCCGTTAATCGGACCCCCCTTTAATCGTACACCCTCGCCATCCCCCACAAATTGTCAAAAAACGGAATTCCTGCATTGTAATGTACTGTGTTTACCTTGTCGCGATCGTTGATACCTGGCTAGAGTACAACCTTTAATCCCTAGAATTGCCCACGTCAGCTGAAACTAGAGAACAACTGAGATGTTAATTGACGAATCAAAAAATGGCAGTCGATAATTCATTTAGCTTCTTGAATCTCAGAAAGCAGTACACAATCTTAAATTAGAACTTCTATTTAAGATTAAAAACACAAAACCACTTTCACTGAGCAAAATCGCTCCACTAACACTTCTTACGATTGACCAGGTTCAGATCGTAAAAGACCTAACCGTGACTGACCAGGTTTAATTCGCACCTTACACACTCTCGCGATTGCCCAATTCAGATCGCCAAACTATACAGCGACACAAGCCAACCACAGATGCACACACTTGGCAAAAAGGCCTACGAAACTAATACCTAAAAATCATCCACTTTTAGAATATCAGAATAGAATTAGAATCAAAACGATCTGCTTATTATACTATGGTTAAAGCTATCAAATCTCCCAGAACAATCCATGAAACGTCGCGATAGAAAACATGTTAGCAATTGCGAAAACACAACGGTAGCGTAATTGTGACGTCACAAACTTCAAGTCTAAATATAGCAATTAAGACATGTAAACAATTAATCATTCCGGTGATTAATAAAAGACAGTAGAAAGTACTAGAAAGGAAACATCCAGAATGTTCTAAATCAAAAAGGCGGCAAAAGTAGTAAATCATTCACGTACGCATTAAATGCAGCAAATAATCCTATCTCAGGCTTTCAAAATTATTATTTCGTCACATACCTCTCCAATCGAACAATCTCGCTATCCGACTATATGAAAGCGAAATTCTAGGAACAAAATGGTGAAATGCATTAAAGGAGGCCTTCATTTGAAATAGGCTATCATTTAAATAATTTGGAATATTTTTCTGAACACGTTATCGAAAGTTCCGTCCAGAAATTCCTCACCGTTCTTGAGATATCCTCTAAAATTCGCTAATACTCCGCTAATCCGTGACGTCACTTGCCCGAGTTTGGCTGAGTTTGTATGGGCTGTGTAAGGTATAGAGTAGGTAGGCAACAGTTTTGAATGTTTATCCTTGTCTAAATTAAGTGAATTATACCCTATTTTATTCAAAACTGTCTACTCTATACCTTACACAGCCCATACAAACTCAGCCAAACTCGGGCAAGTGACGTCACGAATTAGCGGAGTATTAGCGGATTTTAGAGGATATCTCAATAATGGTGAGAAATTTCTGGACGGAACTTTCATTAACGTGTTCAAAAAAATATTCCGGATTATTTAAATAATAGCCTATTTCAAATGAAGGCCTCCTTTAAAAGATTCCTCGTTAATCAGACATAAAAATTTGACTGCAGCGTTTGCCCAAGACTGCATTACCAAGGAAAAAAAATAATAACAACTATTGCGTAACTTTTTTAGCACAATAGATAAAATAAAGATAGAACAACTTTTTTGACATATTTTGCAGTTGCGTTGTCTACAATGAGTTATCTGCGCTAACCAGGGCTACGCAAGTGCAGATCATGGTTGCGTGATTGACATACCGACATTACCAATCACAGACTAGGCTAACTCGTTAATCTGACAACCTCGCTAATCGAACATTATTCACTGGAACAAATCGTGTCCGATTAACGGGAGTTAACTGTACATCACAATTTCAGCAAACGTTTTCAAAGCCACAACGTTTAGCACGACAAGCAGGAGCAAAAAAAAACAAAATAAAAGCGTCGCTTTTTTAACGTACAGTTAGGCCTACTTTTAAAAACTTCGTAAAAAGTTTTCAAATAATAGGTTTAAAAATTGATTGCAAAAAACTTTACCTCTTTAAGTTTTGATTTTGGTGAGAACCGAAGCCAGGTTAAAAGTTTCAAAGGCCTGTAACATAACCACTACATTAAGCAACCTTGTGACGTCACACTGCAAAAAAGTTTGTTATAATTGCCTGAAAAATACGCGTATTTCATACTTTGCCTAGCGTAAAAAATACGCGAGCTGAAAGACGTGTACTGAACTACACCTGTTCAGTAAATGGTAAGTTAAAACAAGCCAGCACGCGTAGAAATATTAAACTCTTACACAACATTATGATACGTGAACGAGTATTTTTTACGCTCATGCGTAAATACGCGTGTTTACTAAAATCTGCTAAAATGATGTATTGGAATTTTTTTATATTTTTGCGAGTAAACAAAGCACCACTATTTAAGCTTGTTTTGTAAGATCTTTTGTTTAAAATTTGGCCACCATAACGGGTTGACTAGCACTTGGCCTCGAAAGAAAATGACCTTTGTCTTTTCCATTGATACAGATTGAGAATTTATCGGTTTTTCAGGATTTAACTGAATGAAAGCTATTCATTTTTCAATCAAAAACTGAGTAAAATAAGCCACCATTTTATACTGGATAAGTATCACAATAGTCAAATACAATATTTTATTTATTTGGCAAAAAAATGTACAACATATTTTAGGGCTTCCGGTAGCTAAAAGCTAGACCTCCGTATAAGTTCTTTGCTAATGAGACGCATCTTTGAATTGTGAAACTCAACAAGACAAGTAGCTTTATGATTTCAGTCCCCCATTTTTTTCTATTTTTTAGCTTAAATGCAATCGTTTGACGACTCAACAGCGTTGTGTCTGTGACGTGGCAGCTAAAAGTGGGCATATGACAAACTTTGTTCTCAAATTTTTCTTTCATCTGCATAACTTTGCGTAAGAGTTAAACTGCGGTTATGATTGTTGGTCTAAAAATGGTAATGTGATGTAGTGTAGGAAAAGATTTCCTAGATAGATTAATTCCTTAAAGGTAGAATTCGCAATTGTTTTTTTTTGGTTTTCGTTGGTTTCAGGTGAAAGAGGTCGATCTTAGTGGGACAAATCTAGACGATGAGAAAGCAGCAATTCTATCAACGTGTCTGCACAACGTAGAAGTGTTAAATGTTAGCGAATGCAAAATGACAACAAATGGAATTCAATGCATTGCTAAAGCGATTGAGGAAAAGAGTTCAAAGGTAATAACGTTCTTGTAACTTCCCAGATAACCACTTCATCTGGCTCTCCACTAAGCCAGACCGGACACAATGCGTTTCGAGCAAACGGGGCCAAAGCGGGCACCACTCAGCCTGATCTGTGCCAGGCCGAAGCCAGGTCGGGCACGCTAAACGGGCCCCGATCTGGCACGAAAACATATGGGCCGAATCTGGCAAAGAGCAATCATTGCTCGTGACATATCAAACTCAGATTTGGCCTCGAATTACAAGTAAAATCTTATAGCAACTCTGGCCCCCTTTTTAAAACTGCCATCAACCATCAGCACCAGCTCTGGCCCCGATCCTAAAACCGCCATTAACGCTCAGCGCCAGCCCAAGCCTCGATCACAAAACCGTCATTGATGATCAGCGCCAGCTCTGGTCGTGCTCTTAAAACCAAATACAGTATTGCTTTAAATCAGGACAGTGAGATCTTGGAAGAGGAAAATTTCATTTCACAAAAAACACAAAATGGTGAGCAATATGTTATAGGCTGTTAATCAAAGATTTGATTGTGCCTCAAAGACTCTGGATACTTTCTGTAGCTTATCATTATTTTCTCAGTACATAGTTCATAATAAATTTTTATTGTTGAGTCATTGTACATACAACTACTGCGAGTCACTGATTCTAGTTTGTAACCGTCTAGAATCTAATGCGAACGAAGCCATTTAAGGCGAGCTAGGAGTAAAGTAGAAGGTTACCTATCCTATCGTTCTTCTGAGAGATGTAATTAAGGATTTATATTTTAGCCGATAAAGATTTGATTCATAGCATACAATACCATCCGCTATCTAAATTGTTTAAGATTTAATTCATAGCTTTTAGTTTCATTGTTAAAGGTTTCTCAGTTAAGATTTATAGTACTTAATTTGACTAAAATAGATGGATAAAGATTTATATCATGTAAATGTAATCGGTAAAGATTTATTTATAAAAGATTTTTATCACTAATAATATTTCTTATTTTGGCCTTGCTAACTTTACTCCAGAGCTCTGAAATTGGGCGAAACAGCTGTCTAAGGCATGTTATTGGAAATTATTTTAAATTGATGAATATATCTTTTGCACTTTTGTAATTACTTTAAAAATATATATTTTGTTGGATTTATCTGGTTAATTTGCAATTCTTGGCTGCTTTTCTACACTCATGTTCATATCTGTAGTCCTAGCTATTCTGACCAGGAATAAAAAGCGAAAATCGATTCCGGAACATTATGTCTTAGGCTTTAATCAAAAGTTTAATTATTGACGTTAGTTCTTCAATTATTAAGTTTAAACAACTTTTCTAAAATTTGTTTGGTTGATGAACGCTTATACAAGTAGACTAGTGTCACAGCGCAATTTGCATTAAGCAACAAATAACCACTACACTGTATACAGTATTCACTGTGTAGTATTGCAATTATTGGTTTAATAAGATGTTGCGGGGTTGAAACTTTTAATTGAGGGAACTATCTAAGAAGGGTACTATCTTACTTCTAAACAAAAAGTCATTGGACCTCCCAATTTTATTTGGCATGCAGATTGATGTTTACCAAACTTTTTTAGGAAAATTGGTGGTGAAATGATGCCGTTACGTTCATATTTTTAAAACCTGACGCCACTTTTGCAGTAACGTCACACATGATTCAAATAATTTAGTTAAATATTGGTCAAAAAATGCTCAGATTTTGCAAAGTGACTTCGGCAAACATCAAAATTAGCAAAGTTTCCGTTACCGTAGCAACGCCAAACTTTCAAGAGCTATTTACAATAAAGCTTGACTTGGAGACCTTATTTGAAATACAAATATTTTTGTTGAAGGGATCTACCATAAAAAAACCGAGAGGGGGAAATGCTAATACGTGCACATTAAGCCACCCAGTTGTTACAAGGTTAACAGGACGAATTTATTTTCACACGTAACGCACGACAATTTTCTAAACCTCAGATATTTATACGAACTTGCAGAATTTGCAACGATAGGGAATCGAACAGCGTTTAAGTTTGTCACTTACAACACTGTATAAGGAGTAAAAAATTTGCTTCAAAAATTGCGGATAGGTGCAGAAACATGGCTAACTTCAAATTTAACCCCAACCTAAAGCCTTAATCCAACCTTAATGTCACGAATAATAATTTTGAATGCCTGAGATATAATTATTTGCTGTGTTTTAATGTGTACATGACTATTTTGTTTGTTTTGCTGCCTTTTGATTTGGAATATTCGAGATAATTCCTTTTTAGTATAATCTACTGTGTTCTATTTGTCACCGGAATAATTAGTTGTTTGCATGTCCTAATTGGTATATTTAGACTTGAAGTTGTGATATCATGATTAGGTTGAAAGTTGTTATCGTAAGCTCGTGTATTTTTTTTCTATTATGACATCTCATGGATTGTTCTGGGTATTCGATAGCTTTTGTCGTAGTATAAATAAACGGGTCGTTTTTCATTCTAATATTCTAATATTTTAAGAGTGGGTGATTTTAGATATTAGTTTCGTAGGCAATTAAGGCGAGTTTGCATATCTGTGGTTGGCTTGTGTAGCCGTATAGTGGGGGATCTGAACCTGGTTGATTGCCATAGTGTGTATAGTGGCGATCTGAACCTGGTCAGTCGTGGTTAGGTCTTTTATGATTTGAATCTGGTCAATAAAAGTTTAGTGGAGCGATTTTGCTCAGTGAGAGTGATTTTGTGTTTCAATCTTAAATAGAAGTGTTAATTTAAGATTGGTGTGCTGTTTTTCGAGACTCAAGAAGTTAAAGGAACTATCGACTGCCATTTTTGATTCGTCAATTAACATCTCAGTCTTTCTCTAGTTTTAGTCGACGTGGACGATTCTAGAGATTAAATGCTGTACTCTAGCCAAGTATCAACGATCGCGACACTTAATTTTGACCATTCAAAAATCAATTAAAAAGTAATGTTCTTCATTTTCGTTTTAATCTTTTCAAGTTTAATTTTTTCCGGAAAAATAACCACTCCTATATTATCATTATTAACCCAATTTTGCAGGTGCTCAAAATCGATGCTAATAGCGAGACACTGTGTCGTTTCGACACAGTCAAATTGAAATACTTATAACTTTTAAGAGAAACGAGCTAGTTGCATAGTTTTTTCGCTAATTGGTGAAAAATTTATTCAAAAGTGTTTAAAGCTAAACTGCATTGTACTATAAATCGCAAAACATCTGCAATTTGATTTTAAATAAAAGTTATCAAAATCCTTTATTTTTCGCTTATTTTTGCTATCATCAATCACAAACTTAGCAGGAAACCGACGACTTGCCCAGTTTCTGTATCGCTGATGACGTGTTTTACGTATAGCCCAACGCAAAAATATTAGCTTAAAACAAACAAATTAATCACATTTTTACGAATCACTGAATTCGAAGTGTCAAAATTTTACAGATAGTGTGGCATAGCTTAAAATTTAATCTTTGTAATTGTTCAGTTTACTAAAACATAACACTGTATTTTGTCAGTTAACTACATCTCAAATAAAAATTAACGCAATTAATCGAAAATAGTAGCGGACCTTTTTTACCTTATTTTACGCTAATTTCATGTGATTACGGTAGACTAAAAATTTATTAATATAAATAATATTGTATTTAACTTCTTTCATTTCCAAATTCAAATATTGTAATGATTTATGTTGATTCATGCTTACAAATTTATTGCGCACTATGCTTTTGGTTCTAGCTGGCCACACCAATACAGGGCAGTCTTTTTAGGGTTCTGTTTGCAAATATGTCTTCTTGTTGGGCCCTAATTTGTGGTTAGAGAATGCGTCAATAGTACAAGGTTATAAGTAACGAAAAATAATTTACCAGTTAGAGAATCAAACTAAGAGTAATACATAACCTTTTTATCATCAACTCCACGTTTTTGTAATTAATTGATTATTGACCAACTCCGCTTCTGCATAGGATAGTTCGTGAAGAAGTGACAAATTTTCAAAAATACTGCATTAGAATCTAACACCGCAGAGCGATAACTGGGGACCGCTGGAAAGCAAGCTTTTTTTGCATCAATTACCGTACTACACTATCAATGCATTTTGATTTTGCCGGAAATTAATTTAAGTTTCATTGTTTACGTAAAAACCCAAACTGTGGTAGCCAACTAACCGACATATGTTGGTAAGTGTTAAACGGCTAAATGCTTTGTTTATTGCTTATCCTGCGTTTAGTGTATACAATAATTTTTCTCTTCTGACCCCGAAACTATAAAATTCCGATTAGCATCATAACAATCTGTCTTTAAAAAATAATTTTTTGCGATTTGGTTTGACTACTGGTATTTAATATCAACAAAGAAGACTAGGTTTCAAGTTTGTTTACAAAAACTCAAATCATGCGGGATTCAATTTGGAAAGGGTTCGGGATTCCCAACTCCAAATTTTTTTCTTTTTATATCTTCCTACTCTGATAATTTTATTTGTTCAAGCATTGTTCAAGTTTTGTTCAAGCCCTAACAACTTTCAAATTTTGAGGGGGCCGATGCAGAAGAATTTCTCCTCCTGGCATTACAATTTACCGATATCTACGACAGATCAAAGTTTGCAGTTTCTATTTTAACGGTCTGGGCTAGGAATCAAATAAAAGAACTAACAAAAGAATGTGTTCCATTTGGTTTGCGTGTTTAGATACTTTTTTTCATCGATTTTCGTTGGTTTACTTCCGACATAAAGCGTTTCAATGTTAATCACTTTTTTTCGGTTTTCGACCAGTGAAATTGTGATAACTTGACCGCATACACCAAAATTGGTTTGCTCGTAACTTTTATCTACGGTATCCTCGTGTTCTGTATGAATTTCAGGTTACCACATTCTGTCGCTTGCAAGTTGTAGCAAATTGACAAACTTTTACCGCTCAGGCCCGGCGCCAGAGTTGCGTGACTGGGGGTGGGAGGGGAGGGCATAAACAATTTTTGGGGGACACCAAAAGTTTGTTTCCTCGAATTCGAGAGTAAAGACAAAAAAAAGGTCTTCACCCTAGAGTCTGCGAAAAATTGGTCCTTGCTCACGGATTCTGGATTGATGGTCAGTATTTTGGGGGTCTCAGACCTCGAACTGTACTCCAATGGCTCCGAGCTTTTTACTATCTTTGGGGCACAATCCTGGTTTGGGGGGCACAAGCAGTGATTTGGAGGGCACGGCCCCGGAATGCTCCCCCGTGGCACCGGGCCTGTTACCGCTTATTTGGCAATTTTTTTGAGGTTTCGGACCCTAAACTGCGGTCAGGTGATCGATCGACAAAAAGTTTTTTGTTTGGCGCTTTTATCTATCCCCATTTCGCGTTTAATTAACTTTTGTGAGTTACAGTATAAGCAAAGTAATGAACTTCAAATAATTGTAGCCTCTGATGCAAATCGCGAGTATAACAACAAAGGTCCTAGCTACCACTGCGTGTGTCGCGAAGTCCCAAATATTTTATCGATAAAGATCACAGATATACCCACAAATAACACCAATATCGTAAATTATGGCCTACAGAAAAAGTTAAACTGCCAATACTTAAAAGTTTCCAACAATATCTGAGCACATTACTTTATATCACGTTCAATTTTTTTTCAAAATATTGTGTATGTTACCGCCATCATCTAAACGAGGACTAAACGCAAATTCAATGAGGGTATTTAAAGTTAGGCGAACCGTATTAGACTAGAGCAATGGTTCTCAACCTTTGATAGTCTGTGGCCCCTTTTAGAGACTCTCAGCACAAATTGCCCCCTTGGCGGCTATAAAGTTTTCTGTACCAATGACAAACCGACTGAAAACCAAAAAATAAAGGTCCTCACCACAATTTGATAGGATTTTTTCCAAAATTTTGATTGAAGACCAAAAAAAAAGTCTTCACCACACTTCGAAGGGATTTTTCATAAATCCCAAATTTCCATGGAAGTAAAAAAAAGTTGTTTTTTTTCGTCCAATGTCCGTGGCCCCTTAATTTATGTCTCGTGGCCCTCGGTTGAGAACCACTGGATTAGATCAAACTGATCAGTGCGTAGCGAAACAACTCAATGCAGTAGCCTAACCGAAGCTTTGCTTAAGGTTAGAATTGGAATGGCATCGCTAATGACGCAAAGGCTATTAACATCAGGGTCGCCAATAAAAATGATAACATTAGAGCCCCATGCATCGTGTTTGAAGTAAAATATCTTTGGAACGGCTCGGTCGAGAAGAATTGAGTCAACGCCAACCTACTCTTGTGCGATTGGCTTAGATTTAGATACCCCCATTGATTTTGTCTTTAGTCCTAGTTTATTAAAAATGCTGCACTAAAATGTACGTTATGCCTTAAAGATTTTTCAAAAAGCAAAAATTATGCATTATCTTTATAATTAAATTCATCTGAAAAACAGAAAGCAGGTCTGTAACTAAAAGGGTAGTTAATTTTTTAATAAAAAAATTCAATATTTTTTGAATAAATTGGGCGGCATTTATTGCATAAAGTAAATAAGTGCGTACTAGAGGCAAAAACACCAAAGTAGAGGCCGAAGACAACATGGTGCTATTCATAGGTGGGCACAAATTCGTTGATCCGTTAATAACGAAGCTAACTTTTTCATTAACTTGGTAATTTGTGTTTCTCTCGCACCAATTATTCATCCTATACCGGTACAACCAGTTTGCACCGAGAAAACTTTTTGCGTATTAGCACAAGTGTTGGAGAAAAAAAAATCAAAGAAAGGAGCTCTTTTTTGTGGCAGATATCAAGCTGCAGCCTCATAGGTCTATTAATTATCGCTCTTCGCAACTTCCAAAGATTTTCTGATCGCAGCTTTGTTAGTGCATTTGAATTTGTTTTTATCTTGAAATTAGATTAAACTGTAAAATGTAACTTCCAAAACACAAAAGACCACTACAGCAATAAATTTTTCCTTACTATCAGCTCAACAGTGCGATTACGTGTTCTAGAGGTGAGTGAATAAAAAGAAATTTAAATTACACTCAAAATGTTAACGAATTAACGCACTTCATTAACTTCCGTTAATTAAAGCTGAAAATAACGAATTAACGTTAACGGAGGTATGAAGTTTGTTAACGGACTAGTGGTTAACGAAGCCAACGTTTTGCATTTACTTTCCCACCAATGGTGCTATTACTTTTTAGTACATTTAAAATATTCCCAAGATGTAACAATATATTTTATATTATAGGCACAATTTAACGCAACTCGCCGGTGTTCAGTACTTGATTAAATTTTCTACACATAAATGTAAATTAGACTATAGAGAAATTACTTTTACTCAAAAAATTTTGAACTTCGAGCGATAGAGGCGATTTTTTTATATCTCGGCACTGTCCGTCTATTTCAACTCGAATCATCTGGCTGTCATTGTGATGACAGAAATAACATTTGAAATTATTAAGTTGCTCTGTTGCGAGCCATTATTTTTCACAAAACTTGTGGACTTGTTGTAGTGACTACCTGCAACAGCCCTAAATCATCAACTAAGGTCTAAACTTGATTTCAAAGGCGCAACCAAAACAGCTATACGAGGGCTAAAACTCTTCCTTACCAGCATGTCACTAAAAAAATTTAACCCAAACATACAGGTTTTTAAACATATTTTGGACTGGATTACGTAGGGGTCAGGAGGGGCTGAGTAATTTAATTTTGTCAAATGTCTTCCAAATATTAGCAATTAGTTCTTATGTCATTCCAGATGGCATCAAAATGGCCATTTTCTCAATAATCAAAAAATCACTCACGGGCTCAAGGCTTCGCCTCCAACTCTAATTGCTCCGGGTGGCTGGGAACTCAACCAGTCCTACGTTTGCGAAATGCGGACAAAGTTTAGGTTTCAATTCAAGCCTCCCATCACGAATTCTCAGTTGCGAGGCTGCTTAAGTTGCTTTATTATCGCTATCATGTGAGGTGAAAAATATTTTATTTTGCTAGAAAACTACCACCATCGAGTAGGAGAATCCAACAATATAACGATGAACTTAATTTTCATTGACTTTCACAACATAATTATTGATATGATAATTATACAGTAGTAGCCGAGCCAGATGAAAGAGAATAACCTTCCTTATATCTTTATCCTATCTCCACTCTCTTGTATTTTTTCGCATGGTAAAATATTGACATTGGCGTGGAGAGTATTGTTTTGAGTTGAGAAGGTGGCAATTTTTGGCGTTTTGGACCATTGATAGTAGACTTGAAATAATCAAAGCTGAACTGCATTAAAATGTTATATATGGCTTATTCAAAAAATTTAATTTTTTCATTTAGAAAATGAAATGTTTTACCACAATTATTCATTTAGAAAATGAATTGTTTTACCACAATTTCACAGGTGCAACCAGGTGGCTATTGGGCTGAAGCCTTCGTAACAAATTTGCTAAATAAAAGAAAGTACAAGGCGGCCTAATATAGTCTTTTGCAATTTAATTTG
Organism: Trididemnum nubilum; assembly: GCA_963965965.1. Lineage (NCBI taxonomy): Eukaryota > Metazoa > Chordata > Ascidiacea > Aplousobranchia > Didemnidae > Trididemnum > Trididemnum nubilum. The sequence goes on from OZ014469.1 coordinate 51,460,635, forward strand.
GTTTTAAAAGCGAGTAAAAATGTTCCAAATTGCATTAAAAACTATTCAAAATGCTTTTTTCCCCAGCTAGCAAAAGCAGCCCAGTGCCTTTAGTCTAGCCCCCTTCACAAATGTTCACCGAGAAGTTAAAATCACTGACAATTAATGCGATTGTTGGATCGCTGGCTGGGGAGGTTAGATTTTGATAAAATTTGGTCGATTTTCTAAATCGTTGATGCATATATGGAACCTTTTGTGATTCGGAAATTATAAAAGTGTCGATTCTGTCAATTATTATCATTGCAACTACAAAAATAAAAGAAAAAACTTTTCCCCTTTATTTCTAAAAAATAACAAAAATTTCAATTAACTTTTTTGGGTAGTGGAGGTACAAAAGTTTACCAAAAAGAAAAAAAGCTTTTTAAAACTTAAATTCAAGCAATCTGAAAATATAAGTATTGCAACAGAATTTCAAAATAAGCCCTTCCAGTCCAACAACAATGAAGTGCGAACCACGCTGATTTCTGTTGAATGTTTAAAATTTAGTTGTTCTTTCTTTGAATTTTCGCGTTTGTTTATGTTATATACACAGTTTATGAGGTTGTGCGTTTAGAAACACTCGTAAAACTATAGCGACATTCGTAAAAACATTTGCATCCTCGCCAAGTAACGCTGATACGAATAAAAAGTGAATTTTCGCCTCGAAAAAAAAGGAATCGGAAAAAAACGAAAAAAAAAAACTTCCAAAGTTGTAAAGCGATTATATATTGTAACTTTCTGGTTTTATTACAAACGCAATGGCCGTGTGTCAAAACATAAAAAGCCGTAAAGTGAAACAAGCGTTATCTCTTTTCATGAATCATCATAATTGATTACCTCCATACAAAGTTTTATTTGCTTGAATAGTTTTCGAAACAAGTTACGCTGCCGATTTCGTTCATGACTAAGCGCAACGCCTTCGCCGCAAAACGACGCAAGGACGAATTTCTTGAAAACCAGACAGCGTGAAAGAATTTGCCGGTGCCAGGGCATTTAAATTTTATTTTGACAGCTCTAATGTCTCATATTTGCCTGAAAACTGAGGGTCTAGTTTAACAAACCGTTAATTGCATTAAAACGATAAATTTTTTGATGACAAACTTTTCACCATCACAAATCTGAATAAATTTTAGGAAAAGTCAAGAAATTTCACGATTTTCGGACAAAGGTATCCCAAAAAATTTTCGTTCTGAAATTTCCTTGTGTCGATTCGACACACTGACCCACAATAAAGGGTTAACATATTTTTGTTAAAAAAAAGTAAATCAATAAATTAAGAATCTGAAGAGCTGTCGGGGCAAGTCTTCGACTGTATAACCAAATTAATTTTTTCAACATAGGAACGGCGAAATAGAAAATGACGTCAAGAAATCCGAGGCTATCGTTGGAAATAATAAACCTAACTTAAAGAGAATTTTAAGAAAAAAAAATTAGAAAACTTGGGAGTTTATTTATTCGTAAAACCAAGACTTAATTGTGTTTAAAAAAATTGCAAACGTAGGTATAGGCCTACTAGGCCTAAAGGTTTGATGTTCACCGGGCATAAGTAAAATAGCTCTAATTCTTGCGTTCTTCCGGTGAAGTCATTGTCACAGCAAGCTTGATCTTAAGAGTTTTGTTTTTATTGACGTTTCGTTGGTCATGACGACCAACATCATCAGAATACGAGCAACGATAAAGAACTACGACTGAAGCTACGTAGCATCAATATGAATGGTAAGATTTTTATAGTTTTCGAAATCCGAAAGTTAATTATTACGTCATAACAATAAAAAACAAATTTGTAGAAAAGCGGAGAGTGTTAAAACTTTGGTCACAAAAAAATACAGTATAAACTAAAATGATATCAAAGCATAAGGACATTAAAGCAAAGAACGATAAACTATTGGAAAAGATTCACCATCTGAACGATTAATTACTTTTGGCCTAGAAAGAATAAACCAAGATTCGGCGGTTAATCTTTTAGAAAAATTACTTTCAGTTTTCAAAATTCGTGAGTTGGCCCAATCAATTACGTGATCAAATAATATTACATGTTCACAAAAGGCGGAATTTTCTGGTTTTTGTTGCTTAATGGCTCTTTGGTGCTCTTTTAATCGGGAGTTTAGGTCTGGTTTGCTCTGGCCAACATAAACAAAGTCACAATCTTTGCAAGGAACTTCATATACAACGCAGGTAATTTCATCAGCGGTGATAGGATCCTTAAGGGAAGGTAGATATTGGCCAATGGTCCGAATAGGTTTCATTGCAACTTTGACGCCAACTTCATTTAAAATTCTCCTAATCTTTTCTGTAGTTCCTTGAATGTATGGAAGTGATGTGAATTTGGTGAACGTAGGTAATTCACGTTGTGATCTGGGTTTTGGGGGGTAAGTGTACTTACAGGGATAACCATTTGCTCTGAGGGCCTGGCGTACTTCCCTTCTAGCTATCTGTCGCTCCGTCTGGTCTGTGATGTGGGAGGATATCCTGTTGTGCAGGGAATGGGTTATAGCCAACTTCTGGTGTTTTGGGTGGTGCGAAGTATAGGGAAGATAACGGTCGGTGTGGGTAGGTTTTTTATAAATTTGAGTGAAGATATTGCTGCGAGATCGAGAAACAAGAACATCAAGAAAAGGTAGGGAGGATTCAAATTCTACTTCTTTCGTGAACTGGATGTGCTTGCAAACTGAATTCAAGTGTTGATGAAAACTTTCCGTTTGTGATTTACCCAAGATACAGAAAGTATCGTCCACATATCTGCACCGAAGAATAGGGGGAGTGGAAAAGGTTGAAATGGCCAATTGTTCAACGTGTTCCATAAAGATATTACTTAGCACAAGCGAAATGCACGAACCCATAGGAAGACCAAAAATTTGGCGGTAATTAGTGTGATCATAAGTAAAAATTGCAGCATTAAAACAAATCTCTAAGCCAACTTTTATGTCTGATATATCGAGAGAGGTACGGTCTTGCAAAGTGTTGTCATTAGCTAGTAACTGTAAAACGAGATCAAGAGCTTGGTCAGTAGGAACAGAGGTGAAGAGACTCACAACATCAAAAGACACAAAAATGTCATTAGGGCCTACACATTGGCTACGAATTAAATTTGCGAATTCATTAGAGTTTTTTACACTGTACGAATTTTTCAAAAGAGGCGAAACAGTTTTGCACAAAAATTTGGAAAGATTATAAGTAGGCGAATTCACAAACGACACAATGGGTCTAAGTGGCAAATTAGCTTCATGTATTTTGAGCAAACCGTAAAATCTAGGCATTACACCTTTATTACTTCGAAGATCACAAAAATCCGATTGACTAAAGTTGCGTTTAGACTGGACGCGAAGCAACGCGAAGCGAAGGTTGGCGACCTTCGCCAACCTTCGCGAGTGGTCGATTACTTCACTCGCGAAGGTTGCCAACCTTCGCGAGTGGTTGCTAATCTTCGCGACTGGTCGCTTCATAGGCTAATTTTAATAACTTACTTTTAAAATGTATTCAATGAGCTGAAAGCTTTGTGTACTTTATTATTGAAGCGCTATTATAGTAATCACAGGTTCTGTTTCGTCATAGAGCGCTGGAATTACCGGTAAAACGAAGATTGAGTTTGTATTATGTTATCACGCAATAACCGTGAAGAAGAGTCTAGACTAATAGCTCAGGTAACAAAACAATCTTGAGAAAAAAGTTTGTAAAGTATAAATGAAAAACGAAGTACAGTAGATCGAATTTGGAAATAAAAAGACTAGTCATTTCTTCAAAAACGTAGTATATAATTAGCATATTTACTAGCTATCAATGATTTGTTTAGATCCTTCCACTGAAAACTTGCCATAATCTGTTTTGACGAAGACAATTCTGGGTTTTAATGCAGAAACGCAAAAAGCTGGAAGCAGATGTCAAAAGTTCTCTTTAGGTGTTTACTCAGTAAACAAATACTTAAACACTTTCACCATCCATGTCTCATTATGGTAGTGGTAGATCAACCGGTATCTTGTGGAGTGTAGACCAATAGGCTAGTCTACAGGTACATTTAAAGCGTAAACTATGTTGTTTTTTTGATATGATTTTTCTTTTCCAGGCAAGCATGTTATGATACCTGTAGTAAGCTTAAACAGTTGTTTGTATGTGTTATTTAGTGCTGTTTATGAAGACTCCCAGTGTTAACGCTATGAGTGAAACTGAAAGCTGGATTTGTCATCAGTTATGTTGTGGATTTTTTGCTTATTGTGCAATGGATTGCTGTGTTGATTTGCTGGATAAAGCAAAAAGACGTTGCAGTTTTTGCATGATTTGACACTATCATCGAAGGACAAGAATTTAGCACAGTAATACCAGCAGTTGCTGTGAGGAAAAGTCAGTTTCTAAAACTAAGTTTGGTGTTTTGCTCGCTAGCGGAGCGCGTATCGATGTTTAGTGCGAAGTTACATGCTTTTGAGAGCATTTTATTAGTTTGCATTTTCTTGCGGTACCAGTAGGCTGCGTTGCGACGATCGCGTTTACCTCAAAGGGCTTCGCTCCAAACCACCGTTTGTAAGATACAGACAAACTTATAGGTGTAAGGTCAAGCCCCCTCTTCTCATCAAGTTTTTGGTTATTTCCCTGCTAAAAAAAAACATTTAGATTTTTTTATGTGAAAATTGTTACTCAAGCATCTGAATAAAAGTGTTGTTAGTTCTCACATTTTCATGTAACTGACGCTTCCTTCCTCAGTCCAATTATTATTATCGTAAATGCTGTATCAAGATTTTTGTTTAGTGGTGACTAATGAGAATGAAACAATAGTAATGAACTTGCTTGGCGGGTACTTCTCTACCAATAATAGTAACCTCAGCAAAAAAATAGAACTCACTTTCTACTGGTTAGATATGTATTGGCTTTCTAGTTCATCTAAATACACTGACTGTAATTGTAATGATTGAACTTCAGACCTAAAATAGTTTACTTTGTCACTTTATTTACCGTGTAAAGCACTTAAAATTTTGAAAGGCAGTAAAAATATTTTAAAATTCACAAACAACTAAATTCAGATATTACACAAAGACACAGTAAATGAATAGTTAACACACTTAACACTTCTATTTTCATCACATAGGACTGGAGTGAAAAATCACTACCAGACTACAATATTCATGATTGTAAAACTTGGGGTAGTCCAAAACCATTGCTTCCAGTTCAACTTGATCACGGTCACAAACCTTCAGAAACAAGAAGACTTTTAAGAGGACATTCAGAAGAAAAATTCCATGTTTGTAGCTATTCAAAGAAGTGACTACTAATTAGGCCAATCCAAAAGTTCATAGGAATTTTTCGATTTTTTGTATCTATCTAGCTCTTGTATGTAGCAGTGTAGCTTGAAACGAATTCTAAATACAGTTTTATTCATCAAGTTGGCTTGGTCAAGTAGGCTAGGCAGTGAAAAAACTTTTGCAAGTTTTCCAGTATTCAAGGAATTGTTCAATTGTGGTTACCTTTAAAACAACAAGCTAACAAACAATGGCTAAAAACACTATCAACACGTTCAAAACTAGCCAGTTGGTGGGTTATTTTATATTCTGAAAAAACAACAACACCATGTTAGTTTAAGTTTACTAAAACAAAAAAGCAAAAGCTGCTCAGCCAAAAGAACCACTGGACTGATACAATAGCTTCTGCTATGCTGCACAGAATAAAAAGTTTTGTTTTAAAAGCTAGGCCTACTGCTTCGGTGTGTTTATTATAATGAAACTCTGAAATCCAGCATAGCTATGAAAAATCACTCTAGGATTTACAGCCTTAGCTGTCTAGATCCAAACTAACTTGGCTAGCCTAGGGCAATCACGAATCTAACTTTGCCAACAACCTACTCTTTGGACTGATAAATCGGCGCTAAACCATACAAATATACTATTTACATTATTTTCTAGCAAACTGCGATCGTAAAAATCCGATCAGTGATTTAGTAGGTTATCTTACTACAGCCTGCAAGCAAGCGCTGTTGCGCAACTGCTCGCGAAGGTTGCGACCGGTCGCAACCTTTCGCGAGCTGTTGATGACGTCAAATTTTGGTTGCTTCGCGTCGCTTCGCGTTGCTTCGCGTCCAGTCTAAACGCACCTTAATTTTATCATTTTTACGCAGTTGCCACACGAATTTATTGACCCTCTGCACCACCGCGTTTAAAGGATTGGGTTTATCTGGTAGCTGCTTGTAGACAGAATCATTTGTTAAAGGCTCTTTAACTTTAAAGTCGTAAGCTGAACTTTCCATTACAACACAACTATATTGCTTTGCGGTTTAAAATCCTAAAGATCAAGCTTGCTGTGACAATGACTTCACCGGAAGAACGCAAGAATTAGAGCTACTTAATTGTGTCTTACATTTTAAATCTTTGTTTGGAATGGCACAGATTTTTATATGTGCTTATAGCTTTATTTAGAACACTATTGTTTTTTTTACATTTTTTCAACGAAATTTGATGGGGCTTAATTACCAAAACTGTTGCTAAATTTAAAAAAAATTGGAGGACTTTCGACATCTTCTATAGCGGTAATAACTCAGTTCCCAACAAAGTAGTTACGTTTTTCGAGATAGCATTTTCTTAATGAGTGCGTGAAAACATTGGCAATATTCTAAAAGTTTGGACAAAAATTATTTGCAATTTAATGGTTGCTGATGCTCTTGACCTTAGTGGAACTTTTCCGATAAATGCTCTTCTGCATAAAAATGGCTTGTTTCGCTGGTAATAAAGACCAACAACCGACAAGTTGTTTTGGTGGTAATAAAGACCAACAACCGTCAAGTTCGGCCAAGAGTCTTGTCCAGCTGGGGAATAACTTTGTTAGAGAAGCTGAGGGCTGCCGATGAGAGCTAAAAGCTCGAAACAGCGCTGTCCAGCTCTGTGCATCTTAAAGACCAACAAGTTAACAAACAACCTATTGCACCGGCCAAATGCTTCAATCTGCCGGCCCAGCGTATCGTAAAAAGCGACCAATGATAAACTATCAATGCTGCCAGCTCGATGATGCCATGCTTTGACTGGTGCTAAAATAGCCACTTTTTTTGGGGTTCTCCAGCCCAGCTGCGGTTCTTTGGTGTTGCAATGACAAGTTCTCTGTATCATATTCTTTATTTGAATATGACTTTCAATAAAGCCGGTTTCATTTTGCTTTCTTAATAAGCTTTTGGGACAGAGCTCTTCAGTTGCGATCTCTGTCTGGTTTGGTGAGCAGGTATGCAGGATGTGGTGAGCAGGATCTTTTAGAGACCAAACGCAGTAAGGAGAAATGCACTCTGCAGTAAGGAGCAATGCATTTTAAGGAGATTGCACAGTAGTAAGGAGAAACGCAATCTATCCAATGACAGCAGGCTTTGGTCTTATCGAAACAGTTGTAGAGTGAATACGAACTGCTTTTGCCTGCACAAATCCGTTTTTTTCTGTGAAATACAACCCGCTTCCAACAGGCTCAAGTGAAACTGAGAGCGAGCTGTGGTTAGGATTTTAAACCGCAAATCAATATAGTTGTGTGCGCACTGATTGGATTCCAACAAATGTTGGCCAATGGCTGAATTTTGAATTTTTTAGCCATTGGCCAACATTTGTTGGAATCCAATCAGTGCGCACACAACTATATTGATTTGCGGTTTAAAATCCTAACCACAGCTCGCTCTCAGTTTCACTTGAGCCTGTTGGAAGCGGGTTATATTTCACAGAAAAAAACGGATTTGTGCAGGCAAAAGCAGTTCGTATTCACTCTACAACTGTTTCGATAAGACCAAAGCCTGCTGTCATTGGATAGATTGCGTTTCTCCTTACTACTGTGCAATCTCCTTAAAATGCATTGCTCCTTACTGCAGAGTGCATTTCTCCTTACTGCGTTTGGTCTCTAAAAGATTCTGCTCACCTCATACCAAACCAGACAGAGATCGCAACTGAAGAGCTCTGTCCAAAAAGCTTGATGCGAAAGCAAAATGAAACCGGCTTTATTGAAAGTCATATTCAAATTCTACACCACCTCAAAATTGTTTATCTTTTATCTACAAGAAACAGCAGTGTAGCTCCAGCCAACCTATTTTAATAGTTTATTCTGCAGCAGATTTTGAGTGCCTTCTTCACACTTTAGCAAAAAGATAAGGATGGTGCATTGGAACACTTACAAACAACTTATTACGAGACAATCTTAGTTTTCCAATTTAAAAAAAAAGAAAAATGATAATGCAAATATGAACAAGAAAAATCCAATTAAATTTTTTTGAATCCTGACAACTGAAGAAATTTTGGTTTGAAACTCGCTGCTAGTATTGGCGTGAAAGGTTTTGATTGTAGTATGATGGGCATTAAAGTGCTTAGAATAAAAAAATAATAAAATTTCATTGAGATTACTTTATAAATGATATGATCTTAATAAAAAAATTACAACTTTTATAAATGATCTTCATAAAAATATTACGACTGAAATTACTTCACTAGATAAGTGGATGATAGCAAACAAACTAACTCTAAATTTATCAAAATTAAATTTGATATTATAACAACCAAAAATTTGAGGTCATAGAGCTAACTTCTTTAATTTCGTCCCCATTTCATTCTAATCTTCCTTCTGTCAGCATGTAAATAGATTTTTTTTTGCTTGTTTGTAAATAAAAATTGTATTGTTTTCTGTTAGTGTCCTAATTTTTCTGGTGTTACGCAACCTTGTTCTGATGTAAATATAGGTATGAAACCTCGATCTGGTTTAGCAAAAGTTGTAAATATTTGCTTGGCCAAGATTTTCCAAATTTCGTCTCATAACTTTATTCATGAGGGTAGAAGTAGACTTGAAGACCACTTTGGTCACTTCGGTTTTTCCTGTTGCCAATAAATATTATCGTTAACATGCTCTACTTGCGATTTAATTGTGATTTTAAACTTTGCTAGCTTTGAAATAAACTACTACTACTACTACTGCTACTACTGCTACTGCTGCTACTGCTGCTACTGCTGCTACTGCTGCTACTACTGCTACTGCTACTACTGCTACTACTGCTACTACTGCTACTACTGCTACTGCTACTACTACTGCTACTTCTTCTACTACTGCTACTGCTACTGCTACTGCTACTGCTTCTACTACTGCTACTGCTACTGCTACTGCTACTGCTACTGCTAATACTACTACTTTAATTTGAAAATGGTATCTGCTGTTTGTAAAACATTTTTCTGAAGAGACATTTCAATACACAACTGGTAACTACCATCAGCTGTAACAGCATAATCACTCTTTCTCTCCTTTTATTGCCCTCTTTTCGATAAAGTTTACGCGCACGATGTACGTAATCAGAAATTACATCAATGTGCTTTGTGCTATAACAACACTGTAACCACCTCAAAATAAAAAATTCAAATGTCAGAAAAGCTGAGTGTAATGACAAAAATCTGACTTCCAATTTGTGTTCAACGCTTACAAATCACCCTAAAAAAAATTTCAACACTTTTTTTTTGGATTCTTTTATTCATGTGAATTCTTTTATTTTATTCGTTTGTTGCATCATTTTTTATTATTGATTTGTTTTTGTATAATCCATGTTGCTATTGTGCAACAAATCCTAATGGCAACCTTTTCAAGTTGCACAAAGTTTATTGTAGACATTTCACAATGATGATTGTTTTAAATTTGAATCCGCTCAGAATTTTTGATAAATTTATAACAAAAATAAATGCTTAATTTCAGAGAAAGATAATTTGGTATATTCGCTCATTTGTTGTCACTCGCATTCTGCCGTTCATACTCTGATCTTTATTGATGTTTGTTAAAAAATAAACTGACTGGTGAAAATTTTGTTATGTTCAAATAAACGATAACTCTAACAAAAAAAAGGGTTGTAATTATAAAATCGTGCTGATTTTTTGCTTCTTCTTCTTCTTTCTTCATTGCCCGCATTCCCGTGAGGGTTGCGAGGGAGTAGCTCAAGATTGAGCCGCCATATCTCACGGTTTTCCATCACCTCCATCATTTTGCTTGGGCGAAGTCCCAAGCGATTCCATCTAAGATCCTCAATGTAATCGGTCCATCTAGTTCTAGGTCGTCCGACTGGTCTTCTCCAATTTGCTTTGGCAAGTAAAGTTTGTTTGGAGAGTCTTTCTTGAGGCATTCTGCTTACACGGACAAACCATCTAAGCTGAGATCTTTCAATTCGGAGAAGTAACGGCTCGATGTTGAGAGATTTTCGAATCTCAGAGCTACGCACCTTGTTAAACAGCGTAACTCCTTCGATTCTTTGTAAAAATCTCATTTCGGATGCTTGCACTAGTGATGGCATTCTTTCGGTCATTACCCAAGATTCATGACCATAAGTGAGAATGGGGACAAAAACTGCTTTAAAAATTGAGAGCTTTGCCTTTTTCGACAATTCTCATTTCATGACAACCGAGTAGTGCAAAGCTCGCATTACTGCACTAGCCTTGCCTATTCGGGTATCCAATTCTTCGTCTTGCCTTCCGTCACTTGTAAATGCAGCCCCAAGATACTTGAACTTCTCTACCTGCTTCAGTGTTGCTCCATTCACTTGTAATACGCACTGATCAGGGTTTCTTGAAAGATGAAGTACCTCAGTTTTGGCCGTGCTTGTTTTCATTCCGGCGGTGTTGCATGCATCTGCAAAGCTATTTAATGCGCGCTGGAGGCCAGCTTCTGCGGAAGAATGCAGAACCAAATCATCTGCGAATAGCAGACGACTAATTTTGCAATTTCCAATCGTGGCACACTCATCAGCTTGGCTGATGATCGTCGATCCAATTCATGTAAACAATGAAAAGGAGAGGTGACAAACCTCACCCTTGCCTGAGTCCAACACCCACATGGAACAGCTTTGATTGCTTGCCCATCACCCGAACACAAACCTCCGGTCTACAGTAGAATGATTTAATAGCGCGTAACAATTGACCATCAACGCCATACTCCCGCAAAACCTTCTAAAGTTTATCCCGAGGAACTCGGTCATATGCTTTTTCAAGATCGACAAAACATGCTAAGCAATTTAAGGAGTGATATCTCTGTGTAGTTTGTACATTGCTTCCGGACTCCTTTCTTGAATATCGGAATAATCACACCTGTTTGCCAATCTCTGGGAGTTTTGCCAAACTTCCACGCAACTTGACACACTCGCGTTAACCAGAGAATTCCTTCTCCAGTCAGCGCTTTCAACATCTCGGGTCTGATTTTATCTTCACCAGCAGCTTTTCCAGATTTTATCCCTTTAATTGCAGTTGCCACTTCTGCTGCAGTGAAAAATTCGTCCTCCCCTAGATGTGTCACTTCGTGTGAGTCACGAGTCAATGCCTTTACAGGATTCAAAAGATCTTCAAAGTATTCTCTCCATCGTGAAAGAATTTCATTCTCATCCGTTAGAATGTTTCCGTCAGAATCCTTGATAGAGTACGTGATACTCGATCTTTTGCCATGTAAACGGCGGATGGTCTGCCAAAATACTTTGTTTGTCGAAAAATAGTTGGAATCCAACCGACGACCAAACTCTTCCCATGACTTCTCCTTGGCTTTTTTTACGGCCAAAGTAGCCGCTTTTCGCGCCTCAATGTACCGGGATTGCAAATCAGATGACGATCTGTCCTGTAGCCAAGCCTTGAACGCACCTTTCTTTGCTCGAATAGCTTCTTTAACCTCTTGGTTCCAGCAAGGTGTTCTTTTCTCGCTATTGCCCGCCACTCTAAGCCGTTTTTGCCCACAACTTTCAGCAGCTGATGAAATGATTTCTGATCTGAACAGCAGCCATTCCTTCTCGATGTCCTCGGATACATTAGAAAGTTTTCTAAACTTAGACGATATACTGGATGCAAACTGTTTTCTTACTTCTTTGTCCTCCAAAGCCTTCCATTTGATCCGGTAGGTCACAGACGACCTGTTGGAACTCTAGTTTGGCCAAGGTTTCGAAAGTCGTAAGAAATATACTACCAGATGGAGATCAGTTGACAATTTAGCACCTCGTTTCACTCGAACGTCCAGCACATCAGAAAACAAATCTGACGAAAATATGCAAAAATTTATCAAAGATTTTTGATCCACACTAGGTCGATACCATGTATACTTGTGAACCTCTCTGTGCTAGAAAAAGGTTTTAATGATGCGGAGTGCGTTGCTACAACAGAGCTGCAATAAATACCTTCCGTTCTCATTCAGTCCAGTGACTCCATGTTTTCTGATCACACTCTTCCACGTATCAGTGTGTGTTCCAACATGTCGTTAAAATCCCCCATAAGGACTGTAGATTCGGTAGCTGATACTCGTAGAAGAGCATCATTTACTTCATCCACAAAAGTCTGACATTCACTCGCGGCATTGGGGGCATATACCTGCAATAGGCACAATGACCGATCCACTACCTTGAGCTTCAACAAACAGACCCGTGGTCCCAAAGGAATCCAACCTGACACACAGTCTGACGAACGGGGGCTTGTGAGAATCCCCACACCCGCTTGTGCAGACATACTAGGATCAGCACCAGAATAGAAGAGTTTCCATCCGCCATCCAGATCCACAGTTCCAGAGCCACGTTGTTTGGTTGAAGAAACTGCGCTGCCTCCATTCGCCTCTCCAAACGTGTAGCGGACACATTGGTGGAGCTGCCACTAGGGCTGGCTGGTGGAGATTGTCGCTTATTTTTTGAACGAGCCCCTCTGCCTAAGATTCGAACGCCATAGAGGTTTCGCTGAATGACGACCTGGGAGACTCTAGGCGCTCCTCTGCCGGATGGGGTTCCACTTGTGAAGGTGGCCCCATTAACGTCGTTCACGTAATTTTCATTATTTGTGCTCATCATGATTTGTTTTGCAGTTTAATCTAACTGCGGAGAGGTTTTATATCAGAGTTGTCCTTCTCCTAGGTTATATGCTTACCCCAGCTGATTGGCATAACCAACCCAGGTTTTAAGTTTTCCAACTATTTGATTTGAACTATACTTCATCTCACTTCTACCATCAGACCTATCTGGTATGGGTAACCTTACCAGGAAAATTGAATCTCCAGCCAGTACAGCTCTGCAGGTCATTGAGGCACATAGACTTTTCCACCTCGTTGCGGTGATAGTTCATGGAAAAGCTATGCTTTGTAGGTCTAATATGCCGAGCTCTGTTATACTACGCCTACTGTGCCATAATAAGCCAAGTATATGTCATACTTTAATGCATAGATGGGCAAGCTAATGCAAAACGTTAGCTTCGTTAACCACTAGTCCGTTAACAAACTTCACACCTCCGTTAACGTTAATCCGTTATTTTCAGCTTTAATTAACGAAAGTTAATAAAGTCCCGTTAATCCGTTAACATTTTGCGTGTAATTTACATTTTTTCATATTCACTTGCTTCTAAAACACGTATTGACGCAGTTGAGCTGATTGTAAGGAAGTATTTATTGCTGTGGTGGTCTTTTTGTGTTCTGAAAGTTACATTTTACAGTCTAATCTAATTTCAAGATAAAAACAACTTCAAATGCACAACGAAGCTGCAAGATATTAACGATAAAAACCTTAACGGAAGTTAAGAGAACTTAGCGGAAGTTACTTTAGTCCGTTAACAGCACTTAACGGAAGTTAATTTAGTCGGTTAACATGAAAAAACTTTTTAATGGATTAACAATTTAGTGAAAAAGTTAGCTTCGTTACTAACGGATTAACGATTAACGGACTTGTGCCCACCTATGCTTTAATGTCATACTATGCCTACTAAGCTACGGTGCCCACTTTGGTCTACTATGCTTGTTGTGCCATAATAAGCCTACTGTATGCCATACTATGCCTACCAGGGTTCCATGTTATGCCTACAATGTCATACTAAAGCTGCAGCACCTACTGTGGTATACTATGCTTACTAATACTATGCTTATTTTCCATAACAAGCCTCCTGTATGTTATAATTTGCCTACTAAGGTGTAATGCCATCCCTACTATAATATGCTAAGCTGCAGTGCCTACTGTGGGATACTGTGCAATAATAAGCCAACAATGTCTACTGTGCCATAGTAAGCTACAGTGCCTACTGTGACATGCTATGGTTAATAGGGTGCCATAACAAGTCTACTTCATGTTACACTATGCCTACAATGTCATACTAAGCCTACTATTACATAGTACTCCTACTAAGCTATGGTGCCATAAGCCCACTACAGTATATTGTTGTTGTAGCGCATATTTATTCTCCAGTCATCAGACAGCATAAGACGCTAACTTATTGGATGATCCGCACACTTTTTATAGCAGTGACTACTTCGTGATTGGAGAAATCCGCACCTGCTTAAGAGTTTCCGATGATCCAATGTTCCTGTAGATTTCTTCAAATTCTTGCCCACCGATTTTGCTGCTTGTTCGAAGCCACCAAGCAGAGATAATTATCGGAAAACGTCTTATCCAAGAACGCATCAGCGTGACCAGGGTGCGGGTTGAACCCTGATCATTCAATCAAAGTCGTCGTAAACAATTCGCCTTTACCCATTTGGCCAAGCTGCCAATTATACTACACTCGAATGCTATAGGCTTACTATGTCATACTACGCCTACTGTGACATACTAAGTTGTAGTGTCTATTGTGGGATACTATGCCTACTCTGCCATAATAAGCCAACTATATGTCATATCCCAATGTCGTACTATGCCTACTAAGCTACAGTGCCCACTGTGGCATACTATGCCTACTGTGCCATAATCAGCATACTACGTATATGTCTATTGTGCCGTAATGGGCCTACAATAAAGCATAACTATACCTATTGTACCATAATAAGCCTAAGATATCTACAATGTCACACCAGCCTGTAGCGCCTACTATGGTTTTTAATATTATGCGTACTGTTCCATAACTAGCCCCCTATATGCCATACTCTGCCTACTAAGATGTCCTGCTATCCCAACTATGATATACTAACCTCCAGTGCCATATAAAGCCAACTATGCCACAGTGCCTACAGTGACATCCTATGCGTACTAGGGTGCCGTATTAAGCCTACTTCATGTCATACTATGCCTAAAATGCCATACTAAGCCTCCTAAGACATACTACGTCTACAGTGGTATACTATGCCTAACGTGCCATAAGGCTGCTATTGTATGTGCCATACTATACTCGTATGCTATACTATGTCTACAATGCCATACTACGTCTACTATGACATACTAAGCTACAGTGCCTACTGTGCCATAATAAGCTATACTATGCGTACAAAGCTACAGTGCGTAGTGTGACATACTATGCCTATTAGGGTGCCATAATCAGCATACTATGTCTATTGTGCCATAATTAGCCTACAATATGACATACTATACCTATTGTGTCGTAATAAGCCTACTATACGCCTATTTACCATAATAAGCCTACAATGGGCCATTCTATGCTTATAATGTCATACTAGCCTGTAGCGCATACGTGGCATATTATTCTTACAAATACTATGCCCACTGTTCCATAACAAGCCTATTATATGCCATACTCTGCCAAACTAGAGTGTCATACTATCCCTACTATGAGATACTAACCTCCAGTGCCTACTGATCTCCATTAAGCCAGCTATGCCATACGCCTAGTGTTACACTATACTACGCCTACTGTGCCATAACAAGCGTACGATATGGGTGTCACGCTATGCGTACAGGCGTGTCATGCTATGCCTACATGGATGTCGTGCGAAACCTATCAGGGTATCACGCTATGCTTACAATGCTGTGCTAAGCTGTGGCACCCACTGTGGCATGCTATGCCTGCTATATGCCATACTAAGTCTACACTGCCATACTATGCCTATCGTGCCATACTAAGCCTACTACATGCTATAGCCTACCATAAACAAAACCATAATTATTCACCTACACAGGTAAAGCAAATCCACTACGGAGACCAGCCTTGCAATTCATGGACTGGAGTCGCGGCGAAGTCGGATTTTGCACTTTTTAGCAGGAATTAAAGTGCCATTGTCTAAATATCGGATTGGAGTGCTATCCTAGCGTCAGGGGCGTTGCCAGCTCAGCGAGATCCCGGGGGGGGGGGGGAGGGGGGCAAAGCTGAAAACCGGGGGGCAAAGTTTTGACGGTAAATTATTGCAGTATTTTAAGAGTTAAGTAGATTGTTTGTGCGGCGAAGTTGTAAATTTCGTTTCGCCTTTGAGTAATACAGCTATTTGGCTTTGATTAAGTTCATAGAACCATTTTCAGCTTTTTTTACTAAATAATTACTTAGGTTGCAATGAAACGATTACTAAACCGTATGTTTATTTAATGCCTATCTGACGTGCATGATTGTCTTTGTCTTTTACATAAGAACAGCATGGGGTGATATTGGTTATTATACCACATTGTTTAAAGCAAGACACAAACTTGCAACAAAAATTTTTGGCATATTCTATTGCTATCGCGTTGGTAAACATATAGAATTAATCTAAATAATAAGAAAAGTTAATGACTGCGCGTGAAAAACTACCTTGAATGATTTTTGAATAAATGCAGAAAGCAGACTGTCTCTGATATATTGAAATATTGGCAAAGCCGCTAACTCAACAATTGCTGAAAAAATAGCGTAAATCTTTCCATTTAACTAAACATGATTACAGCTGGCATAACGGCCTGAAACGACTGACGACAGGAAACTCCAGAAAAAATATGAGCAAATTTTAATATCGGTACCTCTATGATGAATACTGTAGCTAATAATATACAATTGTGTATTACAAGCCAAAGTAGAAAAATGAACAGTTAGCATTTATACTTGAATGCCTGTTCTGTTTCTGCAGTGCGTATAACTTCATTAAGACACGAAAGTACCGATCCAGGAAGTGGTATCCCCTATAAGAATTTCTACTGCATCCCTCCCAATAGTTCGCATCGGTATGGTGTGTAACTTTGCTGTTACAACTTGCAACATTACTAAACGATGCATTTTATCCTCGAAAAACGTCGAAAAAGCTAAAGATTCCGGACCCCGCTGGGGAGCTTACTGCGCCCCCCCCCCCGAACCCCCTAGCTGGCTTTAAAGCTGTCTCACCATGACTTTTGTGTTTGAATATTCTTAATTGCCACCAGCACTCCTTCCAAACCTTTATAAACGTTTCTGCGGACTTTCTTGCTGGTATTAGCGAAAATAAGCGATGAACTTTGCTCCGAAAATCTCTAGTTTGAGTATGATTCCTCCTTCCAATGCTCAAAAGTATCAAAAAGTATACAAACTCCTTAAATCATCCCCCAATGGTCAATATGGATCGGCACCACTGATTACTGAATCGGTAATGCACCAGGACTGTATTACTGCTCTAAAAAAATCATCACAAACAGCAGCACCAAACAGCCAAAACGGACCTATAGGCTACTAAAGTTTACTCAAAATTGCAGATATCAATGGCGTTATACAAGTGCCAAGAGCACTGCGTAGTTTGTTTTGCTACGCGTACTAATTGATCTAGTTAAATGAACTATACGGTAATGGACACTTCTTGCAAATCTGAAAGTCAGAAAATTCCCGTAGTCTAGCTTTTAAAGAATTGATTCCGATTTGGGGGAGGAATGCAGTCTGTTTCTCTGTTAGCTCAGAGTTTCTGCAGATCGATTATTCATACTGCTGAACAAGATCCCAATCAAAATACAGCATGGTTTGAGTTGCTAAGCTAAGGCCTTTCACTTCCAGACATGGGCTCGTCAACTCAACTCACTTTTTCTAAGTTTGCTTACCCGTAGCCTACCTTTGCTACATAGTCTAAAAGCAGGGACTCAGAGAGAAATTTTTCCAGGGGGTGCGAAGGTCGATACCGGGCCCCCCAAATCTCTTCGGGCACCAAACTTGCGCAAAATTTTATTCTGATTTTTTGCCCAAAACTAGGCGAAGAGCAAAAAAAAGGTCTTCACTGAAATTTAGTCCGATTTTCTGCCCAAAATTAGGTGAAAAGCAAAAACAAAAGTCTTCACTCAAATTTAGTCCCATAGATACGCCAGTGGGTGCGACATAAAAACTTAACGCGGACACCTGAACTCTTCTGGGCCCCCCTAGGCCCCGGCCCGGGTACGATGTACCCCCTGAACTCCCCTCTCGTAGGTCCTACTAGAAGTGCAACTGACCGATCGAATTTTTAACTTTTTTTCCGGAGGCATTTGGCGATAGTTTATTTTCCTTTCTGTAACTATTGATTGCAAGGTACATTGCGGATGGTTTGTACTATGCGTATACCACTGATCAGTACTTAAACTGTGGGGGGACGCGTCCCCCCATCAAGGTTTAGCTTCCTCCCCAGGGGCGTCGCGAGCTTCGCGAGATCGGAGTGGGGGGGCAAAATTAAAATCAGGGGGGGGGCAAAGTTTTTTCATCATTCCTAAACTGGAATGAGGCGAAGTTTTAGTGAAAATCAGGTGATCTCAAAAAAAAGGTCTTCGCCGAAATCCGAAGGCTTTTTCTGGCCGAAATCACAAATTTAACCTTTTTTATCCGGCCAAAAATAGCAACTTTTTCCTCCCAAAAAATACCGTGGGGGGCAAGAAATAAATCGGGAGAGCAAAAACAAAAATTGGGGGGAGCAATGCCCCCCCTGCCCCCCCCCCGCTGGCAACGCACCTGCCTAGAGTTAACATTGATCCATCAATATTCTTAGCCAACCGCTAACATTTTCAATCAATTTTTCCACCCAATGCCAACACGCAATAATCAACCTTCCTATACCAATGCTTAAATTCATCAATTAATTTTCGTAGTCTACTTCTAACATTTATCAATCATTTTTCCAAGTCAAGTGCTAACAATTGTCAATCAATTTTTCTAGCCTAATGCTAGCGTTCATTAATTAATTTTTCCAGTAAAGAGCTAACAGTTGTCAATCAAATTTCCTAGCCTAATGTTAATTTTTATGCATCAATTTACTTGGTCTAATGCCAACGGCCAATAATCTACCTTCTTATGCCAATGCTTACAATTAATTTTTTTTGTCCGATGCTGACATTAATCGGTTAATTTTCCTACTCCAGAGCTAACTTTATCAATCAATATTCTAGTCTAATAATGGTAATATTAATCAGTTTTTCTACTCTAATGTAATATTATCAATCAATTTTCCAAGCTTAATTCTTACATTTATCAATGAATTTCCTAATCTAATACTTCATTAATTAACTTATGCCTTATGCTTTTCTAATACTTTATTAATCCAAGCTTAATGCTTTCCTAATCTAACATTCATCAATTAATTATCCTAGTTTAATGCTAACCTTAATCCATCAATTTTCCTACACTAGCATAATGCGAAATATTTATCAATCAATTATCCTAGTCTACTGCTAACATTCATTAATTAACTTTGCAAATATAATGCCAACATCCAATAATTAACCTTCGTATGCCAATGCTGACATTCAGTAATCAATTTTCCTAGTCTAATGCCAACCTTTATCAATCAGTTTTCCTAGCCCAATATCCATGCAGTATGATGATCCAACTCGATGTGAAACATCTAATTCAAGAGAAAAAACAGGAACCACATTTTGGTCCAAGTTTCGCAAAAAAAAAGACCGACACTGCTACCGTTTTTACAGTTTGCTTTATCAATTTTTGATCTTTATATACGCTCGTAAAATTTTGGAAAATCTGATGACCAGCAATCATCAAATTAATTTAGGGTTTCTTACATAAACTTCATAAAACTGCAGAATTTCTGAATATTTGAGAAAAAAAAATTCTCCAATATTAGACAACGTAATTTTTTCAAAGTAAGCAAAAAAAAAACAAAAAAAAACGCAATCCGACGCCATAACCTATTACAGTACTCCAAATTATCCAAACTATTATTCTAAAAAGTGAACTAAGATTCTGATTATCAAGTTAGACCAATTTCTTTTTTTATAAAATTTAAATGTACGGGAAAAATCGTTCAAAATAGTTTGAAAAAATTAACATTCACTACACTCCGTCCGACACATTTTTAAAGTTTTTTTCATAAGTTCGAAGTAATCGCATTTTTATTTACCAAGTTCTTTACAGACAACGAAAAAATCGTTTATTTTTCGAGAAAAGGCAGTCGCTTGCCCACCTGTTTACCACACAAGGTGAAAGCTTCACACTGCCCATTTTATTGTTAATATTTAGCCGGGAAGCTAGATGTGAATACAAACTGTTTTTAAGTTTTGGTTAGACCAGACCGGTAATCGAACCCAAATCTACTGTATCAGCAGCAGACGCTTTATCCACTCGACTCATGATAAAAAATGATATCATTGATAAGATAAACTGTGTTGTTATAAACAAAATGCAATGCTGTGCTTTTAATTACGTTTAGCAAGAGCAGCAACAAATGCAATTTTTGCATTGCAAGATGTACCAGACTGGGAATGAAACCCATAATACGAGTTTTCCAAGTGAAAACTCATGCTATATTATATTAGACTACGAATCTTCAGCATACGAAAAATTATATCAAAATTCAATCAATTTTATTGACGTTTGTTACAGCTATGTCATAAAAATTTACACGCAAAATGTGAATGAGAAAAAATAGTGGTTTGATGCTTGTGCTTTTATAAATTTTGTACAAAAAAGTATCATATTTTGTAGTGCTGTTTAGCAATAGGAACTAGAAGAGTAACAAATATTCAGCTTGCACGTATTTCACGCAACAAACTTATGATTTAGATATTTTAGCTCAAAATAAATAATCTTTTAATTTAATCCGTAATTATCTCTGAGTCACTGAATAAAACTCCAGCTGCGATGCCGCGTCACGGTACTCAAACGCTTATTAACATTACGCAGATGAAAAGCGAACCGATCGCTTCTGATAGTCTTCGACTTATGTCGAAATTAATCAAAGATCATGATTGCAAATATAATGTCAAAAAGTTTAGACTTTTTGTCAATAAATTGAGCTTCTCGTAGAGCAAAAACGGATTTTTTATCTTTTGTAATTCGGGAGTTATTAACGTTTGAAAGTGTTGTGTCGAATCGACCTCCCTTTGGCCCATTAATCAAAAAATTTTGCCTGGTCCGAATAGGGTTAACGCACGTTGTTTTATTTGTTTCATTTTTCATTAGTTGGCGGGCCCTGAAATTGAACTAATTCTTTTCTTATTTTACAAATTTCTCACTTGTATCTTTGCCAACTTTAGTTGACCTTTTACGTTGCACTTCCTTTACCAAATTTACATACAATGCTATTGGCGATTTAATTTTCAAAATTCTTACTTCCTTTTAGCAAGTTGGCAACACATAATTAGTTTTCTGTTGTAACGTTGTTTTCCTTTCGACTTTATTAAAATTTTTCTAGTCAGTTTTCAGTTTACATTCAAGCAAGTCGGAAGCAAAAGAATTCGTTATTATTTTTCTAAATTAAACTAATCCTAAAATAAATTTTGCTGTCTGACTTCACTTTATTTTATCTGTCAATAAATTTAAGTTTTTCTCGAATCTGATTTTAGTTGACAGCTTTAGCAAATCAGCCAGTGAAGGCCCTTGAGTTCCTTGGGGCCAAAATTTAGTAAGATTAGACAATACCGTTCGCTGTGACCCTGAGACAAACACAAAATTCTAAACATTATGCTAAAGACAGGTGAATAATGCATAACAAACATAAGTTTTCTTGGATAGGTTATTTCCTTGAGGTAGAATTCTAATTTCTAATTTTTTTGTTTTTTGTTGCTTTTTATTTTTCAGGTAAAAGAGGTCAATTTTAGCGGGACAAAGCTAGACGATGAGAAAGCAGCAATTCTTTCAACGTGCCTGCAGAACGTGGAAGTGTTGAATGTCAGCAAATGCGAACTGACAACAAATGGAATTCAATGCATCGCTAAAGCGATTGAGCAAAAGAGTTCACAGGTACTAATGTTCTTGTAGCTTCCCAGATAGCCACTTTATCTGGCTCTCCACTGAGCCAGACCGGGCACAACGCGTTTTAAGCAAACAGAGCCAAACCGGGCACCACTCAGCCTGAAAATCGGTGCTATAATAGTACTGTGCTTGGAAATTAAAAAAAAGTTTTTGTAGCAAAAATGAAAAATCATTGCCTTTTTATAATCATTTTAATTAAAAAAAAATTGGAAGTTCTTGCAAAAATCTGTTTACTTCGCAGCTGTTTTAAGGCATTGAAATTTTACATGATGACGTCGCAACCCGCAACTAGCGATTCATCACTCACTATGCTGTGATAATCGGAGAAAAATAAGCTGCAGCCAAAGCAGCATTTAGCTTGTCATTGGTGTTGGAAAATGAGAAAATTTGTTTAGTGGGTAGCAAAATCGCACTGGTGTTGAATATATCACATTTTGTACTGTGGTGGTAGAATACCGCAATTTGCGTAGAATCGTAAAAGAGTACAAGGTAAACTAGAACGTGAAATCGCCATCAATATCCTAGACTTCTCCACAGATCCTAACTCTTATTGAACTTTATGAGCTTTCTAGTAATAGTGACCTAGTTGCGTTAAATGATTCGCTTTTAAAATTTAAGAGTTTTAAAAAGTTATCAAAATAATGAAGTAACGTCAATCAAATAGCTGTATACAGCCAAAGTCATGTACACACCCTTAGTCTGGTTCATATTGTAGATCAGTAATTCTTCGTGGTTAAAATAACTATTGTAAATATTAAACAATAGTGTACTTATTGTTTTTTGGCAATTTGAGCTCAAATGGATCAGATCAAAATTTTACATCTTGAATCGAACTTAGGACAATACAACGTTAATGGTACCAATCGAGAGCAGGTTTTTGTTTGTGTCCGGCGTGTCGCTTTTGTATTTCAGACATTACAGTAGATAAGGCATGGATTTTGAATTACTTGAAAAGATGACTTTAACGCAGACTCCTGTTAAGCTAAAAAGCTCATTTTTGCATAATCATCTACGTGCTATCTAGCCTAGGGTCTACCAGCGTGGAAGCCTAGGTAAGAGCAATCAGAACGGCAACTACCGGTACTTAAACAAGTAATGCAAAATAGTTGCTTTCCATAGGATTCGACGCTGCAGCCTTTGGACTACCAAATCCTGTGGGTTGAAATTGCATGTTCGATTCGTGAGGGAAGACAACTTTTTCGTATTGCTTGTTTAAAGTAGTCGTCGTTCTGGTGGTTCTTCCTTGGGCTTCCGCGCTGGTAATCTTTTGGTCGAATAGCGAACGTCAAAACGTCACAATTAAATTGTTATTAAGCTCATTTATGGTAATAAGTTCAATTGCACTTTTTTGTTGTAGTTGAATTTACCTATAAAGCTGACTTTTTAGGGCCGAAATGTTTTTATACACTTTTCAGTTTACCCTTTAAAAATGGTCACGAGCCGTCACTGGCAAAAAGTAATACTACTTCTTATTTTCCATCCCCTTTAATTTCACTTCAGATAAACATCATTAAGATTAAAATGAATATTTGGTATCCATCTGCGAAAATAGCTTTGAAAAATACTATATATACGCAAGAAGACTGATGGCTAGACGTTAGCTAATAATTTTGATTTTGCTGAGCTCCTTTGTTCAACACAATTTTTTGAAACTACAGTATACTTTTGGTGTTTTAGCAAGCGTAGGTTTACAATTTATTGGTATATTCCTTACTGCAAATCGAACATTTTTTTACCTTAAAAATAATATAGGCTAGTGAGGATCAAAACCAAAATTAGCTGTTTATGGTTAAAGCTGTCTTTCCTCGACTTTGCACAACGTAAAAATTTGAATGTTAGCGAATGCAAACTGACAGAAATTATGGGGATGTCATGTGAGGTGAAGTCACAATGACTTCACCTCTTAATAGCGGCGACGACCCCACTTTTACCAGACGGCCTATGTTTTCAATCTAGTGACCGTCCGATGCCTAACAACCTCGATTAGAACAGATATAAAATACCCCAAGGTGTTACTTTTTTTAACGGTCGACCGGCAAAGCTGCTTGCCACGATATTACAAACTGAGAAAAAGGCTCGCTTCAGCGCGCACGTGCTACATACAGCATATAGTCCGGTTTAGTGTTTCCAGATTATCCAATTGGTGTCATCGAAATTGGATGGGTTCTAGGAAAAAAGTTGGTGACATTAGCTAGGTGAGGAATCACGGAATGTCCAGGCGTAAGGGTCTAGTGTGGGAGCGAACCGCCAATGGGGGCAAGACCACCACAAAATAGAATTTGATGCATCTCTAAAGCTATTGAGCAAAAAAGTGCACGGGTACTAACGTTCTTGTAACTTTCCAGATAACCACTTCATCTAGCTCACATCTGAGCCAGACCGGGCACCATGCATTTTGAGCAAACGGGTCCAAACTGGGCACCACTCAGCCAGGTCTTTTCCTGGCCGAAGCCAGGTCGGGCATGCGAAACGGCTCCCCATCTGGTACAAGTATCTGGGTGAGATCTGGCAAAAGTGTAATTATTGCTCGTGACAGATCAAACCCAGATTTGGCTCCTCACTAAAACCTTGCAGCAGCTCTGAGCACAATTTTAAAACTGCTATCAACCATCAGCGCCAGCTCTGACTCCAACCCTAGAACTGCCATAAACCCTAGAACTGTCCACGCCCCGATCTTAAAACCGTCAATGATGATCAGCACCAGCTCTGGTGCTGCTCTTAAAACCGAATATAGAATTACTTTAAATTAGTCTGTTAGAACAGGGCAAATTTTGAAGATGCTCAAGTCCTGAGCTCTTTGCTATCCTGTCATTGCTCCTGCTCCAGCTCCGGAGCTGATTAAAACGAGCTGCTCCGCTCCCGCTTCAACTCCGGGATTATTCAGATTGGTACAGAGTTTTAGTTTTACGTTATCATTATAGCCCACTTAATTTTTCTCAATTAAACCTAAATCTCTCAGTTTTCCGATTCAAACCAACATCAACTTGACCTTGTGGCAACTCTTACAGTTAGACCGTTTGTGACGTCATTGATAAGAGCGTCTGCCTTGTTGCGATGCTGTTTTGTCATTCTGGCTAGTAAAACGGCTTTTACCGAACGTCCGTATTTACGAATATGCGCAAAAAAATACGGATATGCGAATAAAAAATACGTTTTTTTTAAGCTTGGCAAAAAATAAAATACGGACACGGCATGCGTATTTTTCAGGCATTTATAAAGAAATATTTTTGCGGTGTGACGTCACAAAGTTGCATAGTGTAGTGGTTATGTACTAGCCTTTTAAAATTTGGATATGGGTTCGGTTCTCACCAAAATCAAAACTTTTTTTACACAAACATAACAGAAATTTTTGCGATCATTTTTGGGATCTTTTGTTTGGAAATTTTTACAAAGTTTCTACCACCAGGCCAAAAGTAGTTGATTAATCAAAGTTTTTCTTTAAATGTTTAGTTCCATATCAAATCCTATCTTTCGTTCTCGCTGTAATATGCCGAAGTGTGTAACGAGTTGGCGGGCGCATCTGTTTGGCAATGAAAGGTTATTAGTAGCCTACTACTAGCCTATCGTATTTTTGCGAGCAAATCAAACTGAATCCTACGGGAGCAACTCAATCGATGTTTTGTTTTCATTTTTGAGATAAACTAGTTGCTCTCACGTTAAATCGCAAACTAGGCATTTCCAAGTTTTAGTTGTTCAGCGAATCACAAACATATCAACCACAATTCATAACAAAATGCTATCATTGCGTTTGTAAAATCCTTTGTTGTTGCAAACATTCAGGCGTGTAGCCAGAAATTCGCAATGGGGGCCTGTTTTTGGCTGTGGGAACGGAGCCCCAGCTAACGGAGGCCAATGGGGGTCTGGGAGCGGAGCCCCCAGCGCTCGAAACTTTTGCATTTTTTGCAAAAATAAACTTCATTTTAGGGTTATTTTGATAAAAAAATAATGCTTTTAAAACGTGGCTAAGAAATTGGCAGTGCAAACAAAATTAAACTGGTGGCATAAATGGGCTATTTGGGAGGTGGCTAATGGTAAAATGTTAGCTCTCTTGTTTCGATGCTGGTAAATTATAAAATAGAATAGTTCAATAAAACTCACACGGAGTAATCTATTCCGTATACAGTTTATGGAGAAAAATAATTGGGGAGGGGGGGCTAATGAAAAGAGATTTGAGAGAAATGATTGGTAATTAACTAATACTGAATAGCCTCCCCCCACCTATTCCTTAGTTTATAGTACATTTGTTGATGACACCTATGTTTAGCATTTTTACACTTGCGATCAAATTTGATTGCTTATTTATTTACCATTTTTCAAAGTTTTCATTTATTAGTTAGTTTTATTTTTGACAAATTAGCCCTCCCCCCTGAACATATGTTTCAAAAGATGTTTTAAATCACTATTTAGTCCACTCCTGTGCATAAAACAGTCTCAAAAGTGCTAAAAACGTAGTGTTATTTTCCCATTCTGCATTTTGGTCGACATGCCAATGGAGGGGGGGCTATAGCCCCCCACCCTCTCCCCTCTGGCTACGTTACAGCATACATTTAAAATTCGCAATTATTCTAGCGTTGGATGTAGTTCGATTGGACCAGTGGTTAAGTTACTGCGTACTTAATTTGCTTTTGTTCTGGTTTTGGTCTTAAGGTTCGAATACCACCAAGGACAACACCATTTTTACAATTAATTACAAAATTTTAGAAAATAAAAGATTATTTTTTAAAAAGATGTATGAAATTAGGATGAAGCAACTTTAGGGAGAATTAATCAAGAAAAGTACAATCAGATATTCTATTGCTCGTTTCAGGTTTTGTCATAGCAAGTTTAATTCCAAGGCCAAGAAATGCTTTGGGCTTAGCATAACCCTCAAAAATCAGAAGCTTAAAACCAAAGTTAAATATATACCAAGCACTTTACCTGTAACATTTTGCATGGGGAGAAGCTTTTGCAGCCTTGACCAAACGCATTTGGAATGGGAAAATACTTTAGTGGAAATTATGTAATTCTGTTCTCGAAATCGTATGAATACCTTAAAAAAAAAGTCGTCATCGCAATTTGGGACTATAGGTCTAAGGTCGTCATCGCATTTTGGGACTATACTCGGCCGCAATTCGTGGGATTAATTCGTGCTGACAGGCCCGTTTTCGTCTGATCATCCAGCGCTCAAATCTCGGTGGGGGACGCATCTCCCCTACAGTTTAAGTACTGAATATACCTAGGCATTATTGTAGAGGACTACAGGCTGCGAATTCGATTAAAGATTTATGCTAAACTTTTATAACATGGAACGTTACACTACAGCTTTAAAGCTCCCGATAGGCTAGTGGCGTGCTCAGGCGTCAGGCGTGCGACGAGGTTGCTAAAAAAGCTTAAATCCAAAGCAAAATTTTCTTGTATGAAAACTGTCCTAATTGAGCAAGGCTGTCGAGCAAATTAACGCAACTAAAGTGTTTACTTACGGAGGCTTGAGGGCGGAGCACCGAGCCGCTGGAGACTATGGCTTGAGTCATTACAGCCAAGGCTTCACAGAGAAATTTTGTCCAGATGTGCCTTTACGGGGACCGAAAATTGTGTTTTACCGGAAATGAGCGCTATGATGAATGATCACGCCATAAGTATCACTACCACTAATTGATTGCGTAAACTTATATAACGGTAAGATCTTCCGCCGCCCCCTAGATCCGGGTCGATGCGCTTCCTGATCCCCCTTTCGTAGGCCTTGATTACAGTTGCACCAGTATGCTATGTGTACAACTGTAACAAAACTTGCTGTTTTGAAAATGTGATATGGCAAGTTTTCAAGTAGGCCTACATCGCTATCAATTAACTGCCCTACATTTTTCTGAAGTCACCAAGTACCCTATTTTCTTTAATGCAAAATAAAGTATTTTTTAAGCTTATAATTTACTTTTTACTGTGGAATACACGGTAAATAATCGAATTCCAGCAAGATGCAGCTCTCGAGTGAGCAAATAACAGAAAAGTTGGTCGAATTGGTCCGGCCACATGTTTTCATTTACATAGTCAAAAGCGATAAACACAGGGACACAGTACGGTTACAGAATGTTTGGGAAAGCATCAGCATGGCAATGGGAGTTGATGACATGGATGGTAAGTTTGGGTGTAACCACGCAAGAGTGCGAGTGAAGGAGTATATAACTAACCAGGGCCAGTGAAAAACATTCATTCTGAGCCTGGGATAGATCCAAAAAAGAAGTATCATTCTATCCAACTGCCATTTTATTTTTTGGTCTTACGATGAAAACAAAACAAAATTTATAAATTTATTTCGGAAAATTTCGAAAATAATAATACATTCTTAATCATACCACAAATTCGTCTGCCGCAATTTTTTTGTTTAATGAATTGTAATAGCTACAAAATGCCATTTACGCTTTCGTGTAACTGTCGACTAAAATTGGTGATGTGACTTTTAGATTGAGATGTTATTAACGACATTTTAACAATTAAATAAAAGGTAATACCAAACTCACAAGCCATTTATTTCGTGCTTTTGAGATGCGATAGCTGAAATACGCATACGCGTATTTCCGCGCATCAATAAATGACCCTGCGTGAATACGCATATCCGTATTGACGGATATACGTTTTTTATACTCATATGCGTAAATACGGACGTTCGGTAAAAGCGGCTTAACACGTGAAAGCAGTTTACTTGTATGCTTTTTGATTGCAAAGGATCAGCAGCCGCTAAAACCTCAACAACAATCCAAAACTTGGCGGGAAAAAGAAA
This sequence comes from Trididemnum nubilum, assembly GCA_963965965.1. Classification (NCBI taxonomy): domain Eukaryota; kingdom Metazoa; phylum Chordata; class Ascidiacea; order Aplousobranchia; family Didemnidae; genus Trididemnum; species Trididemnum nubilum. The sequence goes on from OZ014469.1 coordinate 51,489,186, forward strand.
AAAAGCTTAGAAACTTTGTTGGTAATGTAGGTGCGGCATTACCTGACACGCTGACATGATCAAATACCAACTTAGCTGAAAGGCGTATAGGCCTTTGTCCTTATTGGACGGAAAGGAAAAAAAAGGGCGCATACGTTTCTCGTGATCAAAGTTTTAACTTTTCAGCAATTTCACTCTCAATATCAATCATAATTTGTCAATCAGTTCAACGGTATTTATACCTCTGGCTCACGTGGTTCAACAAACTATATCCCAGACATTAATTGCTACCCCGAAGTAAAGAATAATAACTGCAATCAAGTAAAAAAATAAAAAATTGCAGCACAAACAAATAGATGAAGCACCGATTACGGTCTAACGCGGAAGCCGTAACTACTAACGATTCAAATAATACTAGAGTTAGTATTAATTAAATAATACGAGAGTTAACGCTGCAATTTTAAGCATAGAGGCAAAGTTTTTTTTTAACCATGACCTATTCACTTAGTACAAAAAAATCTTTTGATCGCAATAGCTTTTGATAAGAGAACAACAATCAATCTTAGTAGATGTAGCACAAATGGTCACATATCAGAATATAGTTGATTTTAGTTTTGTGTAACAAAGGCTCCTTTTAAGCTTTTTACATGACCATTTTATGACTTTGCATTTGTAGTTACGCTCAAATTAAAAGCAGTGGTAGAGACATGCGGTAGGCAATTGAAAAAATCAGAAGCTGGGAGCTATCCTACAGTAACGTTGCTTTGGCTCCAGTTCCACTTCAATTTAAATGTCAGCTCCAACTCCAGCTCCGGCAAAATTGAACTGCTCTGGCTCCAACACCCTGCTTTAAATCAGAACAGTGAGATTTTGGAAGAGGAGAATTTTATTTCACGAAAAGCACAATGTGGTGAATAAGCAATTTATAAAATTGATGACGTAATATGATATAACGGAACACGCAAATTTGAAATGCAGGTACACGAAACTTGGTTCGAACAGCAAAGAACTCTCAGCAAAGACAAAATCAAGGGGACTGTTACATTAATAACATTTACAAAATATCGGGTTGAGAGGCTGATAAACTATTGGTGGTATTTTTTTCACAGTTTTTTCACGAGGTGGAGTTGTAGCCGCTGACCACAAATCGAATATCATTTTGATGGTTCGCCATTTAATTTTTGTCGCTCTTTTCAATATCAAAAAAGAAAAAAAATTTGATAGACTCGCAGTATTGGTTTCAAACGATAATAGTTGTTTAAAATCAAACTTCATGCTAATATGCGAATTATTACTAATAATTTTGTAAAACTTTGTCTTTTTGTAAAAACTTGCAAAACAGTAACTATATATTGGACGCAAAAAACGAAAGTTAGATGAAGCATACAAAATAACTTTTGCCAGAAGCAAATAATGACATCTTAAACGAAAGCTTATACACTCTATTTCTAATGAAGTTACTGAAAAAACTTCCATAAGATTCTGATCAAAAATCTATGATCTTCATCATTTGACACCAATACCACAGAATAGAGAACTTACATAAAGTGAATATGTAATCTTTTCCGCTATAGACGCTAAAGTATTTTCGAATGTTTAATTTTGATTTTCGGTAGGGTATTTCGTCGCTAGCTTTCACTTTCATCGGTTTTGAATACACTAAACTACAAACCCGATAGTAGTGTGTCGGGGCGGAGCATGCTCGACGTAGTCGGGATTCCAATGTGACGTCATAATAACCTGACAAACTTGCTAATTTCAAGCAATTTCAGTGCCCATGTTAAGCTTAAATTGATGCTAGTCATTTTGTTGCAGCTGAAAGTTTTACATCAAGTCGAAGTCATCGAGACGTTGTTGTGACGCCGCAGTTTATTGAAAGTTTTTTTTTTATTTTATATTAATGCTTGCTTTTAAACAGCTTTTTAGTGCTCGTATTGAATAAAAAAACAACAAACCTGAAAATGATAAATGAGTTGAAGTAGTAGTCGCAACAGCACTATGACGTCAAACTGAATTGACAAATACGTTTATTTCAAACGATTTTAATGCAATTATTATTTGTCATAATTTCCCATAAAGGTCTTTGTTATGACTTAAAGTTTTCAAGTCCAGTCGCCATGCCGCCGTACTCGATATGCTTATTGTGACGTCATAGGACATTTATGGTTTCCTTAAATGTAGATTTATTCATGCACTGCTGAACGTTTTTATAAAATTGGTTATAAAAACCAGAAAGTTGTAAATCGGCTCGAGATAGTCATGACTCCATTATGAAGTCGCAATGTTTTTAACAAATTTGCTATTTTCAACAATTTTGGAGCAATTAAAGACCATGAATTATTGTGAGATGCTAATTGACAGTGTATATCAAGTCGACGTGATCGAGACGCTGTTGTGACGTTAAAATTATTTGACAGTTTTTTGTTTTTTTTTGTATTTATGCTTACCCTAAACAGCTTTTTAATGCTCGTTTTAAATAAATAAAACAACAAACTTGAAAATGGTAAGAAATAGTCGTGACTGTACTATGACATTATAAGGAACTTAGAAAAATGCTTATTTTGACGAACTAACAAAGTTATCAATCATAAACTTCATCATTGTTATAGCTGCAATTGAAAGTTCCATGTGTCAAGTCGAAGTGGCGTCTTCCCTCCCTTGAGGCGTTTTTGTGACGTCATAATGCATTTACGGTTTACCTGAATTCATGATATTTGATGGACCGTTGATTACTTTAATTGTGCTGGCATTTACAATATTAATTAGCAAAACTGATAGTGCAAAATTGGCTGGAAGTAGTCGGGACTCTATTGTGATGTCATAATGTTGTTTAACATATTTCTGGTTTTGAAAAATATTAAAACAATTGTTTATCATAAATTATGTCAAGGTATTCGATCGTTGCATGTTAAAGTTTTGCATCAACCGAAGTGGTCGGAATGCTGTTGTGATGTCATAATGAACGAGTATTTTTCGAAAATTCATATTAATGCTTGCTGTTGAACAGTATTAAATTTCAATTTTGCGTTTATTTTTGGTGTTGAACAGAAATTTTATTTTTGCTTGGCATAGCCTTTGACGTTGTTGGTGATTGACAAGTTAAAATAAACGATGATGATGTCTTCGTCTTAAACTTTTATCCGCAGCAAACACATTCGATATTCGTTATAAATGATTGATAGTACTTAAGTTTCGCTTGGAATTAGCAATTTTGTTAACGTCATTATAACATCATAGTACACTCCCGCGTATGTTTCGAACCAACATGGTGGTACTTTCAGGTTTGTTCAAACCAATGTCATAAAACAATTCAAACTCAAGCATCAAACGAAAATGTCGAAAAACATAACTTTATTCATTAATATGACATTACAGCAGCAACTCGATCACTTTCAACTATTGTGAAAGTTTTAAGCAGCCAGAAATATCGTGATATCATTTATGATCAATAACTTGCTACATAAAATTGCTTGAAATTATTAAATTTGTTTGAAGACATTATGACGTCATAATAGAGTCACAACGACTTCGAGCTATTTTTCGATGTCCGATTTCGCTATTAAAATAGCTGTTTATCACCATAGAATCAATTACTATACCTTAGGTAAACTGTAAATGCATTATAATGTCATAACAGCATTTCGACCTCTTTCGAATCGTTATGAAACCTTCAACTGTAATGAATCCTTAGGTACCAATATAGTTAAATATCTATCACTGGTATAAGAAACACTTGGAATAAGCAATGCCGTAACGTCATTATGACGTCATCGCACTCTCCCGACTACTTCGAACCGAATTAGCATCTTAAGGTTTGTCACTTAATTTCTTGAATACAGGCACTAAAATGCTGTTTAACAACAAGCATTAATATGAATTTTCGAAAAATACTCGTTCATTATGACATCACATTAGCATCCCGACCACTTCGGTTGATGCAAAACTTTGACATGCAACGATCGAATACCTTGACATAATTTATGATAAACAATTGTTTTAATATTTTTCAAAACCAGAAATATGTTAAACAACATTATGACATCACAATAGAGTCCCGACTACTTCCAGCCAATTTTGCACTATCAGTTTTGCTAATTAATATTGTAAATGCCAGCACAATTAAAGTAATCAACGGTCCATCAAATATCATGAATTCAGGTAAACCGTAAATGCATTATGACGTCACAAAAACGCCTCAAGGGAGGGAAGACGCCACTTCGACTTGACACATGGAACTTTCAATTGCAGCTATAACAATGATGAAGTTTATGATTGATAACTTTGTTAGTTCGTCAAAATAAGCATTTTTCTAAGTTCCTTATAATGTCATAGTACAGTCACGACTATTTCTTACCATTTTCAAGTTTGTTGTTTTATTTATTTAAAACGAGCATTAAAAAGCTGTTTAGGGTAAGCATAAATACAAAAAAAAACAAAAAACTGTCAAATAATTTTAACGTCACAACAGCGTCTCGATCACGTCGACTTGGTGTAAAATTGTCAGCGGCTTTGAAAAGACCTTGCATTGATCTGCAATCAGAAATTGAGCTGAAATCCCTTGAGATCAGCGTATTTGTCAATTATTACGACATCACGATGGCATTGCGATCAGCTCGAGCGTGCCTTAATCTGACATACAACTTTCAGGTTTGTAGTATATTACATTTTATACCGGCAAAGCGAAAACTAGCAATGAAGATACCCTAACGAAAAACAAAATGTAACATTCAAAAATATTTAAGCACTTCTGGTGTTGTAAAGTTTGCATGTTCACTTTGTATTTAAAATTCAGCTTTCTTAGATAAAAATTCAGCTTTCTTAGGTGTTTTAGCAAAGATCTGGAGCCAGAGCGGTAAACAACGATTTAAGTAAATGTCAGAGCATGCCCGCTGAAATTTAGCTCTGGCCCAAATGAAGTGGCTGTCTGGGTTAAATCTTTGGAGATAAATAAGAAATTTATAACTAGGATCAGAGGATTAGCCAAAATACATTCACAATTAAGTAAAAAACAATTTTTTCAAATGTTACATCGACAGGCTGACACGGTTTTTAATTTTATTAAATTTTTGCTTTAGTTTGTATCTTTGAACAGAAGCAAACACCATGCTTAGAAAAATTAATAATTGTTATCTTAAAAGCTGTTAGTTTGGTTGATTGCATTTTACAATCAAATCGCTTAAAAAATTAAACCTGAAAATTTCATTGACAAAATATTATAAGCAAACAAATAGTTTCTTAATTTGCTGGAAAAAAAAGGCAAATGAAAGCAGTAAAATTTTCGCTGTTGCAAACATGGTTCAATTCTTTCAATAAGGACTCAAAAAAATTTGTTTTATTTTCAGATGAAAGGCATCGATCTCAGTAGAACAAAACTGAATGATGACAAGGCTGCAAGCCTTTCCACGTGTCTGCACAATGTAGAAGTGTTGAATGTTAGCGAATGCGACCTGACAATCAATGGAATTCAATCCATTGCTAAAGCGATTGAACAAAAAAGAACACAGGTATTAACGCTATTGTCACGTACAATACAATCTTCAAATAGATCAAAATTCATAAATAGGATAGGGAGTATCAGCCAAAATCTAATCACAAATAGGTAAAATATATTTGTTGTTGAAATGTTACTTGGACAGGCTCACAGGGCTTTTAATTTTGATATATTTTTACTTTAATTTGTATTTTTGAATAGAAGTAAACACTATTCTCGGAAAAATTAATAATTGTTATCTTAAAAGCTATTAATTTAGTTGACTACATCTTAAAATTAAATCTGACAGTTCAATAGTTATAATGCACTGTAAGCAAAAAATTTCAACAATTATTTCAAAGTGTCTGCAGAACGTAGAAATGTTGAAAGTTAGCGAATGCGAATTGACAACTAACGGAATTGAATGCATTGCTGTTGCGATTGAGCAGAGAATTAAACCGGTGCTAACGATTTATCACGTAAATCTTCTGATAAAGTCAAACGAAAGATGCTAAAATATTAGATAACTGTTACCTTAAACGATGTTGTTAGGTTTGTTGATTGCGTTTTGAAATGAGGCACTTCAAAAATTGGCCTGCATGTTTAGAAACACATTTATGCACTGTTTCACACTATGCTTAGCCAAAGCCTACGCATTTCTACAATGAGAGCTTGGAAACAATCGAACACAGTCGTGGTTACGACACTATAAGCTAATAATACCAACGATTTACCTTAGCTGCAAATTTTCTTGAAAAAAGAACAGTGTTACTTAGACAGAATGGCAAAGAGATTGGCCCTGCCAACTTACTACATGCTTAGACGTAATTCAACGACTATTTGAGGAGAGAAACGATTTGATTTAAAAATTTACTACAGTTTTTGTAGGTTTTAACGTAGCCTTTGTACGTGCCACACCAAAAACTCGTCAAAAGTTTAATATTTGCTAGAAAATGTTTCGCTTATTTACAGTAACTCTTTTCAAAAAATTTCAAATTGTTGTCGTTAAGCTTTTTGAAGTTCCTATACTTCCTTGGATTACCAAGATAAGTTTTCCTTGGAATTCTAAAATTAATCAGGTGACATATTGTGCGTAAAGTTTGGCCATGTCTGCGCAACGTAGAAGCAGTGCCGTCGCTGCGGGGGGTAAAGGTGGCCGTGCCCTTTAATCGCTGCTTGTGCCCCCCATTTCGGTTTACTCAAAATACCGTTTTTGGAATATCATGCAACGACAAGACAATGGACAATGATGGAAAAAGGAATATAAACGTCCAAAATGATTTTTGTTTGACATTTTCTTGAATCTTTGCAAAATTGCTGGCAACCAAATGCTGTACATAAATGTGACGCAATAGTCTATCTTATTAACACGCCTTTACGGATGTGTTGCCGAAGAGAGATGTAAGCTTGTAGAATCGTTACCGGTACTTCAGTAGTTTATTGTTGCCTGAAAGAATACGTCAAAACAGTTTTTCGAAAATCAGTGTTTTTTATAATTTTTAGAGCACACTCAAGATTTTTAGATTAAAGCTAATGGCGCAAACAGGGGGAAAAAGGTTAAAAGAACTTCAGCTCCCTTAACCAAGTCACCTACAGTACAGAATTTAATCTCAAAATACCAGCGTTAAAGCGTGTTTTGGACTTGATTTGAAGTAAGAGGGACGGAAGCTAGGCAATTTAATTCATTTTTTTAAATGATTTCTGAATTCTTGCAATTTTGTAAAACATATGGCTTCAAAAACATGCGAAATGTGATTGAAATGTTGAAACTGCTATTTTTTACCGCAAAATTATTGGTTTTAAGGCGATGTGGGACTAAAGCTTCTTTTTTTTGCCAAATAATTTAGAAAGTTTGACCCAAAAAAGCTAGCTTAATATACAAACTTGTTTGGATCTAATTTACAAGTGGGGCAATGAATTGATTCAGCAGTTTAATAGTTTCAAGTGGCGCTAAAAAAGTGCAATTTTTTCTAATTTCGTGAAAATGACTCGTTTTTCTTCAACAAAATCACAAAAAGTCAATTCAAGAATCGTCCACATGTCGCTCGTGATGTATTTCAACTGTGCAACAGTTTGTTTAGCACGTTAGATGATGGAAGGCGTTTAGCTTTGTATTTTTACTTATAGCTTTTGTTTTAACTCTATTTTACTCAAGCTACAGCATTTGAGCAACGCATTTTACAAGAAAGAGTAGGGTACTATCTGACTTCTAATCCAAAATTCATGGGTTCAGCAAATTTGGCATGCAAGTTGGTTTTCACCAAACTTTTTTAGAAAACTGATTTTGAAATGATGACGTCACGTTCTTATTTTAAAAAAATGACGTCATGTTCGCAATAACATTGCAGGTGATTTAAATATTTAAATTAAATAATGGCCAAATATTGCTTCGATTTTGAAAAGTAACTTCGGCAAACCTCAAAATTGGGAAACTTTCCGTTACCTTAGCAACTTTAAACTTTTCAGAGTTATTTGCATGAAACTTAGCATCAAGTTATTTTTAAATAGAAAAATTTTTGTTGAAGAGGTCTATCTAGAAGAAACCAAGCGGGGGAAATGCCCCCATTCTGTGGAAAGTAGGGCTAAGCTCTTTCTGCCGCAAAATCCTAGATTCAAAGGCTGAGTAATAAACAGAATCATTTTTGTTATGTGATAAAATTTTTTTCAAAATAACTGAACAAACTTGAATTTTTGGTAAACATAAAGCTCCAACTAATTTCATTAAAAGTTAGCCCAGATTGAAAAACAATCTAATTTGGAAGGACAAGGCAAAACTTACAATATATGAGCAGTGTGCGCAATAAAAATATTCCAAACTTTGTATGAGAATTAATACGGCGCTCTAAAGCTCAAGAAAAGTGTATTGTGGTGCGCTTTTCAAAAACTTTGGCACCTCTATTTTAAACGTTTTAAACTAACCTACAGTATATTTTTTGTTTCAAGACGGCAGACCCTAACTGCGTCAATTGGTATGGGAAAATTCTTAAAAAGAAGTAAAAAACTTATTGAACCAACCCATGAGCTATACCACATGTCTGTCATGATAGCCATTTCAAAAAACTAGCAGCCTAGTTTTGCTGCTTTTTTAAAGAATATCAACTTCTCGTTAGCTAGACTAGCGAAGTAGACTTATCAACCCACGCATGACTACTGTAGCACAATTTTAGCTACTTGCAACAATCGCCGTAGTCAACCCAAATAACCATCAAAAATAATAGGAAATCGATGACATAAAGGTCACCTTGGGAATAGTTACCTGCTTGGCTATAAAAATGAACGACAGTATATCTGCACAGCGCTGTTGCGAGCTTTTAGCTCTCATCGGCAGCCCTCAGCTTCTCTAACAAAGTTATTCCCCAGCTGGACAAGACTCTTGGCCGAACTGGACAAACCTTTAGGTCTTGCACAGCGGCAGAGGCTTTCTAGGGAATAAACGATTTTTCACTTCTGGTACTTAAAATAAACAAGTGAAAAAATCGCTAAACCCTTGCAGTAAGGATAGCCATAGGCTATCCCTACTACAAGGGTTCCCCTTGTGTGACCACGGAAATCATAACCGACAAGTTTGACGTCCTTCGTGGTCGACTCCTGGGAAATCATAACGACTTCCGGAAGTCGTTATGATTTCCCAGGAGTCGACCACGAAGAACGTCAAAGTTTGACGTCCTTCGTGGTCGACTCCTGGGAAATCATAACGACTTCCGGAAGTCGTTATGATTTCCCAGGAGTCGACCACGAAGAACGTCAAACTTGTCGGACAGTATATCTGTTAGATTTCGATGCAAACATCAGCCTTCTTTTTAATTAAAACGCAGAGAAAAATCCACTCGTCAGGCTAATTACACCCTCTTAAAACTTACAGCAGTTTATCATCGAGAAAACTAATTTTGAATAAAATATGTACTGTTTTATTTGTTAATTTAACAATAGTGCTGTTTTTAATACTGTATACCTATACCAAAATTTTTTTCTTAGTTTTTATTTTCATTTTTGATTAATGCATTAAAGAACAGGTAATGCAATATCTGTTTTCAATACATAAAAAATAAATGTTTCACTACAGCGTTTTTCAGACACAGCATTTGAATTTAAAACGTAACTATATCACCGTTGCGTGGTTAGTTGCAGTTTCATCTTGTATCAGGAACGTCAAAAAACTTAGTGGAATTGAGAAAATTGGTTCTCCAAAAAATTCAAATCTGAAGATTTCAGAGATGGTTGAAATTGTAAAGAAAATGGACGAACCGGTAATAATAGAAATCATTTTTAATGGAATATAATTTACAAAATAATGGAAATTTTTTGCGGTATTTTCTGTAAACTGTTTCTCTAAGAAAAATGATCAGCATTTTTTAATATACTAGGCATTACTTGCTAAGAAAGCAGCCAATTTCTGTAGTTATTGAAAAAACAATTCAGGAAAACAGACATTATGATGCAATTTCTTTTGAGCAATATCAAAATATTCAAACCATTAATACTTGTTGCTTCCGTTAATACGTCTAATAAGTTTTTAGGACTCGTTACCAGAGCCAATTGGGTACCGCCATTTCGTTGTCTTTTTTCTCTCAATGCAGCAAGTATATTTATATTTCGGAAAAAAAAAAAAAAAAAAACTTCTAAGTTCTGCTAGATCCTTAAAACATGATTGCCCGAAGAGCGATCCGCCGACCATATGCAGTCCGCACAACAAGTTTTTGCGGCTCGCGGCTTCATGGACTCTAGATTTTCAAGTGTTTTTTGAAGTTGGGAAGTTTTTTCACCATAAATGGCTTTCTTTCAACCACATTTGTTGACGCTAGTTTTTCCAAACGTAATTTTTTTCAAATCTTTTGTGAATATTTTTTGATTGATAAGATCATTTGAAGGGTATATTAGCAAGTCATATTTTCAAACAATGACGTCATTTTGCGATGACGTCACATGATGCTTAAATTTTATACTTATTTGTTTTTGATACTGAACTAATTCCATGCGTTCAAGTCAATTTAGTTACATCACAAAAATGTCATACGACTAGGACGTCATTTGAATTTAATTTTGGCCTAAACATGCTCAAAATTTGGAAAAAGATTTCGGGAAATCTCAAAATTGGAAAACTTCCCTTTGCGATAGTAACTTGAAATTTTTAGGAGTTTATTGTGATAAAGTTTGACTCAAAGTTATGTTAAATTGAAAACAAAAGTTTTTTCAAAGGAATTTATCACATAAAAATAAAACTAGAATGGGGCAAAAATGCACGTGTAAAATAGGTTTAAAACTCAAAGAAGTTGATTTACTCTGTTAGAAACTAGGAATTGTTCAAAATAAAGCAACTGTTCAGAAACAGCATGCTTTGCGGAAGTTGAAGCCTCCCTTTACGCTAAATAATTTTGTAAAATTTTGTCAAATATTGTCTTTTGAAGATGCCGAGTAGAATGTTGGTGAACAACATCACGCGCCTGTCACTCGTACAGTGCGAGCATGGGAACCGGAGTGTGACTATTCAAATCTTAGTGCAGTCAGTCAAGCGAGAAGCAATAACGAGTCGATCTTAGAATTGGATATCTTTCAAGAAAATAGAACACATGAAATAAACAATTTGGATCTGCCTCTTGTTGCAGAAATAAGGACTATGGTCGGAATGACCACGATAAACAGTTCAACATTCGTGCAGCTATATGTTAGCATGCTCGTTTCAGCATGTAGCTACAGCGGCAGATGAGTAGTCCAACGCCTGTCCTGCGTTGAAGAATGCCGTGATTTCGAAACCAGTGTATGTCTCTAGTTGTTGCGGGCATGGACTTGAATCCCATTGTAGTCATTTTTTCTGACGACAAGAGGCTGATCCGAATTGTGACTTTACGCCTTCTATTTTCTTTAAACGAGTACTAAAGGCAAAATGAATGGGAGCGCAGTATGTAAAGTTAGGCGAATCGCACAAGTCTAAATTGGCGTTGGCTCCATCTTTTATGACCTAGCCGCTCCAGAGTTATTTTACTTCAAACACGACGTAGGGGCCTCTAATTGAGTGTAATGTTATAATTTTTATTGGCAACCTTAACGTTGATAGCTTTAGCGTTCTTAGCAACGCCATCCCAGTTCTTATCTAAAACAAGGTGTCTAAAACTTTCGCGCTCTGTGCAGCAAAAGCTTAAGTTTTGTTTATCCTGAAAGGTTAACAGTAAAACATTTGTATGCAGTTCTGCCGCTTTGTCAAAAGTCACCTGCCGTTTGTCTTTCTATGCAGTTGCTATGTTTAAGCGGGAAAAATTTTTTTCTGAATTGGTTATTGATTTATTCATTGACTTTGATATTTCATTCATTTTGGCATGTAATTGTAATTACATTTTATTCACCAAGTTGCCTTGGCCAGGAGACAGCGAAATGACCTTTCGGTCTTCGAGTCAAGCTGAAGCTCAGCTGTCTACCACACACGATGGAGGCTTCACACTGTCCCTTTAATTGCTGAACGTCAAGCAGGAAAGCTGTGAATACCAATTTTTGTAGTCTTTGGTTTGACTCGACCGGGAATCGAACCCGTGTCTACCGCTTCAGTAGCAGACGCTCTATCCACTCGACCACTGATCGGTTGTTTTATCTTTCTTACCTATTGCGCTAATAAACGGGTTTTTGTCTCTCAATAAGAAAAGGCAAAGAAGCTTGAACTTTGATTTTTAATTTTTTGTGGTTGCTCTTTTCTTTTAGGTTAAAGAGGTTGATCTTAGTGGTACAAACCTGGATGATTATAAGGCAACAAGTGTTTCAGCCTGTGTTCACAACATCGAAGTGTTGAATATTAGCGAATGTGAACTGACAACAAACGGAATTCAATGCATTGCTAAAGCGATTGAGCAGAGGAATACACCGGTACGTAATAAAACAGCAACATTTTTACTGATTGTTTTTGCAAAATTACAACAAATAAATAGTTTTACATATTGTAGATAAAATACCCAGGCCTGCGATCTACTACAAAATAATGAGCAGAACAATATTAAACGATTATTGCTTGACCACCTGGAATAGCTGTACTATATTATGTATTATTTTTCACAGTCAAAGGTGTCAACGGTATTGCTGTAGTTTTATTGCACTGTCAACGATGTTTGCTGTAGCTGGTTATTTCTAGTTTTGATTGTGCCTAAAACTAATGCTGTCTAAACTATATAGCATAAGTAATCAAAAATAATCCTTATTGCATTAGACGTGTCTCAATTCGTGCCATGAGAAGCAAAAGTTCGTAAATGAGGTTTTGATAGTTTTAGTAAATCGCATTTAAAGAATTGTTAGTCCCTAAAAAATCAGGTTTTAATGCAATTCGTTTGAATAGTTGCATATTATGTTACACAACTGAACAAAAAATGATTAGCATTTCTGAACTTACGTGGCATCACTTGCTAAGAAAGCAGCCAATTTCTGTAGTTATTGAAAAAACAATTCAGGAAAACAGACATTATGATGCAATTTCTTTTGAGCAATATCAAAATAATCAAACCATTAATACTTGTTGCTTCCGTTAATACGTCTAATAAGTTTTTAGGACTCGTTACCAGAGCCAATTGGGTACCGCCATTTCGTTGTCTTTTTTCTCTCAATGCAGCAAGTATATTTATATTTCGGAAAAAAAAAAAAAAAAAACTTCTAAGTTCTGCTAGATCCTTAAAACATGATTGCCCGAAGAGCGATCCGCCGACCATATGCAGTCCGCACAACAAGTTTTTGCGGCTCGCGGCTTCATGGACTCTAGATTTTCAAGTGTTTTTTGAAGTTGGGAAGTTTTTTCACCATAAATGGCTTTCTTTCAACCACATTTGTTGACGCTAGTTTTTCCAAACGTAAATTTTTTCAAATCTTTTGTGAATATTTTTTGATTGATAAGATCATTTGAAGGGTATATTAGCAAGTCATATTTTCAAACAATGACGTCATTTTGCGATGACGTCACATGATGCTTAAATTTTATACTTATTTGTTTTTGATACTGAACTAATTCCATGCGTTCAAGTCAATTTAGTTACATCACAAAAATGTCATACGACTAGGACGTCATTTGAATTTAATTTTGGCCTAAACATGCTCAAAATTTGGAAAAAGATTTCGGGAAATCTCAAAATTGGAAAACTTCCCTTTGCGATAGTAACTTGAAATTTTTAGGAGTAAATTGAAATTTTACCACTAGCCTATTTTAGTGGGTTAATGACAACTACCGGTAACTGCTAAATGATTCTACTGTTGGCAGCAAGTTGGTTTATGATCAATTTATGGCAAGTCAGTTGATTTACTATACCAGTACTGTTTAATCATGCTTTCCAGCACTGGTACTAGTTTTTATACCATGCTTTAAAAGCATTAATTATTCTGAAATAATTGTACATCTAAAGTTTGGATATTTCTGGCAGTAGGGGGCTCCACCTTAAGATTACTAAAACAGTACAGCTAGACGCCAGGCAAACACAGTACTGACCAAGTGCTGATCGCGTGCGAGATCGCTTTAATGTTCAAGATAGTGTGGTGATATTTTACCATCTCAAAACACCCTAAGCAGCTGTCTGTGATTGTGCTTATATGCAATAATGCTTACGAGTTCTTATGCTAAAACGACAAGCTGAATCGTTTGCAGCTTATACAGTCATTGGTTAAAAGATGTCTGGTAAGGAAAGTAGCAGCTATCTGCAAATGACATACAGAAGTAATAACACCATATAAGAAAAAGAGAATGCATTACTTTAAAATTCTTTACGAATACGATAATCTGAAACCATATTTTTTCCTTGAAGCAAACGACATAATTCATCAACTCCCATTGCAGATACATCTTCAAGACCAACTTGCACTAGCCTATTACCGGTATTAGAATAGTTAGCTAACATTTTTGAAAGAGCCTGTATGAAACACACTATCGAAAAACTGTTAAACTTAATTGTTAACCTTGATAAAGGATGCTGAGGTACTGTAAGCATAAACAATTTAACACCATACAAATTAGTAAGAAAATCAAAACTGGTTTATAACAAATAGCTTAAACGAGGACCTAAGGCAGAACCAATGGGAATATGTAATAATAGGCCAATTCCGTTAGACAAGATTGGGTTGACTCTGTCCTTCGTGACCCAGCTTGATTTTCAGATTTCTGTCTTGGCCTATGATAGGCTACTACAACCAAACATTTTTAAAAACGAAAAGCTGCAAGTGAACACAGTCAAAAACGGAAACCTTTAAAAGCGACTCTTTTGCTTCAAGCTATGTGCACGATTGTCTGATTGTTCTCTCCCTACAACTCTATTGCAAAATGCAAAATTTGCAACTACAGTAATTAGTCTGTTTCAACTAACCGCCATTTTCCTATTGTTTGTCAAACGTCACTGGTTCCAAATAAAGTTTCTTATCGGTCAAAACGTCTCACGTTGCACTGTAGCTAATCAGCGTTTGCAACAAAAACACGTCATAGGATGCGTAGCATAATGAATCTTTCAAAGTCTTGCACAAGTTGCCATTGGAAAAAAACAATTAGTCTTAATAGAAAACGATTCAAAATAAATGAAAAAATGACTCAAAAAGAAATGATACTTTTTAAAGTTTCTAATAAACAGCGATGAGCGCAGCGGCGCCACTTCTTCGATAGCGGTAGCGGCAGCGCTGCTGCTTTTTTTTGTCATCAGCGACAAGCGGCAGCGGCTGCTGTTTTTTTAACCGAAAAAGCGTCAGCGCTTCTGCGCTGTTTTTTTAGCAAATATTCTGCCGCTGCCGCTACTCCTAACAAACTTCTTCCAAGACTTTTTTGGTTCACATTTTCACACGTTATTGCTTGGAGTCTTCACTCTCTGGTTGTTTTCACTCTGCTCTTGTTACCACGTTATTTTAGTTTAGTAGAACATACAAGGTTACCTTTGTGACGTTTTTTCGTAGCTCGCATATGCGTAAGCGAGTTTTATCGTACGTGGTCCTAGTTTTTTCTGTACTAAAATTGAACCAATAATGTGGCTAGCTTAGACGTAGGCAGGATTTTTGATTGAGGGGGGGGGGCCAAAACCACAAATCATACGCAATGACGTCATCAGAAATTTTTTAAAAAAGGAACTTTTTGTGGGGCAAAGATATCGTAGAATGGAAGATCGGAAGCTGCAGCCTGTTGGCACTTCACCAGAATTTAGATAAAGGGAGAGGGCGAAAACTAATAGTTAGAAAATGCAAATGTCTAACTTAGGAGACGTGTTGAGTTAGCGTACTTAAACGTATCACAGACGGAGCCCCCAGCCGCCGGTGGCTATGGGGGTCAGGGGGCAAAGCCCCCAGCCACTGGGCAATTTTTTTGAGTTTTTGGAAAAAAAGGCTATTTTAATCCCATTGGATCACACTTTGCACGTGTTCACATCCATTTGAAACAACTAGATTTTTAACATTTAAAAGCCAATAAAAAAAATTTTACTATTCAATCTTTCTTTTACTTGCAATTAAAGTCCAAAACACGTTTAAAATTTTGCATTATGGTGTAAAATTTTAATTGTAAGTGATTTAGTCCTTGTAGGGGTAAGCAAGGCACATTGCCTCCTGTAATATTTTAGCAGTAAATAGTAATCCACTCGTAGATTTTCCTCCAAGATTTTTGTTTTTGTCGTGAAGTTTACCAGTTATATGAGTACATGTACGGCCAGGGGGCCCAGGCTTCTTCAATTGAAATTCAATAATTTGTTTGATGAGCATTTTCCCTCGATATTTTTTTAAAGTATTTTGTGCGTAAAAACTGGCGAGTTGGAGTTGAACCGTTATTGAAAAATGGTACAATAGGTGGTTACGCTTACTAAACATGTTATTCCTGGGCTGGATTACATTGTGCTGGGCCCCTGGCACTTAGAGGATTTTTGCAACATCTTCTAGCCAAAGATTAAGTGAAGACCAAAAAAAGTCCTACCATCTGAGCACTGGGCCCTGGCACTGTGCCATATGGCAAATACGGCGCTGGTTATTGCACTACGTTCATAAAAAGTTTAGAAGAGGGCCTGTAGTAGCAACTTTCAGAACGAAATCCATGATTTCATCCTGGTTATACGTTAAAATTGGTTGAAAAAAAAAAAATTAATTAAGGGGGTGCACCGGGCCTCCTGGTCGTCAATATTATTTATTGTTAATTACTGTTGTACGGTTGTACTGTTGTAAGCAAGGATACTAAAAAAAACTGAAAATGAAGAAACAAAGTTTTTTTTGTTAAATTTTTGTCCTTGGTGGCATTTCAATGGAGGAGGCCCGGGCCCTCTGGGCCACCTCCCTCGCTACGCTTATGATTTTGAGATAAGATCGTAAAATAAAAAATAAAAAGAACATTTAAAGCAAAATTAAAATAACTTTTTTTCCAAAACGTGGAGGACTCGAGTCAAGTCATTTGATAGGGGCCCCAGGGCCCATGGTTGTCAGTTAGGAGCTCCTGGGCTTTCTGGTTGTCGATTAGGGGCCCCGGCTCACACTGGTTGTTAGTTAGGGGCTCTGGGTCCCCTGGTCGTCAGTTAGGGCCCTGGGGCCCTTTGGTTTTCAGTTAGGGGCCCCAGGGTCCCCTGGTTGTCATTTAAAAGCCCCAAGGCCCCCTGGTTTTTATTTAGGGGTCCCGGGGCCCTCTGGTTGTTAGTTAGGGCCCCTGGTTGTCAAATTAGGGGCCCCTGTTCGTCAGTAAGACGCCCAGAAGCCCCGTTGTCAGTTAGGGGCCCCTGGTTGTTGGTTAGGGTTTCCAGGGCCTCCTGTTAGTCAGTTAGAGGCCCCCAGAGCTCCCGTTTGTCAGTTAGGGGCCCCGGAGACCTCTGGTTGTCAGTTAGGAGCCTCGGGGCCCCGTTAGTCAGTTAGGAGCCCTGGGACCCCCTGGTTGTCGGTTAGGGGCTTTGGGGCCCCCTGGTTGTCAGTTAGAGGCCCCAGGGTCAGCGTTTGTCAGCTTAGGGCCCCGGAACGCCTGGTTGTTAGCTAAGGGCCCTAGGGCCTCCTGGTTGTTGGTTAGGAGCCCCGGGGGCCCCTGGTTGTCGGTTAGGGGCCTTTGGTTGTTAGTTAGTGGCCCCGGGGCTCCCTTGTTTTCTGTAACTGCAACTAAACATCGTTAGGCTATGTTGTCATAATTTTTTTATCATTGGTGGTATTTTAATTGGGGGGGGGGGCGGGACCCCTGCCCCCCCCTCCTGGCTACATCTATGATGGCTAGTAGCGGGCTAATTTGAACTGATAAAACCGACTTCAATAAAGCCGATTTCGAGCAGCATCTCATTAACAAAAATGCGATAATTATAGTTCGAGAAATTGCTAAAAACTTGCAAATCACAAAGACGGTTTTCTGCGATCATTTAGTAAACCAAATAAAGATGATTTGTTGGCTATCTGGTCATATACCACAGAGCAGTTTTTGCACTGCAAGTAGAACAGTACAGTAACAGCAGTAACAGGCCTGGAGCAAGAGTAGAGGGTTTCGGGGGGGCAAAAAAACTTTTGGGGGAACGCTTACGCAGCCAAGACCAGACGCCTTTGGAATGTCTCAGTATTCTGGTGAATATTTTGCTCCAAATCCTGTGTTATCCTTCTTTGGTATGGATTTTGCCCTCATATTTAAAAGTGAAGACCAAAAAAAATGAAAAAAGGTCTTCATCGCAAGATCTTGTGCTACTTGATCACGTTCACCCGATCTGTCTTGCTGTTTCATAGAAAGCAAGCGTTTGTGGTGACCTGTTTTTGGGCAAAAGTTTGCTGGTCCTCTTGTACTAGTACAAAAGTTTATTCTCGCTTGGGAGACACAAGCAGTGATTTAGGGCCAAAAAGCCCATAAAAAGGCCCAAACTCCCCCCCCCCCCCCCGTGCATAGGCGTGGCCAGGATTTTTGATTGGGCGGAGGGCCAAACCAAAAATGACAAGCAATGACGTCATCAGAAATTTTCGAAAGAGGAACTTTTTGTGAGACAAAGATATTGTAGAATGTATGATCAGAAGCCGTGGCCTGGTTTAGCACTTAACAAAGAGTTTTCAAAAGAGAGAGCGCTTAAACCCAGACCTAAAAATAAAAATATGCAACTTGGTAGACGTGTGTAAGCAGACTAGTTTGCTCAAACATATCACAGATGGAGGTTTGGGGCCGAAGCCCAGCTGCTTGGCAATTTTTTTGCATTTTTTTTTTGAAAAAAAAGCTATTTTAATGCCATCGGATCACATTTCGCATGTGTTCAGAACCATTTAAAAGAACTAGATTTTTAAAATTTGAAAGCCAATTGAAAAAATTAAATTGTTTCAATCCTCCTTTTACTTATAATTTGGTCGAAAATACGTTTAGGATTTTGCATTTGGGGTTAAATTTTGTAAGTATTTTAGTTGTAAATAATAATCTACTCGAAGATTTTCCTCAGAGGTTTTTGTTTTGACGTGAAAATAACCAATTGTAAGAGTACATTTATGGTCAAGAAGCCCCAGGGCCCTACATTCAAATTCAATAATTTGTTCAATGAGCATTTCTCCTAGCTATTTTTTTTTCAAAAGTATTTTTTCGCGTAAAAACTAGCGAGGTGGAGGTGAATTGTTATTGAAAATCGTACAATGGATGGTTACGCCTATTTGACAAGTTATTGCCCGGGCTGGATTTACATTGCGTGGGGCTCCTGGCACGTTGGAGATTTTCGTAGAATAAGTGTAGACCAAAAATAAAGCCTTCTGAGCGCAGAGCCTTTGGTACTGTGCCAAATGGTAATTCACGCCCTGGTTATTGCATTACGTTTTAAAAAAAGTTAGAGGAGAGCTCGAGGTAGCAACTTTAAGATAAAAACCCTAAACTTCAGCCAGGTTATTCATTTTAATTGATTGGCAAAAATTAAATTGAGGGGACCCTGCCCCCTGGTCGTCAATATTATTGTTAATTACCGCAGTACGCGTGTACTGTTGTACGCAAAAAATGCAGAAAAATATTGAAACTGACGAAACAATAGGCTTTTTTGTCACATTTTTATCATTGGTCGCATTTCAATTGGAGAGAGCCCGGGCTCCATATCCCCCTCTGGCTGTGCCTATGTCCCGTGGCGCCGGACCTGAGTAGTTACATCAAGGCGTGGTAAAATAAATTTTGCTACAACAGTTAACAGTAAAACTAAGAATTGAATTTATAGTGCGCTGAGAATAGAACAAACAAATAGAACCAGGAAACAAATAAGCTTTAAAGACAACTTAGTTATGGAGTTATTTTCGTAGAAAAAATACTAAGTATATCATGAATCGCTTTGAGCATCATTTGCTTTACATGTACGTCATTACTAAGTATCTCCTTCGACTTCGTAAACACCAATATCTTAAATGCTCGATCTACTTTTGCGTCAAACTTTTACAAACTTGACTACCATTTAAGCCTGTTAATGCCAATTTTAACCTGTACCAGTATTAATTTTAGAAGCTTGAATAATTTACTTTCGTAAATAAAGTTAAAATTTCACCATTAGGTACCGTATTTTTGAATGCCATCGTTTTTATTCTCTTTATTTTTTTAAAGTAGCAACAAGCGGCAGCGGCCGCTGTTTTGCGTGCAAGTAGCGGCAGCGGCGCTACTTTTTCATATAAGTAGCGATAAGCGGCAGCGCCACTGCTTTTTTTGCCTAACAGCGGCAGCAGCAGCGGCGCTACTTTTTAAGTAGCGGGTGCCCAGCTCTGGAAATAAATGAGACTTATTTTTAGAGCATCCTCGAAAGCTGTCGCTAAGTGAATAGTATCTTATATATGGGCCCAAAATACAGCAAGTTGAGTATATTTGCAAAATTTCTTTTAGTTTGTATTTCTCGTATGTCTCAATTACAATTTCTGGGGGGCTGCTTGACTAGAAGATCTGAAATATCGATTACGTCGCAGTCTCCTGTTGAGGTTGTTTTGTGTATCATTTTTGATGTTATGATTTATTTACTCGGCAAACAAATTGATTCTGTCTGTCTTTGGTGTAACCACCAGCACATTAGTATGGCTAATCGAGCATACTTGTTCCAGCATTTGAAAAACAAAACAAAATCATTTTTTCATCATCAACCAACTAAGTAAATTTATACCTAAAGATACTTGCAATTAATCGCGCAGCGGTAATGTGTCGGATTTTCGCATCCAAGCTTCAAGAGTTGGATTTCTACTGCTGTTGCCAATTCTGTATTTTTATATTGATAGTTTGTACTCAAACTAATCCAATCCTCATACTATTACAAAGATTTTTGTCGGCTTTAATAGGCTGAAAAGAAAAACAACAACTGAGCAATTCAATAGCAACACAGCATAAATGGAATGAATTAGACCTTTGAATACTCTTGCAATTTTGCATGATCTATCACGATTTCGATGAAATAAAAATGCATTGCAATAAACTTGCTGATGAAGTGATGAAATACTGTTTTCAAAAAAATACTCTGTAAAAGCAAAAATGACAACAGACCATATTATTCGAAAAAAATCAATCTTTCATGACATATATTTGCTGTAAAACGAACATGCGTGTAACGAGTTTGCTGGACCCATCTCCATGCTATTGCACATGCAGGTAACACAATCCTTTTGGAGAAATGTCGCAGCGGTTGGCAACATTGTGTCCGATTTGACCGGCCCGAGATTTGAACGTTAGAACTCCCGCTCCAGAATGAATGATTTTTTCACAATCAACATTAATTTGCAGAGGAAGAATGCGACAACATACGGAACAAAAAATCATGTTTTTTGACATAACTTCAAAACTACAATTAGTTTTGCGCTTAAATTTTGGATGCAGACGCTTTTCCTTCAACCTTAGCTTTACCGATCATAATTATACAAATTCAAATTATAACTAGCCGATGTTGCAAAAAAAAAAATATCAAAAAGTATGTCTCCTGTATCTTCTGTAAAGCAAAATTTGAGGTACGCAATTTGATAATAATGCTACAATAAATACTGTCTCACCACTGTTTTATGAAGTCACAAATTCAATAAAATCTATTTGCAATAAAGTATTAAGCTCATAAATAAATGGCAGATAAAAATTAACTTGCTTTAACTATTTTACTTTAAAATCGTATTTTTATCCTAGTGTGAAAATGCCGGTTAAATTCTGATTCAGAGTAACGCCATTTAACATTATGTGACGTCATGGTTGAATTCAACATCAGTCCAATTATGGAAAAAAAACAAAGAAAAGTAATAGTAATCATAAAATGTGGGCCTGAAATTGTAATGAGCTTGAAAAACTGCACAAGCAGCATAAATGATTAAACATTAATTATCAACACTGTTACCTACGAACGTTAATCCAAAGAGCATGATTTTGAGTAATGTTTAAATCTACGCCAATTGGCTTAGTTTTCAAAGTAACGTTGCAAATAAAACTTCAAATGACGAGAAAAAAATTATCATTTTTCAGCCTGGAATAGAGCAACTAGAACGGTGATTATTGCAAACAAGCATTACAAAAAGTTGTCTTTTGGAAGAATCCGAACCTGCAGCTTTTATGTACAGGTCGTAAAATCATGAGCATATAACTGCGCATCTTTAGTTTTATTTTAACGAACTGGAAGCTTGAAGGCTAGTAAGATGGTACACGCACGGCGTACCGAATTTCTGCTTGAAATAAACTTATAATACACTCACACGCTCACGATTTTTTTTGTATGGACCGGAATTATTGATTTATGTCAAAAATAAATTGAAACTTTAGAGCATAAAATTTGATCCTGAGAAACAGTTTCAATCAGAATAAAAGAGTCAAAGCTGTCGTAAACAAATCATTTAATAAATCTCTTTTCAAATAAAATCCCCTTTTCACTTTTTAAAAATTCCCTTTTTAAAATGAAATATTTACGACGGCTTTGACTCTTTTATTCTTATAGTAAATTTAAATTGTTGCGAACATAATTGAAATTCCCGTAAATTGTGACGTCTATTTCGTTTTTAAATATTGTTTACTCACTGATATCGCATTAAAAACATAGTTAGTTGCAACAAATTTTTTCCTGTTGTTTTCAAACCAAAACCAAAATCTATAAAATACTTACAAAATTAATTCTACACGAGCAAGACTGAAAATGATTTAAGTTTAAGTCAAAATGTATTGCTAATATTATAAAATATTTCATTTCATCTTGGCTTTGTTTTCTTTTTTTTGAGTTTTAACAGAGCAAACAAATAGCTTACTTATTAGAAAGCGAAAATAATGAAACTCATCATTAGAACTACAGTATTTTGGAGTGCATAACTTGTTTAAAAAACCGTTTTTGCGAAGTAATAGATTGTGATATATGGCATAAACTTGAATGATGTTTATACAGTGTTTTTTTTTTAATCCTGATCGTTATTGTATTACTGCAGTCAATGAAAAGTTTATTTCCAAAACACCTTTGAGACCACGTTTTTGAAAATAAACTTTTTTATTGAAAACGGTAGAGATTGAACATACGCATAGTTTTATGTAGCATTTTAGTTCCAAATCGCTTTTTATCCTTGTCAAAAGCGTTTCTGAATATTGTGTTATTTTCAAAACGCCTTGTATCTACTGTCAGTTTAGTTTCAAAGCAGTAAGCACCTTCTGTCCATTGTCCAATGAGTTTTTGATTTTGCTTATCGACTTGATCATAAGCTATAAAAACGAACTAAGAAGTTCGTTAGCTACACTAGAGTTAGCTACTTGTTCAAGGGTTACGTTTATTGCAGTGCTTAGCAAATTTTTAAAAAATTTTGCTTTTTGCACAAAAATAATTGATTATCTGTAATTTGTTGTCGCAAAATTTAAATCTGATGTTTATCTTGCTCCATCACGTCAAGTTTTTTCTTCATATCATCTCCATATTTGACCAAAACTTTGATTTGCTGGATGGGATTTCAGATCAAGTGTTTTGCTAACCCAAAATGTCCCATACATTTATTTCAAGTCAAGCATTAATATGCAACAGCAAGCCCAATAAACACTTAAAAATAGGGTAGAAAGATTTCTAATCAAATAAGTCTACAAACTTTGATTTGCAATAGGTTTAGCCTCGGAAGAATGTAGTATCGTTGTAATTTTATATATGCTCAAGCAGATATATTTTTCACAGCAAAAATTGAAACTAATGATACAGCTTGTAAAAACCCTTGATAAATCAGAACGGTGCTTTGACTACATATTTTTCTCTGGATTTTCTGGTCTAAGTATTGAGAAGAAAAAGAGTTGTAAGTTCGATGGCCCCCAGATTAGACAACTTTTGCGAGATACAAGTTTTGTTTCTTCAATGAATCCTATTGAAGCAAGAGGTTGGATGGCTTTTACAAATGTGGTCAAAGATTTCCTCAGAAACAAAAAGGCACATAACTGCAAGGAGTTGGTGGCGGATTTGCTGTCAAGCTTTCAGGATTTAGAAGGCAATATGAGCATCAAGTTTCGCTACCTTAAAAAGTCACTTGGATTCTTTTCCAGAAAATTTAGGTTGTTTGAGTGATGAGCAAAGAGAGCGCTTACATAAAGACATGAAAATTATGAAATGTCGCTATCAAGGCTGCTGAGACATACATATGATGGCAAACTATTGCTGGAATCTCGTTAGCCACAAGCCGCAAGCTCTTCGTAAACGAAAGGCTCAAAAACGATAATTTGCTTCTAAGTAGCTGCTACAATGATCAAATCAAAATCTAATCTAATCTTTCATTATACTCGTTGTAATACGCCGAAGTGTGTAACGAGTTGGCGGGGCCCATCTCCGCATCATTGCGCCCGGGCAACACAGCTCCTTTCGAAGAAATGTCACAGCGGTGGCGAGCAGTTGGCAACACTATTTGACCGGCCCGAGATTTGAACCACAGACCTTCCGCTCCAGAGACGAATGCTTTACCGCTGGGCCAACTGGCCGGTTTATTTTATTTTGGCTACTACAGTGATGTGTATTTCGTTGATGAACTAATTTGGTGTACTTTCTTTTATAGTGTCATTTTTGTCTCATTACTTTGCTTTTTTTGGTTATTGTTTATTTGATTCAGGGCCAACATAGCACATTTTAACTTTAAACTCCATAAACATTTCAAAATCAGCTTAAGATCAATATAATTAAGCTAAATATTTGATCGAATTAAACTTGGCCATCATAACTAATTAACAATTAATAAAATTTAAAATACGGCATAGTTAAATAATTTTGCAGGTCTCGTGCATATAAATACGATTGATAGCCTGGGGAAAGTTGTTACAAATTAGAGTTAAATTGAATTTTTAATCAAAACTCAAAATGGTATAATAGCAAAAAAATTTTGATGTGGTAGGCAAGAACTAAGGCCACATTCGGATTCAGCAGCCTCAAATTAGCCCCAAATCATCCTTATTATTAAAAAAAAACAAATGATGTGTACACCAGTGAATCATAATAAAAGCATTCAAAATTATTATATGTGAGACTCAAACCCCCCCCCCCTTTTGAAAAATTCTGGTTAGGCGCCGTAAAGGGTATGCAGAATGTTTTGGATCCCATACACAAATAAACAGTTTTAAGTTTTATAACCCTTAATTACATTCGTCCGTTTACATTTGATTGTAGCCTTGTGTTTAATTCCTTAAATCATAATTTTTTTGTCCCTCACCGATCGACTACATATTAAATGCTGTTTTTATGACGTCATATAACCTTTGAATATGATTTTAGCATTTGTTTATGATTATCGGTTTCCCTTATTTACCGTACATTGCATTGCATGCGGCTCTAAACGACCTTGAGGTTTAAAATCTGGCTCTGATACGAAAACGATTGAAAACCACTTCTATATATTGTTGGTGCTTCTTTGCTTTGAGGAAGCCTAAATTTCACAATTCACAAATGCGCAATCAATACAGTGCAGTTTTTTGTTAATTTTTTTGGATATTTATGTTTCAAATCAATATTCCAAGCCAGCAGTTCTCATCTTTTTTTAATTCCGGAGACAAATTTCAAATCTCTTAATTGTAAGGAGCTGCAATCAAACAAACGAAAATTTTCAATTAGCTATGCCGACTGGCGCCGGTGTTAAAGTTACTGCAACATTTCACCAGCACATAGTAGCTGGCTTCATCAGGGCATTGCACTAAGCTAAAAACGAAAAAAATTAAAATTTACAAAATCATAAAGAATCAAAGACGGATATTACAGTATTAGCTTATGCGCGTAACTGGATTTTACTACGCAAAGGACCTGAAGTCAAGGCTAAAATTTGTCTGCGTCTCACACAAATGAGGGCTTGGGTGCAGAGCTCCCACCCATTTTTGTGATTGTTTTTGGATTAAAGTAACGTAACGGGATTTTGCTAAAGAAAGGGTGATGGAAAGCTGGGCTAATACAGCAAATGACGTCACAAATACTGCAGATATTTAAATGACATCCAAATACAGTAAATTAAACTCGAGCTTCAACAGTCTAGACGAGACTAATTTTGATTTCATCACACGATAACAACAAAACAAGCTAATATGTGCAGTTCTGCACAAGCAGAACTGTTTCATTTTTATGTTTAGGGCCGTAAAAGTGGGGTAAGGAAGCGATGTCGCCAAGTTGAGAAGGCACCAAAAAAATTTCAAAACAATCTTTTTTATTTCCCATTATTTCTATTCGTTCACAATGTCACTTTTATTCCGTCAATTGTAGTTACTCAGCTTTGCTTCACGTCTCAAAAAATGCAAACAATCGTCACAATTGATTAAACCTATTGTTTATTATTCATACTGTCCTGATAGTCAGGAAACCGTTGCTTAAAATCTTCATGCCTGACTGATTAAAAGCACAAACATTTTACAAAATCAAAAAACATTTTCAATGTTTGTATAAACATTGCGGATTTGCGGACTAAAATTAAAAATATCCGCAACGGCAAGCCCGCAATTTAAACTGCCAAAGTCTCCTGGTTGTCAATGTTGTTGTTAAGTGCTGTTGTACGCGTATACTGGTGTACGAGAAGATGCTAAAAGAAACTGAAACTGAAAAAACAAGGTTTTTGTGTCACATTCTAATCATTGGTGGCGTTTCGGTTGGAGGGAAGCAGGCCTACTGGGCTCTCTCCCTGGCTACGCGTATGTAGTGCCCAAATGAAAAGATTGAATGCGGTTTTGTCTGATAAAAGACAAATGTCGACTTTAATTTATTTGTGATTTGGGTTTGAAGGCTGGCGGACTAGGTATTTGAATCCAGCTTTTTTACACAGCTGGCAAGTCCGCAAGTCCTTGCCGTTTATCGAAAAAACCTGCGGACTTGGCAATTTAAATTGCAACTTGCAGTGGCGGACTATTTTAAATTTTATTCTGAATTCTGCGATTTTTATGCAAATACAGTCAATTCTCGGTTATCGAAAATAATCCGTTCGAGAAAGCTGTTCGAAAAGTGATTTGTTCCAAATCCGAAACAATTTTTCCCATTAGAAATAATGAAAATAATTTCAATTCGTTCCAAGTCTAGAAAACAACTTTTGTAAAGTATTTTTTTTACTATTTTAATGTGCACCATAACCTTTATAGTATATTGCATGTCATAAACAAAAATGAGAAGAAATATATTGTATTTCATCTCAATAAAAGATTTTCTAGCTAAGATGATGAAATCTTTTTTTTATCAAATCGTCACCCAAAAGTTTTGCTTTGGCACAAATCGCATCTTCACTTAGAGTATTCCCTGATAACTGGTTGTTTTTTACGAAAAGAAGCAAAAGTTTTTTCCACTTCCTTCAATACCTACGGTCTTTGTTTGCTCAAAACACTGAATCCCTTTGCCATTAATTTTTTAACCAAAGATTCGTGCGTTATAAAGTATTAGTACTTACCAACTTGAACAAATTATTGTACAAAATTTTTAAAAGTTTTCGCATTTTTCTGTAGAAATCAGCTTACTGAATGAAGACCAGTGAAATTTTGAAATGAGAATATGTTAAATCCTTATTCCGCTTACTGGTCAACTACTATTATAACCCAACATTATGTACCAATTAATTCTTTTTAACTACGACATAATTAAAACTACGTGCTCGCAATTTCAGAATAAGCTTAGTAAGAATCTTAATCATTTTGCCTCTCGAACTCCTGTAAACCAAAAATTAATAACAGTGCACAAACTGCTATTTTTTTGCTGCTTATGACCAGGGCCGCCGAGAGGAGGGAAGAGGGGACAATGACCTCGGGGCTCATGGATTTTAGGGGCCTATCAG
Organism: Trididemnum nubilum; assembly: GCA_963965965.1. NCBI lineage: Eukaryota > Metazoa > Chordata > Ascidiacea > Aplousobranchia > Didemnidae > Trididemnum > Trididemnum nubilum. The sequence goes on from OZ014469.1 coordinate 51,516,739, forward strand.
GGAGCCCATGGGGTTTAGGGGGCTTATTGGCTTGAAAGGGCCCATGAGAGGGCCCACTGAGCTTAATAGGGCCCAACAAAATGGAGAAGACCGAAAACTTTTTTTTTTTTTTTGGAGATCGCGTAAAAATCCGGAGAAAATTGTGCCATTTCGCGGCGAAGACCTTATTTTTATTTTCATTTTTTGAAGATCACTTGAAATCCGGAAAAAATTGTGCCATTTTCCTCGCTTTGTTTGGACTGCACAAAACCAAAGATGTGTAATATTTTAGCTGTCCCCGGGCCCACCCTTAGCTCTCGGTGCCTCTGCTTATGACGAGCCTACCTGCTATAGTAACTAATTGACACATATATGCAATTTATTACACAATTTATTTTTGCATACAATTCACAGCATATTCTATTGCATAGCAAAAAATGGACTGTTTCTGTGTAACTACAGTTTGATTCAAGTAAAATCTAGCATTTTCAATTTTTTCGATATTTAAAACACTAATAACAATAAAAAAATAATTTGAATGCTCTTAATAAACAATATAAAAAGTTTTTTTAAAGCACGTATTAGAGAGCAAGTTACCAGCTCAATAATCCCTGATGTTGGTGAAACTGTCTTGGGAATTTTAAATTTTTTTAATTTTCTATAAAGTGCCGAGTTTTTGTGACAATAATAATTGTTACTAGCAAGAAAACTAAGCGTCTCGAAAGTGAAGCCTTCAGCCGATGATAGCAATACATTTACGACATCTTTTTTTGTCATACATTAAAACTTTGAGAAATATCTTTTGTAACCAAGCAGCTTGGCAGTTATTGCTTTAACTTTAACAGTTAAAATAATTAAAATTCCAGAAAAACTAACTAGAAATATATAAATACAGTTTAATGTGCAACGAAAAATCTGAAATTAATTTACAACAAAAGCCAAATAAAGTAAGTTGTAAATGCAATTGAAAAAAAATAAATCATTAATAGGCATTGAACATGTACGCTGTCGCACATTCAAACATTGATCTGCACTACTTTACATTCATTTATTGTTGCTAGGCCTACACAAACAGCCACTTTAGATCTAACTCCCAATATTAAAAACTAATATTAAATTGATAAAAAAAGGTATAAATAAGAAAATCAACTACGAAAGGACATATAGGATGCAGATTTAAAGAAAAACAACGCCATCAGTACAAAGTTGCTGATAAATTGTTAAAAAATTCAATCAATATTTTTTGCTAAATTTTTAATAGCAGCGGTATTATGAAACCGACACTAGTTTAGCGTTTCCTTTTGAAATTTTGAAGTCGATTTCATTTCAATAAAACCATACGTGCATCCTCATTAGTTTTTTTTATTCCGTTTTATGTTAAAAACTCCTGATCAACTTCAAAACTTTAAAGCTCCAAATTTTTTTTGAAAGACGTTATCTATGTCTTGAAGCGTGTTAATATATTTGAGGGGATCAATTTTATGTTTTGTTTTCAGTTGAAAAAGTTGAATGTGAGTTGGAACAGCATCGGTGATGGCGGCTTCATTGCAATCTCATCATGTATAAGCAAGATTGAGGAGCTTTTGATCGGATCCTCTGGTGACGACAACCTAACAATGAAAGGAATCACAGCATTATCGAATGCTGTAGTGAAATCCCCCACGAAGGTAAGCGTTATTACTTTTATATTGCAGGATGCAACAATAGATTATTTGAATGCTTTGTTTGGACTTGATTTCTGCTTTAGCATCCAGGAAAGCTATCAAAATCTTTTCCGAGTTTATTTCAAAAGGACGAATAATTTTATTAGAAAACAAACATAAATCTTATCTAATAATAATCTTTTCTGCCAGAAATGTAGGCCTAGCAGGAGATTGCTTTAAAGAGTCGATATGTCAGATAAATTAAGTCTAAAGGCCTTATTACACTGTGCGTAAAATTGTGAGCGTACAAGCGTATTTTTAGTTTATTTACGGATTTTCAAGCGTTCGAGATAGTAGTCTTTTTATCGCATCCGCCCTATATCGAAATTTTTGTGGTTTTACAGACCGTAATTCTATAAGTGTCTATAAGTAGTTATAGCCGTGTTGGGGCTAAACCCCAGCAATCGTAAAAATTTTTTAATAATTCGTTTTTATATGTGGCTTTGCTCCAAAATTCTGCTTAGCTGCAGCACAAACAGAAATTTCAAAAGGGGAGGTGGGAGATGGTTCAAAAGTTGTTGCACATGTCGGGGATCGGGGATGGAGCCCCCAGCCGCGGAGCAATTGGGGGCAAGATTTTCATGTTTTTTTACAAAACTAACGTATTTTTAAGACCATTTTAGGTAAATTTCTGTTTAATAGGAAACTCAAGTCAGTTGTTTCACTGTTGACCGAAATGCTGGGTTAAGCCTAAAATACATTCTCACCAATTTTGAACTTTCTACGCCTTCCCGATTTCAAGAAATTGCAATCCAAAACTAACAATTTCCCTCATATTGTGGTTCAGTACTGACATTTTGTCGATATTGTGACAGAAGATTAACTTTGGGAAAGCAGGCTGACTTTTATTGAAAAGCAGCTATATTTACTATTCGATCCCTTTATTTTGTTTTACTACAACTCTGCCGCAAAACAGTTATTGAAATTAAGAACATGCAATAACATTTCGAAATTTTGTTTGTTGTTGTGAACCTTGGCAAAATCTCTACGGTAAAAACCTTTCTAAGGCAAAAATCTAATCTGTAATATTTTGAGAACAGAAAATCGTGAAAAAAGTCAAATTTGAAGAAGTTAGTCTTACAATTTGTCAAATTTTTTGAGAAAAATCAAGAAAAAAAATTGCAACCTGAATGTCCATTCAAAAGACACGTAATTATAGCAGCGCAAAACATACGCAAATAATGCATGAAAGCAGCTCGAGAGGACTATCTATTTTGCCATCCATGCTCGTGGTACAGAACGTTGCAAAAAATGACCAAGAAAGACAGCAAAAGTTCCTCAGCTTTCGGTAACAGAGTTATTTGCAACTTGTCAAGCAGCAAACGCTAAACTGTTATTAGTATTGGCAGGAAAACAGGTAACGTGCACTCAGCAGCTACTTGGAATACTACCGCAAAGACGTTTTTGAATATGTCGTGGCGCAGATTAGATAGCTGGGTAACGCGCGCACATGCGGCCTTGCGAAATGTATTGTGAGAACGATATTGAAATTTTTCAACCTCTCTTATATTATTAGGCCCCACATTAAAATGGCGTATGTAGCTCAGTTCCATTCTCACATTGTTGGGGATGAAAAACTTTTCAAAACAGCTTTATGCTTCTGATTTTTAAGGGCTATGCTAGGCCCGAAGTTATTGGTCATGGGCCAAACTTTTCTTGGCCGTGGAATTAAACGTGCTATGACAAAACCTGAAACGAGCAATTGAATATTTGTTTGTACTGTTCTTAATTAATTCTCCCTAATGTTGCTTCATTCTCATGTCATACATTTTTTGTAAAAACCAGCCTTTTTTTTTAATTCTGTAACTAATTGTAAAAAATTTGTGTTCCTCTGTGCTAATCCAAAAATACCGTAATTGTAGCTCACAAAAATACCGTAATTGTAAGCTACTAGTAACCTTTCATTGCCAAACAGATGGGCCCCGCCAACTTGTTACACGCTTCGTTGTATTATAGCACTTAAAAAAAAAAGTCAATTGATCAAGTACTTTAGACCTAGTTTTAAAAATTTTGCAAAAATTTCCAAACAAAGGATAACAGATATGATTGCAAAAAAGTTTATTGCGTTTGTGTAAAAATAAAAAGTTTTGATTTTGGTGAGAACCGAACCCACATTAAAAGTTCTGTGACGTCACACCGCAAACATTGTTTTATAAATGCCCGAAAAATACGCATACCGTGTCCGTATTGTATTCTTTTTCTAGCGTAAAAGATACACATGCGGATATACGCATGCTGAAATACGAATGTTCGGTAAATGGCAATATAAAACAAACCACCAACAGTCAAAATTTTATACGCATTGGAGTAGGTCGTTTTTGTTTTCTTTTCTTCAAATTTTAGTTGACGTAGTCTTGCAATAATTGCAGTTTGGTGCAAAATGAATTGCTGCAAACTTTGAGTGTTCTGCATTAAAAAATGGCTTGCGGATTTTAGTTTAATTTTTTTTTGATGAAAAAGTGATTTTTTGCAAAACAACTAGGTGGGCTTTGGAGCACAGCTATTGGAATACCATTTTACTTGTTTAAAATAAACTGTAAGACAAGAAACACTGTTATCACACTAAACGGCAATCAAGCGCACTATTTTTTACTCGCAGTGACGTCACAAAAAGCCTGCTTAACGGCATAGAGCTACGCGTAAACTTGCTTAAGACATTGAACAAACACTTCAACAGCTTTTCAATAACAACGAATTGCAAACTTACAAGAAAGCTATCGGTTCAGTTCAGTTACAGAATTGAATCCTATGTTTGGGAGTAGGAGCTTTTGGATGCAAACTTACGACGCATTTTCCGGCTAGTGTTTTTGGCCATAATAGATTTGTGGCGGCTATCAAATCCATAATAACTATGTGAAGCTTCTGTTACAAGTTTCACGCTTCTTTCTACGCTCTGTGAGTGGGACGGAAGATTTGGAAGCTTAATTAAACTGTTGTTTGCATGGCTCATCATCAGATCTTCCGTGGGTATATCCTTCGAAAACGGTGGCTCTGCACAGAGATACTCTTCACCACATAATTGTACCACTCTTTTGCTTCCCAGCTAATGGGAGGGATTTTTTTCCGTTTTTATTTCCTTGCTGATTCTGTGTGCAAAAGCAAAAATGTGAAATTATATCTGTCGCTATTTCTTATCGCGCAGTACCATTAAAAACCGAATCCTAAAACTTTGGTGCTTTTTGGTTTTGGTTTACATTTATTGAGTACGGCATGCTGTTATTTAAATAGTAATGTATATACAGTAGCTCTACAAAAATTGTATCAAATTTATCTCCTAAGTGCAGCATAAAAATCTGCAAAATTTACCGATTCTTACTCCTCAGGTTTATGATTGCTAGCAGCCCCAAGTTTCTGACGATGGGATCTTCATCTTTTATCAATGCATACAGAAAGTTTTCTGGTAGTAAGCAAAAGAAGTTTCCTTGGAAGTTTTGCTTTGCTATGGTTTTTACGTCATCAAATGAAAGTCGATCAATGCGAGACAAATTCCAAAACAATATTCTACGAGATTCGTGCAGTTTAGATGAAAACTTTATCTTAAACCACAAAGGCGCATAAAGCTTTACTATATAGTGTACGAGTTTAATTATACTCCCGCTTGGAGATTCTTCCCGTGTATAGACAGCAACAAGTCTAATAGCAAGAGCAAGCCATGCTGCGTGATACAGCTCACCAATTTTCCAGGAAGAGTACTCTTTGTCCACTTTTCCTGAACCGATTCCTTTTGGTATATTCATAAAGAAGACGCTGGTCAGTGCTCAAACCGCTAAAATCTTCTTTTTTAACGCTATGTTGTAAAGGGTTTTCGATAGACTCAACTGCAAATTGTGGTTTATTGTGGGCGTTCTTTTTACATTTTTTCCTAAGTGGTCCACTGAAACTCTGCGGGCCTGTAGTTATTCCGTCCAATTTTTTGAATATGGCACGAAAAGGAAGTTCATTTCGGTGCAAAGCACAACCAACAGTATGCAAATTTTGCCCTAGTTAGTCTTCTAATTTGACAACCCAACCACTCTTCCAGCCTGTGTTGACAGAGGTGTTGTCAACCAATATTGCTCTAATGATTTCCAAACTGTCGAATTCCTCTAGAGCATCGTAGACATGTTCAGCCATAACTTCACCAGTAGAGCCGGTCAGTGAGAGCATTTTATGGCTTAAATACTCTCCAGAACATAATCCGGGTTCATACGTAATGGTAAGGTGGTGTTGAGGACCGGTTACTTTTTTTAATGTTGTTTCCAATGTCATCTTCCGTTGCTTTGCAGTCCAAAGTTTTCTCATTTATCTTGCTATCAACATCGACATAGATTGCCTAAGTTTTTCCTTTTAGTTGTCGTACTCTACTAATTACTTTAACTTTAGATTTTGCTATGTCTATTTTTGACTTGTCTGTTAAAATCTTGTTTATATCAACATGAGATTGAAGTAAATGTTTGATGTCAAGTAACAAAGCATTTCCGAGAGCTGCACCAAGAAAGAAGACAGGTCACCACGAATTGACTCCATTGCAAACTTGTTTAGTGTTATGATTTTGTAAGGGCTATGAGCTGCTGATGTAGTTGGAAGCCATGTATCTCTTTCCTAAAACAAATAAGTTTTTAAGCATAATTACAATTAAGTTAATATAAGGTTAACTTTAATCAGTGTATGGCTAGTTACAGTACAAACCATAATAATTAGTGTTTAGTGAGTTCGTGCTCAAACTAGTCTCAAAACCAACGTAATTGTTTATTATCCTCACACGTAATAATTCAATTAATTTTTAACACAGCGAAGCAGCGGTATATATACAGCAAGCAAACAAAGAAAAGCGAAAACAAAGACACGGTAATTAAATTCCTTTTGTCTTGCAATATCCGCTCATTATGCAATACCGCCCATTGCAGTGAGCGGTATGTGCCAACAACCGGACACCGCAGACAAAACACAAGGATAAATATATTAATAAATGGCTCGGCCACCACAGATCTTCCCCCCAGAATGATGGGCATGATGGACGACAAAGCCTCCCGAGGCTGTCCAGCATACACATCAGTCGGCGAAAAGAAAAGTGGGGCAGAGCACCAACAATGAACAACGTGTGAAAAAAAAAACATTTAAGGAACTTCATTATTGAACAAATGAATACACATCAGTGATCAAGTACTTTGAAACACTACGCAAAATAAGCGCTTTTTACACTTCAGGGACATTGTTGTTAGGTGGATGGGTCCGATTCTTCACTTTGTTGATCAACAATGACACGCACATTTGTAATGTCCACGTTGTCAAAATTATGGAACAAATTAACGACAATACAAAGGCTGTGGTGACCAAAAAGTTTATGAAGGGGTTGGAGATAGATGAGATTAGTTGCATAAACACATTTTGGATGGAAGAGGTAGTGGCATCAAGTATATAAGATGGTTTATATGTGTTAGTGGAAGTGTCTGTGTGTTGAAAGAGAGAAGATATGTCAGATATTTGTGCTAATCTGCCACAACAATTTGATTTTAAAGTACGGGCCCATTTGGAGCAAACTGCAACGGAAGGTGGCGGTAAGTGATATGTCACGAAATATCAGCGGAAGGTGGCGGTAAGTGATATGTATGATTATCGTTAGTTTTGGCACCAAAAAAGTAAGTTGTTGTTTCTGAAGTCGTTTTGTAAAGTTCGCAAGTTGTGATGGGTATTTTTATGAAATTATCACTAGGGTAATATACGTCAGCACTACAATTTATAATAGAAGTCGTGTTGTGTCGCACACACTGCAAAGGCTTCGGAGTGTAAAATTCTTCTTTGATCATATTTTCATGGCATATAGGTAACACTAAGCCAGCACCACTAGCCTGTACAATGCACAGCAGCAAAAGCAACGAACAAACAAAGAAAGTTGAAATATCTCCTGATGCCATGCTCAGAAGTGGAATCTATCTGGTGCGCGAATTACACGGCCTTTTTGGGTGATCCCGCCTGTAGAAGAGACCGCTGTAGCCTTTCGAGTATCTTGGCTGCGATCTGTAAAGTGAAAAGGCATTTTATGTTTCAACTGCTGATATTTCGTGTTGTGCTGCGGCTTTTTAGTTTGGTTATCTGATGACGTATGATCTTCGAAATCCGATAAAAGGATGGCAGGTTTCAACCTGTCGATTGACACGTTATCTGCAGTTCCGTTTAAGTTAACTTTGAAATATTTGTCAGTTCGTTGCAACACTTTGTACGGGCCATCATAAGGTCTTTGAAGGCCTATTTTAACGGCATCGTGTCTTACAAAAACATGAGAACATGTTGAAAGCTTCCGCATAACATTTCTGCCGGGGAGAAATCCATGTCGTTGCGTATAGTGATCCTTAGTCCTAGCAGAATCCATCCAAGATTGGAATACCAGTCGCTAGGCTGTTTTTGAGCTTTGATTGAGGCTTTCAGTACTCGGTGATATCGTTCGACTATCCCGTTGGCCTTGGGGTTGTACGATGTTGTGTTTATGAGTTCGCACCCTAGAAATTTAGCCAAATCTCTCCATAGACCTGAAATGAACTGCCTGCCTCTGTCTGCTGTGAGGGTAGAGGGGGCACCATAACGAACTACAAAGTGTAATACAAAAGCGTCAGCACAAGATTTAGGTGATATGTCCCTCAGAGGAAGGGCTTCGAACCAACGGCTAAATCTGTCAACTATCGTTAATAGGTATTTGTGGTCGCAGGAGGTTGGTAGAGGGCCCACAATGTCTATGTGAATGTGTTGAAATTTTTGTGACGGTGGTACAAATGCTTGTAAAGGTGACATTGTGTGACGTTGTACCTTGGACTGTTGGCACGCAAAGCAGGACAGGCACCACTGCTTTACGTCCGCTTTTATTCCGGGCCAGGTGTAACTCCTCGATTTCAACTTTTGGGTCCCCTTGATTCCAGGATGGGACAAGCTGTGGAATGAGTCAAACACTTTTCTGCGGAAAGCCTCTGGTACAAGTGGGCGAAACTTTCCAGTTGACATGTCGCCTAGGATTGACACGCCTTGATTGGGCAGTGGTTTGTATTCGAGTTTTAGTGAATTTTTGGATGTTTGAATATGGTCTATAATTGGGTCGTGTTGTTGAGCAGCTGCCATTTCTAAGAAGTTGATTGCTTCGTGCTCCTCGAATACGCTTGCGGTTATGCGCGATAAGCAATCAGCAACGACATTCTTTTCACCTTTGACATAGCGTAAATCGCTTGTGAACTGCGCGATAAAGTCAAGGTGTCGCTGCTGGCGCGGAGAGGAGTTCTGTGATCGTGAAAATATAGCTTTGCAAAGTGGAGCATGGTCAGTGAAGACAGTGAAGGTTCGGCCTTCGATAAAGTAACGAAAATGCTTGATAGCTAAATATATGGCTAATAATTCACGATCAAACATGGAGTAGCGTGATTGGGTCAAAGAGAAAGAATGAGAGTAAAATGATAAAGGCTTCCAAGCATCACTTTTCTCAGCTCTCTGTAGGAGAACTGCTCCGCAACCGGAAACGCTTGCGTCCACAAAGATGGCAGTTTCGGCGTTAGGAGTGGGGAAGGTAAGTAATGTTGCATTGCTCAATTTTTGTTTAATTTTAAGAAATGCTGAAACAGCTTCTACAGACCATTTGAGTTCCTTTTTGTTGTTTTTACCCGGTGACAACATTTTGTTTAGTGCTTGTAATGTTTCTGCGCACCCTGGAATGAAACGTCTGTAGAAGTTTATCATCCCTAAAAATCGTCTGAGTTGCTTCATGCTTTAGGGTTTTGGGAATTTTGTGATTGTCTGCACCTTTTGTTCGATTGGTTCAAATCCTTTGGTAGAAATGTGGTGGCCTAAAAATGTGAGGTTAGTTACTGCAAATTCACACTTTTCTTTGTTTAGTGTCACACCGTTTTGTTTAAAGCGATCAAGTAGTAGTCGTAAGTGATGCTCATGCTCTTCAAAAGAGTGTGAAGCAACAAGGATAACGTCCACGTAAGCGAAACAAAAAGGCAGATCGCGAGTAACTTGATCGATGTAACGTTGATAGGTGTTTCCAGAATTTCGTAGACCGAACGGCATCATTTTATATTCGTACAGACCAACAGGCGTAATGATCGCTGTTTTATGAGCGTCTTCCGCGGCCATTGATATTTGGTGATAGCCTTTGTAACAGTCTAGTTTGGAAAATACTGTGCAGCCATGTAGCATGTCAGCGAAGTCGTTTAGGAATGGTAGGGGATAGCGATCAGGTTGCGTTGTAGTGTTTAGTGCCCTGTAATCTCCAACCATTCGAAACTTTCCTGGTTGAGATTTTGGAACAATGTGTATTGGACTGCCATACGGAGACGAAGATGGGGTAATTATGCCATCTTGTTGGAGCTGAGCGATCTCCTCCTTAACGAATGTTAATTTTTCGGGAGACAAACGTCGGAGATTAGACTTGACAGGTGGGCCTGATGTTATGATGTGATGATTAATGTTATGCATGAAATTTGTTGTTTGAATGTTCTTTTGGAAAACCTCTGCATAGTCGTTAATGAGTGTGTTTTGTAAAGCAGGTGCTTCTCTTTGTGAAGCGGTAGTTTTCAGCTCGAGTGCCGGGATTTGCTCAACCTTTGAGGCGTCAGTCGAGGTTGATTGCGTGTTGTTTTTTTTTGTTTCTGGATGACGTATTGTTTTGTCATTCAGTGAATGCACAACTGCAAATGTTTCTGCGGGAGGTTTGGCAGTTTTGCTTGCCTTCTCGCATGACTGACATTCAGCTGGTGAGATATCGAAATTGGGGAGTTGCGACTCTGTTTGTGTTTCAACTGAGACTTTTGTTGTTTTAACTGTGTTTTGTCCTTTTTCGAGAGACAATGGAGTGGGACCATGCTTGGTAGAAGGCTCTATTTTACTTTGTTGGACGGCGGAAGCTGAGTTGGCTTCCCTATCCAGCCGTTGCGATTTTAGCTCGAAGTTTGTTTTTCTAATGTTTGGGTTGGCGAATTCAAGTTCAACATTGAGCGTTTCTTCGAAAGGTGCCATATCAGTCTCGTGCTGCTCAATGATGGGAGGGTGAGAAACAAAAGATTGTGAGCAAAGTTCGAAACCAGCAGTGATCGCAGCGTCCGCTCTGCTACTCGTATCCTCGTGTGGGGGATTGAACTCAGGTCTTTCGGGTTCGCTTAAACGTTTGTTTTTAACGTCTACCTGAAAGCTGTGAAAGGTTAAAAAGTCACAACCGATTATTCCAAACGGAACATCAACAACCCTAAATACCCAGGGATAGGGCTGTAAGTGGCCCAAGTCCACATCTAACTTTGTTAATCCCTGGACTGTTAATCGTGTGTGATTGACTGCCAGAAGGTCTTGTGGTCCGTTGTAAGTCTCAGAGTCGAAGGTTTGTGGGAGCAAACTTACTGTTGATCCTGTGTCGACTACAAATATGATGTTATTGGTTTTATCGTAAATAGTAAAGAGTGGGCCGGTGTTTACTTCCGATTTGACGCCGCCGACCCACGAGGTCGAATCCGGAAGTTTTTTTTGTTGCTGAAAATTGCTGTTTTGGTTGTAAGTATTGAATCTGGGCCTGTACATTTGTCGGGGAGCGTCATTAAATCTGTTGTAGAAAGGAGGTCGGCTATTGTAATAATTTGTTCTGTAGCCTCCAGGTTGTCGAGGCGTGTGTTGCGTAGTCGTGTTAGGGGCCTGAAGTGTCTCGATAATTTTGTTTAGTTTTTGATCAAAAATTTCGTTTATTAACTGCTGCTGTGCGTCGGTTTGGTTTGAGGTTTGAGATAGTGCTGCTACAACTTCGTCGGCACGTAGGGCCAAGACATCAAGATTCGTCTCTAAGTTTGCCGCCAGAATGGTTCGAGATTGCTGAGGAAGCTTATCGAGAAAAAGCTTTTTAAGAACCGCATTGGTTTGTGCGTTATCGGCGTCATATGCTTCCAGTAATTGACGCATTTCGCTTAGCATTTCACTGAGCTTGCGGTCGCCTAGTTCAGTTCAATTAAACAAAATATCCAAGCGGTCGTTTTCATTTAGTTTGCAGGCTTTTATCAGGGCCTTTTTTATATCTTAATACGAGTAACTAGTGGGTGATCGAACAACATGTTGAATTTTTTGGATCATTTTAATGTCAAGGGCTCCTAGGACTAAGGAAAAACGTTTGTGTTCGTTGAAAATGCCGTTCGCTGTGAATGCATGTTCTGTTGTAGAAAACCAGAGCTCTACGTTTGATTCCCAAAAGGGCGGTAGAGAAACATTGGCTGAATGAGTGAACGGTGCGGGTTGCTGGTTTAGCCAAGGAGAGTTTGACTGGGGAGGTTGTCTAGAAGCATAATGCGCATTGGGAAATGTTAGTGCCTGATTTAATTGGGGAAAAGTTTGAGGTGAAGGCAAGTTTCGTGCCCAAGTTTCAAGACCAGAAAGATTTTGTTCGGCATTGGTGGTAATTGGAATGGATGGGGAGCGGGTTGGTTGATTTAACGAAATGATGGGTTCGTTGCATGTAGAAGTGGTCGGTGCATAGGGTTCGATAAGAGGATGTTGCAGAAATTCATTTTCATACTGTTCTTCCGAGGCCAGCAAATTTTCTACAGTCAGAAGGGCGGTGCATAAGTTTTGAGGAGAACTTGAGAGTGCTATAGTGGGCTCGGGGTGTGTTAGGGAAAAGTTAGTGGTAGGAGGGTTGGGTGGATTCACCGATGGGGATGTTGAGATAGGGGGTGATAACTGGATATTTTGCGAGGTGCTGGTTGGTGATGGGAGAGAGTTAGTTGTGGGGATTATTGCGTCTTGTAGGTTGGAGGTACTTGGGGTTGGAGTGGTCATAGGTTTTAGTTTTGAAGGTTTTTGTTTCGTGGAGCGTTTTCTCAAATTATACGGTATTATTGGTAATTTGTGCATTACCGAGTGAGCGGGTTTTGAAATGTTTACACATAAATAAACAAAACAATTTACTGGTAAATATGCGAAAAAAATTTTTACAGGTGAATAAGCAAAACTTTTACGAGTAAATATGAGAGAAAAATGAATTACAAGTCTGTACCGTTTTTTTTTTTTTTTTTGTCAGAAGTTTCTTCTTCAGGTTTCCGGTTTCCGTTTCTGACCACTCGAACAACGCTTCTTCGAATAGCTGGGCAGTTTTGAACAACGCACGAATAGTTAAAAAAAGTTCTTGTCCTGTTTTGGAACTCTTTACTCGAATTCTTTAGCGAACTTTTTTCGAGAGGTTGAGCAATTATCAGCTTAATATTACTGTTTCACTTCTCACTTTTTTTTTTTTAAATGTTCTGAAAGCTTCTTGCTGAAGCTTTGGTTCAGCGCAGACTCACTCGGGGCACCAATTTAGTGAGTTCGTGCGCAAACGAGTCTCAAAACCAACGTAATTGTTTATTATCCTCACACGTAATAATTCAATTAATTTTTAACACAGCGAAGCAGCGGTATATATACAGCAAGCAAACAAAGAAAAGCGAAAACAAAGACACGGTAATTAAATTCCTTTTGTCTTGCAATATCCGCTCATTATGCAATACCGCCCATTGCAGTGAGCGGTATGTGCCAATAACCGGACACCGCAGACAAAACACAAGGATAAATATATTAATTAATGGCTCGGCCACCACAAGTGCAAAATTATACACTACAAGCAATAACAATAAGCATAGTGTGATAATTGTTAGGTTTATTGTTGATTTTAACTCCACATCAGATATGGAGCAGAAACAAATGCAGCGGTTACGACATTTAAGTATAACATGCCTACCGTATATACGGTGCTTCGGATGTTATTGATTGTCCAGCAATAAAAAGTTATTCCCTCAAACAGCGTTTAGATTCACGAATTTTTAATGCGATTGCATTATTTTTGTATCACTAGCTGTTATCACTACATACTGCTCATTAAAACTTACTTCTGAATGTACTGAAGCACTGTCAGTGTCTGTGGAAGACTGAATTGAGGTGCAAGGGAAAGAGGAAGAATCAACAGTTGACCGCAAAAAACTTGCCGATGAACGTAAAGCTCGTTTTACAGCAACTCGGTCCACAGATGTCATTTGATACAAGCCTTTGGGGTCTTTCTTCAAACGTTGATCTCTCAAGTATGCCCGATCTTCTATCGGAACTTCAAGAGCTGGAGAGCAAAAGCAAAATGTCTGCTCACGTCAGCAGTAATCAACATCACAGTTGATTCGTCTGTCATCACACGGTAACACTTCCAAAGAACAGGAGAACCCAGCAATATCAAAAAGACTGTCTAGTTTGTTAGCAAGATTTCGTTTTGCAGCAGCTTTATTGTGTTTTCGGTTGATATCTTTTACCAACTGCAGCAAATCTCTTACATTTTTTTCGATTGACTTCGTGGATATTAAACGTAATCGCGGGTTCACTAACTGCCAAATTACCATCAAAACTTCTTTTATCTGCCGGCAATATTGCGAAATTGAGCTCTGAGGATCATTATTTTTTAAATGGTAATAGTAACGGATTTGCTGCCTGTAGGTGCTTGGCTCCGTTTTGAATAACTCGCTGGGTCCATCACCATATTTCACGTCACTTTTTTGTTTCGTAAGCGGTCGTGTTTTTGCTTTCGGCATAGCTATTTCTTCCTTTTGCTTTTATCGCTAAAACTAACTTCGATTAAGCTTGAATCGCAGGAAGTACTGTACACTCTTATCAGCCCAAAACGATAAAACTTTGTGCAAGAGAAATGATAGCGTAAGCAAGAGTAATTGATTACAACCAAATTCTGTTTTATCATTTTATTAGTAGACTACAAGGACTATAAACTGTATTGAAGTGGAGTTTGGTCGTTGGCGATAATCGTAAAATGAAGCACATGAAAGCGGATAATAATTCACTCCCAATTAAACAACTAAACTTCTAAGAGTTGTGAATATAATTTTATATTCATCTTAATATTGTAAACAGTTGCTGTGACGTCGGCAAGTATGCCATTGTATTTATTTGTAATTTTGTACCATTTGCAATTAAGGCTCGTTAATTTTAAGTTCAAGCAAAACAATAAGAAACTTTTTCAAACTTATTTTTGCGGACTATCATGTATTTTCTTTATATGTTATGGCGCGCCGTCTAGTGGAATGTAATAAAAAAGCAAATTTGGGCAAAAGCATTAAAAACCATTTCCGCAAGCCGTTTCTTAATTTAGAGTGCTCAAATTTCATAGAAAGTGTCTCTAGGCTAATACGCAACTACTGTAAAATAACATTTTTCTACAGCGGAAATCGACCTACTCCAAAACGCATATGTGTATTTTTTATACGCATATTTTATACTTATTTTTTTACACAAATCTGTATTTTTTTACGCATGCGTGGATATTAAACGTAATGAGGCGTATGCGTGTACGCATGCGTAAAAAAATAGAGATATGCGAAAAAAAGCTATGCATAAGCCTAAAGGCCTAACATACCTGATTAATTGACTTTTTTTTAAGTGTTTAGTTCATCATTTGTTCTCTCTGTAATATGCCGAAGCGTGTTACGAGTTGGCGGGTCCCTTCTGTTTGACAACGAAAGATTACTAGTAGTCCACTACTACCGTATTTTTGCGAGCAAATCAACTAAATTCTACGGAAGCAACTCAGCCGATGTTTTGATTTTTGAGATAAGGTAGTCGCTCTCGCGGTAAATTGCAAACTATGTGTTTCCAAGTTTTAGTTGTTCAGCGAATCACAAACAAATCAACCACAATTCATTGCAAGATGCTATAATTGCGTTTGTAAATATGCTTTGATGTTCCAAACATTTAAAATACGCGATTGCGCATTAATTGGAGGTAATTTGAATGAACGGAGTGGTTAAGTCACTGAGCACAAAACTTGCTTTTGTTCTGGTTTGTGTCTGTAGGTTGGATTAGCACCAAAGGATACACTTTTTTAGAATTAGTTACAGATTTTTTGAAAAAAAGGCTGTTTTTTACAAAAATGTATGAAATTAGAATGAAGCAAGTTTAGGGAGAATTAATGAAGAAAAGTGCAACCATATATTCTATATTGCTCGTTTCAGATTTTGTCATAGCACGTTTAATTCCACGGCCAAGAAAAGTTTGGCCCATTTTAACGTCCTTGGCCTCGAAGCCTCAAGTCCTCGAAAATTGCCCTGTCCTCGGCTCGAGGACAGCATTATTTTTTGAATGGTTAAAATTTTGTAGATCGGCTAAAAATGTTTTTCTAGATCGTTTTTTTTTTTTTGGAGATCGCCGAAAAACAATTTTGAAGACCTTATATCTTTGGAAAACACTTGCGTTTGTGTCCTTGGTCCTTGGCCTCGGATTTTTTTGTGTCCTTGGCCTTGGCCTCGAGCCTTGTATACTCGACTCCACCTCTGGTAATTATATCCCTAGGCATTATTGTAGAGGGCTTCAGGCTGCGAATTTGATTAAAGATTTATGCTAGGCTTTTATAACAGAGAACGTTGCACTACAGCTTTGAAGCTCCCCATAGGCTAGTGCACAAGCGTCAGGCGTGCAACGAGGTTGCTAAGAGAAAGAGGGCTTGAATCCAAAGCAAAATTTTCTTGCATGAAAACTGTCCCAATTGATCAGGATGTTGAGCAAGCTAACGCAACTTGATTGTTTACTTACGGAGGCTTGGGATCGGAGCACCGAGCCGCTGGAGACCATTTATTTCATACTTTTGAGATACGCTAGCTGAAATACACAAACGCGTATTTCTGCAAATCAATAAAGTATCCTGCTTAAATATGCATACCCGTATTTTCGGAGATGCGTTTTTTATAGACGTATGCGTAAACACGGACGTTCGGTAAAGGCCGCTTAACACTTTTTTTTCCGTTGCGTGCAGCAAGAGTGCAGAAAAGTAATTAATGCGAAATATGGAAATCAAAACTCGCATCGGAATTAAAATAGTTGTTTACTTGTTTATTTTTTTTTTGTTATACGCTGTTTTTGTTTTGCATACGGCAATTGTAGAAGTATTTGAAACGCAATTACGAAATTGTATCAGGCCAAACTTTTGTCAGAGCTTTTTTCAAGTTGAGAAAAATCAACTTTTTCGTCGTAATTGATTTAATGCTTGTGATTACACAACCAAATATATTTAAATATGACAAATAAAGCGTTTTTGTAGTATTACCGTAATACAGTTAATTTACGTAGCGCTGCAAATGATTAAACTATTTCAAAATGAAGCTTATGGAATGCCACGTTTATCGGGATAAAACATAGTTAAAACAGAGTTAGTTGATCTAGTGTTTTTTGTTAAAGTTAACATTTTGCTCCCTAATGTGGGAGCATTATCAGAACAGCAACATGTTGTTCCTTGAAAAACGAAAATAAAAGGAGTAGAAAAAAATATCAAGAAACCAGGAATATACTCTTGTGACGTGACAAAAAAAAATTGAACAACAGCCCTTGTTATTACCACATCCATTCAGCACTACCAATGACTGCTCAGTGCTCACGCGGCAATCTACGAACAACGGACATACTTCAAGAGCGTCATTTTGGACCACAATTTGAAAGAAGCAAACCCTAAAATCTATAGCCTTCCTCCCCGCGTTACGCTACTTAGAGTATATTACTGGTTGCTTGACGTTTTTTCTACTAGAACTATTTCGATTTTTGCAAATACAACGTGCTAATGATCTGGTGATGCTCCCCGTCATTTAGAATTCGCCATATTCTTCACTTGTATTTTGATGTTGTATTGAACTGCATTTGTTAACGTTTTCGAAAGAAATAGTTTCGCGGATTTTTTATCATCGCAAAAACTTCAAAACGTTTTAATGACCAAAAGAACTGAAGTCATTAAAAAAATTTTTTTTTTCTTTACAAAAAAAGGTCTTGCAACAAAACTGCAGCAAATTTAATAAAATAAACACAAAAAATAATTACCGAAAAAAATTAAAAGAAAATTGCAACAAGAACTCATAATATTACGGGTCCATCTCGAAATCGTGGCTTACACCACGCAAAAAGTCAATCATAGATTGCGGTTGGTTGCCGATAAATCTCATCACTAGCCGCTTGATCCGATCATCTGCTTCTTTGTATTTTCGTTTTCTTTTTTGCGGAGGCAAATAACTGGCATTCATCCTCAGTTGGTCGTTGTCCCGAGCCTTTTCAATTTTTTGTAAGACATTAATAAGCTTCCATATGCTGGGATGATCCACCCCCATCTCGATTTGTATACGCCGGTGAGCTGCCTCCGCATAGTTTTTGGTTCTGTTCTGAAAGTATGCAGTACATATATAAAAACGTTAAAAAATGCTACCATACCTTGTTGCAGTTCCACCATAGAGTATTTATAAAGAAAACAGAAATTAAAATAAATTTCAATATCTTTCAAACCGCCTAGCATGCTCAACCAAAATTTAACACTAATGCTCTATTATCCAATTGCGCATACCTACATGGACTAATTTAAAAACAAACTTGTGCTGCTGGCACAGCTCAAAAAGTGCTTGATATTCCCAAGAGATCCAAGAGCAGTTCAATGAACAGACTTATTGCTGACAGTTATTTTATTTATTTCGTACAGTCTGAAACGTTGCAAAAATCCCAAAACTGACAGTGGCCTTGCACAACGTAGATCCAGCCCTGCCTACAAATATCCTCACTGGGGCGTATTTTTAATCAACAGAGAAAATAAACTTTACCAAGATGAAAAGTACATCATGGTTGTTGCAAAAAAATAGTTTGACAACTTATAATACGTTACAAAACTTACTAGATCGCAGAACACACGATCATGGACGTTCCATAACCGTGGAGGAAATATAGGGTTGCGTCACCTACGACCATGCCTCGGTCGCCTATAGAAATAAAAATTAAAATAAAAATAGTAATAGCAAACGTTTCTGTATTAAAAACACCATTACACCAAATTGCAGCTTTGTAAAAGTTATTAAGTAAACAGTCAGCGTAAACGGATGACTAAACCATAATCTAAACAAAAATGCTGAGAGGTGCATTTCGATACAAGGTCTGTAATGCCAATCAGGCTACACTCAATCAGATAACTGGCACAGTTACAGTTAAAAAGATTTTCATCAAAAGCCAACTACTGCAACCTTGAGCGTACGCCAAGTTTTTCAGAAATCTGTTGACGAAAAAAAACAAAAAAAACGCTGATGTTGGGGACAGAGACTGACTAAAAATTTTGTTTGCGTTATGGAGTCTGTAGCCTCCAGAATTTTTAAATTTTGCCTTTTTTTATGACAATAACTGAATTTCAGTCCTGCGATTATCGAACTTTTGGTAGGTTAAGATTCTGTTTTGTTTTTCTTCATTTAAATTAACGAGTTTTATTGTGCTGTAATCTTAGTCAGTAGTGAGCTGGTTTGACTGACCCGACCTCATGTTTTGCCTACAAAAAAAAAAAAATTATAAAGAAACCTAAGTTATAATTTGCTTATTTGGATTAGAATATTATTTGACATTCAAAAGCAGGCTATAATTTCAAGTACAAAACTCGTAAACTGAATAAATAAATAAAAGATAAACAGCCAAAAACGATCCACAAACATACGAGTTAGTGCTATTGTACAGATTTATCAAGAGTGAATGCAACTAAGCTTGTGGACCAGTGCCGCAACTAAAACGCTGTTCTAAGGGGGGCAAAATTTCTTTCTGGGTGGGGGGGCAAAATTTTTGGGTTGGTCTAATCTTCTCTGAGTTCTCTGTTGATCTCAAAAAAAAAAAAAGGTTTATTGCTCCAAATTGGTCCACTTTCTTTAATAAAAAATTGATCTCCAATAAAAAAGCCACCAAAAAGTTTGACGTCCTTCGTGGTCGACTCCTAGGAAATCATAACGACTTCCAATGGGCAGTTAGGTGGCTAGATCAACCACCAACCCTGCAGCTGCAAAGCAGCTCGAGTCATAATATGCACAGAGCTGGACAGCGCTGTTTCGAGCTTTTAGCTCTCATCGGCAGCCCTCAGCTTCTCTAACAAAGTTATTCCCCAGCTGGACAAGACTCTAAATAAAAAAAGAAATAAAAAAAGCCACCATCTTGAAACTGCCGCAAGGATAAAGGGAGTTTGGGTGGGCATTCTGGGCAGTTTAGGGGAGGGAAAATTTTTGTTTAGGGAGCGCCGCCCCCTTTTGCCCCTCCCCTAGTTGCTGCTCTGTTGTGGACTCTGAATTGTGAACTAACGATTGTGAACTAACTTATTTATGTTTAATCGCTCAAGTTATAACCACACCGAAATACTTCCACCAATATTCACGCCACAAGAAACTACTACATTGTTTACACCAAGTATGATTACGTCTTGAGAAATCTCGAGGATTTTCTGCGTCATGAATACTACAAAGTTTAACCCTGAACATGACTAACATTCCAATGACAGATATTTCCGGCAGTAAGAAGAAAATAACACGAATTGTAAAGTAAATAAAATACAACCCTTTTTTCCTTTTTTTTTGAGTGTACAATTCCAAGAAATTGTAAATACAACTTGCGTCTCATACAACTGTATTTCAACTTGCGTCACAAAGCAGCACCAAATAATACTGTGTCGTAAAAGCGCTACAAAGCAAACATCTACATTTGACCAAACAAAATCAGGTGTAATAATCGTCAAAACTTTTGGCTGGTCTAATATTTTGGTAGCTACGGGCTCTTATTGGACTTTGCAATACATTACTGGTGTCATTTGAAGAATCGCCAGGGCTGCTGCTGTTCAAGCCAGGTAGCATTTTCATTTACCGTCTTGGAACTGGGTTCATTTGGGTTTAGGTATGGCTTGAAAAAACAGGAGTTTCGAGTTGTTTCTTTTCCCTGTTTCTCACAAACCGTCACTTTTCCTTGTTCCCTTTGGGTGACAGCTTGGGGCTTTGGCTGGTAGTTGGGAGAAAGTTTCTTGATTTTCTGACCAACACTGAGTCACCGACTTCGATTGTTGACTCTTTAGCTTGCCGGCGTAAATCTGCGTATGCTTTGCCGCGAACTTGCTTCGTCAATTTCGATCGCGAATTTCTTCGTGAAGAAGTTCTGGGTCAGGACAAATTTGCGGTAACCTCGTTCTCATTGACCGGCTAAGCATTAATTGGAATGGAGTGGCTTCCTTGGTCGCTTTGGGTGTTGACCAATAGGCAGTAAGAAAGTTGCCAATTTTCACTCTCCAGTCTGTAGTTTCAACACAGGCTTCTCGAATGGTTTTCATCAACGTTGGTTGCACCGTTTCTCCGGGGCCACTAAGGGACTGAGGGGTAATGCTTATTGTTATGCTTCCTAAGAAATTGTTTGAATTCGTGCGAGACCAGCTGAGGGTCATTATTATTTTTTAGCGATATAGGCAAACCAAAACGAGCAAAATTTGGTTGCAAAGCACAAATAATTTTGTCAGACGTTACACTTTTCAAGACAGCAATTTCAAAGAAACGACCAAAATAATCTACAATTACTAAAATCGATTCACCACTTGGTAAAGGTCCTAACAAATTGATAGCACAATCTTTCCAAGGTCCATTTGGCGGCACCACTCTGAAATGTGGCTCAGGTTTGTTCGGTTCTCCAGTCACCTGGCACCCGTGACATTTCCTGCATAACTTTTCGGCATCAGCGTCCATCTTATGCCACCACACTTTGCTACGCAAACGATTCTTAGTTTTTACGATGCGTTAATGTCTTTCGTGTGCGAGGTTCAGCACGCGCTCACGTAAACAAAAGGAAATAACTAAACGCGTACCTTGCAAAATTAATTGACCATAACAACTTAATTCATCTTTGACATGCTAATAACTGTGCATCGTGCATTTCAACCAGTTGTCTGACGTAATGGTCTGCACCTAACAAGCGCTCAATCCCGTGCGTTGACGGAGCAGCTGATGGCGTACTGTTAACACACAATGCATAAACAAAATCAATAACGTCTTGTTCAGTCATCGAATTAGAAAAATTACCATTTAATCTGGAAAAGACATCGGATTTTATTTTTTTTATCTGGCCTATACACAACATTAAAATCATACGCTTGTAGTCATAACACCCATCGCTCAATGCAAGCTGACGGTTTTCAAGTTTTCGAATAAATAAATTGCAGTGGTCTATGATCAATCTCAAGTTCAAACGTAATGCCGAACACCTACAAATTAAATTGTTTACAAGCCCAAACAATAGCTATAGCGTCTTCTTCTCGGTTTGGCTATGTCGGCGCTCGACATCAGATAAGCTTCTAGACAAATATGCAACAACTCTTCAGATACCATCTTGCAACTGCATTAAAATGCTACAAAGTCCAATAGAAGAAGCATCACAGCAATACGAGTTTTGCACTCCTTACGAAAATGGGTCAAAGTTTCTGCCTTGGATGTCAATGGTTTCAACTTGTTAAATTCACTCTCTTGTTCGAGCCCCCACTAAATTTGGCGTCTTTCCTGGTCAAGTCCAGTATAGGTCTCCTGATAGTAACCAAATCTGGAATAAATTTCTCAGAATACTGGACAAGTCCCATATACCATCTTGCCTCTCTCACATTCTATGGCGGCCTCGCTGCCTGAATAACTGCGATCTTCTCTTCACTGGCATCACTTCCACGAATACTAAAATCAGGCTCGAAAAATGTCAACTTAAATAGACGAAACTGGCACTTTTTCTTATTCAACGTTAAACCACATACACATTGCATACACAAAACAGTATCAAGTTGTCCATCATGTTTCTTCTGGCCGTTGCCATACACAATAATATCATCAGCGATATTCGCTGCACCAACACAATTATTCAATGCATCACTGATTACTTTTTGATACTTTTCTGGGCCTGAACTCTGACCAAACATACTTCGCTTATATCTCATATAAGCCACGGTGAGTTACAAAAGTGCAGATAGGATTGGGGAGGCTCTCTTCATTTAGCATTATTTGATGAAAACCCAATTTAAAATCCAGCTTGCAAAAACATTGTACTGCCGTTCAACTCTAGCAGTAACTCTTCCACCCTCGAATCGGGTGTCTCTCCCGCATAATGGCCTCATTCGCCTTTTGCATATCCACGCATACACGAATATCTCCGTCGGGCTTTGGAATCATCACCAAAAGTGTTTTCCATGTCGTAGGCCCTTCTGGGGCCTCCTCAATTATCTCTGCCTACATCAGCTCATCGAGCTTTTTATCAACTTCTTCTCGCAGCTGAAAGGGCACACGGCGGAGAGGTTGTGCAACTGGCGTCAACGACGAATCAACATGGCGCCCCAGATCGTAATTTTTGAGCAAGCCGACCCCTTCAAATAATTGGTGAAATTGATCTAAACCATCACTACTGTTCACCGAATTAATTTGCACCGGACTTACATGCATAAGTCCCAGGCACTCGGCAGTGTCTCTACCCAACAGTCTGTGGCCTTTACCGTTTATAATAACAAAATCAGCAACACAACATAATTTAGTTTCCTTTGAAATCACTTCGGCGGTGAAAGTTCTTAGCGTCGGCAAGGGCTTTGAGCTGTCAAATGTACACAAAGTTTTTGCCGACGTACGCGTGTCTGCTTTGATGTTTTTGTTTTTTAACCACTGCCATGTCTCCTTATCCACCACGTTGCACCCTGCGCCGGAATTGATTAGAAGATTTGGAACCTCTACTCCTTCGATTTGCAATGTGATCCTCTGCATGTGTTACGGTACCGGGTTCAATGAAAGAGATAGCTTGGTTTTTCCTCCGCCTCTTCTTCAACGTCTTTTTCTAGCAAGTTTGCGTTTGTCTTCCTTCTTTAGGGGGGACGATAACCATCGGTGGACGGTCTGCTTGTAACGGGCCTCGACGCTGGGATATTGCGGCATTCGACCGGAAATGGCCTCTTTTGCCACAGCCATTACAAAATTGGTTTCTGGCTGGGCACTGCGGTGAATTCTTTAAGTGTCCTCGATTGCCACAGGCAGGGCCTCAGAAAGAAAATTTTTTTTGGGTACGAAGGTCGATACCAGGCCTCCTAATCTCATTGGGCCCACAAGCCTTATCGGGGGGCCCATATTGTCAAATAATTTTTTTCGGCTGGGATGTAGATCTTCATTTAAAAGTGAGGGGATAGCGATATTCGCATACAGTTAGGACCTATGAAAAACACAACTAGTCATAAACTTGGTTTTAATTCAGCTAGGGGGTTTGGGGGAGCGCTGTGAGCTCCCCCAGCGGGGTCCGGGGCAAAGCACCGGAAGCTTTAGCACTTTTTATGTTTTTCGAGGGTAAAATATAGCATTTGATCAAATATCCCAGCACCAAACTTGCTTAAATTGACAAGCAGAAAACGTGATATACATGAAAGAAAGTATGTGAAGTGGGGGATGATGACATTGACACAACATTATACAAAATAATGACTTTAACTATTGCAAATCCAAATATTTTATTGATAAAAGTTTTAAAAAGTCATTTATATTGTGGAACTGCATTTCACAATAAGCGGTTATTGCTTGCTTGGGCCCATCATTGGCACGTAGTTTCATTGGTTTAATGGAATAGCTATGTTTTCTAACTAGAGCGTACTGCTTCTCTAATAAATTATACAATTAAAAAGTAAAAAAAAAATTATTGCAAAGATACAGGCAGTAAGATAAACGCAAAAATACAGGCGTAAAATTCGCAAACTAAAAATTTCAAACAGATTCTTTGAGCAATGTTGGGACTGTGGCGGCCGTTCAGGTGATGGACTGGGGTTTTGATGAAGCGCGACGATGGCAGCTTGGGAGGTTGCCGGAACTGTAAAAAATAATGTAATTAAAACGAATATCATACGTAATAACTATAGAATAGCTGAAAAGAAAAAATTCTGCAAATTAAAGTAAACATTTCTGTAGTCATCTTTTTACAGGGACTCTGTAAGCCATAACAATGGTGCATATGAAAGTTTCTCAGATAATACTAGTTTTATTGACAAACCACAGCTGAGGATAAAAAAAAAAGCAAAACAGAGCCGTTGGTATTTGCTTTCAATAAAAAAACTGTTCAGAACTGCTTTGGTGCTCAGTGCTCTCGAAAGTTTTCAAGATACTACATATCTTAAAATTCTCTGTTTTGTTAGATTGGATTTAATGCTACCTGATTATTTAAACTGAATGTTTATCAAACTTATAGTCTTAACAACTGCCATAATATTCCTCAGCTGCCGGAGTAAAAATTGATTAGTTGCTATTTTACATATACCACATAACCGCAGTTTCTCCCAATTCGACAACGCAAAATTACTGCGTCTACAATCGTGACAAAGAGTCTGGTTTATGATGCGACATATCCTGGGGCGACCGACCTGATGTAAAATAACTCAACAAGAGGCTCTGACGCAAAGTGAAACTTTGGGGGGGCAGTTGCCCCTCCTGGCTACGTCACTGACGTGCGCATCTACAATTAAATTAGGTAAAATTCGTGTCTTTTCGAATAAGGGACATTTTCTAAAAAAATACAATTGCATTTTCGCATTAATGCGTTAAACCGAGGTTTGACTGTATCTTGAGTCAAAGTTTGCAAGTTTGGACGAATTTCAAGCGAAATTAAGATCAGGCTACACAGTTAACTACCATAATATGCTGACTCTCCATTATTGAAAAAATATGAAACTACCTGTAGACTGAGCAGCATTGCGCAGATGCGGTTCTGTCGCAAAACGATCGCTGGTGACTGCGTCCGATACCCGAAAGGTCGTCTTTGCTATGAAGTAGAAACCTACATAACACAGTTAAATTGACACAAGCTGCGAAAATATAATTAACCGATTCAAAAAGACACTGTCTATAGTAGGGTTGCCTAATATGCGGCCCATGAATATTGCGTAAAAGCAGCAAATTTGCGTTTCGTTGGCCACTACATAAGCTACGCTTTAACTTTTTTTGTTTTTGGTGTTCCAGCTCTGTGCATCTTATGACTCGAGCTGCTTTGTACCTGCAGGGTTGGTGGTTGATCTGGCCACCTAACTGCCAGTGGAAGTCGTTATGATTTCCCAGGAGTCGACCACGAAGGACGTCAAACTTGTCGGTTATATTTTTATCTCCGCGCAGTTTGCATTTCAAAACGCGTGTCACAGCACATCTATACTTCACAGTTTGTAAAAGTTGTGTTCAGTAGTACAACTATTGGGAAATAAGCGTTGCTTGGGTGGGGGGGGGGGGGTTGAAGCCTCCATCTTAGCCAAGTAATTTAAAAAGTTTCAACCAAATAACGTAAAAAAAAGTTAAATTTTTTTAAAGGTTACTCCGCGGTTTAGCAATGACATGGTAGGGCAATTCACAACGTACATGAGCATTACGCAGTATTCGGAATAAAAATTATCCAAGCATTTTATGAGAATTTTGCGGCCCACTAAAGCTCAGGAAAAAAGGTCATGCAGTCAGCTTTTCAATAAGTTTGAGCACCCCTGGTCTAAAACATAAATTTCAATCTACAAGCTTTACGCAACTGATTCCCAAATCTCGTCTATATATACAGTAGAACAAATAAAATGGTAAAAAATACCAATGCTTTCGGTGTCGAACATTCAGTTTAATAAACTAAATTATGAAGTGCAGTTACTGTACTAATGCTTGTGTTTAGCACAGTGAAAACGAACCGACTTGCCACAATTATGGTAGGCCTAATTTTGGTACATAAATTTGCTAGGTCTAATTTTGGATTTGCCACAATTTCGGTACATACCAAACTGGGGGTATGGCATGTAATTTTCTCACACCAGGATGGCCTAGCACAAAACGTAAAGAACCATGACACGAAATCTCATTGATCTATATGGTTTTACTGCGAAAGTGGATTGTGTAGTTAAACTTTCCTTGCTTTCTGGCTGATTGCGAGCAAGACAAGTTACATTCCAAACTTGGGTTAAGGCATGTTTTTATTCTCAGACTAATAAAACCAAGCACGAAACGTAAACAGACGTGATATAAAATGAATTGCTTTTCTTTTCTACAGATGAGTTTCTAATGCAAAACCACACGTGCTTCAAGATGCCTTTAACATTTAACAACCTTTTCAAGATGTTTCCAACCATAGGCGTAGTCAGGGGTGGCCAGGAGGCTCGACCAGAAGGCCCCAGGGCCCGTAAATAAGGACCAGGGGGACCCGGAGCCCGTAACTGACATCCACGGGGCCCCTAACTGACAAACGGGGGCCCAAGGGCCTCTACCTGACAAACAGGGGTC
This sequence comes from Trididemnum nubilum, assembly GCA_963965965.1. Classification (NCBI taxonomy): domain Eukaryota; kingdom Metazoa; phylum Chordata; class Ascidiacea; order Aplousobranchia; family Didemnidae; genus Trididemnum; species Trididemnum nubilum. The sequence goes on from OZ014469.1 coordinate 51,543,476, forward strand.
CCTGGGGTCCCTAATTGACGACCATGGGTCCCCAAGGTCTCTAACTAACAACCAGGCGGCCCAGGAATAACATGTTTAGTAAGCATAACCATATATTGTACCATTTTTCAATAACGAGTCAACTCCACCTCGCCAGTTTTAACGCACAAAATACTTACAAAAAAATAGCCAGAGAAAATGCTCATTGAACAAATTATTGAATTTTAATTGAGGAGGCCTGGGCTCCCTGGCCGTACATGTACTCCTATAACTTGTTAACTTCAAGACAAAACAAAAATCTTGAAGGAAAATCTTCGACTGGATTTTATTTACCGCTAAAATATTGGAGGAGGCATTATGTCTTACTTACCCCTACATAGACCAAATCACTTGCAATTAAAATTTTACACAGTTATGCAAGATTTTAAACGTGCTTTGGACTTTAATTGCAAGTAAAAGGAGGATTGAATAGTTAAATTTTTTCGATTGGCTTTCAAATGTTAAAAATCTAGTTCTTTGAAATGGATGTGAACACGTGTGAAATGTGATCCAATGGGTTTAAAATAGCTTTTTTCTCCAAAAACTTACAAAAATCGCCCAGCGGCTGGGGCTTTGCCCCCAGACCTCCATAGCTACCGGCGGCTGGGGGCTATGCCCCCAGACCCCCATTTGTGATACGTTTGAGTACACTAGCTTACTCAACACGTCTTCTAATTTAGACATTTGCACTTTCTAACTATTAGTTTTCGCCTTCTTCCTTTACCAAAATCGTGGTTAAGTGCCAACACGGCAACAGCTTTAGATCTTCCATTCTACGATATCTTTACCCCACAAAAAGTTCTTTTTTTGAAAATTTCTGATGACGTCATTGCATGTGATTTGTGGTTTGGGCCCCCCCCAATCAAAAATTCTGGCTACGCCTATGTTTCTAACATAGTCACACAAAAACAAATTCGTACTTGCTTGCATCCAAATCTGTACTTTCATGAAAAGTATAATCTGGATTTCTGAGTCATTTTGAGTTCTTGTACCCTCTAGTGGCCGTGCAATTTTATCGAACGTGCTTCTAATAAATCAATTCAAAAACGTGCTTCTAATAAATCTTCTAATAAATCACTTCTGCCATATCTCACTAACCACATATGCTAGAAAGCTAGTTTTTAGCTTCAAAGTTGCAGAAACAGCACATTTATATCTCCATGAAAAAGAAATTTGCCATAAAAACGTACAGAAAAAAAAACTACAGCTGAATTATTGATTACAAATTTACTGATTATTGATAAGCTTTCAGTGCTCAACTTCAATTGCATTGCCGTTCGCATTGGCATTGAAAATAAGTCAGATGAGGTTTAAATTTATGTATATTTGCACTTTTAGTGTGCCATGCTGCCTTATCAGCTTAAAATAGTTTCTTTAATGGCAATTAGTCTTACTCAACTGGGTAATGTGCAGCACAGTATAGTAGTTTAAAGTTATTGCATTATCCAGGATTGATTGGCTCTTGCATCATCACTTTTTTTATGCTTAACTTGAGGAATTATATCTAGTTCATTCAAAAACAGGTTAGATTGTACGGTTTAATTCAAAAGCACTGAAAGATGCCAAAGTACAAAATTAGAATTAGAAAAGCAATATGTACCATGATAAGAAAAGCTACAGTTCTAAAAAGAAAAAATTTAGCAATATATTTTAATGAACAATTTAATATCATTGTTTATTGTATTGTAAATACAGTATATACTCTACTTGCTGGCATAAATTTAGTTATTTGTGAAGCAGCATGCTAACCAAAAAAAAGATTCAAGTCTAATGTTACTTGTACAAAGTTGTATGGGGGAGAAAATTTTCAAAATTCTGATATTTCTGCCAAACATTCACCCTTTGTGTTCTACTTTAGATGTTCAAAAAAGGATGATCATTAAATGTCATTCTCAAGGCACACTGAATTTCACATTGCTTTCTTTGTTTATTATCATAGCAAAAATTATCAAAAAGTTTATCAGTATCTTGCAACAAATTAGTTTCAAGCTCTTTGTATTGATCAGATGTTTAAGATTTTTATGTTTTTGCTGATACAGTAAACTTTGATGACTGTATAGTCGACTTCGCTGTCCTAATTAATAAATTCTGAAATTCTTCATGCAATACTTAGCTCACATATTGAATAAACATTGCACCAAATTCATTTGTTCTTTTACAACAATTTGAGCTCTATCCAAGTTCCTGAAGTGATTAAAGTTGGGCAAATGCTCAAAATCACTTGTCTTTTGGTTGGCAGAAATCCTGGAGGGAAATTATAAGAACTTCAAAATATTTTGCCATCGTACAACTTTTTACAAGATTAGACTTGGATCTTTTATTACTTTACTTAGCATGCTGCTTCAGGAATAACTGAATTTATGCCAGGTAGTACAGTATACACCGTATCTACAATACAATAAACAATGGTAGGCCTATCAAAATGTTCGTTAAATATATTGCTAAATTTTCTTTCTGTTGGAACAGTAGCTTTTCTAATCATGGTACATATTGCTTTTCTAATTCTAATTTTGTACTTTGGCATCTTTCAGTGCTTTTGAATTAAACCGTACAATCTAACCTGTTTTTGAATGAACTAGATATAATTCCTCAAGTTAAGCATAAAAAAAGTGATGATGCAAGAGCCAATCAATCCTGAATGATGCAATAACTTTAAACTACTATACTGTGCTGCACATTACCGAGTTGAGTAAGACTAATTGCCATTAAAGAAACTATTTTAAGCTGATAAGGCAGCATGGCACACTAAAAGTGCAAATATACATAAATTTAAACCTCATCTGACTTATTTTCAATGCCAATGCGAACGGCAATGCAATTGAAGTTGAGCACTGAAAGCTTATCAATAATCAGTAAATTTGTAATCAATAATTCAGCTGTAGTTTTTTTTTCTGTACGTTTTTATGGCAAATTTCTTTTTCATGGAGATATAAATGTGCTGTTTCTGCAACTTTGAAGCTAAAAACTAGCTTTCTAGCATATGTGGTTAGTGAGATATGGCAAAAGTGATTTATTTAAGCACGTTTGATAAAATTGCATGGCCACTAGAGGGTGCAAGAACTCAAAATTGTGATAGAAGTATTTCATATGGTATTTAGGCCCATATATCAAGACCACTTTTTTAAATTCAAAAATTTTTGTTTTTTTCTCCACCCTAATAAATAGGTGAAAAGATGTAATTACATTTGCCAAAGTTGTGATAAATACGTTACCCGGTTTCAAGCATTTTTTGCTTTCCTCAAGTCGATTTAACATACAATTTAAATAAATTCAAATACACACACAATGTCTAGCCTTGGCATATAAAACCCAAATTTGAATAAATTGCAAGCAATTTGACATTGCCCTTTAAGCCTTGGATGCATTGGCACGTAGTTGGCATTAAAAAGATGCATTGGTGTTTCACCAAGTCAGTCCTACGCACCCAAAACTGGCAAGAGCAAACTTCAGAAAAAATGAATCGTTGAATTTTAATTGTCTCTCGTCAAGTATAGCGGCGGTATTTAAAGAAAAAAGCAAAACATAATAGCAAAACTTAACTTACAGCAACACTAAATAGTATTACAGTAGCTTCGAAAAAATTATCATGAAATTTAAATATCATTACTATAAGCTATAAACAATCAGCAGCACTACACTAGTAGGTTACAGTAGCAAATCTATGCTAGCGAAGTATTACCAACCATGCACCACAGTATGACGAAGCTATCAATATATTCAGCATTAGCAAGTTAAGACTGTTCCAGTAGGCTACGGTAATCAGTTACGGTATGCAGATAAACGAACCTGACTTTGCAGGTACCATGCAAACGAAATCCAAATAAGGCTCTAGTGACTACAAAAGGTCCAAGCATCTCTAAACATAATCGTGAACATAAATAAGCCTACAATACAATGAAACGAGATTACTACAAACTCTAATCCATGTCGTGTCAAGGCTACTACAGCAGGCTCGTTTCCGTCAGCTATCAGAGCCCCTATGATTCCTCAGCAAAAGAAGTGAATAACAGCAAGATAAGACAGTATAAAATGGTTAAGTACTTCAACTACTGCAGCAATCAACACTATCATTTAATAATCAATAACCAACAACCCAGGCTACGCAAACTATGCATAGCCGAAAGAGCCTAAAACATGCTAAAACTAGTAAAAAAGTATACGTACCAAAGCTTAATCTAATTGATACAACATCCCAACAGCTTTATCCACGTTCAAGACAGCAAACTTAACTTACAATTAACTCTAAGCAACCTCGGTCATCAATCAACTTAATCACTCACAAAAAGACCTAAAATAGTAAACATTTTGCGGTTGTCAATGAGATCATTGTTGCCATTTATATTCAAAGCGGAGTAAAAAACAAAATAGCGGAAAACTAAGCACGCATACTGTCACAATTGGCATTAAAAAGATGCATTATTGGCATGTAGTTCGAAAGTTTCAAATGATGATAAAATAAATTAATAATTTTGAATTGATTGTGCAATGGATTTACGCCGATGTAAACAATAAAGTTTGAAGCTAATTAGACTTAGTTGTTCATATTTTGTTCAATTGTTTTCAGACTTAAGTCTAAAAAGTTTGTAGATTCGTCCACTGGGTGAAGAAGAAGAGTCAATTGCACAAATACTTTGTTTTTAAGGAACAGTACAAATGTCATCTTGTTCAGGCTAACATGTAACAAAATGATAGTGATGGGCCATATGGGGCTGTGGGCATATAAATTTAACATCGTCTTCCAGTTGCAGTTCATTTACCCTTAAAATGAGACCCACACACCAATGAAAGTTATACCAGCATGCCACAAAATCCATGCTCTTAACCTTTTGGTATACTGCTGGTAAAAAATCACATGTTGCAGAAAAGTTTGAGCAAATATACTTGCAACCAATTTGACTCGCTGATATTGGGTGATAAAAGTGATGTGAACATGTTCCAGGATATTTAAACATGGTTAGGGAAGCCTATAGCCTACCGTTTATACGTTTTAAACGTAGCAAATGAAAAAAAAAGGTCTAAACAATGCCCTAGCTATCATTTGATAACTGATAATGCATGTTAATTTAGTTTGACAAAGCTTGGTTTCATAACAGCCATGAAAAGTAGTCATTAAAAAGGGGATAAAACATTTTTTAAGAAAAAAAAGTCAGAGCACTCCATAACCGAGGCGCAGAGAAACAACTAAATTATTAAATAACTTCAAAAGCAATCTCTTAAGCTTAAAAATAACCATTTTATTGTGTTTGGCATGATCAAAAATGGGGGGGAGCAATTTACTGCATCCTCCTACCTCAACTTTGAGCGTTAAAGATAAAAATCACGCGTGCAGTCGTGTGTATTCTTAAAATTCACTTTTTGCACAATTTTAAAAAGACTACCGGTATATCTCAGGAACAGCTTGTGCAAGAAAGGTGAAATTTTTGGCAAACAGGTTTTTTTTTACTTTGTTCTATTTAACCCCATGCTAAGTTTGGAGAAGATTCTAGAACATGGGTTGACAGCCTGTCAAATTAAGCATGGATTGACCCATAGGCTAGGCAGATAGCCTAGACTTAAACAATTATAAAGCTTCACCTACACAGCCGGTCGTCGATAGCTTAACATCACTTATTTTCTTGTCAGTTGCGGTTGTCAATGTCAATGCAATAGTAGGCTATGCTAATCTTTGAATACAGCCACTGGCATCAGCATTAGGCTAACGATTGGTCTCGCTACCGGTAGGCCTAGTTTAACTAGTACTAACCTAAACCAGGCCTAATATAAGCAGTACAAAACAACATTTTATACTTTATCTTTGGTTTGCGTTGTTACCCTACTTATTTTCAATCCTAGCCTATTCCAGGCGAAGCTCTAATCCTGAACTGACTGACTGAACAAGCGTACTATCATGCATTACCACTTGAGACGCGGAAGCTTGTGACGCGGAAGTTAGTGACGTAATTTTCTATTTGTGGAATGGATCAGTGATGTTTGAAATAATGTCACTTAGTAACGATGAAACGGAGAGAAATAATTTGTTAGCACAAACCTTAGAAAACTCCAGATTTTTAATTCATTTAGTTTTTAACGAAATTCAAACATCGTTCAGCCCCTGTTTAAGAAGTCATCTGCAATCATAGACTTCACAAACCCAAATACCTACTCTACTCGTACAGATAGAGAGAGTTACTTAATGATAGTAGTATAGTATGCCAACTTTGACTCCACTCTCTGAGGTTGAAATGCTTTTTGGATCTCTGGAAATGTGGGCCCTCGTACATTGTTATAGCGTAGAATTAGGGCTCTCAAGTCAGAGGAATGTAACAAAACGTTATTTTCGGTGCAAGTGTATGGCTTTTGATACATTTCCTCATTTTTTAATCAAATTGGCCACAATTGGATGCCCTAAAGGCTGTGTAGCAAAAATAGCGACCAATTACCAGTACTGAATAGGTTGACTGATATTTTTGCTGTAGGCAAGTTTGATTACGATGTTATGGTGCGATACTCAACTTAATGCGGAAACCTGAACTCTTCCGGGCCCCTTGAGCCCAGCCCCCCTAGGCCTGGGCCCGGGTACGATGTACCCCCTGAACCCCCCTCTCGCAGGCCCTGGTCACAGGCATAGCATTGCTTGCCTTTCGCTTCTACCGTGAACGAAAAACGGGCTGTTCCTTTCCGAAGATTGAGCTCCGCTGGTTTAGGTGCGCTCTCCATTGCTTGCATTTTCGAATTGACGGGGTCAAACCGGCAGCTAGCATTCTCTTGGTCGCTAACATCGTAAGTGTATAGGACATGGGTATTTAAAGTTTATTTGAAACTGAAGTTTGTCACTTCTCGGATACTGCCTCACAAGCTAATGATTACCATAGAGCTTTCTTTAGCCCACATTTTATGGATGATTTTGGACGTTTATTTTTTGCATTTTGCGCAAGCTATTCTAATCAACAGGGTGGAATGAAACAGCCCGGTGCTGGGGGACGCTCATTTCTGCATTTTATGCAAGCTGTTTTAATCAATAGGGTGCGCCTTATCACGATACAAGCTGCCTGTAATAGGATAAGTATTATGATCTTGACTTGACGGCCTGGCGGAAACTGTCGCTCAGCCCATCATCTTGCAACTAACGTAAATATCATTTCGGTAAACTGCAGGCCAGCTGCTTATGTCGTATATTATACAAAACTTCTAATCTTGTTCTTTAAGGTGATATTGTAGCTGCACTGCAGCAGAGTGCTATAAACACAGTGCGAATATGATTCTACATCATTTCAATTAGATGCCAAAACTATGCAAATTAGTAAAGTATTTTAAGAGGTGACATAATCTCTCTAATTGTAATGCATCTGGAATATAGAGCTCTGAGAAATGCAAACAGTCACTCGCTGGTTTTACCTTTTTTGTTTTGTTTAGGTCACTCAAAAAGTAGAAAACATACTTTAACGTCACAAGCTAGATCATTCTTCAATCGTCAGATAAAATGACTACAAATGGGATTTGAACCAATGCTACCAACAACCAGAGACATACGCTGGATTCAAAGCGGAGGCAATCTTTTAACGCAAGCCATGTGTTAGACCATTTTTTACATTAGCTCAGGGTTCGGCAACCCACGGCCCAACGCCCCAAACTGAAACATTTTCCGAACAAACAAATATAACCATGTGTTCAAGCTTCCCCTCTCTTCTTTTCAGCAAAATCCTGGTTGCGGCATAGTAATTTATGATTCTACGCTTAGTGTAAATTAGTGACCTGGACATTTAAGCCTTATCATTTTCCAAACAATATTTTTGAAACAAAATCTACATCTTTTCATAAAATTATAGTCTGCGGCGGCTTATAGGTACCGCTCTCAGACATTGTTGTGCGAGAAAATATTTGTCATTCTTTATCAAAAACTTAATTAAAAAGTTTTGCGATAGTTAAGCTTTTTTTAGGTTCATCAAAACCAGCTACAGAGTCACTGAAGTCACGCTCAGATAAATTTGCATCGAATTGTCATACCACTAAAATACCAAAAATCACACTTTTGATGACCAAGTAAATAGGCAAAACTTATATTGCCACCCGCCAAGACCTTGATTAAATTGTTTTTGGCTAGCGACTTCGAAAAGGTCGTCGACCCCTGCCTTAGCTCAAGTGTTGCTACGAGCTTGCTAGCATGAATGTTCAATGGTTCATCGCCACCGCGTCATTTTTTGACTGAAATCTGCAAGATTTCAAGCAACTTATTAAGCAATTCAGCTTTGTTATCAACCAAACCTGAAAAACATTTGCCCTCTTTAATGTGATCCGTTGTAAAGCTGATTTTTTCAATACATTTATCTACAATTTTTTTTCTACGACTAAGTGCAGTTAATGCTGTTTACTAGATTAGGTCTAATCCAGTAAATAAAAGTAATGGAAGAAGCAGTGACGTAGGCATAAACTTCAAAAGAGAAGACCATGGATCAAAAGTTGTTGCTTAACTTGGAGTGTCAAGATTTTTACGTCTTTTCACAAAAATAACTCAATTTTAAGATCATAGTTTGAGTTAAATTTTGGTTTAATAAACATGTTATCAGCAGCCTAAACATAAACAAAATAAGCAAAAAACAACACTGAACGACACAAGTGATTTAATCATCCTTTCTTGTGGTACTGAACAAAATTAAGACCAGGGAAAAAAGTAAAAGTTTCGTAACTTTGTTGACAGATTAATTAATTTGTAACTTGCCAAACAGCAAACGTCAAAAAGTTATGAGTATTGAGATGCTAGTGCATGACAAGTCGTCTTTGAATATGTTATAACCCAAATGAGAGAGCAAGAGTAAAGCACATGGTTTCCTGAAACGTTTTTGTGTTGTCGACAGTAGCGTAGCCAGGGGGGGGGCGGGGGGGGCTCGAGCCCCCCCCATTGGCTTGTGAAGTATGCAAAAACGCATGTATTTTGTGCTTTTGAGGCCGATTTTCTGTGAAAAATGGAAAATAGCCCCCCCCCCATACGAAAAGAGCCCCCCCTCAGACGTTTGAACTTGCGAAACTTGGGAGAAAAATCACTCTGATTTTTGGCGAAGACCTTTTTTTTTTTTTTTTTTTTTTTGGAGATCACCTAATTTTGGGCGGAAAAAACCTTTGAATTTCCGATGTTTCCGAGACATTTCGTCTCAAATTTCGGACAAACCGTCTGAAACTGATTCAAGGTCAATGAAAATTCGAGTCAACGTCGTATGCACACTTCTCACTCTTTCAAAATAGCCCCCCCCTTTTTCAAATCCTGGCTACGCGCCTGGTTGTCGATATCGAACTTTATAGTCCCTGTTTGTACTAAAGAATATGGTGTGGCACAGTTTCCTTCCCACTTGAAACGTTATTTGTTGGGAATCAAATAAAGCTACAGTATGTGTTTTTGGCGCAATATCTGATATTGGATGCAGAGTGATCTTGCGTTGAAAAACGTTTTAAGACTGCAAATTACTATAAACATGGGCTAAAAAACTCTGAAATCGGCACTATCTCTATACCCTCAAATTGATTAAAATGATGCTAAAATAGCAGATAACACAAGCCTTTTCCATCGTGTGCTCTATTTTAATCTTAGAATTAGTAAGAAGTGTTTTTGTTGCGTACAAATCTAAAACCTCAATGACGCTAGGTCAAAGTCTGTTAACAATGATGAATACACCAATAAAATTGTTAAAACAATATACCCAACAAGCTGTTTTGTCATTAGGCTCTTCAAGGGGGTGACGGCAAATCTTATTTAAATGGAATTCTGTTTGAATAAGATTTGCCGATCACGCGTATTTATGCGCAGAAATACGCAAATAAAACGACACTTTGGTATCTAAGCATACAAAATAAACCCGTAATCAATAAAACGGTCTTTCACTATAATAAAAGAGTTAAAATAATTCATCTTAGCTACTCTTCGCTTCGTATTATGTAAACCAGCCTTAACACACTTGTCGAAACAAAACCATTATTTTCATACTGTACAGTATTTAACAAACGTTTTTGTTAATAGTTAATGGTGTTTTTTGTGTTACTTTTTGCCGAAAAAAATTTTATAAAGCTTTGCCGAAAAATACTTTTGTAAAAAATTTTTGTTCAGGCTTTTTTTTGCTTTCAATGTAAATTTTTTGATTCTAAAGCATCTGATTTTTTACACTACAAAACAAAAATGAATAAAATTAAAAGAACTCATGTTCATTTTCATTGTTACTCTCAAACTTATAATTAATGGACTTCCTCATTCTTTTGCACTTAATTTATCAACGGTCTTTCCATATTATTCTTGTTATAGATGAAGAGGCTGGTGGTGCGGTGTCCATCCGGAATCGAACAAACAGCACGAAAGGCAATGGAAAAATGTCGAAGCCAATGTGAATATTTGACGGTCAATTGGAAAGAACTAATTTGATGCCTGAATCGAACATCGATTCAGAGTCAAATTCCACGCCGCTCAACTCGACGCCGTTTTCGCAATCGCTGCATAAAATAAAACTGCAAGAATTTTGTTGCCGCAGCATGACGCGCTTTCGATTCTCGGGACAAAATTCTGCCCTTAAAGTTAAAAAACAAATTTCACAAGAGTACTTATTGTTTCAATGAGCTGAAGTTTTGATTGGCTGGTGAAAGTTTAGTGTGGCCAGGGCTAAAAAGTGCTTTGCAAAATTATGAAAAGTTTTTATCAAAAAAGATTTGCTTTTAAGTTTTGTTACTAACGGTTATACGCGCAGTGTAACTACATTTCACTGTTTTTAACAAGTCTAAGTATGCATTTTTCTTCCTTTGATTAAATAATCATGCCCAGGCCTCAAATATTTGGCCAACTTAATTAGGGTTAAGATTTTCATAGACAATATGAATCGTAATTATAGATGTTTATTAATTCGGGTTTGAATTTGGGGGAATCACCATACTATTATCTTGCTTTTTTTTTACCAATACCAAGCATAAAGTGGAATTTATTTGTTTTCTCTCACTGTTTTTAGACTTTGCAAAAAATAGGCTTTAAATTTTTTCAAAACCTTGATATCAATTCACTAAGCATGAGAAACGACCTAATATTTACAGTAATGTGAAATTATTAAGTGTTTCATAAAATATGCAAAAAAAAAACGTTGCACGTGAAGCTTGGCACAAATTTAAATGTAAGATTTTTTACAACTTATTTTTGACGTCATAATTCAATAATGAAAGATGAAACTTTTGTTTCTTACTTAATTCCGGTATTGAGATTTTTCAAAATACAATATTTTTTAATCAGCCTATAACTTAATTAAAATTCTAAAATTCACTGAATCCAGAGTCTTTGCGCCAATTAAACATAAATTCGTTAGAATTATTATTTTTCCAAGATAGCAATTTACTGTCCAATGACCTATGCAATGGCAGCGTGGCCGAGAAGTCGGCAGCAAGACCGGGAGTGTAAAGGTGTCGTTTTTACGACAATCCTAAGCGAATGATCTGGATGATCTGGGTTCAACCCGCACCCGGTCACGTTGTTGTGTCCATCGATGAGACGCTTTACGATGATTGTCTCTGCGTGGTGGCTTCAAACAAGCAGCAAATTCAGTGGACAAGAATTCGAAAAAATTGCAGGAACATTGAATCATCGGAAGCTCCAAAGCATGTACGGATTCCTGCAATCACAAAGTAGTCATTGCAATGAAAAATGTGCGGATCGTCCAACAAGTTAGCGCCTGACGCTGTCCAGTAACAGGAGGATAAATATGCGCTACAACAACAACAACAACAAGCAATGCAGTGAATTGAAACGTTTTAACACATGGAAAAAATTGTGTTTTTTCATTTCCAAACTTAATCGGAAACCAAAATATAGCTTTAATAAAAAATAATTTTTTGAAACGTCACCAACTAGAATATTAACTTTTGAGTGGGTATTTTTTGTTTATTGTTTCAAAATCTTTCAGCCTACTTGTGGAGCCACTAACTCATGTCGAGTGTTATGTGTTACAGAATATCTTGTTAAACTTGACCGCAAAAATCAACATAAATTAGCTCGTTACAAATTTAGTTTCATTTTTATTTTTAATAAACAAGAAATTATCTGTGCAGCTGAGATCCTCATTCAAGCTTTAGATCAGCGGCATGCATTGGGCTTTCTATTTCCGGCATTCAAACGTAACAGTAAAAATTTCTTGAAACTACTGAAGAAGTTGTTCAGATTGATTTAACCTTTTATCTAATTTTCAAGTTTTTTAGATTTATGCGTTGATGTATGTATTCATTATTCTAATCAGCTTCACATTAGCCATTGTTACTTACATAAAATTATTGCTTATATTTTTTAAAAGCTAAAATAAACAAAAATTGGAGGTAGAATCACGTGACATACGGGAAATGATCAAACGTATTTTGATGTTACATTTCAAATCCTATGTAATTTTGACAATACTTCATCCAAAGCAAATTTTTTTCCTAACATATCATTACATAATCATGAACTTGTATTATGCAGAATCGTGGTATATTTGAGATCTTTTATTACGTTTTATCATTGCATTGTTTCTGATGTACTCATTACAAATGGTTGTTTTCAAACAACTTAAGTAACACTTTGCAGCTGTGATTTTTAGATTACAGTAATGTTGTTGTTTTTTTAACTTTTGTTTAATTTTAAGTAAAAAATAACCTTTTATTACAATTTTTGTGTATTTAACGATGTTTTAAAAGCCATCAAGATTGTATTACTTTTAATAAAGTTCATCTGCTTTTATAAAGTCAAATATCCGGATAAAATCCGACTAAATTTTTGAATGATAAAGAGACAATGCTGTGGTATAGCATCAACTAATTTTGCATGCCACGCAACACTGAACGCTGATTGTGACGAAAGTTAAGGCTGGCTGAAGGTTTTATATCTTGTATAGGACGAATTCTTATAACCACGTTAATAGCTTTTGTAACGAACTCCAAAAAAAAAGACTAAGCTCGCCTGGGGTTCTTACAGAACGCGTGCTGCCATGGTTTGAATTCTTCTTTATTCAGTAACAAATAATGATATAAATAAATATACCACGCTACAGCACGGTTTCAAATCAAACTTGAAACCGGTGAGCTAACGAAAGAAAAAGACCAGCTGGCTTAACCAAAATTACATACTAAAGAAATGTCTAAACATACATAACGTCATTTTACGTCTGTCCATCAGGTCCTAAAAAAGAAGAATGAATGAGAAGAATGTTTGCCACCACAGTCAAAAGCGCAAAGCTTGCCTTCTTCATGCTTCGCGCATAAAGAAAGAAACAAACTTAATTATATGCAAATTTAAAACACGTACAAACGCCAGCGATTTGTAACAGGTTTCGAACTAAAATTGCAACAGCTGCAAAATGCCCTGCAGACCGCGCTCCTCGCGTAAAGGCAAACAAATTAAAAATTCAAAAAATGCTATACAGCGAATCAGGATGTAATGCTATGACGTAACACTCCCACCCAAATGGAAACCCCAAAAAGGAAAAACATTTGCCAACAATGACAAATACGTCACAGCAAACGTAAACAATCCTGATTAGCTGTATATACCACATGAAACAGTTTCAACACTACAAAACACAGTAACACAAAATGAAATACAAAAGTTGACAAGCAGATTCACTCAAAATTACACATAATTTAGCAATTGGTCGTTTTATAGTTGATCCTGAAGTTTTCAATAATACAGTTTTAACTTTACCATGCTTATCAGGGTAAGTTTCTAATACCCTTACCATGACCCATTTAGACCTCTGCTGCATGTTCTCTGCAAGCAGTACTACGTCACCGACTTGGACATTCCGCTCTCAAGTTAGGCATAAATTCATTTACCCATCTACACCAAAACTGATTACTAAGGAATTGCACTTCAGCCCAACGCCTGCGGGCGTTACAATCTTTTTTTGAAAACAAACCAGGTGGCAAATTAGTTGTTCCTCGTAACAGTAAGAGGTGATTGGGCATCAGGGGCTCATTCTGAGTGCTGTCGTCAAACATTATCGGAACAAGAGGCCGTGAGTTTAATATCCCCTCTACTTCCGTCATGAAAGTGGAAAAGGCTTCATCATCAAGGGTTTGATCACGAGTTAAAGCCGTAAGGATTTTACGAACCAAGCGGATCATCCTCTCCCAGGCTCCACCCATGTGGCTAGCCGTGGGAGGATTAAATGTCCACTTTATTTCTTGCTGACAACAAAACTGATTTAGAGACTCTTGATTTAATTCATCTAGAGATTCGCACAATATGCGGTTAGCTCCAACAAAGTTTGAACCATTATCGCTATAAATATGATCGGGTTTACCTCTTCTAGCGATGAAACGACGAAGGGCGTTAATGAACGAGTCAGCGGTCAAGGAATTCGCGATTTCAATATGCACTGCTCTCATACTTAAACAAGTAAAGAGACAACCGTAACGCTTTACAAGGCTGCGCTTTTGCTTAATTAAAAAAGGTTCGAAGTAATCCACTCCGACGTTATAAAACGGAGGTTCATTTACTTGCAATCTACATGGCAGTAAATCTGCCATAAATTGTTTATTTAAAGAGGAATTGCGTTTTTTGCACAAAACACAATGCCCGATGGAACTTCTCACCGCCGCACCTCCCTTAACGATCCAAAATTTTTGCCTTAAAGAAGCCCAAGTATGATTGGCGCCAGAATGTCCCTCCAAGGCATGATGCTCCCTGATTACCAATTCAGTAAAATGAGAACGTTGCGGGAGAATAACTGGATGCTTGGAATCAAAATCTATTGGGGCCCCGCCAAGCCGTCCACCCACACGAAGCACGCCATCCAAAATAACTGGATGTAGTTTTTGCAGATAACGCGGTAAATTTTTTGTAACAATTTGTTCTGCATGCCTTGGTTGAGCGAATACGTCAGCAAAATGAGCTCGTTGTAGAAATTTGATGAGTTCTGTCTCGGCGCAGCGCAACTCATCAACCGAAAGTGACAAGTCAGGTGGTTCCAATTTTGATATCTTTGTACGACAAGAAAACTTGGTTTCGCAACGTAACAGCCAGGCCATTAACCTTTTAAGCTTATAAAGGTTCGAACAACGCTCAATCAAACGTAAAATAGCACAATCATTTTCAGTCACAATGTTGGAAAAAACGGTCTGATGTTTTAAAGGAGAGAATTCTTTTGGAAATTGTGCATCGAGTTTAACGGGAAACTGAGGCCAAAGTGCCTTTGACTCCCACAAAAATTGTGGACCCTTTAACCAAGAATTTAAACAATCAATAGGCTTGTTCATTAATCCACGACTCGGTAGATCAGCAGCGTTTAATTTAGAAGGTAAAAAGTGCCACTCGCTGGGGTCACTGAATTGATAGCGAGTCGATTTGCCACAAAAATTGGAAATCTTTTAGATCTGTTCAAAATGCTCAATAAAACAGCAGTAGAGTCAATCCAAAAATATAAGATTGACAAACATCAAATTTTAATTCTCCTTTTACTAAAGCGTTTAGCCGTACGGCCAGAACTGCTGCAGTCAGTTCCAAGCGCGGAATCGATACTGCTTTAATAGGTGCTAAGCGTGATTTAGCGATGACAAATGCGCAGAAAATATTATCGTCAGTGTCCACCAAACGCAAATACGAACAAGCCGCATAAGCATAAGAAGACGCATCGGCAAAATTGTGTATTTCTATCGATTTTAGTGCCTTTAGATTCTTCGGCGTAAAACAACGCGGAATTTGAACGTGGCTAAGCTCTTGGAGGCGATTAAGCCAACGCTGCCATTTTTCTAGCTCTGGATCAGAAATACTCACATCCCAGCCAAACTTTTGCTCACACAGTTGTTGAAACAAAAGCTTTGGCTCTAACACTATCGGACAAACAAAACCAAGTGGGTCATAAAGACTAGCTATAGTGGACAAAACGCCCCTTTTGGTGTTAGAAAATTCGCGCAAATTCACGTTAAATGTAAAAATGTCCTTTTCAACATCCCAGTGGACGCCAAGGACACGTTCAGAAACATTCTCAGAAAAGGAGTAGCCTTGCAGCGCTTTAGAGCGTTCCGCTTTAGGAATTTGATCTAAGACTTCACTGCTGTTCGACAGCCACTTTCTTAAACGAAAACCCCGCTTTGAAAGCAAATCACAGAGTTGTGTCTGGGCAGTCACAGCTCCTGCAACGGAAGGGAGTGACACGAGGCAGTCGTCAACATAAAAATGCTTATTTACAATCTCCGACATGTTTGGTTCAAACAAATGCCCGAATTCAGCAGCCATTTGTTTCAATGCAAAATTAGCGCATGTGGGTGAGGACTTGGGTCCAAAAATATGAACCAACATTCTGTGGACAACGGGTTCTTGGTCTATTTCCCCATTTGGCCACCACAAAAAACGAAGGGCGTCGACGTGGCTGGGTTTCACAAACACCTGATGAAACATGGCTTCCACGTCCGCCACTAGTGCCACCCTTTCTTTACGAAAACGCATTAAAACTCCGATAAGACTATTCATTAAATCCGGACCACGAATTAAATTGTCGTTCAGCGAGGTACCTTTATATTTAGCTGCGCAATCAAACACGACCCTCACTTTATCCGGTTTATGCGAGTTAGTAACAGCATGATGAGGCAAGTACCACGTAGGGCCTGTGTAATTATTCAAG
Source organism: Trididemnum nubilum (assembly GCA_963965965.1). Classification (NCBI taxonomy): domain Eukaryota; kingdom Metazoa; phylum Chordata; class Ascidiacea; order Aplousobranchia; family Didemnidae; genus Trididemnum; species Trididemnum nubilum. Next base: position 51,560,077 of record OZ014469.1, read on the forward strand.
TGTTCATGCGGAACTTGTTGAGCAAAACCCTGTTGTAAGTAGGAAGAAATAACTTCAGTATACTTACCTCGAAAGTCGTCATCCTTGGTAAACCTTCGCTTTAAGCTGGAAAGACGCTGCTTGGCCACAACAAGATTATTCGGAAGCTCGACATCGCCTGGTTTCCACAGCAATGGCAGTTGGTAGTGACCATTTTGTACTTCAACTGATTTGGTCAAAAGCTGAAGGGCAGCCCGATCCTCCTTTGAATTTGGAGTGTCGAGCACGCTTGTCCCATTTTGAAAATCGGTTTCCCATAATTGCTTGACAAGCGCAACCTCAGGCGGCTCATTACAGCGAGTAAAGTTTACGGTACAATTAACTGTGAAAGAAGGTGACAAGGATGGACCTAAAAGAGACCAACCCAAAGGTGTAAGAATAGCTGAAGGAAGACCGCGAGGCCCTTTACGAGTGCTGCTCGGAAGAAACAACTCCGGGTTGTCTGCTCCGAGAAGAAGGCCAACAGTACCACCGGGTATGGTGTCAAAAGTCACATCGTGTATATAGCTCAACTTAGACAAGTCTTTGTTAAGCGGAATGGCATTTGGTTGAATTGGTATCTCGTCTATCGATAGCACTTTAGACAAGTTCAACTTTTCTTTACCCTTTAAATCCGATATATTTAAGTCAAACGAAAGACCTTCATAAGACTTACTGGATGTGGCAAGAGTTTGCAGAGAAATACTTTGTTTACTACCAGTAATTCCCAGCTCGTTTACAATTCCAATGTCACAGAAAGAGTGAGTCGACCCCTGGTCCAAGAAGGCGTAAGTTTTTATTTGCTTTCCTTGCCATTCTATGATAACGGGAACAACACAGAGATACACGCTAGGTCCGGAAAGTTTATACTTACATGCTGAGGAAAAGGCTCCCACCTTTTCACACACTGAAGTAGATGTGCCCACATCCATAGTGGAACTTTTCCCCTTTGATTTAGACTTTGGAAAGTGTAATAGCGTGTGGTAAAAGGATTTTGCACAATCACATTTCTCACATGGTTTCTTACGTTTACACTCCGGTGTTCTATGTTTAGGGCTCAAGCACTTATGACACAGTTTAGATGATTTTACAAAAGTGAAACGCTTTTCAACAGGTTCAGCGCGAAACTTTTGGCAATCTGCTAGTCTGTGAGTCTTCTGTTCACAGAACCAGCAAGTACCTGAAGCAAAATTATTTGGTTTGGAATTATTACCTTTTGCCGAAAAATTCACGTTAAAGGCCGAAGTTTTAACCTTTGACTGTGGATTTTTTGTGCCAAACGATCGCAAGCCGAAAACCGAATTCGCTTCCTCAGACTCTGCCTGAACGAAAGAAACGAAGTCCGAAAATCGCGCTATTGAATTTGTGGCATTTTCGATTTGAACGCTTTTCTTAACCCATCGCCCTTTTAGCGCATTGGGCAATTTCTGCACAAACTGTGTAAGGGTATCAAAAGAGTTAAGGCTATTTAAATAGTTTATGCTTTGTAAAATAACAAAGGTCTTGTCCAGCAAATCAGCAAATCGTTTTAATTCTTTGGCATCTCCGTGTTTTATCGTAGGAAAACTTTTAAGCTTCTGCTCACACACGTCCGAGACCACCCAAGGGGAACCGTATTCCTTTATGAGCCTTTGCTACGCCGACTGATAGCAAAGCTCACCCTTCTCAGAAAAGTGCTTAATTTTATCCTTAATGGGGTCCGTACAATGTTGAACAAGTAGACAAAATAAAGTATTTTGGTCTGTGACTCGTGACTCGACGTGGGTTTTAAAAATTACCTAAAAAATTTTTAAACTCGAGTGGGTCACCTGAAAATTTAGCAAACTCAGGCCGGGGCAAAAACAGGCTCTCGTAGCTAAGATTAGTCTGCCACGGAAAAGGAAATGTAGGAGCTGGAAAACTTTGACGATTATAATTCGCAAACGAATTACTTTCTGGCTCTACACCACCTTTCGGTTCAGTAGAGCGGTTCACTCTATTTTTTGGTAAAACAGTAGATGTTCCTGGCCGAAACTCAGGGGCTGTCGCGGTTAGTATACTAGAGGAGGCCTTCTTAATAGTGGTTGCTGAATTATTTTCCTGAGGAAAGTTAACCAGTTTTACTGCGTCGGCTTTTGGTACGGCAGTTTGAGAGCCAGCAGTATCAGTTTGAATAACCGATTTAAAAACATTGCAAGGTTTTTCTTTGACAAGGAATGTTAATTTAGTATTATGCTCAGCAGTGCGAATGGCGAAAGGGATCTCAATTTTAGGTCTAGGTGCAGTGTCGCGTTTAAAAGATTTTTCCGACCCGGTTTCGCTCCATACCTCACACTGGACAGACGCCAATTTTAGTTTACGAAGTGCCTCGCGTTTTTTAATTTGTTGTTTTGGTTCATTTTTACGGCGCTCTTCTTCAAGTTTTAATTCATTTTCACGGCGCTCTTCTTTTTTACGGCGCTCTTCTTCAAGTTTAAATTCATTTTACGGCGCTCTTCTTCATTTCTACGGCGCATTAATTCGAACTCCAATTCAAATTGCGCGTTTTCTTCTTCTGCCAGCTCATCGAGCTGACTTGGTTGAAGCTGTGCAATTTTTAGCCGTTCTTGGGCTTGCATGCGTTTTACGCTGATTTTAGCGGACGTCGAACTTGCCCTCGTTTTACTGGTCACACTAGTCATAGTTGACGATTTATCATGAACGTCTTTATAGAAATCATTTTCAATTTGCGCAGTATTAGGTTGGTTTTTGTCATAGGGAACAGTTTTTGTTTCGCCGCCTAACCCACTTTCTTCGGGCACAACAGTTTTAGTTTCGTTATCTACCACGGAAGTTTGAGGAACATCACGAAACCATTGTTTAACGCGTTCGTTAAACTTTTGTTTACTTTGTGTTAACCCAAATGGAGTAATGGTAGCAGATTCGTCATCAGCATTTTTAACCATTTTAATTAGTTTAGAACTATTGTCATTAACTTCACGCATAACCTTTTCCAATTGTTTAAAATTTGGATTGCGCAAGCTCATGATTTTTTCAGCGGCAGAATAATTGGCGTCAAGAACAGAATGTAATTTCTCAATTTCTTGATCTAGCCCCCCCCCCCCCCCCCTTATCAAGACAGGGTTCAGGAGTTTCTGACTCCAGCATGGCTAATGGGCCTAACAATCGCAACAAATCTAGCACACACACAAAACTAATTAATTTTAGCATAGAACAACTCGTATACAGCAGATAGGTTAATGCTCGCTCGAACCTCCAGCAAACACTTCGAAGAAAATTTCCCGTTTGGTAAGGAAAAATTTAAATTCGAACGCTAACAACAAAATATAACAATTACAGATAATCTGAAATTCACTAAAAAGTAATTAGTTTACGTATTCAAATTTAAACTAACCAGATTGTCCTTTTTGCACGAAATCTTGATTGAACGACAACAAGTTGTAGATGTTGAGTTGATTGCTGCTTGTACTTGACGAACCAAATGCGGATAGAATTCGCCGTTGATTACTTGAAAAGACAGCGCAAGAACTCAGAGTTGCAGTCGGCAAAATTGCTCGTGAGATCGGAAAACCAGAAACCTTTTAAATGTGGAACCAAAAGAAGCCAAACCAAACTTTGTTCCAGCCGATGAGAAGAAATCTACTTTGAAACTTCTTCCTAACAAATTTAATTTGAAACTTGATTTGAAACTTTGTAACGAACTCCAAAAAAAAAAAAGACTAAGCTCGCCTGGGGTTCTTACAGAACGCGTGCTGCCATGGTTTGAATTCTTCTTTATTCAGTAACAAATAATGATATAAATAAATATACCACGCTACAGCACGGTTTCAAATCAAACTTGAAACCGGCGAGCTAACGAAAGAAAAAGACCAGCTGGCTTAACCAAAATTACATACTAAAGAAATGTCTAAACATACATAACGTCATTTTACGTCTGTCCATCAGGTCCTAAAAAAGAAGAATGAATGAGAAGAATGTTTGCCACCACAGTCAAAAGCGCAAAGCTTGCCTTCTTCATGCTTCGCGCATAAAGAAAGAAACAAACTTAATTATATGCAAATTTAAAACACGTACAAACGCCAGCGATTTGTAACAGGTTTCGAACTAAAATTGCAACAGCTGCAAAATGCCCTGCAGACCGCGCTCCTCGCGTAAAGGCAAACAAATTAAAAATTCAAAAAATGCTATACAGCGAATCAGGATGTAATGCTATGACGTAACAGCTTTTCAGCCGCCAACTGATGATGCTTCGAAAATCAACAGCCAGCTGCTTAAATAAAAACTTTTGGCAATTTACTGTGAATTTTTTTAATTTAAAACTTTTATTTTTATAAATCTGTTTTGACCAGAAGGAGAATCGAACCACAACCTGATGTTTTAAGCCGAAGCGGTTCGAGTTGGCTGAAAAACTTTTTTTGCAACTAAATTTCAGCAAAAACCTTTCAACACAGATTTAAAAGCAATTTCGATTCCGCACAAACATTTAAAATTTTGCAGCATTAAAACATGCCGTATGATAAGTCTCTCTAATTAGAGTTAAAAAAGTCTCTTATGAGTCACTTAAAATATCTTAAGTCGTTAAAAGATTAAAATGTCACTTAGAAGTCTCCAATGAATTAAAAAAAACTTTTACTAATTCACTTAATTAGTTAAATTTTGTTGTTTGGCAATATATAAATATCAAAATAACTTCAAACTTCAAGATTGTGGAGAAAAACCAATTGACTTTTACCCAGTAATTATGCGAGTTGCGATTGCACAGAGAAATAATCACGCCAAGTTTGATCCCATTCCTGGTTTGATCTGACGTAAAAGGCATTGTACTTAAAAGTGTGTTACAAAATTTGGAGTTTATTTCTTAAACCGCCTGCCACTTAAGCAAAAGGTAACGCGTTCGTTTGTAGAACGAGAGGTCTGGAGTTCAAATCTCTGAGCGACCAAACCGGACATAGTGTTTTCAACGACTTGTCATTATTGCACCATTTCTTCAAAGAAAGTTGTGTTGCCCTGATGCAATGAAGAGAAAATGGGCATCTCAACTCGTTACACGTTTCGGCGTAAAACAACTGTAAGAACAAAAATATTTCATTTCAAAACCTGTATTTTAGAAATCATTGCATTTGGTTTTTTAAGTTTGTAATTGCTGAGAATAATTGAAGTAAGAAGAAAGTTACGAGCAGCGTGTAGCCTCAAGAGCAATGTTTCCTCTAATTTTTTGTGGTCTCTGCGCAGAAATTTTGGCGTGTGCGCTTTTTTTCTGGGAATTTATCCAGAATTAAACCGTTTTTTTTTGTCGGAAATTAGGGGAGATCAAAAAAAATGATCTTCACCCAGAAATGGAGTGGTTTTTGTGTCCGAAATCAGATAGAGACCAAACTTAAAAAAAAGGCCTTCACCCAGATACAGAGCAATTTTTGTGTCCGAAATTACGTGAAGACCAAAAAAAAAAGTTTTTCAGCCTGAATTGGAATGATTTTTGTGCCCAAAAAGTTTATTGTGCGTTTTATTATTGCAATTTTATGATCAAAAACAATATGTCTGTGTAACAATATGTCCGTGCACAGCTGCAAATTTATGCATGTGCGCAGTCTCTGAAATCCATGCGCGCGCGCTCACACGCGCACAGCTTAGAGGGAACACTGCTCCAGAGCGTTGAAGGTATCCGAACATATTGATTTCATAATCACTCGCATCTTTCCTGCGGCTGAATAAGATAGTGATCTTTAGCAGCAGACTTGACGCTATCGCACGTTTCGCTTTCTAGTTTTTGCTATTTTGTTTGCGCATCACCAAAATAATAATAAGCTAAAATAAAGAATCAAGTGTGAAAGCTTCATTAAAATTAACAGCTCATGTATTGTCCATGAGATTTAGAATTTGATGAATATAATGCCTCGTTTAGGATCGCCATGGCAATGGAATAGGCGGTTTTTACATGAGTTTTTAAAATGGTGTTAAAGAAGCTATTTAGCACTGTTTTCTCATTAACAGCATCTTGGTTGTCCTAAAAACTTGATTAAGTAATAGTTAGGGTAAGTTTTCGCAACTTCTTTTTACAACTTTAAACATCTATCAAAAACTCAGAGTTTACATAGTACAATCTTTGAAGCTGTTTTCATGAACCTTAATTTGCAACTTTTCTTGATTTTAAGTGTGACGTTTTACTGCAACTTTTATCAATTTTTGCGCATAATATACTGTAAAAGTGACATTAAAAAAATCTGCTTTGAAATTATAGTATTTCAGTTTAATTCTGGTATTCTCTTTGAATCGTATAACAACGAGGAACGAGTTTTGAGACGGATCGGCTGCAGCTTAATGTTATCTATGCTGCAACAGTTGGTTTGCCTCATAGTCGTTCAGCTCCAACAAAAGAAGTACTAGTATCATAGTGTCAGAATTAGGACTGCGGAGCAGAACTAGTGAGTAGCTAGTGAAGAAATAGTGAGTAGTTACAAAATCAGTGTTGTTTAAACGCATTGTGCACAGGCCTAAATCCTACTTTCCACAATAACTTTTGTAAAAATATATGCAACTTTTTTTAATAGTAAGTGCAACTTTTTCAGATTTTAAAATCTAATCAAACCTTTCATTATACTCGCTGGATTACTCCGAAGCGTGTAACGAGTTGGCGGGGCCCATCTCCGCGTCATTGCGCCCGGGCAACACAGCTCTTTTCGAAGAAATACGGCAGCGGTGGCGAGCCGTTGGCAACACTGTGTCCGATTTTGTCTGGCCCGAGATTTGAACCTCAAACCTCCCGCTCCAGAGACGAACGCGTTACCGCTCGACCAACTGGCCGGTTCAGGCTTTTAGTTCAACAGAATTTGACCTTATAGTAATAATTTTTGTTTTACAAGCTCTTTAGTCGCAAAAGCTAAAATGACAAAATAGTGTTAGATATTTTAGAACCACCATAGCAAATCTTTTTGTACAAAAGCTGGATTTGTTTTGAGCAGCCTTAGTTGCACTAAAGCAAAAAACTGTGCGATGTCACTAGATGTATAGTAAAATTGACCTGCAGAAGGAATAAAATTTGCTGAGAAATAAATATCAGAGGTGGAGTCCTCGAGGACGTCCTTGGCCTCGAGGACGTCCTCAAGGACACATTTTCAAGTCCTTGGCCTCAAAGCCTCAAATCCTCGAAAATTGCCTTGACCTCGGCTCGAGGACAGCACTATTTTTGAATGGTTAAAATTTTGTACATCGGCTGAAAAATGTTTTTCTAGACCGTGTTTTTTGGAGACTGACCGAAAAAAAATTTTAAGACCTTTTTTCTTAGGACACCACTTGCATTTGTGTCCTTGGTCCTTGGCCTTGGCTTCGAGCATTCCTGTCCTTGGCCTCGGATTTTTTTGTGTCCTTGGCCTTGAGCCTTGAGTCCTCGACTCCACCTCTGATAAATATCGAGCAAAGAAAAATATTCGGCGTTCACGTAAGCTTATTTTCACACCGAGGAATGCATAAAAGTTATGGTCCATATTACGATATTAATCCATTTTACGGAAATAAGTCCAACATTAACTTAATGGAGAGTTAGCATTAAATACTTCAACGTATACATTAACTTTTATTCGCGAATTAACTGAAATTTTGGAAAAGTGTTGGACTAATATTATAACCAAAGAATTGAAATGAATATACAGTTTGTAATGCAGTTGTACACCCGGCATTTCAAGTAAGAACCTTCAGAAACTTCTTAATATCCAGAGTAGTTAATTCTAGGATATCCTTATTAAACTCAAGCATTTAGTTTATTTTCTGACGATATGTTCAACAACATTAAAATGACGAAACTAATAAGTCTAGTTAAAAACAAAAGCAGCCTTAAAGTTTATTTTCATTTAAAACGTTTCGAATTAACTTGATTCATCATCAGTAAGAGTAAGCCTATTCAAGTAGAAATGATTTTGTTTTTAAAGTGATTGCTTTTAATTCTAGACAAAAACTACTTTTACTGATTATGAGCTAAGTAATTCGAAACGTTTAAAATGAAAATTAAGTTAAGATTGTTTGGTTTTTAACTAATATTAGCAAATTTGCAGTTTTATACAAAACTGATAATCATTTTGGTAAGTTAAATGTAGGTTGATGCATTTAATCCTTTGTATAATGCCAATGAAATAAGTGTAAATATACTAATTGCATCACGACTCGACATGTCCAAGTCAAACTTGAGGTTCTCAACACCAATTTTGGACATCAAAAGCAGTCGGACTTTTTATATTTCATTACACTTTAGCTCAAGTTGGACTTGGAACCCAGTATGCTGATGTAATTGTAGTTGTATGTAATTTATTGTAATTACTTGTAATTGTGATTCGCTAACTTGCCTTGGTCAGAAACGAGCAAAATGGAGGTTGCTGTTGATGAGTCAAGCTGCCAACCTGTCTATCATACACGCTGCTGGAGGCTTCGCAATGTTCTTTTTAACATAGAAAGTCAAACAATAAGGCTGTTAACGTTAATTTTGATAGTGTTTGATTTGACGCTATCGGGAATCGAACCTGGTCATTAATTGTAATGTCCTTATACGTCTATGTGGTTTTTAAATTCATCCTTGAAACATTTTTTATTGGTAAAATGTACCGTTCTTCCATTTTTTAAAAACGGTAAAATCTTATAAGTTAAGCGTTTTTAAAAAGATTTTTGAACAATTTTTCTTCGCTTAAAAATTGTTTAACAAGCTTAAAGGCGGTGAATCATCCAGCCAATTCCGGTGGTTTACAATAGCTAAAATTGAACTACAATTTTTGATATTTTTTGTTTTGATTTTGGGACTGCGGTTGCAAAGATATTCAACAAATGCAAAAAGATGTCCCCCCGAAAAAAGTTTTTGAAAACTCTGAGTTTTGATCTTCCCGCCAAAATCACAGTTTTCTAAACTATTAGGCCTACTGTAATTTTATTAAACTATTAGGCCTAACTATCTCTAAACTACTAGGCCTAATAGTTTAGAGATAGTTAGGCCTACTTAGGCCTAAACTATTTACAAATAAACTATTTAGAAATAAACTATCACTAAACTATTAGGCCTAACACAGTTCTCTAAATCATTAGGCCTACTGTGGTTTTGGCGGGAAGAACAAAACTCAGAGTTTCCAAAAACTTTTTTCGGGGGGACATCTTTTTGTATTTCTTGAATATCTTTGCAACCGCAGTCCCAAAGTTAAAACAAAAAATATCAAAAATTATAGTTCAATTTTAGCTATTGTAAACCACTGGAATTGGCTGGATGATTCACCGCCTTTAACCGTCTGGGAAGATCATGAAAAAGTTGGTTCAGTATCCATTAATCAAATAACACAATGCTTGCATGAGCTAATTCGCATTTAGACTCTTTAAGGAGTAAATTCAATTCGAAAAATCATTCTATTTGAACAAGATTGATGATGATTAAAGTTACTAACCGAAAAGTACTTCAAATAAATAAAATACGTAGAGAATTGCTTTACTATTCTTTTCTTTATGAGTGATTTATTCCAAGAAGAATGACTGTCACTAATGAAGAGCTAAAGCGTGAAACAGCTTGTTGATGATTATTTTATTCGATTGAAAGATGTTTTTTACTATAATTTTCAATCCGCTCCAATCTACCATCATGAAACTCTCCGCTGGTTTGCGGCGATCTTCGTTTTCCAAGTTACGTATCCAGCTGCAGAATTCTTTCCGTGGAGAAGAGTTTTAGCGGTGGTCGAGTGGATTCATAGCGTCTACTACTAAAATGGTAGACTCGAGTTTGATTCCCGGTCGATTTGAACCAACGACCAAAAAGTTGCACAGCTTCCCAGCTGGATGTTCAACATTAAAATGGACATTGTGAAGTGTGAAGCTTCAACCGAGTGTGGCAGACACGTGGCAGGTTGACGCGAAAACCGAAAGTTTCATTCTCTGTCAACGGCCAACGCAACTTGATGAATAATGTAATTGCAACAACAGCGAAGTAAAAAGCACTACTGATCAACACACACTTTTAATCTTAGGGATTTTTAAGTTATGCTGCAGTAGATACATCAGCATTGTAAGTCGGACCGGGTTTTTCGGGTCGGGCTAGGATCAGGTTCGGGCTTAAGGTTGACAAACTTTCGGACTGATACGTGCTTTGTGCGTTAGAAGCTACTTTTAAAGAACGTTTCATTATATAAGCATCAGATGGTCGAACGGTAACGCGTTCGTTTCAGGAGCTCGAGATCTGAAGTTTAAATCTCAATCACGAAGATGAGCTCGCACCCTCGTTACACGCTTTAACGTAGTACAGGAACGTCAGCAAGTATAAAAAAGATTTGACTTGACTACAATATTATTACTACATAATTATTGCACCACAATTTAAAATAAGTACTTAGTAAGTGCAACTAAACTTAATCAAAGGAAAAGAGCAATTGCAGTAAACCTGTCTAGACCCAACTTAATTTTCTGGCTTTTTCGGGCCGACTTGGGCTTCAAATCATTTTTGGGGTTCAGAAAGGAACAAGTCGACTGGTTTAAAGCTTTTGAGATTCATAGCTTCAATTTTAGCTATGTTCAGATTGAGGATGTTTTTTTCAATTGGAAACAATTTTTGACGGAATAGCAAACAAATGTTTTAAGTGACAATATGTATTTTTGGCAGGTTTTGTGTTCAAACTGTTGAGGAATTAAACCAAAAAGGTTGGTAGCGGTTTTTACATAACTGTTTAAAAATCAGTTATCATTATGTTTCTTGGGAAACTTATTATGTGATATTTGTTTAAAAATTAATAATCGCATTGCCGTATTAGCTTTATTCTGCTTTTTTGAAAACTATCGTGCTGAGAACAATAGGAACACTATAGCGTAATCCCTCCGAGAGCAAAAGATCAGCAAAAAAATACAGTAATTAAGCTTCCAAAAAGCTAAAATAAGTTCGCCATTAAATTAAATGTTTGTTTTTTTCCGATTCACTCTGTTTTCTTCCGGGTTGCTTTCGGCAAGTACAAATAATGAATAAAAACAAAATATAGAAATCATTACTCGCCTCCATATTAAAATAATTGTTTGTTTTTAACAATTTACGCTATTTTTTTGTTTTTTCTATTTTGTTGCTTACGGGAAGTGTGGAAATTAATTAATACAAAATATGAAAATCAGCATAACTCGCTTCAGAATTAAAATAACTTTGTTTTTTTTTACGATTCACGCTGTTAATTTTTTGCGTTGCTAACAGCAAGTAAAGAAGTTACTCATTTAAAACGTAATTACAAAACTACCTCCAGCCGAACTTTTGTCAGAGCTTTTTTCAAGTGGAGGAAAATCAAATTTTTAGTCGTTATTGATTAAATGCTGATGATTCACAATGCAAAGTCTTAAAACTAGACAAAAAAGCTCTATTGTATGTGCTTTAAGTACCAATACAGTTAATTTGCGTTGGGCGACAAACGCATAAACTATTTGAAAATGAATCTTACGGAATGCCGCGTTCATCGGGAAAAGACATATTTGAAACAACGTTTTTTGATATGTTTTTTTTTTTATTAAAGTTAACTTTTCGCTCTCGAATCTAGGGAGCATCATCAGAAGAGAAATATATTGTAGCTTGCAAAAATCGAAATGAAAATTGAAAAAATACCACGAAACCAAGAACATACTCTAGTGTGACAAAGAAAAAATGTACAACCCTTGTTATTACCATATAAATTCAGCACTACCAGTGACTACCCATGCGGCAATCTAAAAGCAACTGAGTACAGTACATATTTCAAAGTGTCAACTTGTCCCACACCGCTTTGATACAAAAAAAACAAACCTTAAAAGCTATAACCCCTCGATTCACTAGTAAGAGTCTCTTCCTGGTTGCTTGGTGGTTTTCTCACTATAGAGCAATTTTGATGTTTGTAAACTGCAACATGTTAATGACCTGATGATGCTCCCCATCATTTTTAATCAATCATAATCTCTAGTTATAATTAATGCATCTGTTGAAATGTATTTGTTGACGTTTTCGAAAGAAAAGTAGCTCCGCGGATTATCCATCGTAGCAAAAACTTCAGAACTTTTTGATGACTGAAAATACTAGAATTATTAAATAAAATTTTTGCTCCTTTCAACACAAAAATGCCTTGCTATCAACAAAACTGCAACAAATTTAATAAAATAACCGCAAAAAGCAATTACTAAGAACCATAAAAAGGAAATTGTAATAAGAACTTATATTATGGGTCCATCTCAAAATCGTGGCACCACGCAAAAAGTCCATTACAAATAGCTGCTGGCTGTCGATTAATCTCGTCCTTCGCCGCTTCATCCAATCATCTGCTTCTCTGTATTTTCGATTTTTGCGGAGGTAAATTACTGGCGTTCAACGTTAATTGGTCGCTGTCCAGAGACTTTTGAATTTTTCGTAGAACATCGATAAGCTTCCATATGTTGGGATGATCCATCCCCAGCTCGGTTTAAAGACGCCGGTGAGCTTCCTCCGCATAGTTGTTGGTTTTGTCCTAAAAATATACAGTAAATATAGAAAAAAGTTTAAAAATGCTGCGACGGCCTGTAGCAATTTCACCAGAGTATTAAAGATAGAAAAGGTACGAAATTAAGATAAGATTGGATTTGGATACTTCTCAAACCGACTAGCATCCTCAACCACAATTTAACACTAGTACTCAATTACCAAAAGTTCAAGAGCGACAGCAGTTAGTCGAATCGTACATACCTATATAGACTAACTTAAATAACAAATGTGCGTTGCTGGCACAACCAGTAGAGTGCTCGATGTTCCTAAGAGGTCCAAAGCAGTTTAATGAACAGGCTTATGGCTGATAATTATTTCATTTATTTCCTACTGGCTGAAATATAGCTAATATTCCAAACGTGACTGGAGCCTCGCGCAATGCAAATCCGTCCCTGCCTATACCCCAATTGAGCTTATTTTTAAATCAAGAGTAGAAATAAACCTCATGAAGATGAAAAGTACATCTCAATTATTGCAAAAAGCATTTTGGCAATTCACAACACGTTACGAAACTTACTTGATTGCAGAGCACATGATCAAGTACGTTCCATATCCGTGGAGGAAATATGGGGTTGCGTCTCCCACCACCATGCCTCGGACGCCCAATAGAAATATTAAAAGAAAAATTAAAACAATAATAGCGAACCTTCTTGCATTATAAACACTCTTAAACCAAACTGCAGTTTTGTAAAAGTTATAAAGTTAACAGTCAGCGGAAGCGGATGACTAGATACAAAACAGTGATCATAACAAAAATGCTATGAGGTGCATTTTGGGACAAGATTTTTATGACAATAACAAATACCAACGTAATTTAGTTTTTTTCTTTTTAAACGATGGAGGGATTTATATTTCTTTTAGTTTCAACCACAAGTTCTGTTCATTGACATTGTTGATACCGTAACGACAGGTAACGGCACTATACCTATAAAATCCTTTTGCGTGATATTGCGCAATTTATTTTACTTTCAAAACTTTTACCTTTAGCAGTTAAGCAGTCTAGTATGTTATATTCATACCTTCAATCGCTCCACCAATCAATTTGAGTGGCCTCGCATTACCGACGCTGGTGACCATAACAAGGCGTTCCAAAGGAATGCCTGTGTTTTGGTAGTGGGCCACCACGGCATTGTATAGCGATCCAGCGTCTAGATTTTTAAGCTCATTGAGCTTGAGATAGCGCACATGAATTTCTTTCTGCAAAACAGTCAATTGATATTTTTCATAATCAGGCGCCACGCCCAAATGTATGGATGGCTGTGAGTGTTTACAAATAGTTTTTCTTTAAAAAGTGGAAAAAATGTTATAAACAGATTGCAGTTTTGAGTGTCTTCAGCAGGGTAATCATTTCTTAGACCTAACTTAAATTTCGAGCTTGGTTCGGTCCTAATCAAGTCGACCCGGAGGCTGGAATAACCCTCTGATGCGAAAGTTTTAACCCTCATCAGAAGAGTGTTTTTACGCAACTTAATCGGAACATATGTTTACAATCGTCAAGCTGCTGTTCTCACGTGTTTTTCGATGCTGATGCGCCGTGTTTTTAATGATATCTTTTGTCTTCTTGAGATGGACATGTATGATTGATCAATCGTACAGTCTGGCCCTGCGGCAGAGTAAGGTGACCGGGGGGAAGGGGACACGAACAATATTTGGGAGGCATAAAATAATTTTACCCTAAATTCGGGGGTGAAGACCAAAAAAAGTCTTCATCCCACATCGGACGGCAGGGCTCCGGGCCGGTTGCCTGCTTTTGGGGCACAATTTTGCAGGGGGGCCACGATCTTTGACTGGGGGGTCACAACGGGATTGAACGGTGTGGATCTCGATTCATGCCACAGATTCAGGGAGGAAAAAAAACACAACAAAGAAGGTCTTCATCATGAAATCTGAAGCTTCGTCATAATGTTCACCCGTGCTTTCGTCCTACAACGAAAGTGTACTTACGCTTGTGGGGGGGGGGGAACAAGCAGTATTTTCGGAGGGGCATAGGACCCAAAAAGCACTTTAGTGGCACCAGGCCAGTTCACATTTTTTGCTTAGAGGGCACAAGCTGTGATTAGGTGGGCACGGCCCCGAAATGCCCCCCCCAAGTGGTGCCGGGGCAAGCCATAACAAAAAGTGGGTTGGCTAGGACTAAGAAGTGGTGAGGTTTTGACAACCTCCGGCAGAGATTTGTGCCAAGTATCTTGTCTACGTGGCTTTCTTTTGTCAAGTTTAGGAAAAAAGATCTTCACCGCAATTCAGAATATTTTTTATGTCTACTGATGATGACCAAAATAAAGATTTCACCTGGCCCGGCGCCACGTGGTAGGCATTTCGGGGCCGTGCCCCCCAGTCACGCTATCATGGCGCCGGGCCTGGACTTTACCAAAACTCAATAGTCTTTTTTGAAGTTTCCGTCAGTGGGTTAGGGCTCAGTGAGTTAGGGTTTACCCTTTCAAAAAAGGAAAGAAGACCGAGCCTACCTCGACGGCAACACTGGTTGCATGAGTTAGTACTTCAAATGTACAGTGTATGACTACCAACTAGTTTTGAGATTGATTTTATGTTCTAAATTCTGGCAGGTACTATTATCTAGCTAAGTATTTTGAAATGTAAGTAAGCTACTACAACTACAGTACGTCTGAGATATACAATTTGTTGACAGAAACTTAACATCCTCCAACAAAAATCACTTCACTAAATGCAGTTGCAAATTTCTTACAGTTGCTGGTAGTTGTGTTAAAACAATAGAAAATTATCAGCTGTAACAATTATTTAGTAACAACAAAAGCAACAGTCACCGGAAAGGTTCAGACGCTTAGTATTGGACAATCCGCGCGCTTTTCAGTGCAATGACCACTTCGTGGTTGGAGGAATCCGCACCTACTTAGGAGTTTCCAGCGACCCAATGTTCCTGTGGATTTCTTCAAATTCTTATCGACTGAATTTGCTGCTTGTTCAAACCCACCAAGTAGAGATAATCCTCGTAAAGCATCTTATCCAAGGACGCAATAACGTGACCAAGGTGCAGGTTGAACCCAGATCATTCGACCGCGGCAGCGTTGTTTTTATGACAACCCTCGTTGAATGACCTGGGTTCAACTCGCACCCTGGTTACGTTGTTGCGTCCTCAGATAAGATGCTTTACGAGAATTGTCTCTGCTTAGTGGCTTTGAACAAGCAGCAAATTCTGTAAACAAGAATTCAAAGAAATTCCCAGGAGCATTGGATCGTTGAAAACTCCTACGCAGGTACGGATTCCTCCAAGCACGAAGTAGTCATTGCAATACAAAAGTGCGCATATCGTTCAATAGTGATCGCCTGACGCTGTCTGGTAACTGCAGGATAAATATGCAGTAACACAACAACTCATTCAGAGCAATTTTAAATCTCAAAAGCCGTATGTCTTTATTATTCTGCTTTTGTTTTTATTTGTTGACATTTGTCAAGAAGTGTTCCGATTAAGATAAAACGCAAATAACTCATTGTAGAAACAATTTTGGAATATCATTTCACTGCATCAGGAACCTAATAAGAAGTTTTCTATCGTCAAAGAATAGCGCTGAGCTAGCATATAGGGGACGAGTGCAGTCAAACAAAAAAGAAATCAAAGTTAGAAAATGTCAACGTATGTTCTGATTTAACTCAAATTCGATACGTAAAAAACGTTTTATTTCTGGGGCAGGAAACCGGTAGCTTCTACTGAATTTTGAAATAGCACCGGTTCTAACCGAATTAGAATACGATCACTGTTAACTTCAAATAAATACGGATTAAGTATACCTTGAGAACAAATTTGACCAACATGTTAAAGGATTTTTTGTCAAACTGGTCGCTTCATCAATAAGTAGACAATAAAATTTTGCCTTGCAAATTTCCAAAATTGTCTTGTTTTCAACAACGTTTGAAAAGACGTGAACGAACTCCCACACATAGTTTTTGCTGCGATGGGAGCTTCCAAGCGCTCTTCTCAGAGAAGAAAAGCAGCGATTTGTTTTTAAAACCAATCTAAAAAATTTGCATCAAAAACAAACGGATGCTGGAGGCTACATTTTGACAAAATATACCTTCATGAATAATTATGGAATTGAAAAAATAAGACTGTATTCGTATATTACTGGTAAAAAGGCATAAGTACCTAAAATGTGCGACGACTCGAAAAAACTTTTAGTTTCTTTTTCACCCGTGGTGAGAAATCAAATCAATATGAAATTGTATCTCAACACAAGCAAACTGTATTTTGCATGAAAGATGTAAATTGCTAAGATTCGGAAGCCAGTTGAAGAATTAAATTGTCCAGCCCTTGTCTTCAGCGTCCTCTTTACTTACAGTTGAAGTTCAAAACACCTTTAAACGCTTGCTTTTTTGGTTTTAACTGTCCAAGAAATTTGGTTAGGGGGGGGAGTTAAATTTATCTTTAGCCACCAACGTTTTGTGTCAGCGCCACTAATTTTATCAGTTGTATGATAAAGAAATAAAACTAATTAAAACTGTAAACTAGATTTTTTTGTTTTTCAATTAAAAATTACTAGCATCCACGAATTGGATAGAAAAGAACAAACAGTTTAACGGTGTCATGTTTTTAACACCAAGTATTGTCACGTTATATATAATTTCGAATGAATTTTTTAGTTCAAAACTGGGAAAGGGCCTCAGAAACAGAATAGCCTAAGGTCTCTTATGATCTAAACGAATGTGGCCCTGATTTCACGGTGTTTTATTTGATTAAAATCGTAAGTTGTTCGTGACTACAGGCGAAAGAGACAATCGAGTTTAAATTTTCCCGTAGGTGTGTTGTGTATTTGGTAAGTGTAGCGCCGTTTTCTCTACTTTGCTTTATTCAAGATTCAAACCCGGACTCATTTATTGGTCATTTATGTGCGTTGTTTTATGTACCTTGGTTTACTTGTTTATTTGATGCACGTAATCATTGCCAAACTTTGACAATTTAATTTGCACAAAGCTCACTATTTGATTTCCAACTGCTTTTCAATTTCTTCAAATCCGGTTGCTTAATATCACTTGTTTATTCCTTTATGATGTAAAATAGTACGCAAATTTGTTGGTCTTGCCAGCTGCGAGCTTGTGATGCCAAAATACTCAGGATTTTTGTGCCATCGAGAGAGGAAGTAATTTTAGATCTCCAGAGAAGCAGGCAAAGACCCAATAGCAAATCAGCAGTTGCTGTCCTATTTTTTTTGGACTGAAAAATTGTCCTTCCCGTAGCCTTTATAGCTCAATTTTGGAGCTTCTATTGCACGGCCAATTCAGAGCCGTTTGCATTAGTCTGCCGATTTGGCACCCCCTGGACAGCAAGCAGTTGAGACCTCCCGTGTGTTTCCTACTTTCGGGCCTTTCTCTTTCTTCTCTGTCTTGAATGATTTGACGTCCAAGTTTCAGTTGCAAGACCAAAATATTTTAAATTGGATTCAGCGTCTACATCCGGGTACTCATCAAAATCGCTTTCCGCTTACCGCTTATCATTCAATCGATCTATATTGTTAATAGTTTGTATTTAACAGCAAAACTTAATTTTGACTCTAAGTTACCAAATTACGCATTAAAGAAACCCCACATATTTCCAAAACTGAACCGCAGCTGAATGCCGATTACCAAACCTTGCCCGTGCATCCTTTTAACGCTTAAATGGTTTAAATTGACGTCGATATTTACTGTTGTTTCATTATGTGTGCTTTTATTGTACATAACCAAAATGCCCATCTTTCTTTGATTGGGCAATGTGACAAATGTTAAGCCGTTGCCAGCACCTGGTCTCAACGGGTGGCTAACTAAAAATATTGGTATCCGACGTAGCTGCTTTTGCTGTTAAATCGGTTATTCGTAACTGCTTTTATTCTTCAATTGGTTTTTAAGTTTTACAAAAAAAAGAAAAAAACAACGCAAGAAATGTTCTTCCCCTCCTCCCTGTAGAACAATTAATCAATTAAATTTCTTGCCCAAATGGCAACTTTTCAAACATGTGATAAATGTGCATCGTTAGCAGTCTCTTACTGATCTTCAATTTACTCGCTTCTATTACTTTTTCAAAAGTTCCAAGCAAAATCAATTTGAACAAAGAAAGTTGTGTTGTTTTTGGAAGCAATTCCATAGAGCAGTACAACGCTCAAAAATCTTGCCTAAATTGTTTCTCTACGACCATACAAAAAAAGTGCTGAAGAATGAGCTGAACTTTTTTTAGTACAATTATTTTGAGTGTCTTGATTAAACTTTGACACATCCTATAAGCTATAACCAGTGGTGGGCACGTTACTTTCTACAAGTAACTTAGTTACAGTTGCTCAGGAAAAAACTATATCTATGCTTTTCGATGAAAGCGATGTCAACCATCCGGCCGTGTGCGCAGTTAAACGTTGGGATTTCAATAGTTTAAAATGTAATAAAAACTTTTATTGGGTAGTTAAAATTGTTTTGGTCAAAGACAATAAATTAATACTAGGATTGGACAAAATTTCGCACAGATCATTTTCTCCAAAGACAAACAAAAAGATTCGTGTGTGAATTACTATTTATAAGAACTGTTGCACTTCAGCAAATTCATTCGATTCAAGAAAAACGGTTTTTGAAAGCACACTGAAGTTTAGCTTTATATTGTACCTGGCCAAATTGCTGTAGTCGCGTCAAATTTCTGTACCAATTTTTGTACTACAAAAACAATTAATACACTGAGTGATTAAATTTGTTATTTTCTACTTTAATGCTAAAGTAATGATTGAGCATGGCGTCTTATTGTGGTCGACTCCCGAAATGTCTGTAACTGTAATTTACATTTTTTGGCGCACCACTATTGCATTTCTTTTATATTTAGACTGCGCTTTGTGAAAATTTTGGAAAAAATACAGGAGCTCGTTTTTGCACGAAAATATTTGATCAAAGTTAATTAGCCAGTACTACTAGTGAGTAGCGGTGCCAGCTAAACTTGTATTGTGCAGTTACTGTAATATTAAGTACAATTTATTTAGTTATAAAATTTGTATTTTCCAACTAAAAAATCATCAAACGCTTTGTGGCGCAATAGCGATAAAATGATGGCGAGCAGTAACGGAAAAACCATTCAAAAGCACTTAATTTTTTATAAGTTGAGCCGCATTTTTATACTTGCATACTCACTTGCACACAGCTACTTCATTGATGTAGAATTTGGAAAAGTTTCTTTTTCACGATGTGGGCCAACGTTTGAACTGCCTTGGCATTCTTTGACCCGCCATTCTTCCTAAAAAATATTTCCAGAATATACATGAACTTTAGATATTGAAAAGTTTCAGCTAGAAAAATGGAGTAGCAACATAATTATTGTGATAAGAGAAGAACAAAAGGTTTTATCACTAGTTATTGTAAGCTCTATCACTAGTTATACAAAATAATTTACCTCGCATATTACGATGTAATAACGATTGATTTTGCTTGATTCTTAGCAAAACCTGGCGTCTATTTTTCCTTTGACGAGCTTCAAAAAGCTTTAAAAGAAAATTGTTTTGTGCAGCAAAATCTACATGTGATTGCGAAGTAACAAATATGTCGCTTGGTCTTACATAATTGCTTGCGTAATTGCTTTGCAGTAAAACATTTCATCTAAAACGAAAACTTACCGATACCGTCGTCAGAACATGAGAGATTAGGATCCTTTTCCTGGTCATAATTTCTGCTGATGTCATTGTCATTTGAATCTAAAACATAGACTTATTTCTAGCTCATGTTAACCAACTGGCAGCTTCAATCTACAATGGTAAGGCGGGACGCTATGCCTACCGAACATTTATTCTAAAATAAACCAAAAATATTCTTGTATACTCAAAATTGAAGGTTGAAAGTGATACAAATACTAAACAATAGACATATAGTAGTTTAAGCAAACTCAAACAAACCTTACACAAAATATTTGTATCAAACAAAGTTGTAAACGGCTGACTAGTTCAAGCCGGTCCCAAAAATATAAGCTCGAACCAGGCCTGGACCCGAAAACTATATTAAAGTCCAAATCATGCACGAAAAAACCCGAAAGTTATGTTGGGTCTGAAAAATTTAACAATGTTGCCAATTTATTTTGATTATCTTTTCGTGCACCTCAGACAAAAAGCACGTATCAGGCCCAAGTTAATCCCGGAGTTTTGTGAGGCAAAACAAAAGCAAACCTTTTGGGTTTTTTTAGGCCCTAACCCGACCCGAAAAGCCCAGTCCGACTTACAACTCTGCTATCAAAGGTAGTGTGTTTTTTGTTTGGTTTGCTGTACTTTTGAAATTTTGATTTGCTGTCAAACTTTTTTTTTGGCGAAAAAAAGCTCAGTCAGAGTTTATATGTATTGAGGTTTAATTTTGAGTAAATGCGGAGCAAAAGCTTTACAGTTGCAATGTACCGGAGGTTATCAATAACTACTGCATATTCATGTTAGGTTTATCACCGCGTTTTGTAGCGTTTACTAAAGAACATTAATGTTTTAGTTAAAAGCAAAACAGCCATACAATTAATTTCATTTTAAACGTCTTAAAATTAAAATAAACGTCGGATTGATTGAAACGTTTAAAATGAAAATAAAATTTAATGCGGTTTTGGTCGGCCGTTTCTTCAGTAAGTTACTTAATTGTTACGTAGTTTCTCGGTTAAATTTATTTTCTGTAAGTGTCATAAACCTAGTACTGATTGTAACTAACGTAGAACACCTGAAGCTCCATAAAACATGGCTGTCATTGCAAACATTATTTGTGTTTAAAAAGCTAAGCCGATTGTGAGAAACTAGCAGCAGTACAAAGTACCAACTGACTGGCAGTTTGAGGATAGAAGTAAATATGTAATAATAATGTAGTTGTGATGTTTTTGACGTTTGCGGGCCAGAGCTTATTAATTTTCAATCGTTTGCGTGCTATCTGGCCTAAAGGCTACCAACGCGGAAGCATTGGGAATAGCCACCTGAACGGCGACTACTTGAAACAAGCAATGCAAAAAAGCTATCCTCCCACAATTTTCGAAAGCCAGCCTTTGTATTACCGGTTCACTGCTCTACCACTTGAGCTAGAGAGGCTGTCTCCTTGCTTGCTTAATTTCGGCTATTTCAACCCAGCAACTTGCTTCATTGACCAATAACAGACTGGGTTATTTATTCCATGATTCTATCAACTTTCCATATTTAAAAAATATCCACTTTAATTCTATCAAGTAGCCTCCACATTTTTTTATGAAAACCAATAAATTTCGGGTTGAGGCGGCTGTTCTTAAATTTTCACAAGTTTTCAGCCTCATTTGTTCGCAATCTGTTCCTAACTTTATTGACATATAAAGTGACACGAATCAATTCTTGCCTGGAGAAAACTTTCTTTTATTTTTCTAAGATCATTATTCTTTTAATACTGTTAGACAAATCAACAATGGCGATATAGAAAAGACCAAGAAAACTCCGCTGATTATTTACCGATGCTTTGTACAGGCTGCATTCTTAATTACTTTTTTTATGCTGAGACTAGCATTGTTCTTAAGTTTTGAGTAAATGCTCGTATAATTGTTTTATTTAAAACGTTTACAGAGAGTTTAAAACTCTTCCCAAAATTAGTATTTCTTTTTTTCTTTATTACTCGTATTTATTGATTTGAAAGTTTAAAAGATATTTCTGGTTAATGCAAGTCATATTATTACTACATGATACGTACCTCCTTTCAAGTAGTTCAACTTCACGATTTCCGAACTGACTGCGTTTTCGTTCGAGCGACGGCAAAGTGTTTGGTTCTAAGATCCTGAATACGTGCATTGCTTTGCTTTCACGAAAAAGTTTTTTGAAAGACTCGACAAGTCGTTCAGCCTGTAAAATTGTTTTGACAAATAACTTAATCACGAACAGTTAGGTCATATTGGAGTTGTGTTTTTTTTTTTTCTGGTGTACAATCACTTTGCACTTCTACAGTATTCTGTAACTGGATGAGACGATTAGGCCACTGATTTGCTGTAATGGAGTGGTCAAGAAATTGATATTATCTCATTCAACGTAACACGACATTCAATTGATATCATTTTGTGGTTTGTGCTGTTAACCTGTCAAATTTACAGACGTTATCAAGCCTAAGAGTAAGCCATTTTACGTTTTGCAGTTGTAATGATATTCACTCATCATGCACATTCATGTCCATATCCAAGAGCACAAAAAAAATCTTACAAAACGCACCACAGTTTCAGGAATATAGGGTTTTGGTCGACTACGATAGCAGACGACAGAATTGTCGACTAGAATTTGTTTGGGTCAGATCTGCTTTGCGAGCTTTCAAAGTAGAAATTGCATTGTGGGTGTGTACACCCCAGTTGATGTCAGCAGTATCAAGCAGATACTGACATCTTGAGTCGTCGCACACCTGCAAAAGTTATAACGTGTAGCGCCAATGGTTAAGTCTTAAGTAGGGTTAGCAATGAAAGCAATTTATTTTGCAATCGTCAAATTTCTTCCTTTTTAGATCTTATACAGCTTTTAGCAATTTCGACATACGAGACTTTTTTCGCTTATTCTATTTCCATACATAATATTCTCGCATATTTCGAATTGCAATCAATAATGTGCTACTTCTAGTCAAAAATTATTAAAATAATAATAACTCAATATATACTGCGAATTACTGTAGTGTAGGCAGAAAAGTTGAAAACGACTTTAAAAAACGACCACCTTAAGTAAAGTCGATCAGCTAAATGTATGACGATCAGCTAAATGCATCGGTCAAGAATGTTGAAGAAATAATCGCTCACATAATTAGGTAAAAATGATATTTACTTTGAGTTCAGTTTTTCGCAAATAGCGCTGGCAGTTGGCTCTTCTATCAGTACTGACGGCTTATTGAAGTAAACCTTTAGAGCAAAGAACGTCAAAGCACGCTGCTTTCACTGCCAAAAGTCTCGATCGCGTTGCGGTCACTGAAATCATACACACAAACCGTACGTTCGTTAATCATTGCAACACAAGCTTCGAGACCTTTTCTCTTGATGGGAAATCTAAATATGAAGTCAAGCTTAAGGAAAAGCTAGAAAAATCATGGTTGGTGTAAACACACATACACATGCAGCTTTGGAACTTGCTTGCTGCTGTCATCCCATCTACATTCTACTTATGAGCTTGAGAATCAAAGTCAAATTAAATCTTTCATTATACTCGTCATAATGCGCCAATTGGTGGGTTCATCCCCGCGTCATTGCGTCTGCAGGCAACACAGTTCCTTTCAAAGAAATGTCGCAGCGGTGTCCGATTTAACCGGCCCGAGATTTGAAGCTCAGACCTCCCGCTCCAGAGTCCAGCGTTACCGCTAAACCAACTGGACACGTTTTGCTAATCACTGTAATGCATTTACTGCACTTCTACTGCAGACTAATGTGCATTGCAGCAATAAATGACATGGCAATGCATAAGTCAAAAAGACAGTATACAACATTAAATCAGCATCAATTCATCATTGGTGAAACTTTTTACTTGTTAATTGTTATACAAGATTTGCCACCACACCCCTCACGAGCCTAAAGGCGAAAAAGCCTGTTGGGAGCTGCATTATTTTAACAATTTTATAGGTGTTTTATTATATTTGTTAAGTGTTATATAGATACATAAGCTGATAAATTAAATGACTTTAAATATACGAATCGGTAGATATCAATTTAATACGTCACCAACTCACCATAGTTTTCAGATATTGCAATAACAGTCAAAAACAAATCTTATCAACATAACCAGCAAATGTATATTTGTGTGCAAATGTTTAAATACAAATAAACAAATAAAATTCAAACAAAGGAAAAAACAACGAAAAACTTAATTGGTTGTAACCAATCGCCGATTAACAACTTGGAAGATTCAAAATGAACAAAAGCAAAAAGACCAGTAAATTACCTCTATTTTTGGGAACAGAAAATAAATCAAGTTGATGATCGAAACTGCTGCTTCATGTTTTCGCTGCAAATCTGTTGTCCCTGGAGTCAAATAGTTCCCCCGTTGTGGCGGCTCAGCCTGGCGAACCCGTTGTGGCGGCTCAGCCTGGCGAACCCGTTGTGGCGGCTCAGTCTGACGAACTCGTTGTGGTGGATCAGCCTGGCGAACTTGTTGTGGCGGCTCAGCCTGGCGAACCCGTTGTGGCGGCTCAGCCTGGCGAATCCGTTGTGGCGGCTCAGCCTGGTGAACTCGTTGTGGCGGCTCAGCCTGGCGAACCCGTTGTGGCGGCTCAGCCTGGCGAACCCGTTGTGGCGGCTCAGCCTGGCGAACCCGTTGTGGCGGCTCAGCCTGGCGAATCCGTTGTGGCGGCTCAGCCTGGTGAACTCGTTGTGGTGGCTCAGCCTGACGAACCCGTTGTGGCGGCTCAGCCTGGCGAACCCGTTGTGGCGGCTCAGCCTGGCGAACCCGTTGTGGCGGCTCAGCCTGGCGAACCCGTTGTGGCGGCTCAGCCTGACGAACTCGTTGTGGCGGCTCAGCCTGACGAACCCGTTGTGGCGGCTCAGCCTGGCGAATCCGTTGTGGCGGCTCAGCCTGGTGAACTCGTTGTGGCGGCTCAGCCTGACGAACTCGTTGTGGTGGCTCAGCCTGGTGAACTCGTTGTGGCGGTTCAGCCTGACGAACTCGTTGTGGTGGCTCAGCCTGGTGAACTCGTTGTGGCGGCTTAGCCTGACGAACTCGTTGTGGCTGCTCAACCTGGCGAGAGACTTGCAAACGGAACAAACAAGGTGCTCGGCGTTGGTGGGTTGGACAGGCACAGCTTCATGTACATCAATGTATCTGTTGCTATTTTATATTCAAACGACTTTAACTCGCGAAAGAACATTGCGCTTCAGCGCTAATATACTGCACCTTCAAAACTATGAGTAGATTAAAAAAAGCCAGTGATCCACTTGGATTAAGTTGTCGTGCTCCACGAATTCGTCTTTAACCGCCAATACTCGATGATGTGTTATGCAATGTTGCCCGAGTAATTGTGGGATGCTTTTCTAGAAAAGCAGATAAATCAAAATCAAATTTTTCTATATACAGTACTTTCTGTATCACGTCAAAGCGTGTTATGAGTCGGCAAGGCCTATCTCACAGTCATTGCGCTTCAGGCAACTCAACTCCATTCGAAGAAATGTTGCAGTGGTGGCGAGCCATAGGCAAAAGTGTGTGACTAGACCTGCTCGAGATTTGAACCTCAGACCTCCTGCTCCAGAGACCAATGCGTCCCAGCTCGACCAACTGGCCGGTTACTGTAACGTGACACGATATCTGAGAATTCAGTGATCACGTTTAGGGCATTGTCTACATTGGGTGGCCTGAATCTATTTGCGGTTTACTTTAACTTATACTGCAGTTCGAAGCCACGAAGCAGATATAATCATCGTAAAACGTCTTATTCATGGACGCATCAACGTGGCCAGGGTGCGGGTCGAACCCAGATCACGTGATCAGAGTTGTCTTAAAACAACACATTTACCCTCTCGGTCACGCTGCTGACCAACGGAAACTGTTTAAAACAAAAAATATAAAACGTTGTCCTCAGACAAAATTCAAATTTGCAGCCCATGGATTACTATCTATGCTGTACGGATAAAGCTAAAGAGAACGCTTCTTAACTTCCTCAAATTTTGCTATTTAAACCTAGCAACTTGTAACTATGCTGTATTATACAAAAATAAATATATTGCATTGCCAAATGTTTGATGTTTATAAGACTTAACTGACTTAATTATTACGGCAATCGTTTTGCGGTTCAAATAGCAAAAATTGAGCGTGGAAAAAACGCTGGGTGCAAGTTTAAATCCAAGGAAGAAATCGCTTAATCTTATTTTAGTTCAACGAAAAAAATAGTTTTAGTAAGATTATAGTATAAAAAATGATTTAGAGCATTTGAAACACTTTGGCAAAACAGTACATTATTGTTTGGCAGTATAGGTTTTAGGGTTTGCACTAATCGGTGGTCAAAAAAAGGCCAGAGCTCTTAATTTTCAAAACAGGTTTTGTCCCCATTCTCACTTATGGTCATGAGTATTGGGTAATGACCGAAACAGTGCGATCACAAGTGCAAGCGTCCGATATGAGCATTTTACGAAGAATTAAAGGAGTTACACCATTTAACAAGATACGTAGCTTTGAGATTCAAAAACCTATTAACATCTAGCCGTTATTTCTCCGAATTGAACGATCTCAGCTTAGATGGTTTGGCCTTGCAAGCAGAATGCCCCAGGAACTCCCCAAACAAGCTTTACTTGCCAAAGCAAATGGGAGAAGACCAGAACTAGATGAACCAATTACATTAAGGATTTTGGATGGAATCACTTTGGACTTCACCAAAGCAAAATGATTGGTGTGATGGAAGACCGTGAAGTGTGGCGGCTAATCTCGAGCTGCTGCCGCTGCAGCCATCACAGAAAAGCCGTCAATGAAGAAAAAAGAAAAAGAAGGTTTTAGGGTAAAAAAATGTTTCTACATTCTCTTTTTTGGTTAAACAAAGTCCAACAATTTATTAAGAACAAAGTACTGAGAAATTTAATAATGAGCTATAGACAGTATACAGAGTCCTATAGGCACAATCAAACCTTTGATTAACAGCCTAAGACATACTGTTTCGGAATCGACATTCGTCTTTTATTACTCGTCAGGATAGCTAGAACTTCAGGTATGAACATGAGCATAGAAATACGAAGAATCGCAAATTAACCAGATCATAACACGAAGTCCAAAAAGAAACAAACGCATTACCCGCTATAGCGCAAAAACTCCACCACTTCTTCCCGCCATCATGGAAGCTCCATCAGAGATGAGCATTGCGAGATTTTCTAGTAGAAGCTTGTGGAGTTCATAATACTCCAGAATCACTTTAACAATATCTCGGGCTTAAAAATCATCAAGCTGCACAATGTCAAGAAAGCGTACTTTTGACCGATCTTGCAAGAAAAAAATGTACGACATTCAAGCCACCCAGTGTAGACAATGCTATTAACGCACAAACTGAATTCTCAGATATCGTATCAAGTTGCAGTAACCGGCCGGTTGTTCGAGAAGTAACGCGTTGGTCTATGGAGCAGGAGGTCAGAGGTTCAAATCTCGAATCCGTCAAATCGACACACTGGATCGATTTCGAGCAGTATCTCTTTTAAAAATAATTTCTCATGTAAATCATATCAAATCAAAAACAAAAACTTGAAAGAGTTAACATTCTCCGTATTCGAAAGCGAGCTAAAAAGCCTACAAAAAGGCAAACATTCATTGCATAATAGTTATGAAACAGTAGTTAAGTTTTTACCTGCGCAAACTGACAGCTTTCAGGATGACGACTTTTGTTATAGCAAGAACCATATGTTTTGAATTGAACATATAGTCCATTTTTTCAATCTTCGTTCGGCTTAGAAGTAGGCCTATCTCCTAAAAAATAAAATGCTTTGTCAAAGCACTAGATACATTTACAAATGAAATACTAAATTCATGCAGTTACTTCAATCAATGAAATCTCTAAGCAAACCACGCATATTTTTATGATTATTATCAGGTACGGTAGAATAAGTTAAAACTAAAATTTAAATCGTTCTGAAAAATGCTTCGGCAGTACCCTTTGCGTTTACCATCTATACTTTCAAAATAAATCAGTTCAATTTTTTTTGTGAAAAACGATACATTTACATGAATGTTAATTAATTGTACAGCCAAAGATTTGCTTTGATGAAAATGTTTATCTTCGAAGATTTTCGTCTGACACATGTCAAAAAAGTTGTCAAAATCGAGAGCGCATGAAAAGAAGCGGCTATTCATAGAAAAAAGCCAAGCCGTGGTAGGCCGGAAAAAAACCAATGAGAGAGTGTCATTAATGCACAACCTTTAAGCTGTACAGTTTCGAAGATCAACATTTTATTTAGAGCAATTCTCAAGTTTTGTACCATCAATCTAACTTTCAAACAACTCTAGATGTTTATATCAGCGGTTTGCCCCTATTCTTCCTTTGGGTCCACGACTTTTCTGCTCGACCATTTCGGCGCGGCCCTTTTCGGCGCCAATATTCTGTGCTTTTTACTAACACCAACCCAAAGCCCTAACCCTAAATAAGTGAACTGTTAAAGACACCGAATTGGCGCCGAAACGATCGTGCAGAAAACGTACGGCAACGAAATAGGTGGCGCCGAGATGGTCGCACCGAAAAGACGTTATCCCTGTTTCTTTTGCCCCTCTTGTATTACGCAGCAAAACTAGATTAACCTGCAAACCTGCCGTTATTGAATACATAAAACTCTACAGAACATACGTATCATTTCTCTTCACGTAGAGTTTGTTTTCATGTGTCACAATACGATATATATACACTAGGTTGTGCTACTTGCTACTAATTACAGTAAGACGCACGTAGGTGATAACAATTTCAGCTTTGATATTTCAAATAATTACATTTTGATACAACCGCAACAACAAGTTTATGGCTATTAAATTTCACGTGCCGCACCAAATATTCTTTGCGCCAACCTTTTGCCTGAATCTTTTTTTTCTTGCAGCTCCACGTCGATGCTCTAACTTCAACATTGGTGCTATCTTTCGAAACTCTGTAAATAAAAAAAATAAAATAAAAAAATTAACATTTAGATGTGGCCATATGTAGGTCACTCAAAAAATATCAGTCTATGTTAACCGGCCAGTTGCTCGAGCGGTAACACGTTCGTCTCTGGAGCGGAAGGTCTGAGGTTTAAATCTTGGTCTGGTCAAATTGGACACAGTGTTGCCAACGGCTCGCCACCGCGGTGACATTTCCTCGCAAGAATCTGTTTGCTCGCGCTCAAAGACGAGGAGATAAGCCCCGCACACTCGTTACATGCTTCGGCATAATAGAGCGAGTATAATGAAAGTTTTAATCTGTTATGTTCGCGATATTGCTCTGCAGAGTGCACTGTTATTTGACTTCAAAACTTATAAACTATGTTTAAGCAAACTCAAATTGGGCCTTGCTAATTCTACAAAACATATGGATTCTATTCTATGCGACAGCTTAAATCCAACTACTGTCATTAACGCATTAATGTTTATTTTGTGAAACAATGTCCAAGTGCTCTCGTTCCGAACCCCTTAAACTGATTGTGAATTCTATGCTGAGTATAAAAAAATGATGAAAACCCTACAAGTCATCAAATGACTCATCGTTTGTGATTGCGGTATTGTCTTAACTGTATACTGGACATGAAAAAGTGATCGTTTATGCTAATTGCTAAGGCGAGAAAAAAATCCTGTAACGGTACATAATAGTATCACTTCAACATTGACATTGCGTATCAGAAACAAACTAATCGATTGGTCAACACTTTGAGTACCAGAATAAAAAAACTAAAAATCTAACACAATAACAAGACATTGATTGTTAAGTTACACTGGAAATCAATAAAAATAAATTCTTATTAACAATTGCGCATTCACACTTTCACTTCATGACATTCACATTTTCACATGTGATTGCGCATTCACATTTTCACATCATCTGGTACTGCTAGCAAATCATCTTTGTAGTAAACTTCAAACTTTACACAACTGTTGTTATTGTGGCAAAACCAGCAATAGAACTGCCCTGATGTTACATAAGGGTAAAATATTTTTAAATTATTTATAAATTTTTTAAATTTAATTTATGTTTTTATACTCGAGCGGTTTCGGCAGGTTATGCTCCATTCTCCGACTTGCAAATCAACTAATATTTGCATTGCCAAAATTGGAACAATTTTTGCTGCAAAAATATAGGCAAAATTGATACAATTTTTGCTGCAAAAATAATGTTATGTTCTTCACCGTAAAATAGATCTCATCAATTCACGGTGAAGAACCTTTGACACACAGATAGACATTTTACTTACTTAACAAAAAATATTTGCGCAGCTTTGCTGTCTTGAAGTGAAGAAACGCAATGTCGCCATTTTTAATGATAACCTAAATTTATATATTTTTAGTTCTTGTAGCAAGCACATTGAGTTTTTTGCTAAAGTTTTGTCTGGTGCTATCGCATTGCGCTTTGATTAAGCAAACAATTTTGATTTAATTTCGGAATTCCTTTAATTTTTGCTTTTATTAGCGTTTGAGCACCATTATTTTACCATAAATCATTATCTTTTAGATCATAAGGGATGTCAAAAGCTAAAATGTGACCTCATCATTTCAATTTTGCTATTTTCAAGCACTAAAGACTATAGACTCACTCCGTGCCAAAAATTCTTCTTCTAGCATTTCGCAAAAAGCAGTGAGTGATGTTGCTGGGCATAATTTTGACCACTAACCATTTTTGAAAACGCCCCTTTTTTCACTCCTAAATTTTCCACTTTCTTGTGGATGGATTTTGGTTGACTTTTTGTATGGTTAGCCACATCATGTAGCACCAAAAACCGCTGCAAAACCATTTCTTGCAATTTTTTCAGTTTGAGTTTCATTTTGGCGAAGATTTACTTGACTAAGTTAAGGAGCCGCTTGTGAAGTTGTGACCAGCTGCAACATTTCGCAAATTGTCGATGACGTCAAATTTTGTTTACTTTGCATTACTCAGCGTTTTGTGTCGCTTCGCGTTGCTTTGCATCTGGTGTAAACGCACCTTTAGAGTTTCAAGTTGGAAAAAACTCGCAAATAATTGCTGAAAGATTTTGAATCTGATTGCTTTTAATTCTATTCAAAAAAATATTTTTGCTGATAATGAACTGAGTAGTTCGAAACGTTTAAAATGAAAATTAATTTTAAAATGTTTTGTTTTTTATTAAAATTAGTAAATTTGCAGTTTCATACAAAACTGATAATTTTTCTGGTTGGCTTAATATACTTCGATGTATTTTATCTTTAATATGATGCTAATGCAATAAGTGTAACTATACTGATTGCATCCCGACTCGATACATTCCAAGTCAAACTTGAGATCCTCACATCCAATTTTGGACATCAAAAGCTGTCGGAACAATATATATCTTACTAAACTCTTGCTCAAGTTGGGCTTGGAACCGAGCATGCTTTTGCAGTTATAATAGCATATAATTGATGGTAATTACTTGTAATTCGCAAAGTTGCGTTGGTCAGGACAGAGCAAAAGATTGTTGCTGTTTGAGTCAAGCTGCTCACTTGGTCTACCACATACGGTGGAGGCTTTACAATGTTCATTTTAAGATAGAAATTCAAACAATACGGCTGTAAACGTCAATTTTAACAGTGTTTGATTTGACACTATCGGGAATCAAACTTGTCCATCGATTGTAATGGCCTTGTATGTTTATGTAGCTTTCAAATTAATTCCTGAAACATGTTCTTCATTGGTAAACGGTAACGTTCTTCCGCTGTAAGTTAAATTTTTTTTCCAATATTTTGAACTTTTATTTTTTTATTTGTTAAGCAATTTTGATTTTATTAGTTTGGCATGTTTATTGCAAAAAATTAGTTGGTTGTCCAGCTTACGTGATTTTTCTTTATTGCTTGATATTCATCAATCAACTGTAAAATCAAAACTTGCGTAACGTGAATCCAATTTGACAATTTATGGAAAAGATCATGGAAGAGTTAGTTCAGTATCAGTTAATCAAATAAAACAATAATTGCTCCATAAACTGATTTGCCGTTGGATTCTTTAAAGGAGCAAATTCAATTCGAAAAAATATTCTATTTGATCAAGATTGATTGATGATGAGAATTACTAACCGAGACGTCTTTCAAATGCAAGAATTGTTTGAATACTTTATACTTTCAACTTTACACTAAACACTTTCAATTCGTAAACAAAATATATAGAGAATTGTTTTTCTTTCTAAGATTTGTAGGAAAAAGATTGACTGTCACCCGTGAGGAGCTAAAGCGTGAAACAGCTTGACGGTGATTATTTTATTCGATTGAAACGTGTTTTTTTACTTTAATTTTTAATTCGCTCCAATCTATCGCCATGAAACTATCCGCTGGTTTGCAGCGATTTTCGCTTTCAAAGTTATGTATCCTGCCGCAGGATTCTTTCTGTAGCCAACAGTTTTAGCGGTGGTCGAGTGGATTCATAGCGTCTGCTACTCAAACGGTAGACTCGAGTTCAATTCCCGGTCGATTCGATCCAACAACCAAAAAAGTTTCACAATTTTCCTGCTGGATGTTCAACATCACAATGGACACTGTAAAAGTGTGAAGTTTCCACGGTGTGTGGCAGACATGTGAGCAGGTGACAGGTTGACTCGAAAACCAAAAGTTCCATTCGCTGTCTATTGGCCGAGGCAACTTGGTGAATAATATAATTGCAATAGAAGCGAACTAAAAAAGACCACTGGTCAACAAACAGTTTTGTTGGTCAAGATTTTCAATTTAAGCTGCAGGAGATACATCAGTGCTGTACGTCGGACCGGGTTTTTCAGGTCGGGCTTGGGCCGGGTTCGGGCGGTTGACGAACTTTCGGGCTGAGTTCGGACCTGACACGTGCTTTGTTTGTAAGAAGCTACTTTGAATGAAGATTTTATTTAAGCATCAGTTAATAGAAGGTAACGCGTTTGTCTCTGGAGCGGGAGTTCTCAAATTTCAATCTCGGACGAGGAGATGGGCCCCGCAAAGTCGTTACACGCTTTGATGTAGTACAGCGAGTATAATGAAAGATTTTATTTTGATTTGACTATATTATTATTACTACAGAATTATTGCGTCACAATTTATAAGTAAGCTTACTTAAACACTACAAAGTAGACCTAGTTAACGGAAAAAAACAATTAACTGTAAACCTTTTTAGACCGAACTTAACTTTCTGGATTTTTTTGGCCGACTTTGGGCTTCAAATCATCTTTCGAGTTCGGATTGGAACCACAAACGTAGCCGGGGGAGCATAGGGGACAATTGCCCTCCCCCCTAGTAGATTTCATTTCAACGCCAGAACCCTAACATAAAGATCTGGAGATGACCTCAAAACTCGTAGATGATAGAGGCTTCCAGTAGTAAAGACCTTTTTTTTTATTAGCAGATCGCCCCAAGCGAAATGAGAGTGCCTCCCCGGATTTTTGCTTGCCCTTCCCAAAACGAAAGACGTGCCTGGTTAGAAGCAGTCGACTGGTTTAAAACTTTCGAGCTACCAAGCGTCAATTTCGGCAATTTTTACACGTAGGTTGTTTTTTTTCAATTGGAAATAATTTTTGATTGAATAAAACAAAAGCAAATGTTTTAAGTGGCTACATATACAGTATTTTTGGCTGAATTTGCGTTAAAACTATTTGGCAATTTAACCAGAAGGTTGGCTGCGATTTTCATATAACAGTTTAAAATTCGGTCCTGATTATGCAATATTATTCTGTTTAGTTTTTTTTTCAAAATTGTCGCGCGGATCAATTGCGCTTGTCGCACTAAAAACAATGTAGATCGCTATATAAACATTAATCCGTCTAAGAGTAAAAAATCATTAAAAAAAATCATGCTTCCAAAAAACTAAAATAAGTACCAATACACCTTCAAATTAAATTAATAGTTTTTCTGCGATTCATGCTGTTTTCTTTTGGGTTGCGTACGGCAGGTACAGAAAATAAATAAAAACCAAAATAAAAAAATCATTACTCGCCTTTGAATTAAAATAATAGTTTATTTTTTACAATTTACGCTGTTCTTTTTTTTTACGTCCGGCAAGTAGGCCTATAGAAAGTTAATCAATACAAAAAATAGAACTAAAATAACAGTTTGCTTTTTACGATTCACGCAGTTTTGTTTTTTTTGTATCGCGTATGGCAAGCATAGAAAATTAATTAACACAAAACATAAAAATCTTAACTCGCTTCGGAATTAAAATATTTGTTTGTTTTTACGATTCACGCTGTTATTTTTTTGCGTTGCATACGGCAAGTAGGCTACAGAAATACTTAAAACGCATTTACAAAAGTGTATCATTCCGAACTTTTGTCAGAGCTTTTTTCAAATTGAGAAAAATTAACTTTTTACTCGTAATTCATTAAATGCTCAATGAATACACAATTAAGTCTCAAAATTTGACAAAAAGGTAATATTAATACAGTTAATTTGTGTTGGGCGGCAAATGCATAAACTATTTGAAAATGAAGCTTGGAATGCCGCGTTCATCGGGATAAAACATATTTGAAACAGTGTTTTCTGATCTGATGTTTTTTACTAAGTTAACGTTTCGCTCCTTAATCTGGTAGCATCATCAGAACAGCGTAGTAGAAGAAATATCACAAAACCAGGAATATACTCTTGTGACGTGACAAACAAAGAAAATACAATCCTTGTTATTATCAGATGCACTCAGCACTACCAGTGACTACCCATGCGGCAATCTACGCACAATCGAGTACATACTTCAAGAGCAGATGTGGAGTCGTGGATATAAGACTCGAGGCCAAGGCCAAGGATCCAAAAAAAAAATCCGAGGTTAAAGACAGCCTTTCCGAGGACAGGCCCTATCGAAGCCAAGGACAAAAATGCTCGAGGCCAAGGACCAAGGCGCAAGTGATCTCCGAAAAAAACATTTTTTTCAGGCGATCTCAAAAAAAAAGATCTTCAAAGAAATTTTGGCTAGTGCTAGAGTTACGTAGCAGAGGCTTTTGTGTTCAAGCTTATGCCGATGATCTAGCAGTGTTGGTCACTGGTGCTGATATGCTTTGAATCATAGGTATGGCCCAGAAAGCAATAAATATTGCTGAAAACTGGGCTTCGGAACAAGAGCTACGGTTTCGCAGCAAGAAAACCGAAATTGTACTGTTCACTCACAAACGGAATCCAGATTTATGTTCATTGTAAATGAATGACTCAAAACTTGAACTTTTCAAGTAAGCAAGGCTGTTAGATGTTACTCTGGACAGCTGCAAGCTAACTCGGAAACCACATATTACCCGAATTACTCGCAAAGCAACTACAGCATTACTGCAATGTAGACAAATTGTGGGTAACACGTGGGGAATACAACCATCTACGATGATATTGGACATACACAGC
This sequence comes from Trididemnum nubilum, assembly GCA_963965965.1. Classification (NCBI taxonomy): domain Eukaryota; kingdom Metazoa; phylum Chordata; class Ascidiacea; order Aplousobranchia; family Didemnidae; genus Trididemnum; species Trididemnum nubilum. The sequence continues at coordinate 51,595,405 of OZ014469.1, forward strand.
TGTGATACGGCCAATCATGTCATATGCAGGTGTTTCCTGGGCTGACGGTCTCAACAAAAAGTACCTATAGTGAGGAAACTCACAAAGGTGCAGAGACTTGCTTGCCAGATGATTTCATCAGTTTTTCCTGGCACCCATACTGGTGCTTTGGAAGTATTGCTCAACATAAGTGACATTGAGGAATTCTTATTAGCTGAGGCAGTGCGATCAAGGGTCATACAAAATCACTGTTAGTGGGCTTTGGCATGTCAATCCAATTGGTTTCTTTGGGAAAACGAAAAGCCATGTTGATGTTTGCAATGAGGCAAGAAGATTCTTACCTCTGCTGCAAATGCCAGCTGACCGAATAAAGAAGACAAAGGTATTCGAAGGAAATTTTGAATGTCAAATTGTGGATAAAAAGAATGCTATCAGATCTGAGACCGTTCTAAATCAGAACGCTGTCAAGATTTACACCGATGGCTCGAAACTAGATGGGAGAGTAAGTGCGGGTTTTTATCCAGAATACCCAAACAACTCCCCAAAACATGGTATTTTCCACATTTGAATTACCAGCACTGCATTGTTCCATTCTTAGCTATTTCAGAAGTGGCAAAGAACCTGCTTTTGGAAAAAATGCACAATCAAACTATTGTTGTGCTGGTAGATAGTCAAGCAGTTATCAAAGCACTCATAAAGTGCACTGAAACATCAATAATAGTGTTCAACTGCATTTGAAACATAAATCAGTTCGGTAAACAAAACCACGTCAGTATTGCCTGGATTACTGGTCGTGCAGCGGTACATGGTAACCAAGTGGCAGGCTATGCCGCCAAGTCAGGACCTAAACCAAAAATACATGATCCTGAACCTTTTAGTAGAGTCCTGTATGCCAGCTGTGTTAACACGGTTAAAGACTAGTGCACAGGTAAATGGAAATCTATGTGAAATGAACGGAAGGACTGCTTGAGAATGAAGGAGTCAGTACGTTGGACGTCTTCTCGAGTAACAATACGTCTCCTTAACCTTAAGGGGCCTCAATTAAATGGAGTAGTGCTAGTTTTAACTGGGCACTGCAATCTACAGCGACACTAGAAAACTACAGGTGTCGCCGCCAGCGATAACTTTCCCACGAAAAATTCATAACTTTATGTAATTCGTTAAACTTTCTCACACTGTTTGACATAGTTTCGACTTCAATGGTGGAAACTATAAACAGTTGTGAATAAAATTCTGTTTTCGCTTTATTTCCGCTGTACAGTTTAACTGTTCTTTCAGCAAATTCATACATTCATATTGATGTTGTTTGGTCGTGAAGAACACGCATATTCTGAATAAAAATCAATCGAGAAATATTAGCTTGCAATAACGACTAAGCGACAATTGGTGACCCAGACGACAAAACCGACGTCCCATCCGACCACGACAATTGGTGACCTCCGACGATATACGAATTTATGATCACGAGTAGAAACAATATAAAATGAAGAAAGCCAAGGAAATTCACAGCCGAGTAAACGTAAGTTTCGCTAATTATTTCCGTGCTTCACCGGATAAGAATAGTGACGCCGTTACCCTGCGTGTCGTAAGAGGCGACTAAATGGAGACCACTGCAGCGTTAGGGTATTTTTAATATTATTTTTTTGTAGTAAAGCAAACCCTTAATTCTTGGTTATTTTTTATAAATTTTTACTTTCCTTTTCGTTTAAATTCTCAAACGTAATCTCCAAAATAAAACATAATTTTACTTTTGTCTCATAGCCGTTAGCTATTTTACATTTTTGATTTTTTTTACAGTGACATAACCACTAACATCGTCACTCTATACCAGGGGTCTCCAAACTTTTTTGAACGTGGGCCAGATAATAATGAAACAATCTCTTTGAGGGCCGGACAGATTATACAAAGTTAAAATATGATATTATAATTGACTCCAAACAAACAAATAAATAAAACATTCTCAGGTGTGTTTTTTACCTGTAAAAACCACGTGAAGCTGCCTAGTTTAATTTTAACATAACAGACTGTATCCAGTCGCTTACACGTCATGCAGAACCACAAAGATCGATAAAAGTTGCATTTAGCGCTATATTACTATTGACATTCGTCATAATACGAAGAAAGAGAAAAAAGAGCGCATGAGAGCACAAAATCAAACAGCGTAAAATGACGTGTTCTGATATCTGCATACGTTATCTGCGTGGCGTTTGAAGAAGGCAGCTCATTTAGAAATTTCAAAACAAAATTAAATTAGCATTGGCTACTGGAAGTCTACTGGCGGGCCGGACAAAATGACCTCGCGGGCCGTATACGGCCCGCGGGCCGTAGTTTGGAGACCCCTGCTCTATACTATAGATACCCTAATGTAGCTATTGACATGTAGCTAAAGAAAATGTAAACCTTGTCCTGTTTGTAACGTACTCGTAACTTATTTAACCAGATGATTTGTCTTAACTTATGTTTAGTAACGCAAACGCTTGCTTCCTTCAATAAACAATAGTATGCGTTACTATGTCAAATACAATGGGTAAAGAATAGTAAAGTGCTAAACTTTGTTTTTAAGCTCAATTACAGATCAATAAAATTTTTTCCTCGAATGATGCCCAGAGCAATAAACCGCGAAGACGAACGAAACTAAAATCTCTACAAACGAAAATCAACGGGCGAATTGCGATTTCGAGCGCGATCTACGAATTTCATTCCACAACAGCAGACCAACACCAATAGACATCGACATACACCAGGTGAAACAATTCTGATATTTTTTTATATAAAAAAATTAGTGTAAACGCATCAATCACTAGAATCATTTTTTTCTAATTATTGTAACACTTTCTTAATTATTAACAAAACTATAATTCTAACAAGCAGATAAGTCAATCGATATATTTTACTGTACTTATAATTTTCTCTCAATTCCTTTGGAATTGACCTTTTTATGAGTTGATTTGAATTTTAGTACACGGCATACGTATCATGCCCAGTAGTACTTGATTTACTTGCAGGGACCGTTTTCACTTTTCGTCAGAAAAGCACCTTAATGAACTGCCAGCCGCAACTCCTGCCGACAAGGCACACTTATCCTTTCATAAGTAGAGTAGATTATATCTAGAGCTTATTTCAAAATTATTGTATTCACTGCTGTTTACTAACGAACCAGCTTAGTTTGGGTTTTAGATTGTGGATGATCCGTGACTCCGAGTTTCGATTAAGTTTTAGGAATTACATTAGAATTGTTACCCTGCAACACTGGAACTGATCGTTATTTTTGCAAAAACTTTAAATGCCGTCCTTTTTTTTTCATTATAGAACTTGATCCAATTTAACTTTTACGTGAAACAACCACTACTAAAATAATTGAAATGACGCTGCTTTCCTAAAAAAAAAAAACTATTCCTTATTATTATTTTCCCAGCACAACACAATCAGACGATTTTGTGCTTACAAGGTGCACACTTCCCTTGTCGTTACCTAACTAAGGTTATCAATCAATCACTTGCTGCACTGTTTCGATACTTATCGACAGTTCAATCAAAATTATTCCAATCCTACAATGCCTTTTTGTTCATACAGTACTTCATTGATTACTGCATAACACGTGATAGTAATTTCGTCAAAATTTTTACTGATATGTTTGCTTTACTATTTTCTGTTTAGTAAAAATTGCAACTTTAACTTTCCATGCTCTTAAACGCTGAATTTCGATGTGTTTTTCATTTGAATGATTCTAATTATTATGTATTCATCTTATCATTGACTTTTATCATATTTAAAATTTAAAATTTTTTTTGAAAATAATTATGAAACGATTCTTACTTAATTAACGCATTTAGGAATATTTCTCTTTATTACTATTAGTTTTGTATACCGTACTTTCACAAATTATTTTCAGACTTCCTGGCGATCAATGGCAACACAACACGTACGTCACACATTTTCACAACTACGCACACACGTCATCACAACAAAATCGAACTTCTGAGAGCGCATGAATGGACAATATGGACAATGAACAGAATCGACAGTATCAACTTTGACGACCCTCGGAAATGAGTGAAAACACAATTTATTTGGATCAACGGATATTTAACTATGTACAACTCGTATTTGATGTAAGATCATCAATAAATGGAACTTGCACAAAAAAAAAGTAACTCAGAACAAGTTTATATAAACCCCGAGCAATTTACAAATTTTTAAACTAATGCTACTGAAATATTTATTATCATCAGCTAGGATTCCGATTCAATATAATTGGTCATTCTCTTGTTTTGCTGCACGCGAAAGCGAATGACAAAACAGGTAGAATTTGTCTTACTAGTTCATTATTACAAAAAATCCATTCAATTGAATTATTCTGGTTCTATTGTGCATTTTACAATTAACTGCTATTTGTGACAAATGAAATTGTAACTATTGGTTTCTGAAATATTGATCATTTCCGACGTTATAACTCCATTTCCCGAAATTAATATGATTCCAAAACCCCTTTGCTAATGCGCTCCATCCAGTTGGACTCGATTTTCACAAACATAATTACCACTCTCACTCTTCACAATTGCATAACACATTCCATTTTCTAGCCGTGATCGACCAGAAATTAATTATAGCTAATTTATAAAATGCACTGAATCTGTGTAAATTTGAATATTGTATTACCAAAACACTGATATATTGATTTTACATTGCAGTAATGATTGCTTGTGTGTTTTTCATTGGTATTGTACTATATGAACGTAGAGCTAGTCTTGATTTTACAAAAACATTTCACTTTTATAGGTTTAAGATATCAAAATTTAGCATCCTTTTTTCTTAGAGACCTTTTTTTTATCAAACTTACAAAAATTTCAACGATTATCAAAACTTGCTCTACCTATCACAAAAATTTCCTATTAAATATCTTCCTTGCTCTTTTACGTCACATAGCGGTAAAACAATCAACAAACATAAAACCAATACTACTTTTACTAACACTTTGTTTAACCTTGCCAGCCAGATGCAGCACTCCTTTTCTATAGATTTTATCTACTGTATATATCGCTGCACGGACTTTGGAGATAATTTTTAAACACCTGTGCCCTCCCATTTTTGCATGCATTTTTTTTTATGGCACAATTCCAGGTCTCCCATTACCACGTCTTGCTTTTGCAAGCCCCTTTCAACCGGTGCAACCCCTTATCTTGCATGATTGTAAGAAATTTTTCTTTAATTTAGAAAGCATTCTTGTAACAGCACCATTTTCAACATAGTATAAGCAATGTATTTTGGAGGAGATTTTTCGAATTTCGAGATTTTCTCAGCTAATCCAAAATAACAGACTGAGGAATCTCATTTCTGACGTTTTGTCCAATTTAACCTCTGTTTGTATTTGTGTGAGACTGATCCTCTTACACTAACACAATTCAGTGCGTTATAGTATGGAATGATGATTATTTTTTACCTCACGCTGACATACTTTTCTCCGAACGATATAGTCCACGAGACCTTCAAGCAAACTCAAATCCCTCGAGGCACTCTGCAGCAGCTGCAGCCGCAGCGGCAGCAACAGCTACATTACAACATCAACGCCTAACCCTTTTTATCTCTGGCTGGACAAGTGGCGTTACCTCCAACCGGTTGTATCTCTATCCTTACGCCAAGCAAAACAATTTTTATCCACCAAACCACTACATTTTCGCGTATATTACCTTTCCACTGATCAACCATGTGCACAATAAACGAATCAATTTCCAATTTCTATTCATACCGCTTAACCAATCTTTACAATGTGACAATTCAGCCAATGCTATTTTTGCTATACTATTGCGACATTTCTATCCTGCAGCCGCAGCGTAAAGTTATGAAATATTGTCAGTTTACGTCAATATTTTTATTATTATTATTCTTGAGTTAATTACCATTGCAATTTCTGCGATTTTTTACCAAGTCTAACGTGCGTATTTCCACCTTTTCAAATTAAATTCGAATAATTTTCAACCCCTTCTCTACACTTTCAAAAATGTGATTTAACAATTTTGTGTTTCAACCATTACTAAACATAGTCTACCAAATAATAATTTGACACTCCACTTCTTAACCACATTTGTCCATGTGCATTATTTTCGCCTATTTTGGTGCCCGTACCCATTGTATTTGAATGAGTTTCCTGAAAGAACCAAACAAACAATTTCTCATATATTAAGAAATCGGGTTTCACCTTCTGGCGGGGGGTATTTGTCGCAGCCAGCGATAACTTTCCCACGAAAAATTCATAACTTTATGTAATTCGTTAAACTTTCTCACACTGTTTGACATAGTTTCGACTTCAATGGTGGAAACTATAAACAGTTGTGAATAAAGTCTGTTTTCGCTTTATTTCCGCTGTACAGTTTAACTGTTCTTTCAGCAAATTCATACATTCATATTGATGTTGTTTGGTCGTGAAGAACACGCATATTCTGAATAAAAATCAATCGAGAAATATTAGCTTGCAATAACGACTAAGCGACACAGGTCGTGCCAAGTCTTTTTTGTGTTTAAGACGTAGCCGAGAGGATGAAACAGCAAATCATCATGTAGGCAATTGCAAGCTGCACCAAGATATTCGTGTCAAATATTTTGGATTCACCAAAACCACTGTTCACAATGTGGTCACTAAATGTAACATTAATAAACTGGCCACGTACTTAAAGGAAGCTGGAAGGCTTTCTCAGTTCGACGAGTAATCAAACAAAACAACAATAACATAGCAGCTGCAGTTGCAATGGGCCCAAGTGAGGCCTATGCAATGTGTAGGTGGACTTTACCTGACGGTAGCAGATTTGCTCGCACCGCTGCCCATCAATGATAATAATAATAAAAAATTGTTCAGGCGATCTCCAATTGCGAAAAACAAGAAAGATCTTCGCAAATTTTCCGCAAGGTTTCTGGCCTTTTCCAACAAGATTTTAACGGTATAAAAATAGCGCTTTCCTTCAGCCGAGGATAGGGCTATTTTTGAGAACTTGAGGATTCTAGGCCAAGGTCAAGGACTTCAAAATATGTCCTCGAGGACTCCACCTCTGTTCAAGAGTGTCAACTTGGCCCACACCGAGCCGATATAAAAAAGGCAAACTTTAAAAGCTATAGCCTCCCTTAACCCCGCTTTGCTACTGAGAGTATATTCCTGATTGCTTGATGTTTTTCCCATTAGAACCATTTCGATTTTTGCAAACTACAACATGTTAATGATATGATGATGCTCCCCATCATTTTTAATTGGTCATATTCTCTAGCTATATTTTTATGCTTCCGTTGAAATGTATTTGTTGACGTTTTCGAAAGAAAAATAGCTCCGCGGATTATATCCATCGTAGCAAAAATTTCAGAACTTTTCAATGACTAAAAAAACTAGAATTATTAAATAAAATTTTTGCTCCTTTCAACACAAAAAGGCCTTGCCATCAACAAAACTGCTACAAATTTAATAAAATAACCGCAAAAAGCAACTACAGTCATGGCCAAAAGTGTAAGACCACCTTCAAAAATTTTTTTTAACACATCGCTTTTGTAGTTGGTGGAAATTGAAAATAAACGACACAGCAAGTACATGTTGCAAACAACAAACATTTTTTAAAGAAATGTAGCACATGTTAACGTCAAACTTGTGCAGAAATTCAATATCTAGTTGGACCATCCTTGGCTTTGATCACAGCTTCTAAACGTTTAAGCATGCTCTCCACAAGACTTTGGCAGTACTCAGTTGTCATTTCTCGCAACCAAACTTCTTTTATTGCTTGTTCCAACGTTTTTGCATAACAGCGTAGTTGTTGTCTCTCGGAAACTTTGTTTTTCAATACTGTCCATAAATTTTCTATCGGGTTCAGATCCAGACTGTTTCCAGGCCAGTCAAGGATTTGAAGTTTCTTTGACTTTAAAAACTGAGTGACAATTTTGGCTCGGTGGCATGGTGCACCGTCTTGCATGAAAACTGTACAATTATAAACCGTCACGTGTAGCTCCAACTTGTTTTTCAATAAATCAGTGTATCGTTGAGCATTCATGGTCGTTTCAACAGGCAAAAAAAGAGTCCAGTTGTTCCCGTGACTGACATATCCCCCCAAATCATGACACTTGGGGGGTGCTTCGTGGTTTATATTGTGTATTTTTCATGAAATCGCTTTCCGATTAATCTACGGACGTAATGTTTCCCGTTAGTAAACTGCTGTACTGTTGATTCGTCAGAAAATAATACTTTGCTCCACTGCTATTTTGTCCATGTTGCATGCTTCTTGGCAAAAGCCAAGCGCTTGTTCTTCATAGCTTGTGGTAAGCGAGATTTACGAGCAGGCTTATGAGCTTTTAAGTCGAAATCATCTACTAAAGGCCGGCTGACAGTCCTACGACTAATTTTTGTGGCTTTTGCCAGCAGTGCAGATCGAATTTCGTCAGCAGAACTCATCAGAGAATGAACTGCCTTTCTACGAATGACGGGGCCGTCCCTTGTGGTGTTTTTTTGTGGTCTACCAGATTTTTTGCCAGTGGAATAGGAGCCTGTGTTTTGAAATTTTACAACTGCATTGTAAACAGCGGACTTGCTACACTTCATTTTTTCACTTATTAATTGTTCCGAGTACCCCTCCTTATGCAGAGCCACGATTTGAGCCCGTTGAACTTCTGAAAGTGGCACATTTTTGCCCATTTAAAAAAAATTTTTATCCTTAAAACTTTAATAATAAGACTACAAATTTTACGAAAATAAACTCTGAGCCAAAAATATCATTACTAAAAGTATTATTTTACCTTTCCTGGCCAACAAAAGCGATTACAACGATATGGCAAATGATTATGCCACTCTGATGCAGCTCGTCAGATAAAAATTACAACAAATCACTATTTTGCGTAGTGGTCTTACACTTTTGGCCACGACTGTACTAAGAACCATAAAAAGGAAATTGTTATAAGAACTCATAATATTATGGGTCCATCTCAAAATCGTGGCACCACGCAAAAAGTTCTTTACAAATAGCTGCTGGCTGTCGATTAATCTTGTCCTTCGCCGCTTGATCCGATCATCTGCTTCTCTGTGTTTTCGATTTTTGCGGAGGTAAATTACTGGCGTTCATCGTTAATTGGTCGCTGTCCAGAAACTTTTGAATTTTTCGTAGGACATCGATAAGCTTCCATATGCTGGGATGATCCACCCCCAGCTCAGTTTAAAGACGCCGGTGAGCTGCCTCCGCATAGTTGTTGGTTTTGTCCTAAAAATATACAGTAAATATAGAAAAAAGTTTAAAAATGCTGCGACGGCCTGTAGCAATTTCACCAGAGTATTAAAGATAGAAAAGGTACGAAATTAAGATAAGATTGGATTTGGATACTTCTCAAACCGACTAGCATCCTCAACCACAATTTAACACTAGTACTCAATTACCAAAAGTTCAAGAGCGACAGCAGTTAGTCGAATCGTACATACCTATATAGACTAACCTAAATAACAAATGTGCGTTGCTGGCACAACCAGTAGAGTGCTCGATGTTCCTAAGAGGTCCAAAGCAGTTTAATGAACAGGCTTATGGCTGATAATTATTTCATTTATTTCCTACTGGCTGAAATATAGCTAATATTCCAAACGTGACTGGAGCCTCGCGCAATGCAAATCCGTCCCTGCCTATACCCCAATTGAGCTTATTTTTAAATCAAGAGTAGAAATAAACCTCATGAAGATGAAAAGTACATCTCAATTATTGCAAAAAATATTTTGGCAATTCACAACACGTTACGAAACTTACTTGATTGCAGAGCACATGATCAAGTACGTTCCATATCCGTGGAGGAAATATGGGGTTGCGTCTCCCACCACCATGCCTCGGACGCCCAATAGAAATATTAAAAGAAAAATTAAAACAATAATAGCGAACCTTCTTGCATTATAAACACTCTTAAACCAAACTGCAGTTTTGTAAAAGTTATAAAGTTAACAGTCAGCGGAAGCGGATGACTAAATACAAAGCAGTGATCATAACAAAAATGCTATGAGGTGCATTTCGGGACAAGATTTTTATGACAATAACAAATACCAACGTAATTTAGTTTTTTTCTTTTTAAACGATGGAGGGATTTATATTTCTTTTAGTTTCAACCACAAGTTCTGTTCATTGACATTGTTGATACCGTAACGACAGGTAACGGTACTATACCTATAAAATCCCTTTGCGTGATATTGCGCAATTTATTTTACTTTCAAAACTTTCACCTTTAGCATTTAAGCAGTCTAGTATTTTATATTCATACCTTCAATCGCTCCACCAATCAATTTGAGTGGCCTCGCATTACCGACGCTGGTGACCATAACAAGGCGTTCCAAAGGAATGCCTGAGTTTTGGTAGTGGGCCACCACGGCACTGTATAGCGATCCAGCGTCTAGATTTTTAAGCTCATTGAGCTTGAGATAGAGCACATGAATTTCTTTCTGCAAAACAGTCAATTGATATTTTTCATAATCAGGCGCCACGCCCAAATGTATGGATGGCTGTGTTTACAAATAGTTTTTCTTTAAAAAGTGAAATGTTAAAAACAGATTGCAGTTTTGAGTGTCTTCAGCAGGGTAATCATTTCTTAGACCTAACTTAAATTTCGAGCTTGGTTCGGTCCTAATCAAGTCGACCCGGAGGCTGGAATAACCCTCTGATGCGAAAGTTTTAACCCTCATCAGAAGAGTGTTTTTACGCAACTTAATCGGAACATATGTTTACAATCGTCAAGCTGCTGTTCTCACGTGTTTTTCGATGCTGATGCGCCGTGTTTTTAATGATATCTTTTGTCTTCTTGAGATGGACATGTATGATTGATCAATCGTACAGTCTGGCCCTGCGGCAGAGTAAGGTGACCGGGGGGAAGGGGACACGAACAATATTTGGGAGGCATAAAATAATTTTACCCTAAATTCGGGGGTGAAGACCAAAAAAAGTCTTCATCCCACATCGAACGGCAGGGCTCCGGGCCGGTTGCCTGCTTTTGGGGCACAATTTTGCAGGGGACACGATCTTTGACTGGGGGGTCACAATGGGATTGAACGGTGCGGATCTCGATTCATGCCACAGATTCAGGGATGAAAAAAAAACACAACAAAGGAGGGCTTCATCGCGAACTCTGAAGCTTCGTCATAGTGTTCACCCGTGCTTTCGTCCTAGAACGAAAGTGTACTTACGTTTTGGGGGGGGGGGGGGGTAACAAGCAGTATTTTCAGAGGGGCACAGGACCCAAAAAGCACTTTAGTGGCACCAGACCAGTTCACATTTTTTGCTTAGAGGGCACAAGCTGTGATTAGGTGGGCACGGCCCCGAAATGCCCCCCAGTGGTGCCGGGTTTGGGTTTGGCCCTGACAACAAAAAGTGGGTTGGCTAGGACCAAGAAGTGGTGAGGTTTTGACAACCTCCTGCACAGATTTGTGCTACGTATTTTGTCTACGTGGCTTTCTTTTGTCAAGTTTAGGAAAAAAAAAGATTTTTACCGCAATTCAGAATATTTCGTCTATTGGTGAAGACCAAAATAAAAATTTCACCTGGCCCGGCGTCACGGAGAAGGCATTTCGGGGCCGTGCTCCCCCAGTCCTACTATCCTGGCGCCGGGCCTGGACATTACCAAAACTCAATAGTCTTTTTTGAAGTTTCCGTCAGTGGGTTAGGGCTCAGTGAGTTGGGGTTTACCTTTCCAAAAAAGGAAAGCAGACCGAGCTTACCTCGATGGCAACACTGGTTGCATGAGTTAGTACTTCAAATGTACAATGTATGACTATCAACTAGTATTGAGATTGATTTTATGTTCTAAATTCTGGCAGGTACTATTATCTGGCTATGTGTTTTGAAATGTAAGTAGGCTACTACAACTACAGTACGTCTGAAATATACGAACTGTTGACAGAAACTTAACATCCTCCAATCAAAATCAACAGTCACCAAAATCAAGCAAAAAGCAACAGTCACCGAAAAGGTTCAAACGCCAACTATTGGACAATCCGCGCACTTTTTCAGTGCAATGATTACTTCGTGGTTGGGGGAATCCGCACCTACTTAGGAGTTTCCAGCAACCCAATGTTCTTGAGGGTTTCTTCAAATTCTTGTCGACTGAATTTGCTGTTTGTTCAAACCCACCAAGTAGAGATAATCCTCATAAAGCATCTTATCCAAGGACGCAATAACGTGACCAAGGTGCAGGTTGAACCCAGATCATTTGACCACGGCAGCGTTGTTTTTATGACAACCTTTGTTCAATGACTTGGGTTCAACTCGCACCTTGGTTACGTTTTTGCGTCCTTAGATAAGATGCTTTACGAGAATTGTCTCTGCTTAGTGGCTTTGAACAAGCAGCAAATTCTGTAAACAAGAATTCAAAGAAATCCCCAGGAGCATTGGATCGTTGAAAACTCCTACGTAGGTACGGATTCCTCCAAGCACGAAGTAGTCATTGCAATATAAAAGTACGCATATCGTTCAATAGTGAGCGCCTGACGCTGTCCGGTAACTGTAGGATAAGTATGCACTAAAACAACAACTCATTCAGAGCAATTTTAAATCTCAAAACCTTCATTTGTCTTTATTATTCTGGTATTGTTTCTATTTGTTGATATTTGTCAACAAGTGTTCCGATTAAGATAAAACGCAAATAACTCATCATTGAAACAATTTTGGAATATCATTTCTCTGCATCAGGAAACTAATAAGAAGTTTTCTATCGTCAAAGAATAGCACTGAGCTAGCATATAGGGGACGAGGGCAGTCAAACAAAAAAGAAATCAATGTTGAAAAATGTCAACGTATGTTCTGATTTAAGTAACTCATATTCGATACGTAAAAAAACGTTTTATTTCCAGAGCAGGAAACCGGGAGCTTGTACTGAATTTTGAAATAGCACCGGTTCTAACCGAATTAGAATACGATCACTGTTAACTTCAGATCAATACTGATTAAGCTTATCTTGAGAATAAATTTAACCAACATGTTCAAGCATTTTTTGTCAAACTGGTCGATTCATCAATAATATTAGACAAAAAAATTGTCCTTTTCTCCAGAACGCTTGAAAAGAAGTGAACGGACTCCCACACATGGTTTTTGCTGCGATGGGAGCTTCCAAGCGCTCTTCTCAGAGGAGAAAAGGCAGCGATTTGTTTTTCAACCAATCTAAAAAACTTGCATCAAAAACAAAGGGATGGAGGCTATATTTTGACAAAATATACCTTCATGCATAATTATGGAATCGAAAAAATAAGACTGTAGTTGTATATTACTGAAAAAAAGGCATAAGTACCTAAAATGTGCGACATCTCGAAAAAAATTTTAGTTTCCTTTTCACCCGCGATGAGAAATCAAATCAATATAAAATTGTATCTCAAAACAAGCAAACTGTAATTAGTATGAAAGATCTAAATTGCTAAGATTCGGAAGCCAGTTGAAGAATTAAATTGTCCAGCCCTTGTCTTCAGCGTCCTCTTTACTTACAGTTGAAGTTCAAAACACCTTTAAACGCTTGCTTTTTTGGTTTAAAATGTCCAAGAAACTTGGTTAGGGAGGGAGGGCAGCAAATCAGCAATAACAATTCAGCAGTTGCTGTCCTTTTTTTTTGGACTGAGAAATTGTCCTTCCCAGAGCCTTTATAGCTCAATCCTAAAGCTTCAATTGCACGGCCAGTTCAGAGCCGTTTGCATTAGTCTGCCGATTTGGCACCCCTTGGACAGCAAGCAGTTGAGACCCCCCGTGTCTTTCCTACTTTCGGGCCTTTCTCTTCCCTCTCTTTCTCGAATGATTTGTCATCCAAGTTTCAGTTGCAAGACCAAAATATTTTAAATTGAATTCAGCGTCTACATCCGGATACTCATCAAAATCGCTTTCCGCTTACCACTTATCGCTAAATGGACTGTTTTGGATTGCTTCATATTGATTGGACCGCTCCGTCTTAAATTGGACTAAAATTATCAAATTGGCTAGAAGCGTGTTACGATCTGCGAGTAGACGCTGTAAATCAAATCGTTAACAGTAAGCGCTTTAGTTTTAGCGAGCAATCGAACAAGTTTTGCTTCAGTTGAATAGAAAATCAATCGAAGAACGTAAAAATAATACTGATTATACTTCCTTGAGCAGTTTGACAGCGTTGCGCATTGTGTGTTTGGTTCGGAGCAGAAACCAGACAATACGGACGAGCAAAGCCAATTTTTTTGTTTTGGCAGCTGCCGTTTCGAGCCGAACTCCCCCGGTCCTCGCTAAAACAGATTCTAAAAGAAACATTCTATCGCCGATTAATTCACCGGTACATTTCAAATCTAACTGCAGTAATTTTAGTCCATAGTTTATTATAATATCACTTGCAATATCAAACGACTTGATTGAAGTCAGGCATATTGCAGTTGGTAGGTATTCTATTAGCAGACTTAATGATATCGTAATATTTGCAATTTACAAGCAAATACAACAACAGTACGGTAATATCTATTCGCTCACATTGTCCCATTCACTTGATTACAAGTTAATAATTGCGATGAGATATTGCCTTAACTATTGAGTTTCACCATGTTGAGGATAAACAAAATCACTTATAACCCGATCTGTCTGGATTGTTGAAAAAATATGATACCGTACTTACCAGAATCGCTTCTCTGCATCGCCAACTAATGCAGAACACGTTTATGTAGTGCACTTTGACGACGAAACTGGAAGGAACTCGTTCGAAATCTGTTAGCGGGTGCCTTATTGCCTTTTGCCCAGGCACTATTTTTAATCGCTTTGTCATTGCAGTTCCGACATATCCTAAAAAGATGAACTATATGTTGCTGGATGTTTTTATGAGGTGTTTCATTTGTGAGCGGTGACAACTACTTAATGTGTTTCAGAAAAAAATCTAAAGTTTAAAAAATTTTATTTGGTTTTGTTTCAACAGTCAATTCCTAAGCCCCCTAATTGCTAATTGGGCCGAAGTTGTATTGCACGGAGCCTCTTAACGAATTCTCTTACCACATTTTTGCCCATAAAAATTTCTTCATAAAAAAAGTTTTCACAGCTCAGGAGAAGAATTTTTTTGTCCAAAATAGGGGCGAAAACTACCCAAAAAAGTTTTCGTCGTTCAGGCTCGCAATACACTACAAAGCCACCAAGCATAGATAATCGTCATAATGCGACTTATTATGGACGCAACAACGTGGCCGGGGTGAAAGTTCAATCCAGATCATGTGATCAGAGTTGTCTTAAAACGACGCCTTTACCCTCTCGGTTCCGCTTCTAACTAATAGGAACTGTATCAAATAACAAATGTAAAACTTTGTCTCCAGACAAAATTCAAATCTGCAGCCTATGGATTACAATCCAGTGCTCTACGGATTAAGGTAGAAAGAACGCTTTCTAACTTCAAAAATTTTGCTATTTAAATCTACCAACTTGTAACTATGCTGTGTTACAGAGCTATAAATGGGCTGACTAGTTCAGGCCCGAACCCGAAAACTAATTTAGAGCCTAAATCATGCCCGAAAAAATCTGAAAGTTAGGTTAGGTCTGAAAAATTTAGCAATGTTGCCAAGTTATTTCAATTATATTTTTGTGCACCTGAGTCAAAACCTACGTCTCAGGCCCGATTTAAGCCCGAAATTTTTGTCAACTTTAGGCCCAAACCAGAACCCAACCCGATTTACAACTCAGCTGTGTTATATAAAAATAATTATACTGCACTGCCAAAATTTGGTGTTTACCACCTAACTAATTATTATGGTAATCGTACTATTATAAGTTTACAATTTTAATGGTTACAATCATCATGGTAATCGTTAAGCAATTTAAATAGCAAAAATTGAGCATGTGAAAGACGCTGGCTGCAAGTTTAAATCCTACGAAGAAAACGTTTAATTTTGTTTTGTTGAATGAAAAATATAGTTTAAGTAACATTATAAGGCAACTCATAAAAAAATGTTTCGCAGCGTTCAAAATGCTTCAACCAAACTGTACATTATTATTTGGCTGCATAGGTTTTAGGATTTGCACTATTTCGCTGTCAAGAAATGAGATTAGTTAAAAACAGTGAACCTCACAATTTTCGAAACAGGTTTTGTACCTCAGTCTCATTTATAGTCATAAATCTCTGGTAATGACCAAAAGACTGCGATCACAAGTGCAAGCGTCCGAAATGAGGTTTTTAAGATGAATCAAAAGAGTTACATTGTCTAACATGGTGCGTAGCTCTGAGATTTGAAAATCAATAAACATCCAGCCGTTGCTTCCCCGCATTAAAAGACCTCAGCTGAGATAATTTGGCCATTTAAGCAGAATGCCTGAGGAAAGACTTCCCAAACAAGCTTAATTACTTGAAGCTTTACTTGACAAAGCAAATGGGAGAAGACCAGTTGGACGACCTAGAATAAGATGGACTAATTACTTGAGGATGAGTGTGAGGGAAGACCGTGCAGTGCAGTATGGCTGCCCCCGCAGCCTTCACGGAAAAGAGGGCAATGAAGAAAGAAGAATTAGGGTAAAAAATGTTGTTTCTAAATTCCTTTTTTTTTTTGGTTAAATAAAGTTCAAAACGAAACAAACGCATTACCCGCTACAGCGCAGCAACTCCACCATTTCTTCCCGTCATCACGAAAGCTCCATCGGTGTTGAGCATCGCGAGAGATTCTAGTGGAAGCTTGTAAAGTTCATAATACTCCAGAATCACTTTAACAATATCTTGAACTTAAAGAGCATCGAGCTGCACAATATCAAGCAAGCGTACTTTTGCATGTTTCTGCAAAATAAAATTAAATACGATGTACGCCATGTGCCACGCACAAAAAGGCCTGGATTAACGCAATGTCAAGCAAGTGTACTTTTGCATGATTTTGCAAAATAAAATAAAATTAAATACACTGTATGCCATGTGCCACGGACAAAAAGGCCTGGATTAACGCAAGAGGGAGAAAGAGAGGCGGATCGTAGCCGGGTGCTCCAGCAGAAGCAAAGTATACTTGCGCGTTTATTATGTACAAATCGAGCTAATTTATTGGCAAAAAGTGCCTAAGATCCTTTTTTGGTATATACAGTACTTGGTTCCACGCCAGGATTTTGCCAGAGACGCCCTCTTCATTCAACTACTTACCGACAATAACTTTATATTAATACTTTTAGCTACAGAATCAGAAAATTTTGCAACATCTTTTCTCATTCTATGCATCAATAGCTTACCAGAACAAAGCGAAAAACCATTACAAAGTAGATTATAAAGTATAATGAAAACTCTAATATGAAAGCAACATTCATACGTATAAGAGTTATTCTAAACAGCAAAGTTCATCGATGCGTGAACACTGCTTTCCTACCTGTTTGATATATTTGACAAGCATTATCAATTGCTTAGCCCCAGTTCAATCTGTTGATTCGTCAATAACCAACAAATCTAACTTGGCAGTAGTATATCGTCAGAGACGTCAACTTGGAGAATCTGTGCCATCTCATGGACCCATGCGAAATTTTTGCTGTGATGAAGTGACCCAGCCAGACATCACAAAATAGCTTCAGCTGTTTTTCCACCCAACTATACAATAGAAAAGTTAGACATAGCAGTGCAACACTATTGAGAAAACAAAGCAAGCCAAAACAGAAGTCCATCGTAAGTGGTGCACCTTATGGCATTTTAAACTCTTTTCATTTTTTTCGATTGCTATAAAAACTATGAAGTGTTAAAAAAGTGAATACGGAATGCGTGATTATTTGATTAAGACTTACAGTATTGTTTTGTTTGATGAAATTTATTGAAATCACATTGATCTACAACGAACTGATTGGAGGCATACATCTTGGATTACCAGCTGGTAGCAGTGAGTAGCTTATAACCAAACCTGAAAATTTGCCTATTGCTACTGGTACCTGTAGACCTAAACTAGTATTGATCGAGAATAGGCTATTTGTGAGGATACAAAATCGCAAAATGCAAGGTTGCCAATGGCACGAAATCAAACGGATTAAATCATATTTTCCCAAATAAGGGGAATTGCGGAAAAAGGTTTGAGGCATCTCTTTATTACCTAAGTTGTACTTTCATTTTTTCAATAAAATCGATTTCGAGCAGTATCTCTTTAAAAACAATTTCTCATGTAAAATATATCAAATCAAAAAATCAAACGATTCAACACTCTCAGTCTTAGCAAGCGTGCTAAGAAGCCTGCAAAAGATTAACATGCATTGCATAATGATTATGAACCAGTAGCTAAGTTTTCAGCTGTGCAAAATGACGGCTTACAGAATGACGATTTTTTGTTGAAGTAAAAATCATAAGATTTCAATCAAACATGGTATTTTTTTCAAATCTTTGTTCGGTTTAGAAGAAGGTTTTTTCCATAAAACAAAAAATACTTGGTCATTGCACTGAAAACATTTACAAATGAATACTAAATTCATGCAGTTACTTCAATCAATGAAATCTCTAAGCAAACCACGCATTTTTCTCCAATTATTATTAAGTACAGTAGATTGAGTTAAAACTGAACTTTATATCGTTCTGAAAAATATTTTCGAAGTAAAGCAGTTTAGTTTTTTATTTATTTTTTGCATTTTTTTGGTGAAAATCGATGCATTTACATAAATGTTAATTAATTGTACAGCCAAAGACTTGCTTTGATTAAAATGTTCATCTTCGAAGCTTTTAGTCTGACACTGTCAAGAAAAATCGTCAAAATGGAGAGCGCAGGAAAACGAGCGATTATATTCATAGAAAAAAGTCAAGCCATCAGCAGAAAAAAAAAACGAGTGAGAGAGCGTCATTAGTGCACAATCTTTAAGCTGCACAGCTTCAACGATAAACATTTTAATCAGAGCAATTCTCGAGTTTCGTACCACCAATCAACTTTTCAAGCAACCCTACATGTTTAATATCCGCCGCTTGCTCCTATTGTTTCTTTTCCTCCTCTTGTATTACGCACCAAAAGTAGATTAACCAGCAAACCTGCGGTTATGGAATACATAAAAACTCTACAGTAGACATGCACCGTTTCTCTTCACGTCGAGTTTGTTTTGATGAGTCACAATACGATATACGCGACGTTGTGCTACTTGCTACAAATTACAGTAAGCCGCAGGTAGGTGATAACAATTTCAGCTAGCTATTACAAATAATTACTTTTTGATACGGCCGCAAGAGCAAATTTATGGCTGTTTCTATCTAACGTGCTGCACCAAATATTCTTTGTGCCATCCTTTTGCCAGAGTCCTTTTTGCAACTCCACATCGATGCTCTAACTTCGACATTGGTGCTATCTTTGGAAACTCCCGTAAAAAAACAATTAACATGCAGATGTGTCCATACGTATGGTCAATTGGTCACTCAAACAATATCAGTTTTAAATACTTATCTTTTCACGTACTGTGACATGTAGTGGAATGTATTGTGCCCCCAAGTCAGAAATCAAAAAAAGATGTCGTCACCTGAATAAAAAAAATGTCTAAGTCATTTTTTTGAGTTTTGAGAAAAACGAAAAAACTTTCTCATTTTTTAGTGAAATAACGTATTGTTATTAAAATTTGGCCAAAATACATCAAAATGCTTATATCAGCGATAATCTATGTGATTTTTCTGGAGAACATCCCACTCGATGGCAAAGTGACTTAGGCAAATATCTTACAAATTTTTCTGAGACTTAGGCAAAAAATATAAATTTTATCTTGAATAGCATTGCTATTCTTTAGAGGTGGAGTCCTCGACGACGTCCTCGAGAATACATTTTGAAGTCCTTGGCCTTGGCCTCGAAGGTAACGTCCTTGGCCTAGGCCTCCAAGCCTGCAAGACCTCGAAAATGCCCTGTTTGCGGTAGAAGACAGCACTATTTCCTGATTTTTAAAAATGAGCCAAGGTCATGACTTTTTTTTTTTCTTCGTCTTGGAGAACGCGCCAGAAACCTCGCGGTAAATTTATAAAGACCTTTTTTTTGGAAAACATTTGCGCGTTGTGTCCTTGGTCTTTGGCCATGGCCTCGAGCATTCCTGTCCTTGGCCTCGACAGGATCGAGCCTTGGCCTCGGATTATTTTGTGTCCTTGGCCTTAGCTTCGGCCTCGAGCCTTGTGTACTCTACTGCATAGCTACTATTAGTTCTTTAACATTTACTTGAATGGTAAAAGATTAGGTCTAGCTAGCGCAGAAATGAACTGCAAGGAGGAACAAATTTCACTTTTTTTTGTTGTTTTGTTTTTTTTAGCAGCAAAATCGTTTCACGTATTTTTGAGTAGTTAACATCTTCTGAACATACGTAAATTATAGAAATAAACTAAAACTGAGTTCCCTCTTATGAATGCCATGGAACTGCAGCGATTAATTTTTATCCTGCTGTTGACCATAGGCATAACCTGGATTTAAGATTGGAGGGGCCCAAACCACAAATCACATGCAAGGACGTCACATGCAATAACGTCATCAGAAATTTTCAAATAAGAAAATTTTTGTGGAACAAAGATGTCGTAGAACGAAGATATTATAGATCTTTTTTGTGCAACATAAAAGATGAAAAGCGGTGGCCTGGTTTGCGAAAAGTTAAAAAGTGAAAATGTTTAAATAGGGAGACGAGTTGAGTAAACTAGTATAACTCATTCGTTTCAAAGACGGGGGTCTTGGGGCGAAGCCCCCAGCTTCCGGAGGCTATGGAGGTCAGGGGACGAGGACCCCAGCTGCTGAGAAATTTTGAAAAAACATTTCAATGCCATTGGATCACATTTTGCACGTGTTCAGAGCCATTTAAAAAACTAGATTTTGAGCATTTGAAAGCCAGTTGAAAAAAATCAAATTGTTCAATTCTCTTTTTATTCACAATTTAAGTCCAAAACACGTTTAAAATCTTGCATTTTGAGATCAAATTTTGTAAGCGATTTGGCCCAAGTAGAGGGAAATAAAGTGCATTGCCTCGTGCCATGTTTTAGTGGTAAATAATAATCCACTCGAAGAAATTCTTTAGAGATTTTTGTTTTGTCGTGAAAATAACCAATTGCAGGAGTGCATGTACGACCAGAGGCATAGGTGTAGCCAGAATTTTTGATTGGGGGGAACCAATTCACAAGTAATGACGTCTTCAGAAATTTTTGAAAGAGGAACTTTTTGTGGGACAAAGATATTGTAGATTGGAAGATCAGAAGCCGTGGCCTGTGTGTTCGCACGTAACCAGGATTTTGCTATAAAGAGAGGACTTACATCAAAAATGACAAGTGCAAAAGTGTAAATAGGGAGATGTGTTGAGAAAACCAGTGTAACTCAAGCCCATCACAGGTAAGGGTCTGGTGGTGGTCTGGGGGCTATACCCCCAGCCGCTGGGGAATTTTTTGTAATTTTTTGTAAAAAAAACTAGCTTTTTTAATGCCATTGGATCATAATTCGCAGGTGTTTAGTGCCATTTGAAAGAACTAGATTTTTAACATTTGAAAGCCCGTTGAAAAATTAAATTGTTTAAGTCTTTTTTTATCTACAGTTCAAGCCCAAAACACGTTGAAAATCTAGCATTTTAGGGTTAAATTTAGTAAGTGATTGGGCCCAAATAGGGGAAATGAAGATGCACTGCCTCGCGCAATATTTTAGCAGTAAATAATAATCCACTCAAAGATTTTTGTTTTTCAACAAAAATAACCAGTTGTGGAAGTACATGTACGAGTAAATGTATTACTGAATTTGTTCTATGAGCATTTCCCCTAGCTTTTTTTTTTAAGTATTTTGTCGCATAAAAACTAATGAGATGGAAGTAGATTATTATTTAAAATTGGTACAATAGATGGTTGCGCCTACTAACCATGTTATTGCCTGGCTTGGATTTATATGGCGTGGGGTCCTTGGCACTCCGGAGATTTTCACAACTTTTTCTGCCTAATATAGGTGAACATCAAAAAAAGGCTCACCATCTGAGCGCGGAGCCCCTGGCACTGTGCCATATTATGGTAAATCTGGCCCTAGTTATTGCATTACGACCATAAAAAGAATAGATGAGGGCCTGAGATAGCAAATTTTAGGAAAAAACTCTCAATTTCTCCCGAGTTGTACATTTAAATTGGTTGGCAAAATATGAATTGAGGGGGCCTGGGGCCCCTGGTCATCAATATTATTCACAAATGCTAAAAGAAAGCGTTGTACGCGAAAAATGCTAAAAGAAACTGAAACTGAAGAAACAATAGACTTTTTTGCTACATTTTTGTCATTGATAACACTTCGACTTGGGCAGGATCCCCGGACCTCCTGGGCCCTGGCTACGCCAATGGCCAGGGCCCAGGGCCCCTCAATTCAAATTCAATTACTTGTTCAATGAGCATTTCCCCATGTTATTTTTTTCAAAAGTACTTTGTTGCGTAAAAACTGGCGAGGTGGAGGTAAATGGTTTTTGAAACATGGTACAGTAGAATGATGATTAAGCTCACTAACCATGTTATTAGCCGGGCCGGATCTACATTGCGCAAGCCCTTGGCAATTTGGAGATTTTTGTGACATCTTCCTGCCTAATATAGATAAAGGCCAAAAAAAAGTCTTACCATCTGAGCACAGAGCCCCTGGCACTCTGCCTTATGGTAAATCCGGCCTTGGTTATTGCATTACGTTCATAAAAAGGTTAGATGAGGGTCTGAGGTAGCAGCTTTTAGGACAAAAACCCTTAACTTCACCCGGGTTGCACATTTAAATTAGTTGGTAAAAATTGAATCGAGAGAGAGCGCGGGCTCCCTGGTTGTCAATATTGTTGTTACTTATAAATGCTTAAAGAAACTGAAGAAACAATAGGATTTTCTGTCACATTTTTATCATTGTTGGCATTTCAATTGGGGTGACCCGGGCCCCCTGACCCCATTCTGGCTACGCTTGTGCTGTTGACTCTTAGTATATAAAGTACTGCAACTAAGTTACTTTTACTTTCTAAAAAAAACTTAGTGACAGTTAGTCGGGGGAAAGAGTAACTAAGTTACTGTACAGCAACAGCTATGAAAAATTAACTAGTTACCGTTACAGCCACGGTTACAGTTACTTTGATTAGCAAAATTTTGATCCTAATAAAGCAAGTGCTTACAGCTCAGGATGGTCATTTTTTTATTCATCGATGTTTGTGCATTGCGGCTCGCAGGTTCTGCAACGCTTGATTAAGCAGTGATGGCGTAGTGCTAAGAACGATGGTGTAGTGGTAAGAGCGTTTTCTTTGCAGTTGGTAGACCGGGGTTCATTACCTTGTCGAACTATACCAAAAGACTTTAAAAACTAGTATTCACAACTTCCCTGCTTGACGTTCAGCATCAAAAGAACAGTGTGAAGATTTAGCCTTGTTGTGGTTGACATAGGTGGCAGGTGGCGTAGGTGGCAGGTGACATAGGTGGCAGCGACTCGAAGATCATGTGGTCATTTCGCTCTCTTTTGGCCAAGGCAACTTGGCGAATAAGTCAGTGAAACAGATGTAATCACGTGATGATGACCGGGTGTGTGTGTGTGTGTGTGCATCTAGCAATCGGCTTGCGCACCGCATGCAGTTAATATAATTACCAAACATAGTCCGGCATGCATGTGCTGTCACTAAAAAAAGTAACTGTAACTAGTAACTTTTACTGATCTAACTTTGTAACTAGGTATCAATTTCGTTACAGTTTCAAAAAACTAACTACGTTACCGTTACAGTAACTCAAAAAGTAACTAGTTGCAACAACTAGTTACAAAAGTAACTAATTACTGCCCACCACTGGTCGAGCAACTGTGCTGTTTTCAAAAAAATCTTTTCTGTTTTTCAAAGATTTTGTTTTTTTTCTAACAGCTGGTAAAGTTTTTGGATGCCTGAGTCAGCATCGACTGACATAGGCTGATCATAAAACTGCCTAAGTCAATATCAAATGACATAGGCTAATCATGAAATTGCCCAAGTCCGTCTCTGAATTTAGACATTTTTATTATAACAGCACAAAGCGCCATCTAGTGGCGTTTTTTGAAATCTGAAAAGTTTACAAGGTGCGCCTTTCCACGCTGATCATTTTGGTATGAATATCTCATTTCGCCCAAAAATCGACTTAGACATTTTTTTTATTAGACTGACGATATTTTAATTGCATCTTTTTTCAACTACACGTAAGATAATGAATAAAATATTTAACATTATACTTCTTATCAATATTACAGTTTGATTATATAGGCTATTAGGCTTAATTATAGCATTAGACGCGTTTAGAAAGGTAAGGTTCTGAACGCGTCTAATAACTATAATGATACTCCTTAAGTCAAAACATAACCACTTCGAAAAATGTAAAGTAGTCTGTATAGAACTGCAAGTAAATTAGCGCTCGGTTTCACTTTGTACAGAAAAGCAGACCTTGCGTTTAGTTGATGATCAATAGCTATTCAGAAACACAAACTGGCATGCATGCTATGAAAAAAATTTCAACTTATTAAGTAATTGTTGTTCTTACTTACGGTAAACTTCATCCGTCTTTTCACAGTAAACAACAAATGGCATGTCTTCTTTCCACGATTTATTTTATTTGGTGTTATTTTCCAGCGTTTTTTTCCGGACGGAATCTTTGTTTTCATCTTCTTCGCTCTAATGCAACAAATTATTGATTGGTATTTGGTAAATTATCTGTTATTGGATCCTTCACACACAGACGGAAAAAACGTTTCATTCTCACTAAAAGTAATATCACTGAGTTCAATAAGTTGCATTTAATTTTAAACATTTTCATATACGCACAAAATTCGAAACGGCATCATTTAAAACTTTCATGTATTATGTTTGCGATATTGCTCTGCAGAGTGCGCATTCACTAGACTTCACAAAAAATATAAACTATGTTTAAGCAAACTCAAATTGGACCTTGCTAATTCTACAAAACATATGGATTCTGTTCTATGCGACGGCTTAAACCCATTTATAGGCATTAAATCATGATTAATTTTGTTAAACAAGGTCCCAAGCAGAGGTGGTCAGTAACGAAGTAGTTCTACTTAAGTAGACTACTTAAGCAGTATTTTCGGTAACGAGCGACTTACTTAAGTATTTTTCAATTCTGATACTTCTACTTTTACTTCAAGTAAAATCCTCCAGAAGTAACGCTACTTGAGTAGTAATGACTTTTATGTAAAGTAGAAGTAAACACCTAGCCAATCCTTTTTGATGATGACTTGACCAATGACCACGATTTGAAGTTTTTTTGTTTGTCTCATTATATCTGGCAACTCTGCTTATCAAAAACATGTTCGTACAGGACGCGAAACAGAAGTCTGGTACGCTGTGATTACAGTCTATGTACCGGTAATGAGCCGCAATTTTGAGGTTTGGCAAGGTTTTCTGGAATTTCTTTGTTTTAGGTGGGCGCAGTATTATTGTGTACTTTATTGTCTGGTAGGTTTTCCAAAGAAGTATTGCAGATAGATACCGGTAGTTGAAAGCCTTTACTTAGGCCTATAGCTGCCAGTATATACCAGTAAGCGTTTGGGCTACTACCGTAGTACCAGCATTGATAAATTATAAGATTTAGACTAGCCTGTAATTAAACTATCTTAGCAGCCTACTGTCATTTGCGTCAAATGCTAAGCTTGCAGTAGCGCACCCTGTCCTAACTCAAAATAGGCTTATCCTACACTCATTTACTTGATTAATGGGGTCTTGTATGGAATTTTGTAAAAGGATTTTTGGATCCATTTTATTATAGTTCTGCATTTACAATTAGAATTCGGTTGGGGAATGGTTATAATATATGGCAAATTCCAAATAAGCCTTGAATAATGTCTTTGGCAATTAGCCTACCTAGCTCACTTACAGTATTGTTACCGGTATGCTCTGTACTAGTACGTAAACTCTTTGTTAAAAACAACAAATTGGACATATAATACTATGTTTATGATTTGCACGGCAGAGCAGAGAGTAGGCCTACCATAAGCTAGGTACCATTACCAGTTGTTTTATAATGCCATTTGCTAGCTAATATTGTTTACTCAGTAGTCAGTATAGGCCTATACCAGTTATTGTATATACAAAAGTACTTTTATTTTTGTAGCTTGTAACCCTAGCATTTAAAGAGTAGCCTATATATTATACAGTATACATTCACAGTTCTGTTTTTTTTTAAATGACAAGCCTTATTACCGGCACATTACTGATACTATTATTCATAAGTGGCAAAGCTGTTGCTACTACCATCACCTGTAGTACTGTATGTGATGATACTAGTAGGGTTGTGACGACAGATGGTACTGGTACTAGTTCTGATGTTGTGCTTGTTGGTGATGATACTGGTACTGCAATTGTTTTGTCTGATAGTGAAAGCAATTCTAACAATCCATTAACTTCCTGTCCTGAAAGTCCTTGGCCATATTTGGATAAATTTTTTCGATGCAAATTCAAAGAGGGAAAAACGGTGAAATTTGAGTGCCTGCTATGCAAGCCTCGTAATGCAGAAATTTCTGCATATATCAATTCTCCGTCAAATCTTCAAAAACACATCAAGGTTAGTAAATATCAATATACCAGTATACCTAGCCTATACCAAACGATGTGGTATCTGATTTTGTAAATATTAATTTTGGTCAGTGGTAGTGGGCCGGTGGTTTGGTTTTCAATAGGCCTGTAGTTTTTTCATCTTGTGCCATTGTGTTTCCAGTTAATGCAAGTTTTGACCTTCATCTCAGATCTTGTGCAGTGTAATGTTATTATAGGCTATTCTGCGTGACTGGCATACTATGCTGAACAGTTAAATTAAAGGCTGTTTGCGGTTACTTAGCAATGGTTGGCTTGCAGCTCATATAGAATGGGAGCCAATAAGGAAGATTACCTTGTTTAAGTTTGGAATAGAAAACTACCTTATAGCTAAGAGCTGTTACCCCTTAAATTTACAGTACTCTCACCAGTGTATTTACAGAGTAAACATGGAAGTCACATGGAAAAGTATAAACAATTGACCTCTCTTGCAAAAAAAAGAAAATTAACATCGGAGAAGTCAGATTCTACCCCATCTTCATCCAGATCAAGTGGCAAACAACTTAAGTTAACTGATGTTGCAACAAGAAAACCGTCTCAAGCTGCTGTGGATAAGCACCTAATTGATTTAACATGCCAAGGTCTTTTGCCTTTTCGAATGGTTGAGTTACCAGCATTTCAAAAATTTGTTCAAGTTCTGCAACCAAGTGTGCATGTAATCTCTCGACCAACAGTTAAACGCAAGTTAGCCCAAGAAGCAGATAGTATGAAAATGAAAATAAAAAAAAGATTTTGCAGTATTGATTATGTTGCTACAACAACTGACTGTTGGACAGCTAGACGTCGCAGTTTCATTGGACTTACAGCCCATTGGATTGACCCCACCACGTTAAAAAGGCGATCTGTTGCATTAGCTTGCAAGCGTTTGAAAGGTTCCCATACTTTTGATGTTTTGGCTTCTGCTATTGATGAAATTCATGCAAATTATGGAATCCGGGATAAAGTTATTCGAACTACAACAGATAATGGTTCAAACTTTCTCAAAGCATTTTCTGTTCGTCAGTTCCAGCGTAACATTTCAATGTTTGGTAGTGATGGTGAATCTGCTGATTCTAGTTCTGAATTCGAGAGACCTAGTTCTGATGTAGACTCAGATATTGAGGAAGTAGCTGAGGAAATTCAATTTGAAGATGCGTTTTCCATGATTGAAACATCAACAAGTTTCACATATAAGCTGCCATGCCATCAACGATGCGCTTGTCATATTCTGCATCTCATCGCATGCAAAGATACATCAAATGCTGATAGAGACATGACTTTCAAGAAATTGTATCGTTGTAGCTTTGCTAAATTATCTGCATTGTGGAACAGATCTAGTCGCTCTACTGCAGCTGCAGAAATTATGGAAGAAATTGGTGGCAGGCAATTAATTCGACCATGCAAAACCAGATGGAATTCGTTGTATTTGGCTGTTGAACGAATTGTAACTATTCGAAAAGAAAAAGGCGAAGAACCATTGAACCAAGTTTTTCGTTTACTTAATATCCAAATGTAAGTCATTCAAGTTTTTGAAGTTTTCATATTGTTAAATGAGAGTTTAATTACTCCTCTAGACACCAGTCCTGTCGGCCATTTTTGCCAGAGAGCAATTATCTGGCTAATTTAAGGCTTTTCTAGTTGCTTACAAAATTTATGACTGCCAGCTAATTGATAATTTGTTTATATTTATCCACTTGTCACATGAAAACGACAGAGGCATTATGCATAGCTTAGGATTTTTTTTTTTAGTCATTAATTTATCCTCCTTTGCAAGAAAGCGACGGAGGCGCTATAGTGAGCTCGCTTAGGAGTTACCAGCCACCTGTCTCCCTCTTAAAGATGGGGGAATCCTGCTAAATGCCCTTCCCAACCGCACAACAAGAAAACTTGCCAGCTTGTTCTCCACACTGCCCCTTTAATGCTAAACGTCAAGCAGGGAAGCTGTGAACACCACTTTTCGAGTCTTTGGTTTGAACCGATTCGGAATCGAACACCGAGTCTACAGCTCCAGAAGCAGACGTTCTATCCACTCGGCTATCTGAGATTTGCTGTTGTTTCCAAGTTTTTTGATTCAACCGCGCTTTTTTAGTTTGCTATCTCCGCGCTTTTTTAGTTTGCTATCTTAGTTTAGTTCGCTTTTTTAGTTTGCTTTTTTAGTTTTTAGTTTGCTTTGATTCATCCGCGCTTTTTTAGTTTGCTATCTTAGTTTGCTATCCACCTGTCTCCCTCTTAAAGATGGGGGAATCCTGCTAAATGCCCTTCCCAACCGCACAACAAGAAAACTTGCCAGCTTGTTCTCCACACTGCCCCTTTAATGCTAAACGTCAAGCAGGGAAGCTGTGAACACCACTTTTCGAGTCTTTGGTTTGAACCGATTCGGAATCGAACACCGAGTCTACAGCTCCAGAAGCAGACGTTCTATCCACTCGGCTATCTGAGATTTGCTGTTGTTTCCAAGTTTTTTGATTCAACCGCGCTTTTTTAGTTTGCTATCTTGTTAAAAAACCACCAAGCAGAGATAATCATTATGAAGCATCTAACAGAAAAGGGTTGGTTTCTTGTTTTAATAAACCCTAAAGTTCGAGTTGTTTCTGCTAGTGTTTTAGTGTGTACGAAGATTTGGCTGTGAGCACTACAGCTCTGGCCACCAGAACTGAATTAAATCGGCTACTACTAGCTGCCACTAAATATAGAGGTATCAGAGCCCTGCTGTGAGCAGTTGAACAAGATATTTATAAGCAAGGTCCCTTCTGATCGAAGACCGCAAGGTCTCTTTGATGGCTCCTGGTCAAGGAAACTTGGCAAATAAAAATACTAAACTAAACAATTACATGTTAAGAGTGAATGGTAATGAGACACTTCTTAAACTTATTCTTGCCTGATAAGCGGTCCGTAATTCTGGAAGACAAGTTTATTTGTATAGCTGCAGCTGGAATAACAAAACCTTTTTTATCAGCCACATGAGGATGTATAAAATGTAGCTACAGATTTATGAATTATAATAGGTACCGGTGTTAGTAGTGAAATAATTCGCACCCTAACTTTTTTTATATACCGGTAGTCTAATATTAATACTACTCAACCAGTCGCTTAGCAAGAACATATTATCTTTACAGTCTGTTTTCCGCCTAATGGTGTTCATCAGGAGCAAGTTCTAAAATAGTCAACATCATTAGGTGGGAAACAGAATGTGGAGAGATACTGTAGTATATTCTTACTAAATCTTGGAGTTAAGTATGTCAGTGATTTTGTAGCAGTTTTTAGCTCTATTGCAAAGATCACAGAGCACTTTAAGTGGTTATACAAGCAATTTTCTATGCTTGTCTAATTTCAAGTATGTTGTAGATTGACTGCAGTTGAGCAAGATTTTTTGGGTGATTATTGCACAACGATGAAGCCGGTCGTCAAGGCAATTGACATTCTTCAGTCCGAGAAGAACGTGTATATGGGCTGGCTACTGCCAACTCTATACGAGCTCCAGTCGAAAATGGAAAAAGTGAGAAGGAGCACTAACTATTGCAAAGCATTGGCATCAGCAATCATTGACGGCATTAATGAGCGGTTTGGGGAGATGATGAAAGATCGGGAGCTCATAGCGTCATCAATATTGGTCCCGAAATTCAAGAATCATTGGACAGCTGAGGAAGAAGTACTGGAAGACGGTTAGTGAAAACAGTTAGTTTACTTAAAACACAATTTTGCATTTTCACATGTTATCAGTATTTATATTCAATCATTTCCAAATTATGGGCTTGGAAGAAATATTTTTAAAAGGGATTTTTTGACGAATTTGTCTAAGTCAGCGACAATGCATTTTGTAGCCCTCGCACCGTTCTGATGGAAAAACTGTTTTTGCACCATTTGATGTAGTGTTATGTTTTTCCTTTTGGAGAATAATCACTATATGTTGGGTTCGCACCCCTATTGAGAGCCGCTGGTCTAAGTAATCTTCATATAAGCTATTCCTCCTGCAACGTAGGCTGTGTTTATAGTTACCGTAGTGTTTCGTCAACATATGTTATGGTAATATTGTACTAAATATTTTCAAGTCCGGTTCCGATGAGATAAGGTGACTTGAATTTTATTTTTATCTCTTTCTTGAAGGTTAGTAACTTTGCAGAGTTGTAGAATCTGTACACAAAATAACAAAAATTGTTTTAAGTGTTTACCAGCTGTAACCGAAAAAGAAAGTGTGTCATGACAATGAAAAGGTCTTCCTTAATTACAGAAAATTGTGCATCTCCAAATCAAATATCGAAAAGTATTCAATACCGGCACTACTATAATGTATATATAACTACAATATATACATTGTAGTATCTTTGAGGTCTTGATATGCATAACGTTTATTTTAAAGGTCTTGATTACCTGAGGAGATTGCTGCAAGATATTTGCGACAACGAAAATAAATCATCTGAAGATAGCAACGGTGCGTCAGAAGAAGATGATTTTTTTCTTCGATGGCCAAGAGGTCCTCAACAAAAGTAACTTCGGAGTTGGATTGTTACTTAGGGATGACAAGTGAAGAAGATATCAGTGCCTTCAATTCTCTCCCCAAATTGAAGAAATTGTTCATTAAACTTAATACGCCGTTGCCAGCTTCTGCAGCTTGTGAGAGGTTATTCAGTACAGCTGGTTTGATCTTTTCCCGAAAGCGAGCAAACATCGGCTCAAGCAGTTTTGAAAACCAGCTATTGCTTAAGTTGAATGCCAAGCTTATTCAGTAGCAAGACTTTAGAGCTTTCCTCAATAACAGACTGGGTTACTAGTCTACTAGTGGTAAAAAACAATTGAAATTGCCACCAAAGTTCTGGGCTACCATGAAGTTCTTTACTGTGTATTGCTAACTGTTCTTATTCTACAGGGTGCGCCGAAAGTAGGTTTACAGTTATAAAACTTGAACAATGAATTCCTGAACATCTCTGCTATGTTGTTTATCCGTTCGTATGCGAGTTTAGCTACTGCGCTTGATTTTGTGCCTACGATAATAATCTTTTCAGCTAAGCAACAAAAAGATTCAATTCAAAGCATACAAAAAAAGTTTGATAACTGCAAACATACTTTTGGCCCACTCTGTGTTTTCTTTCTTGCTATTTTTAAAGGCAGGCTGTATTGCTATAAGTTCCATTGTGAAATTCATTTTTTAACGTTGCTTTTAAGAAATTACAATGGTAATAGCTATGTAATTTTTTTTATTGTTTGTTTGCTTTTTTACACTATTAAGCAGTGAATATCAATTGCAAAGTTTTTGGCGTAACTCGACTTGGAGTCCAGCCCAAGTCTACCGCTCTAGAGGCATGCGAGCTATACAATTAGCCATCCGAGCAGAGTAATGCATTGTTTAGATCAGTGCTCTTCAACCTTTTTTTACGTGGTATACCTTTTGCGATTTTCGAAAACTTTGTATACTCCACAAAAACTTCTAGCCCGTGTAAGCGGTGTAGACTTTTTTGTAGATCCAATTTTTCATGCTTAGATTTGGGCGAGATTGGACCGAATCTAGCCCGAATGTACGTGGAGACCATTTTCTTTCTTTTTTTTCGGAGATCGCAGTTTTGTTTCGTATACCCTCTGTATACCGAGTACCATAATTACCGTTTCGCATACCAATTGGTATATCGTATACCCGGTTGAAGATTTGTACGAATTAGATGTTACGAATCTGTGGTGACCTGCTGATTGGCTTACTTCATATTGTACATAGCAGGTTTAATCCAATAAAAGTTTAAATGGATTGTTGAACTCGACCGTTAGGTAGTGTACATTATTCCACCTC
This sequence comes from Trididemnum nubilum, assembly GCA_963965965.1. NCBI lineage: Eukaryota > Metazoa > Chordata > Ascidiacea > Aplousobranchia > Didemnidae > Trididemnum > Trididemnum nubilum. Next base: position 51,627,568 of record OZ014469.1, read on the forward strand.
ACAACGTGTACATTAAGTACGTATCGAGTTTGTTTTACTGTGCAGTACTACGAAACTTATTGAATAGTTACGCCGATTCATTTACAGGTCATCTAGGGGAGTGTGTTTTTGCGTTGCATCAAATACCAGGAGTTGACTCAGTCTCACTAAAAAAAAAAAAACATACCGAACCCTGATTAGCATGGTACAGTAGACAAACTAGACATGCGCATTACTCCTGGTTCATACGAAAAAGATTAGCGGTTAACGGCGTTGCGTTTGCTGCGGCCCGTCTGGGGTTCAATTCCCTAGCCGGTTAACGAACAGTATTGCTAACGACTCGCCATCGCTGCGACATTTCTTCTCAAGCTGTGTTGTCCAGGCTCGGAGATGAGCCCAGAGTCCCTACTAAATCGTATTCGTAACATGCTTCGGTGTAATTTCAAGAGAATAATAAAACTTTGATTTTTTGATATGCTACCGTAAGTATTGCTTTGCTTGAACACTGATCGTAAGCGTCACAACAGCAAACCTTCGAAGAATAAACAAACACGTGAAATTCGAAATTACTTTCTACTTTCATTACTTAAGTAGAATTAATTTTGACTACTTTCCTACTTTTACTTAAGTGGAAATGCTTCGCCATACTTCTACTTTTACTTGAAAGGCATTTTTGAATAAGTAACAATACTTCTACTTAAGTAGATTTTTCGACTACTTTGTCCACCTCTGGTCCCAAGTGCTTTTGTCCTGAACCCTTTTTAACTGAATGTGGATTCTAAGCTGAGTATAAAAAATCATGAAAACTCTGCGAGTCATCAAATGACTCCTTTGTGATATCGGTATTGTCTGAATTCTATATTGGACATTTAAAAATGCTCGTTTATGCTATATAAAGGTATGACAGTATGCTGAAGCAAGAAAAAATTCTGCAGCGGTACATAAAGGTATGACCGCATGACTTCAACATTGACATTGCACATCAGAAACAAATTCATCGATTGATCAGCACTTTTGAGTACTGGGATAGAAAAACTAAAAATGTAACAAAATATTGATTGTTGAATTACACTGGAAATCAAATAGAATAAATCTTCTATTTGCAAATGCGCATTCACACTTTTACCTCATGACCAGCCCAGTCTTGTGCGCCCAAGCCATCGGTGTTGAAGTCAATGGTCACCGTAGCATCTTCATGTTGATCCTGGAGCATTTAAATGGAAATTAATTATCACTGACCAAATAACATTTGTATTTACATGCAATTTTGATAAAAAAAATATCATACATAATCAATCATTAGAACATCAGAGGTCGAGTGAAAAGAGCGTCTGCTACTGAAACAGTAACCACAGGTTTGATTCCCGGTCAAGTCAAACCAAGAAAAATAAAAAAATTGATATTCACAGGCTCTCCGTTGACGTCATTCAGCAATGAAGTAGTCAGTGAAAGCCTCCACCGTCCAATGAGGTAGACAGGAGGGCAAGTAGCAACTTGGCTAGAAGACTAAAAGGTCCTTTGCCATCTCTTATAGCCAAAGCAGCTTGGTAAAAAATATGTAATTAAAATTAGAATTGCATTATTATTATCGAGGTACTAGCAATACATACAACTTATTATTATTATCGAGGTACTAGCAATACATGCTATTTTTATTAAAAAAACTTATGTCACTAAAAAACAAAATTTTTTATGGTAGGCATCAAAATTTATTCAATTTTGTTATTTGAGGTGAAAGAGCAGTGGTACAAAAAATGATTTTGTGAATTTCAGCTTTGAAATTTTATACCCATTTTTTTTACAGGTTCTCGAAGTTGGGCATCCGGAAAACGTAATTAATAGATTGGATGGTCAGTTACTCAATGAAACCATTCATTTATTATTTTTTAAGCTAGATTTTTGGATTCCTTGGGTCTTAAAACCCCTGTCTAGCAATTTTCAGCAGTCTCCTATGACCACAGATAAAGAAATTAACGAATTGAGAAAGTTTTAAGCATGTGCAATGATGTGGAACGAGCAAAAATAGCGTGTTTTCAAATGATCATAACTCCGTAAATAATTGAAGTGTTTCGAAAAATTTTTTGTGTTCTTGGTTTTTCATTAAGATCTACAACTGTGCCAAATTTCATCAAAATACAAAACATATGATGTAATTTTGAAAAAAAATTTGCTCATTTGGCATGGAATGACTCAAAAGCAACTTACATAATATGAGTTCAACAATTTATTTTGTTATATTTTGCTGATAAGCTATAAAAATGCAGTGCAATATAGTGTATTTGTGCAATATTAGCAAAAACTCTGAGAGGCAACCATGCAATGCACCAGCATGCCTTTTATGCCCAGTATACGCAATAACAAGCTTTTGTTCTTGTTCCATATTCGATGACAAAATTCATTAATTCCACATTCAATAATCAATTTCTTGACAATTTTAAGAGTTAATTCAAAGATATTTAATAACACCACATTGTGTTTCATCATCATATCGGTCTTAAATTGCAGGTATATGACTGGAAGCAGTTTACTGTAAATTCATTTATTTTAGAAAACCACAGTTTACAGCCACATTAGCCAAGTATTGAAGAAAATGAGTGACATGTTCTATTGAGAATGAGAAAATCAAAACAGTTGAAAAAAGCAAAACCAACAGGCCCCAAATTTACCGTTTGTGAACCGCTTTGCAATTCAACAAATGTTCGTTACAGTCGTACGCCGAATGCCAATTCAAGCATAAAGGTTACTATAAACCTAAAGGTTAAAAAATAGTTCATACAAACTACTATAACTGCATAATGTATTCCAATAGCGACACATTTGCACTGCTGTAAAGCGTTAATATTGTAGATTAATTTAAAATGCCAGAGACAAGATATGAGTTTGTTTTATGACAGTCCAGCTTACCTGGCAGAACTAATTTGAAAAGATTCTGAGCAGTAATAAAAGAAGAGCTCAGTTAAGTACTGCCTCACTAGGGGCAAAACCAAACCATACGTGAATCTTCAACAGGCTTATTCTTTGTTATTTTAACCAAATGCAGCTTGTACGCAGCTAAAAGAAATAACATGCAAACAAAAAAATGGATACTAATACGTCAACTTGTAGAATAAACCTTTTATAAAACCTCAAGGTTTGTGCATCAAAACATACACAAGTTTAAAAAGTAAATTTGTAAGTTTTGTTACAACGTATTTTAGATAGAGAGCAGTCGCTGGCTTTGTTTAAAAAATTTTAAAAAAAACGATTTTTGAACATGTAATGGACGATAGGAGAAAAATCAACACTGCTTAAATAACAATCCTAAAAAAAGCTACCGCAATACACACGTTGTCCTACCTCAACAGAGGAGAGAATGACAAACTCACCAGTTGAAAGTGAAGAACCTCTATTCCATCTCATCTGTTAACTCTTTTTGCTGGAGGCGAATCATACTGTTTCAAGATCTTGAAAAGAAAGAGCTGAAATGTCTTGCTGGGAGGTTGAAAACGTAACAACAGGAGATGTAAAAACATGCAGAGGATACGATAGAAAAAGTCAATGGTTGTGGGGTAGTGGCCAGCAGTATTTGAGGTGCGGAGCTACAGGTCGATTGCTTGGCACTCAACGCGAATGCACTTTCCATGTAGGAATGGCTCACCTAAAAAGTGCTACTTAAAATAAAACTAATTGGAATAATAAGGCTTGCAATTTGAAAACTGTCAAATTTTGAAATCTCATCTCATTACTAACCCAATGTTGGGGGTCAAGTCTTCACTTTCAATCGATGCCGTTACATTTTCGTGTTGATTCTGTCGCGGCATTTCAACATAAATAAATTATATACTGACAAACTAAGTTTTGGTTTACTTTCATTTTTGGTCAAAAAATGCTGTTACTGTACATAATCACGAATACGTTGTTAAAGCATGATCGTTTCTACATTATCAGCCATTCGTCCATGCGTTTTTTAGAGGTGGGCACGAATGACATCATACCAAAAAAGCAACAATCTTTTTAACCAGTAAAATCGCAGAGCAAATAAAAGGAACTGAGAAAAAAGTTTGTGGCACCTCTTTATTAGCTGAAGTAGTTCTCATTTCATCTATAAAATTGATTTCGAGCAGTATCTCTTTAAGAACCTACACTAAGTAATAGAGTGTAATATGTGCTATTCAGCCTGTTTGCTCAAACCGATTCTTAAATTTGAATTGCATGCTTCGTAAATTTGAATTGAACACTTGTCTCAAGATAAAAATAAGATTTGGCAATATAGCAACCATTCAGCAAACCGGTAAAACAAACAAAGATCGAGTAATGCATAAAAAAGAGCCATTTAGCATTGCTTGTCATTTTTGGAGATCACTTACACGCTTTCATTCAAATTCTGCGTATCAGCAGAAGTGGAGTCAAGGACACAACGCTTGAGTCCAACGCCAAGGACACAAAAAAATCCAAGGCTAAAGACCCAGTTTTTATGGACAGACTTTCTCGAGGCCAAGGATAGGAATGCTCGAAGCCAAGGCCAAAGACCAAGAACACAACGCACAAGTGTTTTCCAAAAAATTAAAATTAAAATAAAGGTCTTTGTGCAAAAAACTCGCAAATTTTCCGGGAAAAAGTCTTCACGTAAAAAATCGCAAATTTTCTGCAAAATTTCAGGCAAAGAAAGAAAGGTCATCACCTTAGCACATTTTCAACAAATCAAAAAGTAGTGCTGTCCTCGACCGAGGACAGGGCATTTTTAAGAACTTGTACTTTGTAGGCTTCAATCAAGCTCACGGACTTCAAAATGTGTCCTCAAGGCCAAGGATGTCCTTGAGGACTCCACCTCTGCATAAGAGCATTAGAATTGTGTACCCATTAGTTGATAATGATAGAGAGGTATTTTTCAGTGTGCTATGGTTTGAAACGCACTGGAATTTATGACTGCTGTACACTATTGAATAGCAAAACAGCAAACTAATCAAAGTTCCAGCAATCTGCAAAATCTAGCAGGCTATGATGTGATCAGATAAACGATTGTAGTTTATTGTTTTTACTTCACAAGCAAATTCATCTAGAGGAACGCAGATAAGACAACACGTTCAGCAAAAACAGCAATACCGCGATTTACTACTTCAATTGAATCTTTACAGTCTAGATACTTGCACATTACAAAAAGTCATAGTGAACGATACTGTGATATTACACAGAAAATTTACAAAATTGCACTAGCAAAAACTGCTGCCCATTTAACATAACAGCCTGCTCTATTTTAAAACAGAACAAATGCAGTATACAACAGCACACTTGTAATCACCTACTGCATCGCTTTCTAATTTCTTATTTGTTATGAACTTATCGTTTTGGCATTTTTATTAATTCTCGATAATACATTAACTAACACAAGATCATCAAACAACCAAAATTTGTTCCTACCAAAAAGGGAATCGTTCTTAGCCATTAAGCTTAGCATTAAATATATCGGAGTTAAGATTTGGAATACCGTTATATTCCTTTGAAAATATCAACTTAAAAACCTATCAAAGCTTTTGCAAAAAAATCAAACCACTTTTCTGCTACAAAGGATAGTTAAGTAGAGAACTGCAATCTTTTTTTTTTTGCATTATCTAAGACCGCACCCTACTGATGATGAAATTTTCAGTAAGAACAGTAATTTTCTGTAAGAAAATTATCTGTGAGAGCATGAATTATCTGTAAGATGATGAAATTATCTGTAAGATGATGAAATTTTCTGTGAGAGCAGTAAATTTCCCTAATATTTTGCATTTGATTTGAATATTACTCTCACAGATAAACTTGTTTTCTAGTGTGAATTAACCATAAATTTTTGCATCCTAAGAAGTTCTGGCCTACAATAAAAATTGCTGTTATCTTAAGCATTGTACACTAATGATGATGAAATTTGATGTAGTGCCGGGCAAATCTAAAGATCTGTGTTGGTATTGGGACAAACAACAAGCAATGATTGCCGTATTTAGGCTGCTACAGGTTGTCTGGATACTTTCTTTAATACTTCTGAAACTGATGTATATAGATGTGCCCAACTTAGTTGGTGTCATTTGTGTGTGTGTATGAGTGTTTTTTTTCTGTTTTTTTCCTCTCGTGTGCTTTATGTTGGGTGCTGTAGACTAGATGACCGACAAGGTTTTTTGCGTGCTTCCATCAGCGCAATTGGCGTTTGAGAATAAAATTAAAATTGATTGATGATGATGATTAACAAAATTACATTTCGTTAGATCCTGGCAACCTTATTGTCAGCACAGCCTGGTATCGCAAAAGCTATTTTTAGTTCTTAGGGGCAGATAAGTGAGGATTTTAGTAGCTTTTGTAACTACCGGCCAACCAACCAAAATTTTAAAACCAATTTTCAAAGCTCAATAAACATGCTACTTTCTAGCTACTGGTAGTTTGCTTTGACAACAAACTATTGGAAACCTTCATGATATACAGTAATGTGACAAATTTTGAATCATATGCGCATTCATCTTTTAGTACCCTTCTTTAAAAGATAAGGCTAAGTATGCACTATTTCGAAAAAGATATTCTTGATTCAATATACCAATTTTTCACGCACAAAATCACCAACTTCCACAAGCACTGATCTCAGATCTGTAATGCCATATGATGCACTTTGTCAGGTAGACTAAACAAAAACACAACCAAAACATTAAAAATTAATAAAAATTATATGAAATTTCAGGGCAGTCAAGAATTTATTCTTAGCCTCCAGTTCAGGGCTTCATTAGATTAAGCCCTCGCATCTAGCTCAGGACTTTATTGATCCATTTCAAGGCTTGATCACATTAAGTGATAAACAGATAGCACACCAGGCAGTAGTCTACTTTAATCTGCAATGCAGTAGAGTGCAACACTGATTAAAGCACATTAACCCTGTAGCGCCCCACGTTGCAAATATGCAACATAGATTCTAGAGCATTGAACATGAACTTGTGATTGAATAAATTAATTTTACAAATTTGGCTAGCTACCTAAACGGCCGCTGTTACAAATGTGCACCTTATTTCACTTCCACCTACCACTGGCTGCGAAAAGCAGCCTTTTTTATATTTGCTTAACATTTTTTGCAAAAATTTGGTTAGTGACCAATTTTTGTTTTCTTTTTGAGATTTAGATTGCATAGAAATCAAAATGCATTTTGCGTTTTCTGAATTAGTACTACCCGAAAGTCATTTAGAATGCACAAAACTGCCAGATTTGAAACAAAGTCTTTCGGAGCAAAACGATTTGAAGTGATGTTGCAAATTTGCAACACTAAGCGTTGAGGGCTTGATTGGCAAATTGGTGTAGATGCTGAGTAAAGGTAGCTAGCTAGTATTACAAATACGCAGTGCATATTCTTCAATATATTTTTTAGGTCCTGGCTTATTTTCAAATATTTAAAATAGCGTTAATTGGTGCATTCCATGTAATCCAAATCTAAATCAAGCCAGTTGAGCTGCAGACCAGAGGTGTTGTCGAGGACACAAGGCTCGAGGCCAAGGCCAAGGATACAACTAAATTTTGAGACCAAGGACAGACCTTCTTGAGGCCAAGGCCAAGGACACCGGCGCAAGTGTACTCCAAAAAAAAGGAATGTTTTCAAAAAAATTTTTCAAGCAATCTCAAAATAAAGGTATTCAAAATTTTTTTTAGGCGAAAAAGGTCTTCAAAAAATTTTTTTCAGGAGATTTCCACTTTAGGAAAACAAAAAAAGGTCTACGCAAGTTTTTTGCGAGGTTTTTGGCGCTTTCCAACAAAATTTTAACGCTTCAAAAAATAGTGCTGTCCTGGCAATTTTCAAGGACTTAAGTCTTCGAGGCCAAGGCCAAGGACTTCAAAAATCTGTCCTCGAGGCCAAGGACGTCCTCGAGGACTCCACCTCTGCTGCAGACAGTGATGCCAGCAATGATATTTTTGACTTGCAATGTTATGTTTAATGTTTTTGATGGAAATCTGCGGTAATTTGCTTTTAGGAGGAAATCTGATGTTTTTGACAAAATTTTGATGCGAATTACGAAAAAAGATTATAAAAAGCTAAATCCACCCAATAGCTTATGACTTGGCAAACAGCTTTGGAAATGTGGTGATTTCCAAACAAAAAAGAAAAAGGTCTTCACCCAACCCTAAAGAAATGGTTGAAATAGATGTGACATTGTGATCTTCCAAAAAAACAATCTTCAGCCCTACTTCACTTCTATTCATGGATGCAGACCCGGCGCCCGAGTAGTGTGCTGGGGAGAAGGGGGCATAGAAAATTTTGGTGGGGCAAAAAAATATACTTGGGGATGAAGACCAAAAAAAAAGGTCTTTATCGCAAATGCATCTTCGTGGTGTCGGTCCTGTTGCTTTCTTTTCGAGCATGATTTTTGCTTTGGGGGCATAAAAACCTCGTTTGACGTGGATTTTGCCCTCACATTCGGGAAAAAAACCAAACAAACGAACAAAGTCTTCTTTAAAAATGCACCCCAGTGGCATCGGTTCTGTTGCTTTCTTTTGGGGCATGATTGTTGCTTGGGACACATTCTTGCTTGGGGGCACAAAAACCTCCTTTGGTATGGATTTTGCCCTCGCATTTGGGGGTGAAGACTAAAAACAAAACAAAAAGGTCTTGATCACAAATGCTCCCCAATGGTGTTGGTCCTGTTGCTTTTTTTGGGGGGGATACATTCTCGCTTGGGGCACAAAAACCTCTTTTGGTACAGATTTTGCCATCACATTTAGTTGTAAAGACTAAACACAAAACAAAAAGGTCTTGATCACAAATGCACCCCAATGGTGTCGGTCCTGTTGCTTAACTTTGGGGGAACACATTCTCGCTTGGGGGCACAAAAACCTCTTTTGGTACGGATTTTGCCCTCACATTCCGGATGAAGACTTGATACAAAACAAAAAGGTCTTGATCGCAAATGCACCCCAATGGTGTTGGTCCTGTGCTTTCTTTTGGGGCACAATTCTCGCTCACTTGGGGGGCCACAGTTCTCGCACCACCGTCATTCTGGCAGAATAATTAGCGTCATTCTAGCAGAAAGTGCTGCCGCAAAAAAAATGCAAAAACAAAACTACGTCACAAACAATCAACAGTGTTGCCAGCCGCCAAATATCAATTAAGTCACTACGTCATAATTAAAAACTTAATCATCAAACCGGATCATATGAAAAAAAACGATGTTGCCAAAAAAAAATTACTCAAAAAACTGAAGCAGAAACTAAAACTAGTCTGGAAGCAAATTTTCAATTTTTTCCCATTTGACTTTCCGACGCGCCCCGAGCTTCGGGTTTGAGTGCAATCGGTAGCCCGCGGGCCCCTCTACCAAACCCAAGTCTAAAAAAGGGTACCATTTCAACGGGGGCCCCAGCAGAATGGTTTAAAGGAGGCCATTGCGTTCTGTTTTTTTTTTCATTGAAGTTGCAGTAAGTTATTATTACTTTTTTAGTTTTTTTTTTCATTTTTCATGAAGCAAAATGCCAAATGTAACGTGTTTTTCAGATGCTGGTAGTTTTTGCTCCCTATTATTTTGTGGTATGTTTGCTTAATTTAACTTGTTTTTGTTTCAAACATTTTATGTTTGTGTTGTTTAAATTTGTTATATTTGGTGTTTTGCAATTACGTCATTTGATACGTTTCAAATTGCCTGATTTTTTGATGGTTTTTACTTTTTGTTTAATAATTCTTATTTTGTTTTTGTTTTGGCATTTGTTTAGCTTCAGCACTATTTTGTCTTATGCTGATATATTTTTTCCGGTGGTGGTTCGATATTAATATTTTGGTTTTGAATTTTTTACTTATATTTTACTCGTATTCGTTAATACTACGTTTTAGCTCAATCTTAGTTGAGTAACGAAATTGCAGTTTTAAAAAGTATTGGATATCAGTTTTGATCATGTTTAATCTTTATATTCTAACAATATTTTAAGCTTTTCGCATTCAATAGATTGAGTGTTGAGTTATTTGTGCAGTATACGAGCAATTGTGCTGAATGAAGTAAAATCAAGGATACTTGGACAACGAATGGATGCAACGACTTTTCCACGTTTAACATTAAAAGTGCTAAGCATTCGAGATGTACTTTCGGAATGGTGTTCTCTTTCAATTTTGTTTTAATACGGGATTACTGCACCCAGTCAGCTTGGATGGATTTCCTAATGCTGGAACTTAGTTCGATCCTTTCTTTTGAATAATGGAATTATAATCTAACTGCTTTTGTGAAATAATCGGATTTCACCAATAATTGCCATTAATCCGGTTATTGTACAAATATCATTTACAGCAAAAGGACTGAACAAAAATGAAAAACAAGCTGACAGATCGATGATACCCTGCAAAATTTGCGCACTTTGTGGTACGTAGAGAAAAGCGCGCATCCATGGTTAATACTAGTGATACAGTCATTATAACCAATGACAAAAATTGCACAGAAACAAACGTTGGGTTGCGACTAACTTGGGATCTATGTTGCTTTCTGTACAATATTCTACCAGCAAAACGTGGGACAAGCATTTTCAACTTTTTCTGCAAGGCGGACACAACACAGACACGTCTGGTAAACTTAGCTCAACACTGAGAATGAACAACGAGAGGACGAAGCTGCCCTGGTCCACCAGTACTACAATGAACATCATAATATAATCTGGACTACCACAAAACCTGACTTGCATATTGCTATGATACTGTACAATTTGTAGAAAAAGTGCACCCTAGCCACTTGGACATTAGTGAAAATTTTTGGATCACCAAAATCAAAGCTAAACTGAACATAAATAACACCTTTATGCTTAAATTCAAATAACACCGTCAATTTGGAATCTAACCCGGTTTCGGTGCTGTTTTGAATTGTAATGCTTTTTTCTCCGCTGGCCTTGTATTGCTTTTTAACTTTTGGTTTAAGTCCTTTCTTTTCAGCAAACTTCTGGGTTACTGCCAAACCAGGTCGCGACTTCTGATTTTCTATTCTACGAAATTTCTGATGACGCCATTGCATGTAATTTGTGGTTTGCTCCCCCCCCTCCCCCATAAAAAATCCTGGCTACGCCTATGCCCAATGCTAGAACTAGTTTGTATTTTTGCTTTTTACACATCTTTTATCCGCTACAATTAAATAATTTAATTGGTTTCTAGTACAAAGTTGCAATAAAAATATAACGTAAATCGAATTTGAACGGACATGCAAGAGTTTTTTGGTGTTCACGCTTGAAAAAGATATTGTTGGGAAGTTGAAAAAATTTCTTCACAAAAAAATAACTTTTCATTAAAAAATGCCGTAACAAAAGGAATTAAGAAGCGAAAGAATTTATTCCAAAAGCACGAAAAACTGTTTACAAAAGTTACTTACAAAAAAACGCACAAAGAAAGAAAGAAACTTCAATTTATGAAATTAAATCAAACTTTTATTATACTCGCTGTGTTACGCCGCAGCGTGTAACGAGTTGGCGGGGCCCATCTCCGCTTAATTTCGCCCGGGCAACACAGCTTCTTTCGAAGAAATGTTGCAGCGGAACGAGCCGTTGGCAACACTGTGTCCGATTTGATCGGCCCGAGTTTTGAACCTCAGACCTTCCGCTCCAGAGACAAACGCGTGATTGCCCAACCAACTGGCCGGTTAACTTCTATTTATAATTATAATACCGCAGATGAAGCAAAAAGAGAAAAAGGATGACATTTTTACGACACCTTTTTTTTTGAAAAATTATAAACCTTATATGAATCTCAAATTTTGGGCATATAACTATTTTGTCCAGGAAATTCGACACAGTTGCTTAAAATTTCTTATTTTTGAGTGAAAAAGCAATGGAATAACCTCAATTCAAAATTTGCAAGAAAAAAAAAATGTCAAAACTTACGAGAATGCATCTGTCAAGAGATTTTCGCGCTTGGCAAATTGAATCCAGAGCGGCAATATACTGTAAAAGAACACCTATCATGTCACTCAGAGATACGTCACAAAAGTAAGCAACTGAATTTTAAATTTGGCTTAGGAGCTAAGCGATATTTTCAATTTTTTGTGTCAGTTGTAGCATTGGATCTATTTGGGTTCTGAAATCTAAAATTTTGTACTATTTACAAAAAAAAGTTTATGGAGAAAAGACTAATACTTCCAAAAAAAAGAATAATAGGACAGAACCTGAAAGAAATGAAAAAAGATAACCTTCCCTAAGATAAAGTTTGCGAGGTGATTTGATGTTTGAAGTTTGTAAGGTGACGTTCAAGGTGTACAAATTGCTTTTTTACAAAAACGGTAATTACTGTACATCGCATCGCACGCTTTTTTTCCGAAAAACCGCATCGAAACCCGCGAAAAACCCGCATCCGTTATCGCACCATAGAATTTGAAAAATAAAAACCTGCAATTTTTACGATTAATCTGATTTTAGTCATTATTTTTGTTGATTTGTTCTATTTCGTCATAAGTAACATTTTGGGCAGAAGTTTGAGAATATTTGAGCATTTGTTGCGTCACAATTACAATACTTGTTAAAGTAAAATCTTTCTCTGACTGAGTTTCAATTTATAGAATAGATCACAAACTTTAATTTCAAAGGTCATTGATGCGATTGCAATACTTCTTTCACCCGTTTCCTGTCTGGTTTTGGGTATCAAAATAACAGCAATAAAACATATTTAGCAGTTTTTTTGGCAATTTTTTTAAAATTAAAATCAAGCGTATTTCATTTTGATCCAGCATTTTCTAGTGTACATTTTTACCATTTCTTTTTTTTTTGGATCTAGCATTTATGCGATTTATGATTGAATAAATTCTTCAAACTTGAAAGTTTAATTTTTTTTAATCTTTAGCACGTGTAATTGTGTATAGTTAAATTGTAAGGCTTGAAATCTAAATTCGTTAAAAATGACCTTTACTAGTGGCGGCCGTTGGTGCATTTATAGGATATTTTGCGGTAGGTAGTAGTGAAAAGATTCTTTGGACTTGGTTGCTTACATTGTTTATGTTGAGTATACAGTAGAAGTCTTAGCAGCGGCTCTATGAAAAAACATGAATTTCAAAATTGTCTTAAATGAAATATTCAAAATTTCACAACCAAAACTATATATAATTGGTTTGTCAATGCAAGGATCTGCTGAGCATAATAAAAACATTTATTTCAGACTAAAGGCAGTCCATATGAAAAATATTTACACATGACAAACGAAACACACAAAAAAATACACTCCAAAAAGCAAGCAGTTCAAAACGCACTAACAGTTGGCATACAAGCGCTCTTTCAATGATTTAAACTACTCAGAATCGTAAAAAGCGTCAGAATTCATAAGGTTCACACAGAGTTGTACACGGCCCGACTAGTTCAGGCCCGAACCCGGCCCAAACGCGAAAATATAAGCCCGAACCCGGCCCGAACCCGAAAATATAAGCCCGAACCCGGCCCAAACCCGAAAGCTATTTTGAAGCCCAAATCATGCCCGAAAAAGCCCGAAAGTTAGATTAGGTCTGAAAAAAAAATCTAGCAATTTTGCAAGGTTATTATAATTATATTTTTGTGCACTTAAGACAAAAAGTAGGTTTCAGGCCCGAAATAAGCCCAAAAATTTTGTCAACTTTAGGCCCGAACCCGGCCTGAACCCGACCCGAAAAGCCCGGCCCGACTTACAACTCTGGGTTCACAACAGTGGCGGCTCGTGCCGGTTTGAAACGGTAGGGCTGCAAATGTTTTTGTTTGGTAATATTGCACAGAGCTTATTTTTCGTCTTTCGTACGAATCTACGAAATTAAACTATTTTCGGTTGGCGTATGCCTACCTCTAAACTTTTTGCTTTATTTTAACTTAATGTTGCATTTGCTACGGTTCTTTGTTACGGTAACACGACTGTAGTGCTTCTTTACGAATAAGTCTGAAATTGTTGATGGGAAGGTCCAGAGAATCAAACCCAGAACAAAGAAGTACAAAATGACTATTAAGTGGAAACAGTTCATTAATGATGAAACATGGAGTGTATTCCCAAAAACAGTCAATAATTCTTAAAAAATACCAAAAGTTATTCAAAATTCCACAAAATGACAAAACCGATCCCTGGCGATGGTCCTTTGAGGCCGGGATCGGTTTCGTCATTTTGTGGAATTTTGAATAAATTTTGGTATTTTTTAGAAATTATTGACTGGTTTTGGGAATGCAATCCATGTTTCATCATTAGTCAGAAATTATGATCATTTTTGGCTAAACTTCACTAATACACGCAAAACAAGAAAAGCAGTAATAGGCATTGTACTGAACATTGAAAATGCATACACATATAACAAAACAGAGATGAAACCGGTTAGGATTTTCTCGACCCGACCCGACCAGTAAATTTCAAAATCATCGCCGCTTGACCGGCCCGGTCGACCAGTTTTTTTACAGAAGGTTTTTGTTCACTGTTCAATATATCTAATGAAAAATTTTCAAAAGGGGGGGGCATGGGCGAGTTGTTAAAGTTTGTGACATTGGACTGGGGTCTCAGAAAAAAAAACGCAAAAAACTTTTTCGTTTTTTGCTAAAATGACTCAATTTTAAGACCTTTTTTGGTTAAGTTTCGGTTTGAATGACCTGTTTCGAGCAGCACAAAACATGCACAAAATAAGCATAAAAAGCACTGGAGGGCACAAGCTAAATTATTAGACGCTCTTTCTAATGACATTTTGCAAAAGGCCAAAAAATGAAGTTACAATTTTTTTAGCTATTGGTGACAGATATTTGCAATTTGCCCAGCAGCAAACACTAAACTTTTTTTCGGCAGTGCTGCCTTTGCAGTTACAAAAAGATAAATGAGAAAAAAATAACAGCAGAAGATAGGTAACAGTAAAAAAACATATGAACATCACCATACTTTTTCTATTATACCCAAAAACATTAAAATGATGAAACAATAACATTTATGTAATATTGAAAAATTATGTCACTAACATCGTGAAAAAAATTAATAATATTCATAACAACTAAGCTGCTTCACTAACAGTTTGAGAAAGTATGAAAAGGATCTATTGCAAAACATTATGTACTGGAAAAGCTTTTTAGCTCCACATAGATTTATATACGGACGGAACAATTAATATAAATCTCTGTGGAGCTAAAAACCTTTTCCAGTACATAATGTTTTGCAATAGATCCTTTTCATACTTTCTCAAACTGTTAGTGAAGCAGCCTAGTTGTTATGAATATTACTAATTTTTTTCACGCTGTTAGTGACATAAATTTTCACTGTTCCTTTTTTCATGCTGTTAATGACATAATTTTCAATGTATGTATAATGTTATTGCTCCATCATTTTAATGTTTTTGGGTATAATAGAAAAAGTATTGTGATGTTCGTATGTTTTTACTGTTACCTATCTTCTGCTGTTATTTTTTTCTCATTTATCTTTTTGTAACTGCATAGGCAGCACTGCCGAAAATTGTTCCGAAGAAGCTTCCCGATTTGGGAAGCGAAACGTCAAACCAACAAATAAACTCATCGGTAGTACGAAGTGGTTATGAATAACTATCCCGATGAGATTCATTTATTTGTAAAATGGTCGAAATTTCAGACTCAGATATAGACCACGTACTAATAACATTGCCGTTAAGATTCATTTATTTGTTTTAGTGTGCACAACGTTAAAGTGAATATTTCAGCCGTTAACAGAATTATTTTACGGGATTTCTGGAATGAAATCGCTGCCAAGTTTACCGTTGTGCGGCCACAGTATGTTGAGATAGAAATGTTCGATGTATGTGTAATATCGGCGGTCACCAGCCTCCGGTAGTCTCACATGATGTTTAAACTCACATAAGGCTGTCTTATGCTGTTACTGTGTTATAAGTGTTATTTTCTGGTTCTTGATGTTCTGATATTTTTGCTGACACGGGTTTTCTGAATCAGTGAGCCTACGCTTCTCAGCCTCGATTGTTCAGTGTCAAAGAATAATACTGTCGGCTGTTGAAAACTTAAAAATCATGTCAGCAATGTCATGATGTGCTGACGAAGTAACGTAAAGTCTGGATAGGATTTATGGGGGGTAATTTATTTCAATTTTGTTCTTGCCTTGTTACCAATAAGTTACTTTTTTGCTTATGCTCAGTTGCAAATTAAAATTTACCGAGCAGCTTATTTTAATGATTTTGGTTCATAATATTTTGCTAATCGTGATTATTCAAGTTTGTTCAGAATCAAATTAGCTGCTAATTTGTACTTTGATAACAGATAATGTTAAAGGATTAAATGGATAAGATATATATAGGACCAGCATACTTAATAACTTCAATGTAGTACACTGTAATAAGAGTTTTAGTCATTTGTTCACTGTAAAGGATGAATAAACTACAACTGTCCATGTCAAGCTGTTCCAATTTCCACTTTATGTCAAGCTGTTCAATGTCAAGTTGCATTAAAATGTCCCAATAAGAAAAGGGCATACTTCGTGTTGAGGTGGTTGGCATACATAGAGATTTGCATTATTTGTTTGATGTCATCTATGGCGTTGACATAGGCCAGGGCTGCCCAACCTTTTGCTGGTACAGGCCACCTTTACGGGAGAAAAGTTATTGCGGGCCACATGCATTTTTTCAAGATTAAACTCCAAATAATTGCAAGTTTGTTGTACAAAATCGGTGCTCACTTTAAGCAGTATTACAGGCATCTGTCTCAAAAAGTAAGTGAAGACCAAAACAAAACAAAAATAAAGGTCTTTGCTACAAATTGGTGCGGATTTCGGTCAGTAGTATGGGAGTCTATCCCAAAAAGTAGGTAAAGACCAAAAAAAAAAAAAGAAGAAGGTCTTTGCCACAAATCCAAACTGATTTTGGGAAAACCGTACAGAAGAAGGTTTTGATTTAGACCTTTTTATTTGCCAGAAAATGCTAAGTATGCCTTTCCATGAGGAAATCAACCGCGCATAAAGACCTTGCGGGCCACACAAAACAGCTTCGCCAGCCAAATGTGGCTGCAGGCCACGCGTTGGGCAGTCCTGACATAGGCTTTCAGTTAATGCCACCATAGACAACAACTTGGTAGTTTTCTTCGTTAAGCATATAGCCTTACGAAAGATGTTTTTATGTGTATTACTGATACTATATGCTCTTTTCTCAATCTATGCTAACTGTTTAAGGCAGGTTATGTGCTGTGTTGTATAAAATTAATATTTAAAGTGACAATTGACCAACAATCAATTTTGCGGATGTGACATCAAAAATGCATCGCAGTTGACTTATAATGCTTATGTAAATTGACTTGATCTCTAAATAGAAATGAGTAACGTTCTCTTTAGCTTGCTATTTGTTCCAATGTTTAATTTTTTTATTATGTTTAGAAGCGCGAAACTCCAGATTGACTAAAACCTTGAATGTTAAAAGCTAGAATACATAGATATTTTACTGAAAGGCATCATCAGTATTCTAGGCGAAGTTTTTA
This sequence comes from Trididemnum nubilum, assembly GCA_963965965.1. Lineage (NCBI taxonomy): Eukaryota > Metazoa > Chordata > Ascidiacea > Aplousobranchia > Didemnidae > Trididemnum > Trididemnum nubilum. Next base: position 51,644,902 of record OZ014469.1, read on the forward strand.
TTCAATTATGCATATTTATTGAATAAGGATTTTGCTTAGAATGCTGATGATGCCTTTCAGCGAAATATATATATAGTCTAGCTTTTAACATTTCTGGTTTTAGTCGATCTGGAGTTTCGTGCTTTTAGATATATTGATTTGGTTGCGCCCATTGCTAGTGGTTTTTTTCAGTGATTGCTTCACGAATATAATGCCTAATCTGAGGGTAGCTGATGCCATAAATTTCCAAAAGTTAAATTTTAGTTTTTTATTACAACTTGATTTAAACGAATAGTTACATAGTGCATTAGTTTTTGCAAGCTAAAATATTCGCTATGCCCAAGTTAGTGTATATGGTTACTTTTTTAAGCGCAGCCCTGTATTTTTTCTACAGACATCCTGTTAGCGTTATAACAGTTGTGACTCCTGGACCCTGCTATATATTGTACTTATCAATTTACTACATGGCATTTTTATATTTTCAGCTATCCTTTCACACATATAAAATTGGAATTGGTAAAATGTAAAGATATTTCCTTTTGTAAAAGGTCCATCCCAGTATGGCGAAGGTCATGTAAGTCGCTTATTCATTTAAAATTTAGACATTGTTGTGATACTACAAGTTGGACATTTTTATTGTTTTTTTTGGGGGTGTTTTGTGCTTGCAAGGCTGTGATGATGGATGATACACACTTGTGCAATCCAGAATCAGTAGAGTAATTTTTGTCAGGCTCTTGATTGTATTAAAGTACTGTTTTTGAATATGTACTTAGGAACACTATTTTGATGAACAAACTAGATCAGGATACATAAAAACTCGACTTAAAACATTGAGGAGAACTTCAACTCCATCTAAAAAATCCTACAAGAAAAGAGCTAAAGTGTGAGGTAGCGATACATCCGACGATTCGCCCTGTACTTCATCAACATTTGATGGAGATTCTGTCACTGAGCTGAATTATATCAAAGATAAGGTAATCTTTTTGAAGTTATTGCGTGTGTATGTGTGTTTTGGTTTTTAGAAGTGATTGCTTTTTATGTTAATGCCATGGTGTTACGGCTGCAAGCCGCCTGCATTGACAAGTATTTTGGTGGCTAGAGAATCGATTAGCGCAAGCACACTTCCCAGTCTCCCTCATCTCTCCATTTCTATTATGTTCATTGAGTTGAACATCCTCAGTTGATTCTTGACTCATTTATGTTGCCGTTTTAATAAAATTTTTATGTGAATTCATGCGAAGCTCTGTGCATATTCGATCCATGTTAAACAGTGTTGTTTAGTGAATTTGTTATTGGTGGCGTTTATTCAAACAGTTTTTTGGTATGATAAACCAAGTAAGCATAAAACATAACATTATGATATTCATAGATTGAGTGGATTCAAACTGCAATGCCATGGCAGCATAATATGCCACGAATTGTTGCTGCTATGGAGCAAACGTTTAGCTTTCAAAGAAAGTGTATTGATCGTGATCGCCCATCTGCAACAGCAGTATTGCAGCGATATCCACGATTTGCAGATGTTGGTGAAGGGATGCTGTGGTAAGATGCAGCATATTATTTTTTATATTGTTTTTAATCTTAGCGTGCCCTTCAATCTAATCTGTTTCGTTTTTATTAGACTTCGTAATGCTATTTGAAAATCTATGGAAAAGAGTTTTCAACATTTCAAATACGGCTATGTGTTTACCAGTTTAATTAATATTGATTTTTGATTAAGTGCATTTTTTAAAGATTTTGATGTTATTAAATACATTTTCATTTTAAGGTCCATAACGCTTTACCAGCAAACAAGTTGTTTAATTCGTAAAAATTAATAAACTAGTAATGCTATTTTGTTCTGTCGCTACCAAGTAATATCATAATGTCGATTGCTGCTCTATTGGTAAATATTGGCCAAGAGTTTACCATGCTTTTTATTGCAAGTTAAACCAAGTGCTTTTTTCTTACTGAGGTGCGTTTTTCTCTCCTCGCTCTGTTGAAGTTTGTTTGCCCAAATGCCCGTGTCATGTTATTCGTCCTGATGAAGTGTAGCCGTAGTGTTACACGAAACGTTGACAGTTTTTAAGGTTTTTTATGCGATAAAAAGCGTGGAAAACTCTTAGTCAATATTGACCAGAAGAACAGCAATCGACATTACTGGTTATGCTATGTTAGTCACTGTCTCGTCAAATCAATTACGCATGGATGTATCCTACACCCAGCCATAAACCAAACATGCTTTAGGTAATTTCTATTGAAGTTTTCTGTTTTTGTTTTTAGATGGAACAAGGAATGAAAATGCTGTATACGCAATTCCAAAGTATAGGTGAAGTTTTAAAGCCGTTTATTGCAAAGATTTGGGATCTTGGACAATCGTTTAGCTTTCAAATGAAATATGATGATGGTAAGATAAAAGCCGGATTATTTTGCTTTTCTATTGTGTTCTGCCGCTTAAGATTTGTGTTATATCCTATTGATATTATTTCAAAGGCTCGCGTGATTCGATTTCTCTGCTATTGCTGCCTTTATTAATACATCAGTGACTAGACGTGTTTAATGTTTTTGCTTGAAAAACTGCTCTGTTTGTTTAAAATTGATGCTGTAATTTAGGGCAAAGTAGATGCAACCATTCTTTGTAATTGCAATCAGGCTGTGTTTCGTTTGTTAGCTGTTCAGTTTTCACACAACAATCAAATACCTTAAGAAGGTGGAACAGTGACCTTGTTTTATAAGGTTAACTATAGCTCTATGTTCCTAGTAGAGAGCACCTTCACTTAAAATTTGTTATCTAGTAACCAACTTTTTATTTCTTAGCTTCTATAATATAAATATGACATATGCACCAATGTACAAATTGAGAATTTTTTTTCAGACAATTTGAAAGTCATAAAATGCTGGGAACGTTTGCTGCCTCCTATCAACGTCAGCAATGCTGTGTTTTTTTTTCAGAGGAGTAAGTTTTTTTTTCTTAGTTACTGATATTCTTTACATCAAATTGCGATAGCGCATTAGTGCTTTTATCAGTAGAGTAGAAACAATTGTTCTTGCTAAAGTGAAATTTTTAAGCACAAATTGACTGAATGACGGGCATAAGATTAGAAAAATGACAAAGTTTTCGAAACACCCGGTTGCTTTTTCAGGCATATGCAGTCTTGCTTTAGCAGAAAGTTGATTCTGACTCATCATCTTTGAATTTTCACATGCTCAATTATGGTCGCTTTACTACTAATCTGTTATCACAGTTACTCTTACATCTTTTTTTTGTTGTTGTAGGAAGGAATAAGTGTTGAAGAGTATGCGTTCAACAAATCATGTGGCAAGAATCAGCCACATGTTGTTGCGACTGGGAGGCAGCTAAATCCTGACAAATATTTTTTAATATTGGACTGTCATGCCATTCCCGTTGGCAGTGATGCCGGATATGCTTTGGACATAATGTTTTGTGCGCATTGGATTTTCGAAATTTCGTACTTTACGCGGTTGATCCCGTTTTACAATTTTTTGGAAGTGCTCACTAGGGGCAAGAAGCCCAAATGCTCAATGCGAATACTATTGGCGTCGCTGGATATCAGCCCATAAGTAGTGCTTTTCTGGTTTCGTAATTCGTTCTTCGTTGTTATGTGGAATTCTAATTGATATCGCTAAGGCAGCTTCACAATTTGTTTTAACCATGTAGCATTTTGATAAAATTGGGAAGTCCGCAGCCATGACTGTTTTTTAGGGTGTTTACTGTTAGGTAGTGACTATTTCACCGGAAATTTTCAAGTTAAAGAGAATAAAACCAAAATGAGAAATACTTATCCGCGCTTTTTTCATTTGCTTTTTTAAGGGTTTAAGATGTGGATTTGAGTTAGGGTTAGGTTTGGAGTTCGTTTAAGAGTAAGAATTTGAGTTTGGGTTAGATTTGGTTTGAATTATTGAAAAATTAGATAAAAATTTTCGGTGAAATAGTCACTTTCTTACTGTTATGAATGCACATGCGTCTGTGTAGTGTACAGAAGAAAATTTGGCATAGAAAACCAGTGCAAAAATTTGTCGTAAATATTGATGTTTCAACCCTGGGGAGGAGAGTTGGCATACCCCAAGTTTTCATAAATAAAAACCGCAAGGCATGCAAGATATTGGTGTCAAACGATACGGAAGACCCGGTTTCCAATCTGTTTTTAATACATTTAATGAGAAAAAACTGCAACAGAACACGAGTTATTTTTAAAAAATTAAAATAATCATTAACTCTCGTGCTCGAAAGCCAACAATGAAGAAGATGGTTGTTTCGATTTTTAAAAAATGACTCATTTTCTGTTGCAGTTACACATTATTAATGTATAAAAGACTAGAGAAAAAAAAGGGGTTTTATGAACCATTCGACACCAACATCTTGTTTCTATTTGCTTTGGTTTTCGAGTTATAAAACCAGGGGGTGCGTGTTCTCCTCCAAAATTGATTTACGTTTCCCAGAATATCAAAAGTCAAAATTTACGAATTTTTTTAACGTGCGATTTGAACTGCGACCATGTACTATCTGGAAAATCTTTAAGGCATTGTTGTTAAATAGACAAAACTGATTGCTATGATGAAGGTTAAGGTTCAGTTTCCAGCTGAATGGTTACGTTATTGCATCATCGGAAAAAGCACATTGCGATTATTGCAGTATCACTGATTATTAATTTTGAAAAAGCGCCAAGTGGAATTTTATTGCAAGGTGTCAAAGCAGCGCTGTAGTGCTAAACGTTTACAAGTTCGTTGTGGTAGCTTCATCGCAGGTGTCTTGCAAGTAGCTGCAGGAGGATACCATTATTAGTAAGTTAGGATTGTGACACTGCCTGTATGCCTAATGAAAATTATCAATAAATTTCGTAAAACAACATGCAAGATTGTTGTTTGTTGTCTCGTCTAGCATATTGAAGATGCTTTATTTCACGTTTCGCACGGAAACGCTCATTTGCCTTCGTTTTTGTACTACGTTATAACGCCGAAATTTTAACCGTTGTGCTTGTGATTGTGAGTGATGGTTTTCTTTTAAGCATACCAATTTCTGCGTCAATGCGTGAGGAAGATCCAACTGTTGCGTAAAGAAATGACGAAACGAAGTTGTAGCCGTTTGCAATATCGTTCGAGTAAATGTTAGATTTGGCCAGCTCGAGGTACAGTATCACAGCTGAGCGCAATTACCGCTCGACCAAGACTCGCGCCTGAATCTTTAAAAAGATTCATCTTAGCATACATTCAAATCTTTCTAAAGGTTTGTTTATTAGATTCTTTCAAAAGACTTAGTGAGGTGAACCTTTCAAAAGATTCGTTTTAGTGAATCATTAAAAAGATTTAGTATGAAAATGAATCTTTGAAATGCTGGATGATTTTTTCACTCGTAATTCACTCATTTTTTTTTAGAGTGTAGCCTAGCAAGTTCAGGTTAATGAAATGAAATCAAAGCTTGAATATACGTACATGTTAGGGTTTCCAATTGCCCGGTTTTGAAAGAAATTCGAAATCGGGAAATGTTTTACTTCATCCCGGGATCCCAGAAAAAAACGGGATTATCCCATTTGCATTGTTATACAGCAATACAATAAACAAGAAACGTACAAACAACAAATGCATCAAGTTTGGCACTAATAGACTCACGAATGAACTTACTCTTGCCTATACCTTGGATAAAAAAAAATATCTACAGCTGCAAGTTAAGAGGCAATACTTTGCAAACATTCCTTTTTACCTACCAGAAATAACCTAATCGATTTCAGGTTAATTTTGGCTTTCTTCGAAGAACAAGGTTGATCTTCTGCGCTTTCTAAGCAAAGTTAGTGCTTGCTTTTCAAGTGTCAAAAAAGACCACCAGTCAAACTACCTTTACGCGATATTGTTTTTGAGCAATGAGAGCAAAGTAGCACGATTATTACCGTCACCATGAGTAAAATATTTCCAAACTTTGAATGATTTATGTATTCCATAACTGACACAAATGTTCACCTACCTGCTCTTAATCGGGCAATGTGTATAATAAGCTGGCTCAAACTACTTTTCCCAGCAATTAACGCCAAACAGTTCAAAAATTGTTGCTAAGGTAAATGAGTATAGCGTTGCCACAGCGCGAATGAACATGATCAATTATAATGCTATACAAAAATAATTGCAAATTGTTCTTTACTCGAGTTCCATGAGGATATTAGCTGACAAAACCGGGAATTTTTATTTAAAAAACCGGGAAGCGGAAAATCAAAAAAGTCACGAAATTTCGGGAATTCCCGAAACCGGGATCCCGATTCGCAAACCCTAGTACATGTATTTGCAATAAATACAGAAAAATAAGCTGCGTTTACAAATTGGAACCTGACCACAACGCGAAAAAATTTAATTCGCTGTTCCGTAAAAATTTTACTTTCCATTCAACTTTACATGTCTTCCAGTCAAAATTTAACGTCTTCTGCTATTAAATGGCGTCATCAATGACGTCATTGACCTTAATGTGCGTGAAGATTGAAGCATGTTACGATTTAGTGCTAGTATTGATATTATTATGTATGAATCAACATTAAGCTGAACATTAATACCTTTTTCTTGATTTTGACCACCAGGTAGAAACAAAAAACAATTAGGTAAAACAGGGGCACGTGAATCAAATGTCCCAAGGATGTCATATTCACATCAAGAAGACTATATTAAAATAAGTTCAGAATAGTCAAACATTTTAGGCGTTCCAAAATTTAAATTTCATTATTATTTTGCCAAGATCAAAAATAGATCTTGACTTAATAGGAAATAAGTTAATGAAATTGATCCTTTGTTTCAACAAAGAGCCATTAGAACAGTTTTATTATCCTTGACGTCATCATTAAATTCTGACGTCACCAGTAACTTATTCATAAAAATGAATTAGTTAATGAACCATTGCATAATCTCTATCGAATACAAAAAGAAACGTTTAGATGCTAAATTATACATTTTTTGACATATTAATCCAGCCGAATGTGGAAAATGACGTCATCAAAGAAAAAACACGTTTAGCATAATCAGATTTTGTAGACTTTTAATACGTCATTTAGTAACCCTAATCCTATTCAAATTCGTTGAAAAATCGTTTGTTGCAATTTTTTAGGGGTTGAACAATAAATGCACTCGACTAATAGCTAAAAGCGAAAAATTATTTTTGAAAAGCTTTGTTCTCGTTTTGGGATGGTAGTTGCAAAGATCTTCATCAAATATAAAAAGATATTCTCACAAAAAGTTTTTGAAAACCCTATATCTGTTTTCTCAGCCTGAATTTTTAGGACAAAAAGAAACTAAATGTAATTTACCCTTCCAGTAACATCATATGACCTATCTAATTTTGGTAAACCCTCCTTTTTCTGAAAATTCAGGCTTGGAGAATAAATACAAGGCTTACAAAAACTTTTTCAGGGGGATATTTTTTAGTATTTGTTGAATAACTTTGTAACCGCATCCACAAAATGAAAAAGAAAATTTCAAAAGTTATATTTAAATTTTGACCAACCGGAATTAGCTGGTTTGTTTCGTTCTTTTTAAAATGGAAGTTTATCAGCAGTAGAACATTAAGAATCATATTTTTGGGTTCTACCAAACTGTATATTGTGCTTTACCGTTTTCGTTTTTGTTCGTGCACCTTTGATTTTTATGTTTTGTGTATTCGTTGAGCAAAGAATAATTAATAAAAACCCGGATCGACTCAAAACTCTAAAATTAAAAATGTTTCCGTTTGCCAAATCGCTGCAAAAAAAAAAGAACTCCCAATCCCCAAAGCTATAAGTTTATTGATTATGCAAATTTTGTCAAAAAGGAAAATCAACACCCTGATAGCTTCGACTTAAAACATTTCACATATTTTTTAAATAATTTAGAAATATTGTAGAAAAAAAACTTATAGCTTTGGGGATTGGGAGTTCTTTTTTTTTTTTTTTTGCAGCGATTTGGCCAACGGAAACATTTTTAATTTTAGAGTATAAATAAAACCAAGACGATAAAAACATGTGTTAAGGTAGTTTCGAACTCGAGTTTTCATTTTTTGTCGTTTTCCGATTCTGTAATCCAGCGGATTATCCAGTCTTGCGTTTTTCTTGATGTTTTTTTGCGTTTCTGCTCAAATACGTAATACTATACAAGCCGGCAAGTAACCTTTTTTGCTCTTATTATTTTTGACTTCGGTGTTTGAAGACTGTCAACTGTTTTAAAAGGCAGTGCTGTATTTGAACAACTACTGTTTTTGAGATTGGCGACAGTGTTTGAAAGCCAATTTTCGGACGTCAAAACGAAACCACCAGCTTGCACGCCAGCTTAAGCAGTGTGACCAACTGACCGCCAGCTTCACCATACCACCATCTTTTGCATTTGATCATTCAACTGAAGGTTTTTTCCTTTCGTCGTTAAATTTGGCTTTATTTATGAACTTTACTTTAACCCCTCAGAATCGGATCCATTATTTAAATCGATTAAAACTTTCATTTTATTTATACTGTAAAATAAATCAAATTGCAATATAACTATATCTTTGTTGCCTTTGTATTAAGTTTCTATATAAATTTAAGTTTTCAATAGCGACACTTTCAACTACAGTAGCATTCGATTTTTCATTTTTATTTTTTAATCGTTTGCGTGCTATCTGGCCTAAAGGTCACCAGCGCGGAATCCTAGGAAAGAGTCACCAAAACGGCGACTACTTAAAAACAAGCAATGCGAAAAAGTTGTCTTCCGGCAGGAATTGAATCTGCAGCTAGGGGTGCCGAAACCCGGGGGTGGGGAGATACATGCCCCCAATAATTTGACTGCATTCCCCCCAATAGTTGGGTACATCTGCATTCCCCCCAATAATTTGACTCTGGTGTGCATCTGAGCGTAGGTGTTCACTTGAATTTTGGGAAAAAAGTGTTCCATTTTTGGTGGAGACCTTTTTTTCTTGTAGTTTTTTTGGTCTTCACTTAATTTGCTCACCTGAACAAAATCGTGGTCGAGGTTCATCCCCCCAATGTTGAAAATAGGGTAAAATTGGGGTAAAATTGCAAATTATCCCCCCCAATGCTCAGCAAAGATCGGCACCCCTGCCTGCAGCCTTTGGATTACCGGTGTACTGCTCTACCACTTGAGCTAGAGAAGACGTCTCCTCGCATGCTTAGTTTTGGCTGTTTAAACCCAGCATTAAGTTGCTTAATTTTGGCTATCTAAACCAGCATTAAGTAGCTCGGTTTAAATAGGCAAAATTAGGCAAGCGAATTAAGCATGCGTATGGAGACGTCTTCTCTATCTCAAGTGGTAGAGCAGTGGACCGGTAATCCAAAGGCTACATGTTCGATTCCTGCGGAAAGAGAACTTTTTTGCATTGTTTGTTTTTAAGTAGTCGCCGTTCTGGTGACTCTTCCCTTGGCTTCCGCGCTGGTAGCCTTTAGGCCAGATAGCAAGCAAACAATTAAATATTAAAAGCTCTGGCCAGCAAACGTCAAAACATCGAGACTAAATTATTATTAACATTGGACCGTTGCAATATGGTTTAATGGACAATACTTTGTTGAGTATAGAACAGAAACCTATTACCTATTAAATTGCTTGCTGTCAAGAAAAATAGAAGTTAATCACCAACTGAAATTTCCTAAAAATATTCACAACATCGAATGAATCGGAATGTTGAAAAAGTTAGATATCACTACAGTGTTTATTGGTTTGGATTGCTGGATTTCAAAGTCAGCCAAAAGACAAAAATGATTTGCGTTGCAAATCCGTGATTCAAAAGTCTTGATATTTGTCTGATTTCAAAACTTTGTGAAATCAACCACAAATTTCAGAAAGAAAAACATTGATCACGATGCCAATTGATAGGCGCTTTGTTGAAAAACTTTTCACATGAAAACAACACTAATTCATCAAAAATAACAAACTTTATAAAACAATAACATACAAGCAAAATTTATGTTTCTCTCAATTTTCTGATTTGTTTTTCGTGAGATGACGAAAGGGTTCAAAGCGCTTTTATACAAAGGACAAGGCAAGTGTTCAATGAAAATGATTTTGTTCCAACAGTTCCTTTACCCAATCAGCTAGTTCTTAACCATCTCAAACAAGAAGGTTAAACTATACGCATACTATAATACCTTTACTCAGATTAGCGTGATTAGGTTAAAAATTTCTCAGAAATACCAAGACAACAAGGGGATGCGAAGGTTTCTTTCACACTTGGCGTTAGAAAAGCTTTTATGCAATAAAGTGATAATAATTTATTTGCTTTTATGCAATAATGTTAAAACACCTATCTAGGGTGCTATAGGCAGAAATGGAACCGGGCAGGATTTTCTTGACCCTACCCGACCGGTAAATATCAAAATCTACGCCGGTTGACCGGCCGGTCGACCGGTTTCTGACCGGCCCGGTCAAACGTTTTTTTTACAGAAGGTTTTTGTTCACTGTTCAATGCATCTAATGAACAATTTTCAAAGGGGGAGGGCATGGGTGAGGTGTTAAAATTTTTGACTCCGGACTGGGGTCTCACAAAAACGCAAAAAAATTTTTGCGTTTTAGCCAAAATAACTCAATTTTAAGACCTTTTCAGGTTAAATTTTGGTTTAAAAGACTTGTTTTGAGCAGCGCAAAACGTGCGCAAAATAAGCATAAAAAGAACTGAGGGGCACAAGCTAAATTATTACACGTTCTTTCTAATGATATTATGCAGAACGCCAAGATGAGAAGTTAAAATTTTTAGCTATTAATGACAGATTATTTGCAATTTGCGGAGAAGCAAACACATAATTGTTGAGACATTGGCTAGAAAATTTTCGAAATATAATGCACCCCAGCAGTTTGTAGAAATGCTACTTCAAAACAAGCCATGACTAGTTAGATATAAAAAATTAAGAGCTATGTCTTTCTTGCCCAGTGTTGAGTGTGGTATATTCAAGTTTAAAAAATTTTTTTAAAGCGACAAGATTTTAGCATGTATTAAAATATCTGAAATCTGCACCGCTTCTACCCTCAAGCTGAATAAATTGATGCTAAAATGCCAGATAGCGTAAGCCTCTTCCACATGCATCCTTTATTATAATCTGATTACGCGATTTCAACGTATATTTTGCAATTTTTTGCTTTCTGCCGTGGCCCAAAGCGGGAGCTTGGCACAATCCTCCCTAAATACGTCCCTGGATGTGCATGCCCTAATAGTCACAGCATATTAGTATAAGCTTGAAATCATTCAACAGGTGTTTTCAAAAGAAGTGGTTTGTTGAAACTTTTTTTTTTTATAAAAAGTTTTATTTATAATAGAATATATACGTTTATTTCGGTTGGTGCCTAGATGTCTTTTAGTTGCAAGAAAGGAGAATTTGACCTGTGTTTCAACCGGCTTGACCGGCCGGTCAAAGAATCTCGACACGACCGGTAACCCGACCGGTTTCCACCGCTGGCTATATAGACTTAATCAATGGCTAAAAATACGCTATTGGCAGAAATTAATTTTGTGATTAAAAGCACATTCTTAGTCTGCAAAGCAAAAAAGTACGAAAAACTAAAGACACTGCACTGTATGTAACATGGTACCTAAACCTATCTCAATCACGCATATAACCGCTCGACTGCATCCAAATCTGAAACACTCACCTGCAACACAGACAAGATAAATCGTGCAAGACGCAGACCAAAGGATACTACAGGCCAGCGAAAAAAAAAGCATTACAATTCAAAACAGCACCGAAACCGGGTTAGATTCCAAATTGACGGTGTTATTTGAATTTAAGCATAAAGGTGTTATTTATGTTCAGTTTAGCTTTGATTTTGGTGATCCAAAAATTTTCACTAATGTCCAAGTGGCTAGGGTGCACTTTTTCTACAAATTGTACAGTATCATAGCAATATGCAAGTCAGGTTTTGTGGTAGTCCAGATTATATTATGATGTTCATTGTAGTACTGGTGGACCAGGGCAGCTTCGTCCTCTCGTTGTTCATTCTCAGTGTTGAGCTAAGTTTACCAGACGTGTCTGTGTTGTGTCCGCCTTGCAGAAAAAGTTGAAAATGCTTGTCCCACGTTTTGCTGGTAGAATATTGTACAGAAAGCAACATAGATCCCAAGTTAGTCGCAACCCAACGTTTGTTTCTGTGCAATTTTTGTCATTGGTTATAATGACTGTATCACTAGTATTAACCATGGATGCGCGCTTTTCTCTACGTACCACAAAGTGCGCAAATTTTGCAGGGTATCATCGATCTGTCAGCTTGTTTTTCATTTTTGTTCAGTCCTTTTGCTGTAAATGATATTTGTACAATAACCGGATTAATGGCAATTATTGGTGAAATCCGATTATTTCACAAAAGCAGTTAGATTATAATTCCATTATTCAAAAGAAAGGATCGAACTAAGTTCCAGCATTAGGAAATCCATCCAAGCTGACTGGGTGCAGTAATCCCGTATTAAAACAAAATTGAAAGAGAACACCATTCCGAAAGTACATCTCGAATGCTTAGCACTTTTAATGTTAAACGTGGAAAAGTCGTTGCATCCATTCGTTGTCCAAGTATCCTTGATTTTACTTCATTCAGCACAATTGCTCGTATACTGCACAAATAACTCAACACTCAATCTATTGAATGCGAAAAGCTTAAAATATTGTTAGAATATAAAGATTAAACATGATCAAAACTGATATCCAATACTTTTTAAAACTGCAATTTCGTTACTCAACTAAGATTGAGCTAAAACGTAGTATTAACGAATACGAGTAAAATATAAGTAAAAAATTCAAAACCAAAATATTAATATCGAACCACCACCGGAAAAAATATATCAGCATAAGACAAAATAGTGCTGAAGCTAAACAAATGCCAAAACAAAAACAAAATAAGAATTATTAAACAAAAAGTAAAAACCATCAAAAAATCAGGCAATTTGAAACGTATCAAATGACGTAATTGCAAAACACCAAATATAACAAATTTAAACAACACAAACATAAAATGTTTGAAACAAAAACAAGTTAAATTAAGCAAACATACCACAAAATAATAGGGAGCAAAAACTACCAGCATCTGAAAAACACGTTACATTTGGCATTTTGCTTCATGAAAAATGAAAAAAAAAACTAAAAAAGTAATAATAACTTACTGCAACTTCAATGAAAAAAAAACAGAACGCAATGGCCTCCTTTAAACCATTCTGCTGGGGCCCCCGTTGAAATGGTACCCTTTTTTAGACTTGGGTTTGGTAGAGGGGCCCGCGGGCTACCGATTGCACTCAAACCCGAAGCTCGGGGCGCGTCGGAAAGTCAAATGGGAAAAAATTGAAAATTTCCTTTCAAACGAAGTATTCTTTTCTGCTTCAGTTTTTTGAGTAATTTTTTTTTTGGCAACATTGTAATTTTTTCATATGATCCGGTTTAATGATTAAGTATTCAATTATGACGTAGTGACTCAATTGATATTTGGCAGTTGGCAACACTGTTGATTGTTTGTGACGTAGTTTTGTTTTTGCCTTTTTTTTGCGGCAACACTTTCTGCTAGAATGACGCTAATTATTCTGCCAGAATGACGGTGGTGTTCTCGCTTGGGGGTCACGGTCCTGAAATGACCCCGGGTGGCACCAGGCTTGCATGGATGTTTCTGCAGGAAATTTACTGCATTGGTTTTATAGTTTAGATGTAATTTGATGTCTCTTCTCTAAAAATCTGATGTTTTTGAACAACGGTCGCTGGCATCACTGGCTGCTGGACAAAAATAGCATTGGTTTCAAAAAGTAATTTCGTTTGGTCATTTTACGCAAGTATTGGTTTTATAAGATTTTACAAGTGGCTTTATACGACGATGTAGTATTTGCTGCATTGCATATCAGCATTATAGCAGTTACAGAAAGTGTCAGCTAAGTATTCGGTGGTTACTTCCCAGATAGCAAGTTCATCTGGCCCAGACCAGGATTTCATCGGGCATGCCATGGCATGCACTGAAACTGCTTGTTCCAGATCTGGCCCAGTTCTTTCCCAGATCTTTCACCACAGACGAATTTTTATCCATTCTTGCCAGATCTGGTCCAGATGTGTTTCATAATGATTAAAAATTTCAATACTTGCGTTGCTTGTGCCAGATCTGACCCAGACCATTTGACACATGCTATGTTTTTTTTTTTTTAAACACAACTAATTTTGTGAGATGCAGCAAGTTTGGTTCCTAATTTACAAAATATTTCTTAACTGTAGTGGTAAAAAGAAGGATAGTTTGTTTGAGTAAGCTTTAGTATATAGCAAACGCCAAAAATTGCAGCTTTGAATGTATAATGATGCAAAATGGGAATTATTTAATAGTAGGGGACATGGCACTTTCCAGATGGGAAAGTTTTATTGGAACAACAAAATTTAAACAAAGAAAACGAAGAGTGTTCATGCATATTTTAGTTGTCAAACCTGCTGTTATTTGGTTCTTTAAAGAATTATAATAAATTTACAATTACTGAGTACTGAAGCAGAACGATGTCAACTTCTTTGAATAAAGTCATTTTAAACGTGTTTCAATGTTTTTCAGTGTAAGTGGTTGGAAAGTGTTTTGAAGTTGACGATTTGGCGTTACTTTAAACGTATCGAGTACATTTCAAAGACTATATCAAGAATGTTAGGCCTATGTGCTGATAACTAGGATCGAAAAGAGTTGGAATTACAGTCCTACACTTACTAGCATCTTACCTGTGACAGTGTGAGGTAACCAGTAGCTGTTTAGGTTAGAGTGAGACAGGGGCGTCGCCACCTTCGCGAGATCGGGGGGGGGGGGGCAAAATTAAAATTAGGGAGGCAAAGGTTTTTGCCGAAATGCGAAGGCTTTTTCTGGCCGAAATCACACATTTTCCGCCCGAAAGCAGGTGATCTCAAAAAAAAAAAAAGGTCTTCGCCGAAATCCGAAGGCTTTTTGTGGCCGAAATCGCAAATTTTAACGTTTTTTCCGCCCAAAAACAGCAACTTCTTCCAAAAAAATACCGTGGGGGGCAAAAAAAAATCGGGGGGCATTGCCCCCCCGCTGGAGCCGCGCCTGGCAGCCTGGAGTGAGATTGCAATTTAGAAAGCCTAGCCTATGACTTTTGGTTTAATGGTTTTATAACACAAAGGAAGAGTTTAATTTGCCTGAAGAGGCAAAAAGTATTTTCCCTCTTTTAAGGTTGGAATTAGGGTTAGAGTTAGGGTAAGGGTTAGCAGGTTAGGGCTACAGTAGGTTTCAGTAAGACTACATGGTAGTGACTGGTGGCATAATACATGTAATAGTCATTTGATCTATTTTGTCTCTAGAGGAAAAATAGCCACTGCTTTTTTAAAATTGACAGAGGCTGCTGTAACCAGTAGCGTAGCCAGGGGGGGGGGCGGGGGGGGCTATAGCCCCCCCCCATTGGCCTGCCGACCAAAATGCAGAATAAGGAAAATACCACGTTTTTAGCACTTCTAAGAATCTCTTTTGCACTGGATCAGACTAAAAATGATTTAAAGCATAGTTTGAAACGTTTATTTGGGGGGGGGGGGGCTAATAGACTGCCGACCAAAATGCTGAATAGGGAAAATACCACGTTTTTAGCATTTTAAGACTGTCTTTTGCACTGGATTAGACTATTTTGAAACGTTTATTTAAGGGAGGGGGGGGACGGCTAATGAACTGCCGACCAAAATGCAGAATAAGAAAAATATCATGTTTTTAGCATTTCTAAGACTATCTTTTGCACTGAATTAGACTAAAAAATGCTTTAAAGCATAGTTTGAAATGTTTATTTGGAGGGGGGCTAATAGACTGCCGACCAAAATGCAGAATAGGGAAAATACCACGTTTTTAGCATTTCTAAGACTGTCTTTTGCACTGGATTAGACTAAAAAATGCTTTAAAGCATAGTTTGAAACGTTTATTTAGGGGGGGGGGGGGGGCTAATGAACTGCCGACCAAAATGCAGAATTAGGAAAATACCACGTTTTTAGCCAGTAGCGTAGCCAGGGGGGGCGGAGGGGCTATAGCCCCCCCATTGACATGTCGACCAAAAAGCAGAATGGGAAAAACACAACATTTTTAGCACTTTGAGACTGTTTTATGCACTGGAGTGGACTAGATAGTGATTTAAAACATCTTGTGAAACATATGTCCAGCGGGGGGGGCTAATTTGGCAAAAATAAAACCAACAAATAAATGAAACCTTTGATAAATGGTAAGAAATAAGCAATCAAATTTGATCGCAAGTGTAAAAATGCTGAATATAAGTGTCATCAACAAATATACTATAAACTAAGGAATAGGGGGGGGGCTATTCAGTATTTGTTAATTACCAATCATTTCTCTCAAATCTCTTTTCATTAGTCCCCCCCAATTATTTTTCTCTATAAACTGTATACGAAATAGATTACTCCGTGTGAGTTTTATTGAAGTATTCGATTTTATAATTTACCAGCATCTAAACAAGAGAACTAACATTTTACCATTAGCCACCTCCCAAATAGCCCATTTATGCCAGCAGTTTAATCTTGTTTGCACTGCCAATTTCTAAGCCACGTTTTAAAAACATTATTTTTAATCAAAATAGTCCTAAAATGAAGTTATTTTTGCAAAAAAATGCAAAATTTTCGAGCGCTGGGGGCTCCGCCCCCAGACTCCCGTGCCTCCGGCGGCTGGGGGCTTTGCCCCCAAACCCCCAGCCTCCGGCAGCTGGGGGCTTCGCCCCCAGACCCCCACTGGCATCCGGCGGCTGGGGGCTCCGCCCCCAGACCCCCCAAACAGCCCCCCCCATTGCGAATTTCTGGCTACGCGCCTGGCTGTAACCTATTGTTACTGGTACGTATATATCTAAAAATGAAAAAAAAAACATTCAAAATTTTTTCAATCATCGTGTTGTACCGGTATGGTAGCCTACAGTATCTTAATGGAATGATCTCCCTAAGAATATAGGCCTAGTTAGTTTCTGCTCCAACGTTGCATGTGTTCAAAAATTGTCTCAAACACTTCAATTTATGTAACATTGCATTGCAACAATTCTGTAGGGTTACCTCGGGTAATTCCAGACAGGAAAAATTCCAGACAGCCTGGGATAATTCCGGACATGAAACTAAAATTGCAAGTATTATGTTTTTGTATTACCTACCGTATGTCATTGTAGATTATTATTTTCGGAATTAAACAATTGTCTGGTCATTTTAGAAGTGGTAAAACGACTCTGCGTAGTTGCTCTCTACTTTCGCTTAGGCCTATAATTAGAAGGTTAGACATTAATTTGTGCTATGTTGTAACCAAACACGCTTTCAAAACCTATAGGCTATTCTTAGCAAACCAGATCCTGATCAAGGTTATTTTTTCATAATTCCAATATTTTACAAAAAAAGTTAAGGCAGTGTCTGCTGCACCGGCCCTGTTTCCAACATCTAATCGCTACTGCACTGGCTGCGCGATTTTTTTATCGATTTGCGCTGGACGCACATGGAATTTACTTAAAATCCGAAGTTGGAAAAGGTAGTACTGTCAATGTAGTAAATAGACAACTAAAGCAGCTCCCTGTAATCATCTCTGGGAATGTAAGATTTCCGGTCGAACAATATATTAACCAATTTTGATTTAGCTTTCAAAGCATGTTCTTTCAAGATGTTGTCATTAAAAACCATGTGAGATATTTTCTTGTGTAGATCAAGTTTAGTCCATTTGTGACTCAATATGTCAAAACATTCAATTTTGGGCCCAGTAGAAACTCCAAATATCAACTTCGCAACGTTGGATAGGACTACTTCCAATACATGATGTCTGCAAGCGTCCATGGCAGTGGATGCCCCAGAAGAGCTTTCAACAGGATACACGCGCAATTGAACTTTCCGGTATTGGAAGAAGTAGTGTGGAAGCACATGGCCAAGCATAGTTCTTGAATGTTCCATTCGTCTAGGAAGCTTTTAATTGCATTCGCTTGATTAAAACCGCTCCCACTTTCTAAACGAGTTGTTCCCAAGAGTTTAATGTCATCTCCATGGCTAGAAAGTATTGCAATGTGTTCTTTTGGTTGGTAGTCATTACCTTGTTTTAACAACTTCTCGTCCCAATGTATAGAAAAAAATTGATCACATAAAGAAGTTGCAAACTTACTCTGAATTAGTTGAAACTCTTTACTGCGAGCGACCTTGCGAGATCTAAGAGTTGTGCTTGTGCTCAGAATAAAATCATTTACATCACCTCCACTATCTTTAATCAGAGAACTTAAAACATCGTTTAAAGCGTTGCTAGAAAGTTTATGTCTATCCGCAGCAGCGACAACTTGGGGCAAAGAAGTGATTTTCTTTGGCACACTTAGTGTGACAAATGACTTTTTGGCAGAAAAAGTGTCGCATTTAACTACATCATCACCAGACGTAGAAGACTCAGAAGAGTTAATAGTAACATCACTACTGCCAAGGTCTGCAGCTTCAGTTACTTCTACAGCAAAAGCTTTTTCTTTGTCGGAGTTTGATTTTCTAAGCAAGAATGACTCTTCAGCACTTCTTTTGCGAGAAATGCGTTTTTCTAAAACCCGATCTTTTCCACCAAAGGTAAACTTTCGTGGTCCTTGCTGATCTTGAAGAAAAACAAGATCTTCTTTACTCAAGTGCTCTTTAACATCAGGCTTTGAGATATCAAACAACTTATTCAATTTTTCATTGAATTCTCGTTCTTCTGTTATCGCTTTTTTGCTGCATTGCCGATCTGGACGTAAACTTGTCTTAATTTTTTTGTACTGATTCCATAAATTTTGAAGTGCAGTTTTAGTTGGATTCGTACTTTTATAGCATTTATAATTTGTTGTAGAACCATCGGCTATTTTTTTCCACAAGCATATCACCTCATCACACGTTATATTTATTGCTTCATTTTGAGTTGTCTTAGTGACCTTTAAGTAGTAAATAAATTGCTGCAAAACCTCACGACTTGTAGGTAGTCTCGACTGCAAAAACGCTTCGGCTCTAGCCTTACCAATAACGGGTAAATCAACATCCTTTGAGCGGCAGGACATCATCATGATACGGTGTCCATTACACAAACATAATACAGTAGTTGGGTTAGCTGAATAGCTGGTGTAAAGCACTAATAAATGTACTGGTTGTGCTACTGGTCTGAAAACATTTAGTCTTGTTACATGAACTTCTAACACTTTTGTTCTTAAGCTATATTTCTGCTGCAAACGTCTTTTGCTCTGTCTAAAAGCTAAGTTCTGCATCTATAAACCTTTGCAGACAGCTCATATGCTGTAAGTGATTTTGTGTCTGAGTAACATTGAAAATAAAGACTCCATGTGAAGAAGTGATAACATGGGAGTCAAATGGCCTTTGATCATTAACAACTATTATGACATCACACTTCAAAATATATCGAAGAATAAAGCGAAGTTGTTTTCATTAGCGATGGTAAACTGTTTCAAAGACTTTACGTGCTAAAACCTGCTGTCCTGGTTTCAATGACTTGCTCTGTGTCAATGTGTCTTTGCCTAAACTTGAACAAGGTCGTAGATGACTTTTCTTCGTGAAAATCAAGCGCTTTCTTAGTTCATGAATTGTTTAGTAGAACGGTATTGAATTAGAATGCAGTCAAAATGGCACAAGCAATTTCACGTATTTTAGCCAAAAATAGTAAGAAAATAGGATTTTGTTTGTTCTAAAATTCAAAGAACAAACACTACAAACTGGTTTAGAATGGTTTTATTGTGTGATATGAGCAATATTGAATCTAAAAAAGCCAACATACCAGGCATTTTGACTGGGAAAATTAATGCCAAAATGGACGAAAAATCCATATTTTTTGACAAAAATTCGAAATTTCAAAATGCATGCCCTCCTCTCCCTGTGAACCGAATGAGCTGAAATTTGGTATGTGGGGTTTCTATCACCAACCTAACAATTTGCGGGGCTGATGGGTTAAATTTGAAAAAAAAAGTTTTTTTTGAACAACCCTAGTGTGTAGGTGTTAACCTAACACCATTGTGCTTGCTTCAAATAAATAAATAAATAAAAAGTTGGTATCCTAGCCAAAAACTCAATCCAAACTCAAAAGTCACATCAGACATTCTTGTCTACAGTACCAGAGTACAGGCTAGTTCTGAGTTGATGGCCTAGGCTATACTGTCTGATTGTAATTCTAACCAAACTCTAAAAATAATTCTGAAATCAAATCCTAACCCTGAACCTGTATTGATAATGATTAAAAGAATGAAAAATAATACATTAAATGAGCAAATAAATTTAGTCTAAGCACTCACTCTTTGCTCTGTTATCTGTTATTCTCTTTATGAGTGCTATTGTCAATGTTTTGAAAAACTACCTATTTTCAGAAATTACTGGTAAAGGTTAGAGTTATGTCTAGGGTATGGGGTTAGCTGGGTTCTAAATTAACGCTTGGCCCAAGCAAGCTGAAATCACTTTGGACAACCTATTATTTGGCGTAACTTGCACAACGGGCTAGCTAACAAAATAGCCTACTGGATAAAACATCAAACAAGAGTAAAAAAACACAATTTGTATCTGCTCTTGACACAATAGAATAAAATATGTTGGCAGAGAAAGCTGTTGCTTGCTTTATTTTAGTTTAGTCACCTGTACAGTGTAAGTAGGCCTACTTTGTGATTATCACATTTAGCACTTTGCTTAATTGTCTGCATATTATTAATTGCAATTAATGCTTATTAATCACAAACAGATATTTTTAAACTCATTTACCAATTTTTTTAATTTTCTTTTTTTTTTAATTTTTCCATGCTTGCAGCGATAATTTACCACTGTTTCAGATATCACAAGTACTTCTCTAAGCTGCATGAGGATTTTTGCAATTTTTTTGAAATGATTATTTTTAAGATCTTAACCAAAATGCTACTTTAAAAAAGGTTTTTTCCCACGCTTGTTGCGATAATTGACCGCAGTTTTAGGTATCGCAAGTAATTCTCTAAGCTGCAAGAGAAAAACATCAAGAATTTTGCAATTTTTTTGAAATGATTATTTTTAAGATCTTAACCAAAATGCTGCTTTTTTTTTATTCATTTTCCCACGCTTGCAATAATTAACCCCTGTTTCAGATATCACGAGTAATTCTCTAAGCTGCATGAGGAAAACATCAAGAATTTTGCAGTTTTTTTGTAATAATTATTTTTAAGGTCTTAACCAAAATGCCGCTTTTTTAAAATTTTCCCACGCTTGTTGCGATGATTAACCCCTGTTTCACATATCACAAGTACCGGTACTTCTCTTAAGCTGCATGAGGAAAACATCAAGAGTTTTGCAATTTTTTTGTAATGATTATTTTTAAGATCTTCAGCTTTTTGCAAAAAATTTCAGCTCTCTAGCTGGTGTGCCATAGTTTCCAAATTATTCACAATTAAAAATGTGCTTGTAGCAAAGTTACAAACCACTACGTTTTGTTGCAACAAACCGTAAAGTAATATTTAAAATAATTACGGTTAAGAAGCATTCTTGCATAATGCATGATTGGAGAAAGTTAGTTATTATCCTGCGTCACATTAACATCTGACATAACTAAGCGCACAAAAGTTTGATTTGCTAATATGATTTGCGCTTTGCTTATTTTTGATTTTGCAAACTCAGTGTTTTTTGCCAAGAAGTACATTTTACAATTTTTTTTTTTAAGATAGCCTTAAATCTTACTGTACCTATTTGTTTATGGGCAAGTAGACATTTAATATTACTTGCCAACAAGCAAGTTGTTAAAAAAGTTATTTTTGACCGCTGGTTAGGTTTTAGAAAGGTCATTCCATGCCAAATGAGCAAATAGGTTACACCATATTTTTGTATTTTAATGAAATTTAGCATAGTTGTAGATCTTAATGAAAAAACAAAAATGGAAAAAATTTTTCGAAGAACTTCAATTATTTACAAAGTTATGATCATTTAAAAAATCGCCATTTTTTGCTTGTTCTGCTTCATTGCACATGTTGAAAACTTTCTTAAATCTTTAATTTTTTTACTGTGGTCATAGAAGGCTGCAGAAAATTGCTAGACAGGGGTTTTAAAAACCCAGGAAATCCAAAAATCTAGCTTGAAAAGTAATAAAAGAACTATTCATGAAGTAACTAAGCTTTCAATTTATTTATTGCGTTTTTTGGATGCCCAACTTCAAGAACCTATTTAAAAAATGAGTATTAAATTTAAAAGCTGAAATTCACAAATTTATTTCTACTACCACTGCTCTTCTATTTCATATAACAAAGTTGAATTAATTTTGATGCCTATCATAAAAAATTTTGTTTTTAAGTGACATACGTTTTTTCAATAAAAATAGCATTGAATCAGTTTAAGATAAAAAGTAAAACAGCACAAAACCAATGAAAAACAGTTGAGAGAAAAGAATAGACACTAACTGACCCAAACATGCTAAACAGAGTTTTTATCCAAGGGAAAATCTGCAACACTGATTACTGAGCAGTTTTAAAGACAGAGCATGAACCCTAAAGTATGATGATAATTAGCTCATGTTGTAGCTTTTTGGACCATGTGGGCTCTTTTATGCACATTGTGTTGTGTGACAGGAATGATGAAAAGCGTATGATTGCAAAAGTTTGATGGATTTAATTCGTGTTCATTCAATCATATTTCATTGTAAATTTTTGATACTATTAACTCGAATGGTTGGAAATGTACGGTGAAACATTGGTGACTTCAATATTAAATACCAGAAATCTTTTTGGAAAATTTCATCTCCTTGCTTTGCAAACGTTAGTATTATTGTGATTATATCTGCAGTTTCAATAGGTAATGTAGTGCAGTTTTAATAGGTAATGGCCAACTGCTTTTTAACTGCAATATTTATTTTCAATTGTTTTATGTTGTATCAGTAGTTCTGCAGTGTTTCCCAATAAGATCAATGCAATGAGTTTGCTACAAAAATGTGGCTTTGGAACAAAATTGAATAAGATGTGCCAAAATTATGAATTGTCAACAAAATCCGCTTTGCTTAAAGCATGTTGAATTAATCTATCGTAGACCCTCAGGGCTGAGAGATGAGATTCAAAGCATAAAACCAGTCAAGTCAGGTTTAAAAGCATTTTTCTGCTTTAAGCTAACAAATGGTGCATGTTATGAGTCTCAAGTGCTGATGACACTACCATTACCAGCACGTCATCATTCACAGAGAGTAAGGTAGAAACTCCCACCTATTCAACTATGGATGCTGAAGTTATGAACACATCATTTGAATTGTGCTCTATATCTGATATCACGACCCTTATAGCGACATGATAAAAATTTTATGCTCACTGCAAAATTCTGAAAACTGCTATTTATACTTTTAAGCAAAGCAACCAGGAAAAATATGTGACAAACAATAAAATCCTGTAACAAAAAAAAGTTAAAAAAAAGATTGAACTTTTGGACCACTTTGCCAAGCCTTTAAGTGAGAAGGGAAGTGAGAAGGTATAATCAGCTAACCAAAGCATTCCTAATCAAATCTCTTACTTTAATCTCTGGTACCTGGACAATGAACAAAGAATGCACAATATACCTTTCTTCTTCTTCATTTTTTGTTCCATCTTCACTTGATCACCCCAAAATGTTGTGCTGCCTTTTCTTCTGACAAAGTATCAAAGATTAAAGTGAGAGGTTTGATTTTGGTACTTTGGTTAGCTGATTGTTGCTTCTCACTAAAGGCTTTGCAAAGTCTGTCTAAATGTTCAATCCTTTCACTTTTTTTGTGATACTATCGTCTTGTTTTTCACAAATCTTTATTGATGTGCTTTCCTGGTTTGTTTTACTCAGGAGTATATTAGCAGTTTTCAGAATTTTGCTGTGAGCTTCAACCGCTGGTGTTTGCTTGCTTTTACTTTGTCACTTTAAAGATCGTGATATGGACCAAAATTCAAATAATGTGTTCATAACTTCAGGATCCATAGTTGAATAGGTTGGAGCTTCCATCTCACTTTGTTGGTGTGATGATGTGGTGATGGTAGCGTCATCAGCATTTATAACTTGGTAACATGCACCAACATGCTCATCAGATCTTCTGACCTAGTATATACAGTATAACCATTTTTTCACTGCCCAAATGCCCATTTGTTAGCTTGAAACAGAGAAATGCATCCAGACCTGCCTTTATTGGTTTTTAAGATTTGCATATGATTCACAGCACTTTTTTCACTGCAAATGATATTTTGAGAGATACACCGTAAGATGATGCTTGCAGATTCTTCTAATCTCATCTCACGGCACTGAAGTTTTGCAACAGATTAGTTCAACACGCTCAAACTCAAGTGCTTATTGCAAAGTGGATTTCGTGGGAAATTGTGGCACATCTCATTCAATTTTCTTCCAATGCCACAATTTTGTAGCAAACTCATTCTATTTATCATATTTTGAAACTCGACAGAACTACTGATACAACATAAAACAATCTAAAATGAAAATCACAGTTAAAAAGAAATTGTCGATTACCTGTTGAAACTGTGCTACATTTAAGCAGATATGATTACAACAATACTAGCTTGCAAAGCTTGGAAATGGTATTTCTTGAAAGATTTCTGGTTTTTAATATTGGAATCAGCAATTCTTCAACCTACATTTCCAACCATTCGAGTCGATGTCATCAAAAATTTAATGAAATATGCATGGATTGAATACAAATCAAATCCATTTCAAACTTTTGCAATCATGTGCTTTTCATCATTCTTCTCACACACCAAAATGTGAATAAAAGACCCTGTGTAGTCCAAAAAAGCAGACTGTTAAGCCAGAGCATGTGCTTAGATATCATGGTACTTGAGTATTCATTCTTTGCCTGTAAAACATCTGCTCAGTAATCAATGTTGCTTATTTTCTAGAAGCTAAAAGATCTTCAAAATAATAAAAACAAACAAATTGCAAAATTCTGGATGTTGTTTTTACGCAGCACAGGGTATAGTTGTACTTGTGATATTTGAAACAGCAGTTAATGCAGCAAGCATGGAAAATTTTTTCTTGAAAAAAGCTAAAAAGTTGCAAAGACGTTTGAGTATCGAAAAGTTTGCATGCAATAAAGAAGTGTTAATTGTAATGGTTGCAAAGTGCTAAAATGAACCAAGTAACATCTTTCTCTACTTGCATTGTATTTTATTCTAAAAAAAGCGTACCTAAATTGCATTTCTAGATAATCTTGTTTGATGTTGTTTAACATGCTGTATTTTGTTAGCTTGCCCGTTGGGCAAGTTTTAAGCTGAAAAATAACTTGCTCAATGCGATTTTAGCTTGCCTTGGGCAAATGTTAATTTTGAACCCTGCTCGAGCAAGTAAACAATTGATATCACTTGCACGATGGGCAAGTTGATGAAAAAGGTAATTTTGACCACTGCTCTGTTGTAATGACTTTGTAACATCACTGGCAACTAAGCTAAAGGAGTTAAGTAATTAAAATCCGTTTAAGATTTAATAGTAAGATGGTCCAATCTGAGCATTTAGCAACAAAAAGATAACAAATTTTTAACATAGTTTATAACTTAAAATGAATAAAACATATGAATCAATACTATAGACCAGGGGTGTGCAAACTTTTTCAATAGCAGGCCAAATAGCAATAAGCACAAAATACTTCAGGCCGCTCCTTTAAATAGGATATTTTACCAACTATTAATATTGCCATCGTTAAAGATAAAACTGCAATAATATCAAAAACAGTAATAACAGTATGTTTTGAAAAAAATTGTTTAGTTAAAAAACAAAAACATAGCAATACGATTTAATCTTCCTAGAAACAATTCAGTGAGAAACATGCAGGTGGCTTTTTTCTGAACCACTCTATTCAAATTTACTTTAATTGAGATGCTGGCAACCCTAAGCCCATTTTTCAAGTGTTCGTCTGTCATTACTGATCGATAACGAGATTTTATGAAACCCATTTTAGAAAAAAAATTGTTTACACAAGTACGTTGAGCCAAAATGTGCCATTTTAGAAGCCATAGACTTTCTTAAACTTGGGAACTTTTCTTGGTCAAGATATTTCCAATAAAAATCGCCAGGATCCATTTCCACATACTTAGCCTCCAGGTCAGTCCTCTCCTGAAAATCAATCAGTTCCATTTGGATATCCATGGGGGCTTTTTCAATGTCAGTGTGAAACAATGAAGAAAATATTTCAAATAAATATTCACGGGATTTGAAGTCTTTAAAGTGAGCCGAAAATTCATTAAGCAATTTTTGAAGTTGATCTGCAAATTCGGTCTTTTCTAGAAGCATTCCCATTTCTTTTAAAGTTGAAAAGTGAGCAAGATTTGCATTCTGTATGTGTGTGTGCTAAAGTCTCAACTTGTTTATAAAGCCTTTTATGTGACCGTACATTTTACTCACATACTGGGCTTTTCGTTGCATCTTAGTATTGAGTTCATTCATGCGAGTAGTAATATCGATCAAGAAAGCTAGATCACACACCCAACTTTCATTTTCTATTTCAGCCATTGGTCGTCCTTTACTTTTTAAAAATAGTACAACTTCTTTTTACAATTTGTAAAATTGTCGCAACATGCTACCCTTGCTTAACCAACGCACCTCGGAAAAGTAAGCTAGATCTTGATGTTCGGTGTCGAAATCCTCCAGAAACTTTTGCAACTGCCGGTGGTTAAGTACTCAAGTTCGAATAAAATTTACAACCTTAATGACCAGGCCCATGACATGTTTGAACTTCAAGATTTTTGCACATAGATTTTGTTGATGAATGATGCAGTGGAAAATTGTTATATCATCACTGATATTTTTCTCTTTCAAAGCAGATTTCAAGAGACTAACAAATCCTATGCCAGTTCCGGACATGGCTCAAGCACCATCAGTTGCGATTCCGCATAAAGTGGATAGGTCCAAACCAAACTCATCAAAAGCTTTGAGAACTTCAGAAAAGATTTTAGCACCAGTTGTGGTATCCTTCATACACTGCAGTGACAGAAGTTCTTCGGTTTCCTTCAACTCCTTGTCCATTCCTTTTATAAATATAGCCAACTCCTTCACATCGGCACTTTCATCGATTGCGAAGCTTCATGATACAAAATTTTTCACTTTGTTTTTAAGAGTGTCACAAACATCACCACAATTCATTAATGCGCCTTGCTATCGTCCAACGCGATTAACTTATTTTCTCAAACTCTTGTACCATTTGGCAGCGTGGCCGAATGGGTAAAGGCGTCGTTTTTACGATGACCCTGATCGAATGATCTGGGTTCAACCCACACCCTAGTCACGTTATTGCGTCCTTGGATAAGATGCTTTACAATGATTATCTCTGCTTGGTGGCTTTGAACAAGCAGCAAATTCAGTGGACAAAAATTCGAAGAAATCCACAGGAACATAGGATCATAGGAAACTCCTAAGCAGTTGCGGACTCCTGCAATCACGAAGTAGTCCTGGTAATGAAAAGTGTGCGGATCGTCCAACAAGTTGGCGTCTGACGCTGTCCGGTGACGGGAGGATAAATATGCGCTACAACAACAACAACAAATTTTAGGACACAATTCTTCTGCGACATCAGTAAGGCACTTTTTCACAAAATCACTTTCAAAATACGGCTTCATAGTTTGAGCTATTTTCTGTGCAATTAAGAAACTGCATCGAACTGTTTTTTCATTATCAGTATGCATTTTTTGAAACATCAAACGCTGGCTCTTCAACTGTTCCTTCAATTGCTTGACTTTCAGCTCTCTGTTACGTCCTTTTAGCTTTTCGTAAACACAGTTAGCATGTTTTAAGTCATAATTTTAAATCTTAAATCATAATGTTAAATCATAATAAAATGTTAAATCACACAATGAAATGTTCGTGGGTCGCAATCTATTCAAAAACCGCAACCTCTGTGGGCCGCAATCTATTCAAAAACCGCAACCCTTTGTGGCCCGCGCAATTTCTGGGCGCGGGCCGCAGTTTGCACACCCCTGACTAACAGTGAAGATGTCATTTAAGTGAAATATATTCGGTATACTTTTAGATCTAGTGTACCAGGTTTTTAAACTTGCATTTTAATATTTTTATTACTATCTGATTTCATAAAAGTTTTTAGATCTGATTTGCTTTCACTTGCAAAATTTTTAATACCTATTAAATATCAATTTTGCATTTGTGAAATACATAGTGCTGTGACACAGGCATTACTGTGAATGCAAATACTGATCTTCATTTTTACATTGATTTTTACAATACAGTGTATTGATTGCTATTTTAAAGTAGTTGAGCAAATTATGGTGATGCGGTATTAGATTTATTAATTTTAAAAATTCAACTGCAGGTAAAATCACGAAGGGACATAGTGGTATCTAATGTCAGGGCAATCATATTAGATTAGATTGTGGTGGACTCCATCCTTCATGACTCAACTCTTTCGGAGATAGTCTACTTCAAATACAACGTAGGACCTCCTGAATTTAAGTTTATTGGCAACTCGGAAGTTAGTAACATTGGTGATGCCATCCCAGTTCTATCTTAAGGCAACGTTGCAATTAGATTATGGTACAGCATTGAGCTTTGTTGCTATGTGTTAATCGGTTTGATCTCTTCAGTAAACAATATATCATCATTATAACAGATGTTATAAATGCTAACATTGTCAATAAAAATTATAATGAGAAGACTCCTTTGTAGTGTTTAAAACAGTGTTTCCACTAATATTTTTGCTGATATGTAGGTACCTAATTTTCTTTAAATAGTTGTGCCCAAAGCTTTGAGAATATGTTTATAAGCCCTAAATTTTGTCTCAAATCCAATTTAGTATTAAAGTAGATACAGTCAACTTCCATTAATTGACCACGATTTGTTGAAGTAATTCCATTCCTTGACAATATGCGTCTGATGAAAGGGAGTTGACTGTATATCAAAGTCATATTTGTACAAATTTGTCAACTTTTTTAAAGCTATGTTTATCATAGTGCCAAAAATTAATTCCCTTGATCCAAGAAAGCACTGATTTGTTGACAAAAATTGGATTAGTTGGAAGAAGACAAATTTTATTTACTGCCGTTCAATAACCATACACGGCAGTCAAAGATTGCTTAGAATTAAGACAGGGAAATTGCAAAAGCACCTTTCGGTCATCAAACTGGTTTTAAAGTGCAAATTCTCTGAAATGGCTTGGTCAAGAAGGTTGGAGTTGACGCCAATCTAATCAATTGATATCTGCATTGGTTAGGCCTGCAGTTTTCATAAAGTGCGATTTTTAGTGATTTGTTGCATATTTATCTTATTGCAACAAGCAACAATGGCACTTACCCTTTAGAAAAATTTGCTTAGAAGTTGACCATTTTTGATATGCTTTGGCTTTTCTTGTAAATTTGCTGCTTGTTTTAAAGCTACTTAGAAGAAATAATTGTGCGTTATCCAAGGATGCAACAACACGACTTGGGTGCATGTCAGTGTTCCTTTTAACATTCTGTTTAATCAGCTAGTGCTTAAATTTTCTCAAAACAATTTATTGCCGATCAGTGGTCTAGTGGATAGAGCGTCTGCTACTGAAGCGGTTGACTTTGGTTCAATTCCCGATCAGGTCAAACCAAAAACTATAAAAAGTGGTATTCACAGCTTCCCTGCTTGACGTTCAGCAATTAAAGGGACAGTGTGAAAGCTTGCGCTGTGTGTCGTAGGCAGGTGGCAGCTTGACTCAAAAGACCAAAAGATCCATTCGCTGTCTCCTGGCTAAGGCAACTTGGTGAATAAAATGTAATTACAATTACAGTACCTGAAACTCTAAAAATATGTTTGTGCACCTTAAATTTTGCACTAGTTCAGTATTAAAGTATACTAATAAGTCATTTTTTTAAAATTTGTCTGCTTTTCTAAGTTCAAGCTGATCAAATCATTGCCAAAAATTGGCTTGGTGGGGATGCTTGTGTAGTTTGAGCCTAGATTCAGCAATTAGAACCATTGTAAAAAGGATGCTTTTACCCTCTTAGTCTTGGCCATGCTGCCAACCAATAGGTAATATCTTACCCAGCACTTCAGCAGCCTGATACACATACCAAATACCGATAATGCAATTACATCTTTTTGTTAGATTTTGAGTTGGTGCATTAAAATGCTTTACTGTAGTTAAATTACGTAAAAACAAGTTTTTTACACTATTTCTTTTAAGCATGGAAGGGCTTATTTGATTAAATAGTTTAAGTAGTGCTGCTTGCCAAAACAAAACTTTGTTCTTTCACAGCACACGTGAATCATTTATAATTATTTTTTACACATGTATTAACTAGGCCTTACCGAATTTTCGGCATGTGACAATTTTGTATTTAAGTGATGCAAGCTTCGACATCTGACAAAGTTGTTTTTATTCGAAGGTAAATTTTGAATTGTGGAAATTTAGTGTTGCTGTTAAAGGTTATTTACATACTTAAAAGTTATTTACATACTTACCAATAAATTTTTCAGTTGTGATACTTACCAATTAACAAGTGTCAATGTCTCATTCTTAGCTAAATGTGTGTTATTAGCACAGGTCATTTTTTACAATTGGTGCTTTATTGTTAATTGCATCTTTCAACTATATGAGTAGATACAAAATTTTAAAATTGTCATTTTAAAATTTCTCATTATATGATGTCTGAACATTTCCTTTTCGCTGTAATATCGGTAGTGATTTGACTTGATCACCATTACTTTTGCTAGGGTGAACCACTAGCCAGACATTTTGAGTGTCAATTATAACCTATAGGTTTTGTTTTCTGTCAAATATTCAAATTTGTAAATAAATTCATAAAGCACTGCACAGTTTGTTCAATTATTTGGCTTTTTTTTGTTTGATGCCTAAGCCCTTTTTAAATTGAAAATTAAATCACATTCATTGGAAATGACTGGGAAAAAAAGCATACCAGGTTATGTTGACTTAATATTGATTCTTTTTAGCAATCATTAAAGGTATAGTGTTTTAAATTGGTAAGATGGAGCAAGAATTTGATTTGGAGTATGTTGTGGTGGAATTCATCAAAGATAAATCTTTGACAGCTATTCCAGAAAATTGGTTGCAAGAAAATTATGCTTACTTAGGTGGAAAGTCTTACTTAACTGGAAGGTGCCGCTAAAAGTGGAGAGATTCCAACCAAAAATTGGAAAATATACCAAGTCAAAGAGTGGTTTCGATCAGGTATGTAGGTTTGGTCACATTCAACAACGGTGGCTAAATTGTGCCGATTTTAAGTAAAAGGACTGCAAATTTTTTGGTTTGTAAACAAAATACTGGAGCTTAAGTCCTAGGCCTTTTAGAAGTTGTTTTTTTCTTGTTTTAAATAGCAAATGAGCACTAAAATTTACTGCAATCATAATTTTATTACAGATACTACCAAATAGTAAATATGTAAGATATTGTTGCTTTATGTAGAATTTGTAGAGGTGGGGTAAAGTCTGATTTAAAGTATATTGAAAATTTTTAAGCTTTAAATTAAAGTCTTAACTTCATGCAGATGATTGGAACAAAGCCCAAGAAAACGCTGATCACATGGAAAATCATTCCAATCTCGAATTGACCGATGATGGAAATTTGGCAAGTCGAAAGTGTAAGATTTAATTTACCAAAGAATTCTGCAATTGTGATGAGTAACATTTAGATTATGACACCTTTAATAATTTCACAGTTTTAGATGTTTTGATTTTGAACTAAAAGTTGTAGTGTTGATTGCTTTGCATTGACATAACATTTCGAATCAAGATTATAGATTAGCAGATTGTACAGCTGCATGAAGTTACAGGTTTTCAACATTGTTTATGTAAATGGTTCTTAATATGTAAATTTGCGTATAACAATCATGTTGAAAAATTGCTTAATGTAAAAAAAATGTAATTTGTTATGCTAGGAACATTATTAGAACGATTTTATTGTTTTGAGAAATAGTTATGATTTTTTAGGCTGTCGTAAACTTTCTCAATAGCATAAAAACTTACTTTACCTCTAGGACAGTTTACTCATGAAGTACATTGTCTCTGCCCCATGAAATGCCTCAAACTAGTCCCAGATTTTATTTTCTCAAACGCACCTGAGTTACTTTAAAAAATTTTTTATAATTGAGCATGTGCTTAATATTCAGCTGTTTCGTAATATATAGATAAGGTTGTACGGTCCTCTATAACTGAACTTCCTGCATTGTTAACTGGCTCTGGCCCATTGTCCATGGAGCACTTTGGAAAGTTGAAAGACTGTGTTCGAGTTACTTTGAGAGTTATGTAGAGCTTTACTATTGTAAAATTTGATAATTATTGTTATTTATTTTGTGCATCTTATGGTATAAAATAATAGCAGCAGTGGAAGCCATTTATTGTTAAAGCGCAGGATACTTTAGTGTGCCGTGTTGTTCAAAAATACAATTATGCTTGTTGATTTTTTATTAAAAGCTCATACATTAGTATGATTAGCATATTAATCCGTTACCAGTGAACCTGCATTTTGTTGCAATGATTTAGTTCAGTATCATTTAGTTATTTTTGTGGTTACCTTAGTTTTGCTTACATGTTTTTTAGGGGGAACTCAAGCGACATTATATATAGCAGTGATACAGATTCCGCATTTTCACTTAATAGTCCTGGTCGCTCTTTGTCAAAGAAATCATCTCATTCTTCAGCCCAGTCTTCCCAGTTTTCGACATTTACCCCAAACAGGCATGCCCATTCCATAATGAAGAATTTGCAAACCCCAAGCTTCTAAAAGACACTTTTACTTTGAACGAAAATTAAAAAAAAAATCGGCCAAACGATGCATCTCTGGCTGAAGCTCCCCTTGCAAGATGTTTCGCTCTTTAGAGAATTTACAGCAAGGTACGCCTTCCACTAGTGGAACTCAATCTAACATGGGTATGTTAATGTCACTATTTTATTTGGATACTGATATGCATTCTTTAAAACTTTTAAACTACTTGTTGGTCTTAAGCATTTATTTTACTCTTTGCAAGTGCGATGTTAAATCTTGGAAGCAATCCAGTTTCATAAAATTTGATAAAATATATCTAAAGGAAAAGGTGCATGATTATTTTCATGTAGTCTCTAGCTTGAAAGAGCACATGTGCATTGCGCAACATATTATAAATAAAGGAGAAATGCTAGTGGGCTTTGTTTATCAGGTCAACTTACTTTTGAACTGCAGCCTGTGGCTGTCTATTGTGTTTGTTACAATAAGTATATCTTTTAATTGATCACTGCCACAGAATAAACTAAGGCCAAGAAACGCTGAGGATTTGCGTAAAACGCACTGTCTTTGTGTCTAGAGCTTGCGACCTCCCGTTTTATTTCATTTGTGTTTGGTTCCAGATTGTATTGCACCTAGACTCGCTACAGTTAAAAATGCTCCAGTTCTAAATTCAGCAGCTGATCTTATTTCTGGATTGGAACCAATATTCGGTAAGTTGCTTTGTGTATTGTTGTGTGAGTAAGTGTGGTCTGCAACTTATGGTCCTCTTCTTAAGTGAACAAACAAACAAAGTTGAGGCTAGCTTGGTTCATGCAGGATAGCGCAAAACCTCGCTTAGCTTGCGTGACTCTAACAAATTCAGAAGACTTGTGAAGTTAACAAAACAAAAAGAATAGACATGACTTGACTTCAACAAAAAGGTTTGTGTCAAGCGCCCAAAACATTAAAAAATTGCGATGCAGCCTATGCTCAATGTTGACTGTTAATGGTAGCGGCCGGCCCATATTTCAAACCAAGTCAACTGCCAACATTAGGGTTAATTTGTGGCGGTCAGCTGTCGTGGATCCCTCGTGTTCATTAAATTAGTAAGGTCCCAACAGACCGCAGATTTGTTAAGTCATGCCTGGAAGCTCTTGCAAAAAAAATCTTCATCACAGATTTTATGATTGGTCCCTGACAGTCTTGACTTGAATCCACTTGATTTGTGGTTTCCGGAGCAGCAAAGGGGAACGTCTATGCCAACAGACTGATGTCAAATAAATGTGGCAGTTTTTGCTGTGGAAATCATCTCGTTGAGGCATAAAAAAAAAAGACAAAACTTCTGCAATCATGAAAAAGCATGCTTTACAAAAATGGAGCTCACATCAAGAATATAGACTAAAAAAAGTTTGTGAACTTTATAACATACTGGTAATCAATAATCATCCTACAACGGTTTTAGCTTTGGGTGTTTCGA
The DNA here is from genome assembly GCA_963965965.1 of Trididemnum nubilum. NCBI lineage: Eukaryota > Metazoa > Chordata > Ascidiacea > Aplousobranchia > Didemnidae > Trididemnum > Trididemnum nubilum. The sequence goes on from OZ014469.1 coordinate 51,678,857, forward strand.
GTTTTCAGCTTGTCATTTAAATGCTTCCTGAAAGCACCTTGTATATAATTATTTATCCAAAAGTCCATTTTACTATAGTTTTTTTTATCATTGCATTATCACAAGTAAAACATTTTAGAACGAATTTTCAATACATTGAAAGAAATTAAAATGGGACAGAAGAAAAATTTCAAAAAATTGTTGTGTGACAAAAAACAATTGGATATCATGTCGTCTGGATTTTTAAACGAGTTTCCCATGCGAACATTTAAAGTTTAGCATTGCGGTGTTGGATGAAGTTTATTTAAGATTTTTTTAATATTTAGAACCTTTTCTATTACCCACTTCGTTAAATGAAACGATTTTTTTTTTTTTTTACCAGACAGAGCAAATATATAACTTGTCTTGGTAATATTTTAATGAATGCACTTCTGTTTGGGTTGAGCATTTACCTGCCTTTAATGGCAGATCTCCAGCAGAAACTGTAAGAAAAATGTTGGAAGCGACCTTTGCTGTGGAGTTATCCTTAAAATACAACCTAAGTGGCAAAAGAGCCCAGGCTAAGAAGGCGTTCCACCACCAGCTGTACAAAGTCATGTTTGGTAAGACGATTTATTGTTATTTCCTTGGCCAAGCAATGGAAAGCCAAGGAAGGCCCAATCTGTTAGCGTGTGTGGCTACTAGAGTTCATAGTCGAATCGACTTTTCCTCGATCTCTGGCATCTGACCAAATGTTATTTATCTACACCAGGGGTGGGCAACGTTTTCGTCTTGTTGGCCACATCTAGACTCAACAAGGTTCCAGAGGTCCATCACCATTTCAACGGACCCAAAAAAAGGATTAAGCATTTTACAGCCGATTTAATGGCGATGCCAAAAAAAAAAAGGTTCTAGGCTGAAAATTAGTCACTTTACAGCTAATTCAATGGCGGTGACCTAAGGAAACAGCATTTCGGCGGGATTGTAGGTAAATTTCAATCATAAAAAAGGTCTTGGGCCAGATAAGCATGAAATTGCGCAGGCTGGGTGAAATTGCTTGGCGGGCCGGATCTGGAAGTTGCCGACCCTTGATCTACTCAATTAAGTGGATGGTGCTTAACTGAGTTTGCTGGCAAATAGCTCTTTAATCGGAGTGTAAGAGAATTCGTTGATATGTGCATCAAATTTTTTGTTCTTATTGAAGTTATTCAAATAAGCTCAATGAGTATCATTTTGCTGCTGCTCCGGTTTCTAATTTTGTCGGTGCTATCGCGTAAAATTGTGCTTTTAACTTTGCAAATTAATCACAATTTTATTGTTTAGTGCACAGTAAACAATCAAGATATCTTGAAGTATTGTGCTGTATGCGCACTTACTCAGTTTATACTAGATCTCTGCTATATTAAAACATTCTGTTCTAGTGTAAAGTTTCTCAATGCTATATTCTTGTTTAGCTGCTCTCCGTCGATCTTATTCTGATGCCAGCGAACGAGATTATCGTAGCGCAGTGACGAATTGGTTGGACGGGTCAAAAGATCGTAACGGCGGAAGGAAAAGACGTTCCGAATCTCATGCAGTTGCCAGGGATGAAACTCACAGTACAGAAAAAAACTAATACCCTCGTATATCTGTCATGGTTACGTTTTCTGGTGGAAATGTTTGCATCATTTTTAATTTAAGCTCTAAATGACATCGCTTGTTTTTGTGCTAAAGTCGTTTTAACGCAATTTTAAATTCTACGCAATTGTAAATCAGTAAAATGTTTTGAGTCCTACTTGGTTGTTAAAATTCAAGTTTGACAATTATCACTTTCCCACGTATTTTGCTAATGTTTGTATGATCGCCTTGTGTATTTTGAAATAAAGTTGTGATTCGAAAGCTAATCGCTGTCGTAATGTTGCGGTCAGAATGCCGCATATCACTATTGAAGTTTAATATCTGGACCTGATCTGGCACGAGTAACAAGTGCTCTATCGCCCGATCAGGACCAGACGTTGAAAACCAGCTGTATTGGATTTTAGGTGGAATGCCATAGCTGGCGTTGATCTGGACCAGAGCCGGTCACAACTTTTTACGTCGGGTCCAGATCTGGATTTGATCTGTCTCGAACAACAAGTGCGCTCTTGCCCGGTCAGGGCCAGATGTTAATGCCAGATCGGGGCCCGTTTAACACGCCCGACCTGGCTTCGGCCGGGCACAGATCTGGCTGAGTGGTGCCAGGTCTGGCCCCGGTTGCTCAAAACACATGATGCCTGGTCTGGCCCGGATGTGAGCCAGATGAAATTGCTATCTGGGTTAGTAGGACATCTTCGTGCAATACTTTTTCAAAAATGGTGGTTTCTGAGTTTAAATTAGGGGTAAGGGCTCTAGAATTTTGAAATCAAAGTTTTGATTGGAGCAAGGGTCAATTATTGTTGATGGTTACAACTACAAAATGGCTACTAGTTTTGTATAAAGTTGTTTTGTATGAAGATCATTCACCGATTACGCTAAATCCTTTTTGTGTAGCTTATAAATAATAATTTAATTATATATGTGGTATTTGCAAATTCAATTTGTATTGAAATTATTTGCTTTTGTGTGAATAAACTGTGTTTTTTCTTTTTGTGTTGTAATTCCTCATTGCAGCCTGTAAGACCCAGTGTTGCATATTTGCAAAATTTTCAAATGTGGTAATTAACTATGATATCCCCCAAATTTCACTAAAGTTTGATTATGTATGACCATTTGACTTGAAAAAACCTTTCGTTTATTTTTTTTTTCAAATATTTGTATGTGTGTGCGCTACGGGGTTAAGAATACTGATAGCCTACCTGTAAGCAATATTACAATTACCACAAATGTAAAAATAGGCCTAATTAAATCGAAATACTTACCGGATAGTCTACCTAAATCATTACTGATTACCGGTACCGCAAGAAATACGGTAACAATTCACCTTGATACAATTATATACTTGGTTTGCATTAAAAAAATGCTAGACTGCAGACTGCTTAATGCTAGCTTCTTTAAAAATATCAGGCATTCAAATCTAATCATATGATCATGCAGTAGCAGTCATGCGCGTAGCCAGGATTTGCAAATAGGGTTTTTTTTGAAAGAGTGAGAAAAGTGCAAACGACCTTGACCCGAATTTTCATTGTTCTTGAATCACACGGTTTGTCCGAAAATTGAGATAGAATTTCTCGGAAAGCTCGGAAATTCAAGCGTTTTTTCAGCCCAAAAACAGGTGTCTCCAAAATAAAAAGCTCTTCACCGAAATTGAGACTGATTTTTCGGCCAAAATTGGGAATTCAAACGTTTTTTCAGCCCAAAAACAGGTGATCTCCAAAAAGATCTCCCCTTGGCTACGCTACTGGTAGCAGTAGGCCTATTAGTGTCTTACTTTGATCTACCAGTATACGGTAATTTGCATACAATTGGTTGCAAACAATATAGTAATTAAACATACCGGTAAGTGCTTGATCAGTCAATTCATTGTTTATAAAATAATCTTGCGTTGTTTTCACTTTTGAGAAGCTTTTTAGGCAGGCGATTTTGGTTGCTTTGACCAAATTTTACTTCTGATTACGCGTAGGCCTAGGCCTGTACCTAGCAACCTAGGCTATTGGCCTAGATTTAAGTACCGGTAGCTTAATCAGCTTACTCAAATAAAACACGAAGTGACTTGGCGCACGAAACGTGCGCGGTTAAATAAACAAAGATTTCAGTGACGTCACTCATTTTCGGAAATTTTTATTTTGGTTATTACAGTTATAGGTTTGGGTTAGGGTTAGGGTTTGGGTTTGGGTTTAGGTTAGGCTTTAGGTTAGGCTTTAGGTTAGGGCTAGGATTAGGGTTAAGGTTAGGGTTAGGGTTAGTTTTTTAGGTTTTATTACGAAATGTCTGCGCGCACGGAACGTGCGCCAAGCCTTTTCCAATAAAATAAACAGTTAAATTCCACTGCTTACCGTAATTACAGTCAAAGAATTACACTACATTTATTACCGGTACATGCCTGCTCTGCTGCACAGTCTGCCATGCAAACTATTCACTACCAGACTACCTGTACCTGTAACGAAAACCACGGAACATGAGTGCCACCATAGACTACTAGCCTACCCCACGACGCAGAAACGATGACGCATTAATCGACAAACTCGAACAAGCAGGAATTGATGTAATCTTACGCCATTATGCGGAAGCCGAGAAGGCAAAACTTAAACTTAAACTAATTTATTTCAAGTCGGGGTTTAAATTATTGTTTGGTCATGAAAAAACGCTCAAGTTTCTACAGCTTGCTGTACATTTGCTTAGTCTAGTGAAAAAGAGTTTGCAAGAATAGGACTCGTAAAACAGGCTGGTGTTGCTTTAGTGCTGCAATTGTAGGCAACAGCCTAAAATCTGTGAGAAATTTTGCAAAATCAGCTTTTACGTCATAAAACGGAGAAATTCAGAGTGGCCAATAGTACGGAGTGAAACGGACTAAATCGTATTTTCGCAAATAAAGTTAACTGAGGCAAAAGGTAGGGGGCATCTCTTTAATACCTTAAGTAGTTCTCATTTTTTCGAAAAAAAAACGATTTTGAGCTGCATCTCTGTAAAATGGACTTTTAGTTTAAGTCTTCTAATTCATTACGCAAATTTAATTCATAAGTACCTACCCAACAAAAATCAGTTTAGCACAAAAAATTATTTTGATCTCTGATTGAATTGCCATTTGATTCCCAAATGTCTGAAAGTCAGGTGCAGCCCATGACACAAGAATTCAGCTAGTCTGCGCTCTGCTAGTTATGCATTTTATGCAGTTATGCACGGGCATTGTGCAAGTTATGCACTATCATAGCCTCTGCATGCAATGCACTTTATGCACCCTCAGGCCAGGCGACCCTCAGCAATGACCAGTAGCGTAGCCAGGGGGGGGCGGGGGGGGCTCGAGCCCCCCCCATTGGCTTGTGAAGTATGCAAAATCGCATGTTTTTTGTGCTTTTGAGGCCGATTTTCTGTGATAAATGGAAAATAGCCCCCCCCCATTCGAAAACAGCCCCCCCTCAAACGTCTGAATTTGCGAAATTGGATGAAATATCAGTCTCAGTTGTGGTGAAGACCTTTTTTTTTTTTTGGAGATCACCTACTTTTGGGCGGAAAAAACCTTTGAATTTCGGATTTCGGCCGAAAAATCACTCTGAATTTTGGCGAAGACCTTTTTTTTTTTTCTTTTTGGAGATCACCTAATTTTGGGAGGAAAAAACCTTTCAATTTTCGAGCTTTTCGAAACATTTCGTCTCAATTTTCGTACAAACCGTCTGCAACTGATTCAAGATCAATGAAAATTTGAGTCAAGGTCGTTTGCACACTTCTCACTCTTTCAAAATAGCCCCCCCCTCTTTTCCAAATCCTGGCTACGCGCCTGGCAATGACCACCGCGCCCGCTAGCAGTGTGTGCCAATCTGTGATCTTTGTAATAATTTGTGACCACATTGCCCAAGTGTTGTTCATAAGTGACCATGAATGTTATAAATGAGTGTTATAGATCATGAATGTTATAATTTATAAATGTTTATAAGTTTATAAATGACCATGGCTTGAGGTTGCATTTTGGGTTGCTTAAAAAGTTTCGGTAAATTGCAAAAAGCGGTGGCCCAGACGAACTCTTCCATTTTCACGGTTTAGTGTTTTTTTTTTTGTCAAATTCAGAGTATCTTTTTAAAACCTGAATGAAGAGTGATATTTTAGTTTTATGTACGCTAAATAGTATTTTTCTATAAAAGCTTTACAAAAAAGCGTTTTCACACAAGCGTCTCATTGTTAAAGCTTCAGTTGTTAAAAAGCATTTGTGAAAAGACTATAAGATTTGAGAACGAAACACTATTTGAAAGGTACATAACGAAAGCAATTGAAAAAACAACAAAATTTACAGAAGACATATTAAAAGAAGACAAAAAGAAAAAAATTACCAACTGCATGCCTAAGACAGCAATTTCGCCTAAGATTAAGGCTCATCAGTTAGGCTTAGCAGGGCAGAGATGGAACCGGTCAGGATTTCCTCGACCCGACCCGACCGGTAAATATCAAAATCATCTCAAGTTGACCGGTTTCTAACCGGCCAGGTCGACCGGTTTGTTTACAGAAGGTTTTTGTTCACTGTTCAATGTATCGAATGAAAATTTTTCAAAAGGGGGGTGGCATGGGTGAGGTGTTTAACTTTGTGACTTTGGACGGCGGTATTAGAAAAAAACGCAAAAAAAGTTTGTTTTTTTTTGCAAAAATGACTCAATTTTAAGACCTTTTTTATTTAAGTTTTGGTTTGAATGATCTGTTTTGTTTGAGCAGCGCAAAATATGCATAAAATAAGCATAAAAACCACTGGAGGGCACAAGCTAAATTGTTAGACGTTCTTTCTAATGATATTATGCGAAAGCCAAAAAATAAAGTTACAATTTTTTAGCTTTTTGTGACAGATTATTAGCAATTTGCCGAGCAGCAAACATTAAACTTTTTTTTCGAAAGTGCTGTTTTTGCTGTTACAAAAAGATAAATGAGAAAAAAATAACAGCAGAAGATAGGTAACAGTAAAAACACACAAACATCACAATACTTGTACTATTATGCTTAAAAACATTAAAATGATGGAGCGATAACATTATATAATATTGAAAATTATGCACAGAGCTGGACAGCGCTGTTTCGAGCTTTTAGCTCTCATCGGCAGCCCTCAGCAGCCCTCAACGTCAAGATGTTGCAGTATTGCAAATTATGTCACTACAACATGAAAAAAAGGGATATTGAAAAATATGTCACTAACAGCGTGAAAAAAATTAATAATATTCATAACAACTAAGCTGCTTCACTAACAGTTTGAGAAAGTATGAAAAGGATCTATTGCAAAACGTTATGTACTGGAAAAGCTTTTTAGCTGCACATAGATTTATATACGGACGGAACAATTAATATAAATCTCTGTGCAGCTAAAAAGCTTTTCCAGTACATAACGTTTTGCAATAGATCCTTTTCATACTTTCTCAAACTGTTAGTGAAGCAGCTTAGTTGTTATGAATATTATTAATTTTTTTCACGCTGCTAGTGACATAATTTTTTAGTATTCCTTTTTTCACGCTGTTTGTGACATGATTTTCAATATTATATAATGTTATCGCTCCATCATTTTAATGTTTTTGGGCATAATAGTACAAGTATTGTGATGTTCGTATGTTTTTACTGTTACCTATCTTCTGCTGTTATTTTTTTCTCATTTATCTCTTGTAACTGCAAAGGCAACACTGCTAGTTCTTCTGAAGAAGCTTCCCGGTTAAGGAAGCGAAACGTCAAACCGGTAGTACGAAATGGTTATGAATAACTATCCCGATGAACGCAACGCGTCCGTTATTTTTATTGAAAACATTACACTTTTATTGAAAACATGACATTGGATAGAAAACATTCGAAATATGATGTGCCCCAGCAGTTCGTAGAAATGCTGCTACTTCAGAACAAGCCATGGCTACTTAGATATAAAAAAATAAGAGTTACATCTTTCTTGCCCAGTGTAGGGTGTGGTAAATTTAAGTTGAAACAAGCTTTTTAAAGCGGCAAGATTTTAGCATGTACTAAAAACCTGTAATCAGCGCCATTTTTATTCTTAAGCTGATTAAAATGATGCTAAAATGCCAGGAAGCGAAAGCCTCTTCCACATGCAAGCTTTATTAGAACATGATTACGCGATTTTAACGTATATTTTGTTCTTTTTTGCTATGTGCCATGGCCCAAAGTAGGGGGGCATGGCACTATACTCCCGCCCTAAATACGTCCCTGGATGTGCATATCTTAATGGTCATAGCATGTTAGTCACAGCTTGAAACCATTCAACAAGTGTTTTCGAAAGGTGTGGTTTGTTAATACTGATTTTTTATAAAAAATGTTATTTATGATAAAATATATAAGTATGTTTCGGTTGGTGCTTTGATATCTTTTAGTTGCCAGAAAGGAGAATTTGACCGGTGTTTCAACCGGCTTGACCGGCCGGTCGAAGAATCTCGACCCGACCGGGTTCCGTCTCTGTGGCTGGGTCAAAATGACTGTTATTGTAGTGATAAAACTTTAAAAAAAATTCACCAAGAAAATGATTAAATGTTTGTTAATAAAGTTTTGTTCCATAGCAGTCTTTACCAAAAAATTATGCTAACTTAAGATGGCTTATGCTAACTTAACGTGAAGATGGCCTAAGTTACTGGTCGAAACACGAAAACCTATAGTTTTAGGTTGACAATCATTGAATAAAAATTTTAATGATTCTAAATTGCTGCTAATTTTTAGTTAAGTGTTTATTCACGATGCTAACTTAATTAATTCTTTCTAATTGAGATCGTTACCAAACAAAACTCTAGGTCTCAGGATGCTAAACTTGCTGAAATCTTTATCAATTGAAACTAGGTGTAGGCTATAAATCTAACTGAAATCTTTACCAAAAAAAGATAGGCTATAGACCACAAATTTAACGGATATCTCTACCATATACACCTAAACTACAGGCTACTAAATAAATGAACTGTCAAGTTGACCAACTGAAACTAAGCTACGAGTTACAATTATTATTATCTTTACTGAACCAAAACCTAAACGTAGGTTGCATCAACTAAACTAGCAGAACTAATTATTACATGAAGTAAGGCTACTAATTGATAACCTGTTTTAAAACGCCTAATTGTTTAAACTGTTTATGAACTAGTGCTGTTGAATCAAAACGTCTTCCTGAGATCTAGAGTTTCGTTCGGTAACAATCTCAGTTTGAAAAAATCAATCAAGTTAGCATAATTTTTGAGGTAAAGATTGCTATGGGACAGAACTTTATATGCATATGTTTAATCAGCATCTTTTTTGTAAAAAAATTTTTTTTCGGAAGTTTTATCTCTGTAATATTTGTCATTTTGGCCTGCTAAGCCTAACTGATGAGTCTCACGATTAAACAAAATAGCTGTCTTAGGGTGCGTTTAGACTGGACGCGAAGCAACGCGAAGCGAAGGTTGGCGACCTTCGCGAGTGGTCGATTACGTCACTCGCGAAGGTTGCCAACCTTCGCGAGAGGTTGCTAATCTTCGCGACTGGTCGCTTCATAGGCTAATTTCAATAACTTATTTTTAAAATGTATTCAATGACCAGAAAGCTTTGTGTAGTTTATTATTGAAGAGCTATTATAGTAATCACAGGTTCTGTTTCGTCATAGAGCGCGCTTCATAGGCTAATTTCAATAACTTACTTTTAAAATGTATTCAATGACCAGAAAGCTTTGTGTAGTTTATTATTGAAGAGCTATTATAGTAATCACAGGTTCTGTTTCGTCATAGAGCGCTGGAATTACCGGTAAAACGAAAATTGAGTGTATATTGTGTTATTACGCAATAACCGTGAAGAAGAGTCTAGACTAATAGCTCAGGTTACAAAACAATCTTGAGAAAAAAGTTTGTAAAGTATAAATGAAAAACGAAGTACAGTAGATCGAATTTGGTAATGAAAAGACTAGTCTTTTCTTCAAAAACGTAGTAGTACCATAGTACTTAGCCTATTTACTAGCTATCAATGATATGTTTAGATCCTTCAACTGAAAACTTGCCACAATCTGTTTTGACGATGACAGTTCTGGGTTTTGATGCAGAAATGCAAAAAGCTGGTAGCAGATGTCAAAAGTTCTCTTTAGGTGTTTACTCAGTTAACAAATCCTTAAACGCTTTCACCATCCATGTCTCAGTATGGTAGTGGTAGATCAACCGGTATCTTGTAGAGTGTAAACCAATAGGCTAGTCTACAGGTACATTTAAATCATTAACTATGTTGTTTTTTTGATGTGATGTTTCTTTTTCAGGCAAGCATGTTATGATACCTGTAGTAAGCTTAAACAGTTGTTGGTATATGTCATTTAGTGCTGTTTATGAAGACTCCCAATGTTAACGCTATGAGTGAAAATGAAAGCTGGATTTGTCATCAGTTATGTAGTGGATTTTTTGCTTATTGTGCAATGGATTGCTGTGTTGATTTGCTGGAGAAAGCAAAAAAACATTGCAGTTTTTGCATGATTTGACACTATCATCGAAGGACAAGAATTTAGCACAGTAATACTAGCAGTTGCTTTGAGGAAAAGTCAGCCTCTAAAACTAAGTTTGGTGTTTTATTCGCTAGCGGAGCGCTTATCGATATTTAGTGCGAAGTTAAATGCTTTTCAGAGCATTTTATCAGTTTGCATTTTCTTGCGGTACCAGTAGGCTACGCTGCGACGGTCGCGTTTACCTCAAAGTGCTTCGCTCCAAACCACCGTTTGTAAGACATAGACAAATTAATAGCTGTAAGGTCAAGCCCCCTCTTAGCAAGTTTTTGGTAATGTCCCTGATAAAAAAAAACATTTAGATTTTTTTATGTGAAAATTGTTACTCAAGCATCTGAATAAAAGTGTTGTTAGTTCTCACATTTTCATGTAACTGACGCTTCCTTCCCCAGTCCAATTATTTTCATTATAAATGCTTTATCAAGTTTTTTGTTTAGTGGTGACTAATGAGAATGGAACAATATAAATGAACTTGCTTGGCGGGTACTTCTCTACCAATAATTGTAACTTCAGCAAAAAAATAGAACTCACTTTCTACTGGTTAGATATATATTGGCTTTCTAGTTCATCTAAATACACTGACTGTAATTGTAATGATTGAACTTCAGACTTAAAAATTGTTCACTTTGTCACTTTATTCACCATGTAAAGCAGTAAAAATTTTAAGAGACAGTAAAACTGTTTTGAAATTCACAAACAACTAAATTCAGATATTACACAAAGACACAGTAAATGAATATTTAACACATTTGACACTTCTATTTTCATCACATAGAACTGGAGTGAAAAATCACTACCACCAGACTACAATATTCATGATTATAAAACTTGGGGTAGTCCAAAACCATTGCTTCCAGTTCAACTTCATCACTGTCACAAACCTTCAGAAACAAGAAGACTTTTAAGAGGACATTCAGAAGAAAAAATTCCATGTTTGTAGTTATTCAAAGAAGTGACTACTAATTGGCCAATCCAAAAGTTCATAGAAATTTTTCGATTTTTTGTATCTTTCTAGCTCTATTGTATGTAGCAGTGTAGCTTGAAACCAATTCTAAATACAGTTTTATTCACCAAGTTGGCTTGGTCAAGCAGACAGTGAAAAAACTTTTGCGAGTTTTCCAGTATTCAAGGAATTGTTCAATTGTGGTTAGGCTACTTTGAAAACAACAAGCTAACAAACAATGGGTTAAAACACTATCAACACATTCAAAACTAGCCTGTTGGTGGGTTATTTTATATTCTGAAAAAAACAACATTATGTTAGTTTAAGTTTACTTTGAGACAAAAAAGCAAAAGCTGCTCAGCCAAAAGAATCACTGAACTGATACAATAGCTTCTGCTATGCTGCCCAGAAAAAAAAGTTTTGTTTTAAAAGCTAGATGTCGTGGGGCTAGGCCTACTGCTTTGTTGTATTCATTATAATGAAACTTTGAGATCCAGCATAGCTATGAAAAATCACTCAAGGATTTACAGCCTTAGCTGTCTAGATCCGAATTAACTTGGCTAGCCTAGGGCTATCGCAAATCTAACTTTTCCAACAACCTACTCTTTGGACTGACAAATAGGCGCTAAACCATACAAATATACTATTTACATTATTTTCTAGCAAACTGCGATTGTAAAAATCCAATCAGTGATTTAGTAGGTTATCTTACTACAGCCTGCAAGCAAGCGCGGTTGCGCAACTGCTTGCGAAGGTTGAAACCGGTTGCAACCTTTCGCTAGCTTTCGCGAGCTGTCGATGACGTCAAATTTTGGTTGCTTCGCACCGCTTCGCGTCCAGTCTAAACGCACCCTTAGGCATGCAATTAGTAATTTCTTTTTCTTTTTTTGTCTCCTTTTAGTATGTTTTCTGTGAATTTTGATGTTTGTTCAATTGCTTTCGTAGTGTACCTTTTAAATGGTGCTCCCTTCTCAATTTTTGTTTTAATACGTGATTACTGCACTCCACTCAGCTTGGATAGATTTCCTAATGCTACAACTTTGTTGTCCCTTTCTTTTGAATTTACAATAAAATTTACTATTGGCAAAACTCTTATTTTTTGTGGTTTCTTTTTTAACAAAATTCTTTGCACAAATTAAAATTTCTCATTAGGTTATAAACACGGTGAACGAACATCTAGTTCAAGTTGTTCCACAGAGTTAGAAGGTTAAAATTTACAAACAGTAAGTTTGAGTTGAGTTTGGGCCAGTGTTGTAGAGTTGGAGTCGGGAGTCGGAGTCGAGAGAGTCGAAGGTTTTTACGGGAAGTCGAATTCAGAGTCGGAATCAAGGGTATGGCGTGAGATTCCTAGTGATGTGAAATCAATTTCACCTGGCGGCTTCAAAACCAAGTACAAAAATAGCTTACTTCAAAAATATAATTAGCTAAATCTAAACTCGAATGTTCTCGAGTGGGATAAAGCTCCGATCAAGCTGTACATAATTCTAAAAATTTCGCTTTTAATTTCTTGGTTTGAACTTAGAAAATATCCAGGGACTGCATGCTTGATGGCAAAATGGTGTCTTGTATTTACATCACGATTATAATCTTCTTTCTCTCTCTCTCTCTTTTTTGTTTTTTCTCTTGAGTATGTTTATTTATTGCTTTGTTATCGTGTATGGGTGATTATTTGCTTCATTTTTTTTACACATTTAGTTTAATTATATTGTTTGAACATATATAGAGCTGTAGTGTAACTGTATGCGATGTGTTGTGGCGACTGCCTTAGATGACCGCATGGTCTTTTGCATCGTCTTCTGCTAAATGTAATTCTAACCTGTGATATTTTTAATGATTTGCAAATAAAACAACTGAACTGAACTGAGACGAAAAAAGGATTTTGCAGGAGTTTGGAGTCGGAGCCAGAGTCAAAAAATATATGCTTGACTCCTGACTCCCAGGGTTACACAAAAATCTAATTCAAATTTAGCCTACGTTCTGTATTAACGCAACTGTAGTCAAGTTGCATGTAGCAGTAGCAAGCAGTAGTCTATAGCTACAACAATACAAAATAGTCTTGCTGCAACATCTTCCCATTTTGGAATAGGTTTGTAAGATTTGTATTTAGTGTGTTAACGTACAGTGCTATGCTAATCTGACAAAAATTCGGGCGGAGCCCCAAACGTTTTAGCCATTTTGATATTTTCTAGAGTAAAATGCAGCATTTGGTTGTGTTGTAACACCAAATTTACTAGCCAATAGGGTGACAAAAAAGTGCAACTGTGTTAGTATCGAAATTCAATAGCTCTAACTGTCCCCTAGACGGTAGATGCCGCGAAAATTTCCTTGTTTACAAGCAGAGGTGGGCAGTACCGCGGTACTTTTTTAGTACCGTTATCGGTACCGTCGGTACTTTTTGAGCACGTTTACCGCGGTACTCGGTACTTTTGTGTGGAATGGAATTAAAATCATTCAAAAGGAGTTCAAATTGCGGAGAAGCACTTTCAAACCTTGCCCACGTAATAAGGAGTGGTTAGTGGATGATTATAGATGACTGACGGTTTACCGACGCAGCACTAAGTTGCTTTACAGAGCAAATCATAAAAGTTAGCTATATTGCGTTATGTTCTGCGTTTTTTGTCGTAAAAAGTGAAGACTAGCCTTTCTTTGTATGAAGTCATTTTAAACTGATATTCTTGTCCAAAGAACATTTTTTGCAATGTATAATTTAGGAAGTTCATGAGGGGCTGTCCATAAAAGATGTCCGCAAAAATCGCAAAAATTGACCTTTTCCTCCTTGTCCGAAAAACGCCCTCACTGCGTCAAACCCCTGTTCGCGCGGACGCAATAGAGAACTTACAAAATGAGGAAATGGCCACGGCAATTTCATTGCAGGATTATCAAGTCACCAAAAACATGTTTTGAGACCATGGGCTTAGCCAAGGGGATGCCACCAATGATAAATATGTGACAAAAAGCCTATGGTTTCTTCAGTTTCAGTTTCTTCTAGAATTTTTTGCGTGCAATAGTAATTAACAATGAAATTGGCAAGGGGGCCCGGGCCCCCTCAATTCAATTTTTACCTGCAACTTAAATGTATAATCCGGATCAAACTAAGGGCTTTTCCTTAAAAGTTGCTATCTCAGGCCCTCATTTAACCTTAATTTTAATGAACGTAATGCAATAACTAGAATAGATTTACCATATGGCAGAGTGCCTGAGGCTTCGTGCTCAGATGGAAAGACTTTTTTTATACTTGGCAGGAAGATGTTGCGAAAATCTCCAAAGTGCCAGCAGCCCCGCGCAATGTAAATCAGGCCCGGGTAATAACATGGTTAGTAGGCGTGACCAATTTGCACCAAGTTTCACTAACCATTCATTTCCACCTCGCCTGTTTTTTCGCGACAAAATGCTTTTGCAAAAAATTATCCCGGGGAAATGCTCATTGAACATATTATTGAGTTTAAATTGAGGAGGGCCTGGCCGTAAGTATGCTCTACGACTGGTTATTTTCATGAAAAAACAAAAATCGCAAAGGAAAGTTTTCGAATGGATTATTACTTGCAGCTAAAATATTGCTGGAGGCAATGTATCTTACTTTCTCTACTTGGACCAAATCACTTACAAAACTTAACTCCAAAATGAAAGATTTTAAACGTGTTTTGGATTTAAATTGCAAGTAAAAGGAGGATTGAACAATTTAATTTTTTCAGTTGGCTTTTTTGCAGTTCATAGTTTTGATTTTGAAATGTTAAAAATCTAGTATATACTTTCAAATTTCTCTGAGCAGGTGCGAAAGGTAATCCAATGCCAAGAAATAGTATTTTTTTCCAAAGAATTACAAAAAATCGTCCAGCAGCTGGGATCTTCTCCCTCAGACCCTCATAGTTTCCGGCGGCTGGGGATTCCGCCCCTAAATTCCCGTCTGTGATACGTTTGAGTAACTCTAGTTTACTCAAAGCGTATCGAAATCCAGACGTTTTTACGTTTTAACTTTTAGTTTAAGCCCTCTCCCTTTAGCAAAATTTTGTTTAAGTGCCAAATCAGACCACGGCTTCTTATCTTCCATTCTACGATATCTTTATCCCACAAAAAGTTCCTCTTTCGAAAATTCTGATGACGTCATTGCATGCGATTTGTGGTTTGCTTCCCGCCCCTTTCCCCTTTCAAAAATCCTGGCTACGCCTATGTTTGAGACCCTTCAAACATTAGTTTTATAGTTGACACAACTGGTTAGGCTCCTGAGTCTAGGTTACCAAAATTTCAACAACAATTGCACTTTATTTCGTATTGAAACGCTTTAAAAACATGTTTTCAGTACGTTTAGGTATCATAGCTCATCAACCAAGAGTAAGGGACTAAGGGTTGAATAAACTAACTAAGACTGTGCTAAAAAGCAACAGAATTGAAATTTCAGGACAATGAAGGCGACTGAATTTTCATGCTTTGTAATTAAGAAATGTGGATGCCCACAATGCAAGAAACCTTCTCTTTCCTTGTCCTCAAAATGTCGGCATTGAACAACCATTCCTGACTGTGGAGTAAGTCTTTTATGAACAGCCTCTAATAATACTGTGTCTTATAAGATGCACAGAGCTGGACAGCGCTGTTTCGAGCTTCTAGCTCTCATCGGCAGCCCTCAGCTTCTCTAACAAAGTTATTCCCCAGCTGGACAAGACTCTTGGCCGAACTGGACAAACCTTAAAGGCTTGCACAGCGGCAGAGGGTTTGTCGGGAATAAACGATTTTTCACTTGTGGTACTTAAAAAAAAACAAGTGAAAAAATCGCTGAACCCTTGTAGTAAGGACAGCCATAGACTATTCCTACTACAAGGGTTCCCCTTGTGTGGCCACGGAAATCAAACTTGTCGAATACTGTTTCTGTTAAGTAACTCTTTCACCGGCCACATTGCCTATGCGGTAACGTACTCTCAGCTTTGGTGCGAGAGGTCAGGGGTTCAAATCCTGGGCCGGTCAAATCGAACACAAATTTGCCAATAGCTCGCCACTGTTGCGACTTTTCAAAAGGAACTGTGTTTAATCGTTTTGCGTGCTTCTGACCTAAAGGCTACCAGTGCGGAAGCCTAGGAAAGAGCCACCAGAACGGCGACGACTACTTAAAACGAAGCAATGCGAAGATGTTGTCTTCCCACAGGGTTGGAACCTGCAGCCTTTGGATTACCGGCCCACTGCCCTACCACCTGAGCTAAAGAAGACGTCTTCTCGCATGCTTAATTTTGGCTATTTAAACCCAACCGCTTGCTTGTTTTAAGTAGTTTTAAGACAACTTTTTCGCATTTCTTGGTTTTAAGTAGTCGCCGTTTTCGTGGCTCTTTCCTAGGTTTCCGTGCTGGTAGCCTTCAGGCCAGAAGCACGTAAAACGATTAAATATTAAAACTCTGGCCAGCAAACGTCAATAACATCATAATTGACTTATCATTAAAATCATAGGAACTGTGTTGACCAGGCGCAATGTCGTGGCGAAGGGCCCAGCAAACTCATTACACGTTTGGGCGTAATACGTAATACCGAATGAAGATTTGATTTTTTTGATGTAGTTTTTCCCGTAGATTCATTCACTGAGCATGCTATACCAGTTACCATTATACGCAAATAAGAGACTCAATCATTGTTCAACGCATGAAATCACCGAAAATATTGTTTCCAAAATGTGCAAAACTTTTCTTTTAAAAAGTACCGAATAACGGTACCGTCCGTACCGAGTACCGGTACCGTCGGTACTTTTTCAAAAATGTAACGAATAAAGTACCGCCGGTACTTTTGAAGTACCGAGTGCCCACCTCTGTTTACAAGGCAACAGAACATGTAAGTAAGAGCAATGCGATGATGTACTATGGACTATGCGAAACCGAGTTCAAGTTCCGTTACTTTTTCATCTACAGTCATTCAAACACCTACAGAAAGCAAGCGCCACCGATTTATCAAAATATATTTGGGGATGCCAAGACACCGCATTGAACCCCACTGTCAGCTGGGAAATTGTTCTCCTCGCCCCAACCTACAATAGTGGAAACCGCGTATGCCGACTCTGCTTGGAAAAAAAGTACCAAATTTTAATTTGAAACTGTGCCAACACTCTCATTAAGCGTTCTGAAATCATCAACAAAAGCCGACACAGGACTAAATTTAAATTGAAAAATATTAAACGCAGCGCCATTTAAAAGTCGGTATTGCTTCACTCTGCTGTTTTTAATCCGTTTGTTTTCTACGCATTTAACTTTTCGCGGCCTTTTAAACGTGTTTGTTAACCAGCCATTTGCAGAGTAGTCTAGTATTAGGATATTAACTTTGAGTGTATGTTTCTATTTGCAGTAATGGTTTTGTTCAAGTTAGCCTTCTATGAATTTATACTAGCTATGTTATTTCGGTTCCAGTGTTGAGCCTAAGGTTCAACTCCCTTTTGGTTTAGACTTTTCGAGTTAAGGAGGTCCAGGTTCAGTCTTCTCCCTTAGTTGGGTGTACTTTAGGCCGCCCTGGAGCCGAATACGGCCTCGATATCGGAACGAGGAGCAATTTTAATTTTTTCAAATTTTTAAATTTTTATCGTTTATTTTTAAATTCTAAATTTTAGAATTTAAACTCTGTGTGCCACTTTTGGCAGATACCCCTGATGATTTTGATTACGGGTGAAACAGACTGTAGGATTTTAAATTTTTGACGTGTACTGTGTTATGTAGTGAAATTCAACGGCAAATATATAAGACCACCTTATATATCAAAATTTACGTCAGCAAAATTTATGGGCGTCGAAGTCGAAATTTTACCATTTTAAAGAGTCGGGAGTCAGAGTTCAACGGAAATCAGAGTCAGAGTCGGAGTCGAACTAAAAAAATGGCTGAGAGTCAGAGTCAAACTGATTTTGCTCAGACTCTGCAACCCTGGTTTGGGCATATGTCGCCGTTAATGAGAAAGTAAAATTTTTTGTTTGTGTTTACCAAATCAAATAAATATTATGAATGACTTCCTTGTAAATTTGAACACTTTGCCGATGATTGATAGCAGTTTAGTTACAATTCACAAACTACTTGGCATGTTACCCATGAAAGACAATTGGCTATAACTGTTAAATGCTTTTGTACTGTTATTAAACAATAATTATGGTATTTATATTGCCACGTATAATTCGCGCCGCTCAACATGCAAAACAAATTTGCTGTTTCGTTTTCCACTAGATGGTGTTAGTAACGTGTTGTTTGGTAAATTCTTGCCATCACGCAAAGATGCTACTGCAATACTTGGACATTTTGCACTTTTTTATGGTGATGTTTTTTTACTAAACCTAAAATCAATGATGGCTATTAGCCTACTTTATTTCAGAAAATGAATTTCGTCCTCAAAAATGAATTTGCTACGAGGCTCACTTTTGCTATGTTAGATGTTTGTAACTCCAGCTTACCATAACGCTAGTATTAATTGGCAAATAATTTTACCTCGTTTTCACTGATTTTGGTTATGAACCAATTTTACTACGTTCTTTATTAGCTTTCCGAATCGGCTCGTGTGCTTTGGTGTTTGGCGTTATGTTGTTTGTGGTTGCGCTTTTGTGCGTGTTTTCGTTTGTATTCTTTCTGTTTGCTCCCACTTGGTTTTTGTATCTTGCCGATTGGTGCTTTACTGTTTAACCGATCGGTGGTTGAGTGGATAGAGCGTCTGCTCTGAAAAGGTAAACTCGGGTTCGATTCCCCGTGGAGTCAAACCAAACGACTTTAAAAATTGCTTTTCACAGCTTCCCTGCTTGACGTTCAGAAATTAAAGGGGCAGTGTAAAGACTCCACCATGTACGGTAAACAAGTGGGCAGGTGGCAGGTTGACTTAAAGACCGAAAGGACCCTTCGCTGTCTCCTGGCCAAGGCAACTTGGTGAATCAAATGTAATTTCAAGTACAATTGCAGTACTTCATTCTACAGGATTTTCATTGGAGAGTTTATTTGGAAATTGTTACGTGATGCAATGCCTTTGTTTTAAGCTCTCGCTGAGTGAAATGAATCTACTTTTGAATGAAATAAGGGTTTTTCCGCTGACCAAATTGGTTTTCTAGTCGATGACGTTCGTTCAGAGTAAGTTAAAAAAATAAAATCATAAAAATAGAATAAGAATATGTGTTTTTGCTGCAGTAAAAGTCATTTATAAATCAACGACAAAGTGTTTTTACTGCGATTTAGAAGTAATGATGCGATTCTTAATTTTACTTTTTGTTCGTATTCAAATGAAATTCTATTATTCTTTCTATTTCAATAAGAATGAAAATATTTAAGTTTTTAAGCGCGGTTTGCCGCGAAGCAAATAGAGAACTCAATGGTAATGACAATGGGTCAGAGCAAGTTTGTTATTGTTTTACTTTACTCAACCCCATTAAGAGTTTAACGGCAAAAGAGAGCATTTGGGTAATTGGGTCAACAATTGGGTAATTGTTTCATCAAAGTAAAACTTTTATTGTTGCAATTTTATTTCTAATATTTAAGATAATAGTTGAAACATGGTTTGTGAACTTATAGGTCATACTGTATAAAATTAAGAAATGTAACCCCTTCGGTCACCATACGTACAATTGTACAATTTTTTTTTTGGCTTTGTTTTTTTGTCTGGCTGTAATAGTAGAGCATTTGAGTCATTAGTAGTACAATTGTACTGATAACACCATCACGTGATAGCAGTTCTGGCTTTAAGCGTGCAGCGTTGAAATCATAGTCAACACTGTCGAACAAGATGGTTGCCAACATACTTGCAGCATATCAAAGTAAGCAAAATAAGTTTGAAAATACGTCAGAACCAAATAAGTTAATAAACAATTATTAGGCTTGCGTTTTCAATTATTTATTTTTTGAAACTATGGAGGAAATATTTTTGTTTTGATTATTTTCATAGTTTAGCCAATAGAATTTTTTGATCAAAATCATATACAATTGTACATTTCCTATCTCAATGTATAGCTTAAGCAGCAAAACGTGATGGAAGCAAGATAAATTTATTTTTGGCAAAATAACCGCAATTTTTCAGCCACTTGCGCTCCAAATCATTACAGAAACATATCAAACAAAGAGTTCAAGTTATGTTGGAAATAACCTAGGTTTGGAAATAACCTAGGTAATAAAACCGATAACAAACTGCAAACAAATCACAAGTTTATTACATGTTTAATGATTTAATTTCTATTCGACTCTGCTGGACATAAAAAAAAAAAGAAGTTTCTATCAAAAAAATTTTTTACCAAAGAAACTTGGTAAGCCGAGCCTACCCCAAACGGCAGCACTGAATATCTGTATAGTGTGTACGTTCTGACCAAATGAGTCACAAACCGTGCGATTGTACAACCAAGTCAGTCACAAGTCGTACAATTGTATGACCCCCTAATTTGCATATTTATGAAAGAACATTAAGGGTAAATATTTTTTGAGTTTAGTGGCTTTTAAGGACCTGCAGAACGAAAAATAAAATTTTTACATTAAGAAGTACAATATTGTATCCGAAGGAGGTAAATAATCAAGCGGGAAACAAAGTGTGCAATGTATTGCTTTGCTATTGGACTATATTTTGTAAATAAAAATACTGCTGTCTTAATTGTCTACCGAAGATTATGCATAAGCAGCATTGGGTAGGAATCGCTTTGCATGGTTGCTACTCAAAAACATGTAGTTCAAGACGAAAAACATGTTGAACATCAAGCAGCGTAGCCAGGGGGGGGGGAGCTAATCCCGCCCATTGGCATGCAAAGTATGAAAAAATACCCTGTTTTTATTACTTCTGAAACCGATTTTTGGACTGAAAGCGAAAATAGCCCCGCCTCCCATCGGCATTGGCAATGACAATGTGACTACTTATAACTCTGGACTGGAAAAGAATTCCGTCGCAAAAAATCGATCCCAACCTGGGCGAAAACCCTTTTTCTGGTCTTTACCTAATTTCGGTCACAAAACCCTTCCAATTCCGAGAGTGAACTGTTTCAGTTTGGTTTCACACCTCCGAAACAGCAACCCCCCACATTGCAAATTTCAGGCTACGCACCTGTGAGTAACATTCAGGAACAAAAAATGCAAAAATAGGACAGGAAAGGGCGCGCAAAATAGTAAATGCACAAAATGCGTAGTTGAAACTATTCGTTGGTGCTTGCTCACGCAAGCCGGTGCATTCGTTGGTGCATGCTCACACAAGCTGATTCATTTTTGTGTTGTTTTATCACGTTTGATGAATACGAAACATAAAAGACCATGCTGATGTGTTTACATCCAGTTTCCCTTTTCGCCAGCTTGCCTCAAACACTGATCAAATATGGGTCCAAGTAACATGTGGCAAATGAATCGAAATTTATTTTCAATGAAGTAAAATTTTGTTCAGAATTCTGTTTTGAAAAAACGCAAGCTTTTTGTATGGTTTTTGCAACGCTGTTCGCAAGACTTTCACCGCTCTTTTTTTTTTCAGGTAGCTTGGAGAGTTCAGTTTAATTAATCCTATTTTTGTCAGCATTCTTGCTAAACTAAAATCGTTTTTACCTAAACCGTCTCTGATAAAATGTTCGCCTTGGTACAGCCTCATTTACTATATAATTTAGCCATTTGGGGTTCTGGATTTTCCTCATATATGAACAAACGGCTTCAATGCAAAATAAGTCAGTCAAACTTAATGCAATAGTTGCCAAATATCGAAATCATATGGCTCTTTTTAAGCTTAATTAAATGTACTAAAAAAAAATTGGTTAAACATGAAACCGCCAAAAGTGTTCACCGCTACCTTCATTCCAATCTCCCTCCACTGTTAGTGCCTCTATTAACTTAGAAACACAGATTTCATGACTCACAACACGTTGAAAAACACTAAAGACCAACAACGCAAAAATGAAACACAAGAGAGCACTTAAGATACTTTTCAGATGAGCGGTCTCGGACTATTTTAGAATTTAGTACAGTATATGAGAGAAACAAACAAGCAAACAAAAAATATTCAAAATTGGACTGAAAAATAGGTGTTTCAATAAAAGATTATTATTAACGAGGTTCAATTTACCGACGATCTTCAACCTTTTTTGTCGTTGCATACCTTTCACAACTTTTCAAAAATTGTCGTATACCTCCAAATTGCTGGGTAAAAAATTAAACGCAGAAAATTGATCAGTTTAGTATTAAATAACAAAATTAGTTTTATACCGTAAACTAGTAATTTACCGCCCAGGTGTTCCACAAAAACGTTGCAATTACTGTATATTTGCTAAAATAGTTGAGCAGAGAAACAGCAAGTATCATTATCATGAATTTACAGTATGTTTACACCAAAATCTCACTCTCAAAAGCTCTTTCCACACCTGAATCAAATTTTGACAGACCAACTAAAGCTAACTTTGGAAAGACTCTACATATCAGAGATTTGTAAAACTCCGAATTATCTGGTGGCTGCTACTGAGTGTTTTGCATACGCGTGCAACTGTGCATTTCCTTTGGCTAAGTTTCTGGAGTTATCAAAACGTAAAACTAACTTTCTGTAGGTAGGCCTACTATCGTAAATGGCCATTCAAATATATGAGCAATGAGTAATCTTGACAATGATTTCTTAGATCAGTTGTGCAGTAACAACACAACGCCTTCTGCAAAAATATTCCTTCAAATGCCAGCTAAACATATCGCCAAGCAGTGTACCAGTTGTAGTGGCCCAGCCTGCCGAAAACCTTACAAGCAGAACCCAAAAATAGGTGCTGTGCGTCGGTGAAATTAATAGGGTCGGATTGAAATTGAATAATAAATTTTAAATTTATATCCGCTCACGAGTTATTGATGAATTTGAATTCAGTTTTTGCAAAGTCAATAAATTTGAATTCAAATTTGAGTGTTTTAAATTGAACATTCGATGAAATTGATTTTCTCGAATCAAAACTTACACTGTAAAAGTAGCGATTTATAAACTGCTCAAAAAGGCTCAGAATCAAATTAGAACACATCTAATTATCGCTGAAGATTCATGCAACTTGAGTTGTTAGTTTGATGCGCATTGCGCGCTTGTTTTGCGCTAATACACATATGCGAGTAGTACTGGTTACCCGATCGCAGACTGCCAGGTTCAAGAGAACAAACGAACAAATTTACAACAAATCAGGAGGCTCATACAAAATTTTGCGGGTGGCATTCATCTCAATTGTATCACAGAGGGGAGTGGACGATTTTTTAATTTTTCTCGAAAAAATTAACATTTAATGCCCTTTAAGTGACATTTTGCACATTTCTAAGTCATTTGTAAAAAGCAAAACTTGATAATGAGATTTGGAAGCCATTTCAAAGAATTGAATCCTTACGTTCAACTGGTCAAGTCCAAAACACGTTTAAAATTTGGCTTGTTTGGGTTAAATTTTTTAAGTGACTTGGTTAAGGAGGTTAGTATTTAACCCCTTACTGGTGCGCCATTACAAAGAATATTTTGTGAGCAGTCATTACGTTTTAATCGTATTTCTCTGATAGAAAATGAATAAAAAAACTTTCTGGCGAAGTATGTCCGCTGGTTTGGCATGTTTGTTGCGTTCTATAAAAGAGCCATTTTCGCTATTTTTGTCGATCTACCGGTAATTTAGCCTGCTGTAAACTCAAGTTTCTTACTGCAGTATCACAATATGCTGAGCATTAAACCTTTCATTTCGTTTGTATAACCTTTAATTCGTTTACCTTGCAAAATGATATACACTGGTGTATACAGTACGGTATAAGCGATTGAAGAGCTCTGCCATATCCCCTATAATATTTTGCTCTAATAGAACTATAATCACATAGTCACCAACGTGCTGTAAAATTAGCAAGTAGCAGTTCTCATACATTTCTGCAAGGTATCCAAAGTGCATCCTTTAAATCCAATTGTTTTTGAAATATAATTTGAAAAACTGATTTTTTTTGTCATTTGTCATATGTGGGACAACCTGGAGTGAAAAGCAATTTTGCAAATCCAAAAGCGATGTAATAAAACGACACAATCAATCTTTGACAGCTTTGCGGAAGGCTATTTTTGAAACTAAATCTCTAGTACGTTGTGATAAATTAGTATTACAAGCTAGCTTGGATTACTTTTGTCAGTGAAAACTGAGGGTTTGAATATCAAGATATTCGAGTAAATGGATTGTAGATAAAAAACGAGATATAGGTACGGACGTAAAGTGCTATAATCTTGCAACTTAAATACGTGCAATTTGAAGAAAAACTTGCAATCGGTTTTACCTTAGCACAGGTTAAAACGTGACAAGGTTTTTAATCGTTTCTTCCTGCCAAGTACGTTACAAGCCAAGTTCGTGGTGGACTAATTGCAATGCTGTAATTAATATCGAGCTAAAATAAGCTTACATTACATGACTTGATGAGGAATATACACTTTTTAGCAGATGCTTACAATCAGCGATAGCTTTATAAAACTACACTTACACAAGTACATACCGAATGCTAAACTCGCAATAGAGCACTTTTGATTGCAGCACTTTCAAAAGGCGTGGTGGCAGAGAACCGTAAGCTGCAAATGACAATGTAGTGAGTGGTTCAATTTCCTGTCGCTGCATGATCATCAATGCAAAGATTGGGTCAAAACTTCTGCTATTGATTTTGCAAATGTTACGTTGTTTTATTTTTTGTTAGAAGTTTTAGTTGTCGTGACATGGTAAAGCAACTTAATGAAAAGTATATTTCAACATGACTCGAGCATAAAAATTCGTGCTGACGATTTTAGAATTTGACTCTGGAGCAGAGATGGGCATTCCAAAAAACCATCGTAAAGCGCAAGTTCTGCAGCCAAAATTTTTAAGGGTAAAGCCCATGCGCAAATTCGCAGCCAAACTTTTAAAGTTTAAAAGCGCAAACACAATTTTCGCAACCAAAAATTAAAGATAGTCGAGCGAAACTGCAAAATGATAGCTTGAGAAGCGCGAATCAATTTCGCTATTTAAAAAAGTTTTTGAGTACAAATTTTTGCATGTTAAAGTTGAAAAAAAGCGCTGACGAAGACGGTGCAAGCACGAAAATTGCAAACTGCAAGCATACTGTACTACCATCATCAGACTGCACTAGAATTAGCGTACTGCAATGTATTTCGCTTTTAGAACTCGAGGCACAAATTTATGAGCGCGGAAAATTATTTTTATTTTTAAAAGAAGCAATTAAACAGTGAAGCAAAAAAATAAACAGCTAAATACATCCGAGAAAAAAAACTAAAGTTTCACTCACTCTCGTTTATGAGTAATGTTCACTCGCAAAGAAAAGTTGATTTTCCTGATACTTATTATCAAATTTTTTTCATTTTTTGAAAGAAACATGCAGAAAAATACTTAAAAATTCCTTTGCGATTGCACATACAAAAAATAAAAATAAAAATGCGCTATCAAAGCGTAACAAGTTTCAAACTTGTGATTTGCAAACACGAATTGCGCGACAGCAAAAAGACTGTAATTCCGCAGCGCAAATTGCGCGAGAGCTAAAAAAAAGCATAGTGCGCAACTTGCAAATTACAGTATTTTGCGAAACGCCCACTTCTGCTCTGGAATATTGCAACAAAAGCAGGTAACAACTTATAGCAGAGGTGAAACATTTAATCGGATGTCCACAGGATTTATGTTTGTACAGATATGTCACTTTCTCTGGTCATGTCAATTAAAATAGTAACGTTAGATTAATTTGTTTCATTATTATCGATTAATTTTTACGCGTTCGATCTTCTTATAAGAAAGAGAAAGTGTAAATAGGTGTATATCGGTATATGACGATCCTGATTACATTCAGCAAAGTTGACACCATGATAAGACTTCGCTATGATACAAGCTTTCCTGGCTTTTGCATCTCGTTTAGTGTGTAAACGCATATTTTTGTCTAATCCAGTTGCTTTCTCCTAGCGTAAATCGAATTTTTAGGTACTTCAAAACTATTATAGTATAAACTTTTTACAACTGACTGGCGTTCTAGTTACGCAGCTGTTCGTTTCATTTCAATTACGTTGCGCTTTGTTTTGTGCAATCTTTTTTTTTTGATGATATTGCAGTAGGAAAGCAAAAACTAGTTTGCATGACGTATTAAATATACTGCATAGAACCGCTTATTAATTTGATTCAGAGGCGAGATTTTTTTACATTTCGAAACTAATGAAAAATAGGAAACAAAACAAAAAACGAGCAAATAGTAAACTTCCGCATTGTGACACCGGCAGCGATATATTAATTCTGCATCTTTCGAAATAATATTCCGTTATTAGCTTTTCAAGCGAAACTCTTCAGAAGCAATCTTTGTTTGATTTGATTTGTGATGAGCTTATTTCCAAAACAGCTTCTGTACATTTCAGTACTTGGGACAAAATCACGAATCACGTTTTGGACTTGCAAGCATGAAAGCTTTTTCAAGTTTTTTTGTTGCTAAAGAAGTGTTCCCACCTACATCATTGAAAAAGCAAGTTTGGTCAGATCGCGGATGTTCCAACTTATTTTTGCTTTTTATAAAATAAAAAATTTAGATATAAGCGATTTTGAAAAGAAACTGAAAAAAAATTCTAAATTGCAAAAAATACACTTGTTTATTTGAGACAGCAACAAATATTGTCACAAAACAGCAAATCCAGAATAGCAAAAGTGTTTTGCAGTAGTTTTACCATCATTAAGGGTGAGGAATGGTCTACCAGTTGTCTTCATTGTACAATTTAATAACATCTTCACTGTCGGTGTTATCTTCTTTGGAAGGATTTGTCAGGTTGAGGTTCAGCGAAAACTTATGACTTTATCACTAATATCATTCTATTTCGTGCCACTACGAGCAAAAGCAAAGAACGTCTAGCTTTTGATGGCCTTGGATTTTTATTCCTTTAAGGTTTTCTGTAAATATATTATATTTTAATTATTCAATGCCGTAGATTTTTTTCTTAATTTCACCCGAGACCATATTTGCATGCTAACTAGATCTGTTTTAACATTTACGGTATTTTAAATTTTATTTTACTCTTGTATCCCTTCATAGTATTCACTACTCAACAACCTAAATTATTGCAAAACTAGGAGAGACGCTCTTACGGTAACGCGATTGCCGCTTTATCACGTGACACTATAGCGAAATACTGTTGGTTAATATGGATGCAAGCTGTTCTGTAAATAAACTTTGAAGGCGGTTTTGGAAAAAAAACTCTATTTTCATCGCTAATTTTGAAGCAGATATAAGCGTTTTGGAAAAAAGCATTTGGCCAGCTGGAAATAGAGGTCAACCAAATGAGATTCTAAACTCAATTTTGAAAAACTGGCGCTCAAGCCGTTTCGAAAATGAGCTCTTCATGTGGTAAGCAGAATTTTTAAATTACTCAGTCTTTTTTACACGCCACTTACATACTGGTCAAGTTTTAAAATGTTTTAAAATGCATAAATAAATCAAAATTTGCCAAGTGGTTTGGCTATGGGGGGAGTGGTTTTAGCTCCACAACTCTTCTTGCTGCACCACTGCACGATGCGTTTTGATAAAATTAACTGCAATTAAATCTTCTCATTTATAATGGATACAGAGATAAAACAAAGTGAACTTAATTCTAGATAAAAAAAATCGGTTTTTGTAACAGGTCATAATACCGAAGAAATTGCTTAGTATTTGTAAACGCCATCAATCTAATACATTGTAAAGTTCGGCACAGCAAATTTCATTCATTAAATGCTTCTGCTCAGTTCATGATAAACAATGTTGTTTTTAAATGATTCAACCCTGGTTTGCTTATTTATGCAGAATTTCATAAATTTCGTCATTGAAAATGCAATATTTTTGAAAATGCTGCAGTTTTTTCAATGCAAAATATTTGTTGTTTTTTAATGTCAAATGGTACCGAGCTGTTACTGTTTTTGTTCTTAAACGCCAAATGCAAAAAACTTCATCACAACTTTTCTTGAAAATTAGAACAATTTTACAAAAATGTGATTTAATCTCTGCAATTTATCAACGACAATCGAAATGTATTGTGGGTGTCAAATTGTTTATTACGTTGGTGATCAATAATCACTACACACAAATCGCCGAGTAATGCGATATAGCAAATCAAACAAAAGAATTATTTTATTGTACTTAAACTGTGTTATCATTATACCGAAGCGTGTAACGAGTTGGTCGGGCCCATTTTTGCGCGATTGCGTCTAGGGCCAGCATAGCTGATGTTTTCAACAAAACGTCGCAACATAGACAAGCCCTTGCAACTCCGGATCATATTTAATTAGCCCGGGATTTAAAACTTGTACCTTCCGTTCCAGGGACAAACGCGCTACAGCTTGATTAGCCCGGCGGTCCAACAAACAACAAATACAATATCTTGTTTTTGTCAAAATCTTCGATATTTTGGCATTGCTGACAAAATTTTTATTAGCTTTGCTCATTAACAAATACGTTATTGCAACGTCTGGGGTTGATTGAGGTTGTTACATCGATCTTTTAATTTAAACCCGTTCATGGCGTAAAACGCATTTGAAGCACGATGTTGAAAAAGTTGATAAATGATATTTTTCAAAAACTGAGTTTTTCATAGATTTTAATTTATTTACTAAAACTAATTTCCCTGAGGAAAAACTTGTTTTAATTTTCAATCAATTTTCGGTAATAAATAGCTTAATATGTCGCATTTGACAACAGGGCCAAATGGAAATTTAAAACTTTAAACGCGATTTACTCGAAACAGCGAAATGCGACTTATCAACTTTTGCCAAAACATGCTTCATTTATATGTCCAAGCCAATCGTTTTTTCAGTGCGTAAAACGAATAAACGCCGCTTATGAAATCAAATCTGCTCTTGCGCCATAAAATTCCAACCGCGGACTGCGCAAGTTGCAGACGTCTTGGAAATAAACAGATTAAAATTAAACATAATCTCAAAATTGAGACTTTAAA
The DNA here is from genome assembly GCA_963965965.1 of Trididemnum nubilum. Classification (NCBI taxonomy): domain Eukaryota; kingdom Metazoa; phylum Chordata; class Ascidiacea; order Aplousobranchia; family Didemnidae; genus Trididemnum; species Trididemnum nubilum. The sequence goes on from OZ014469.1 coordinate 51,707,668, forward strand.
AAACTTCAAGAAAACAAAAGTTGCAGTACAAAAGTACAGTAAAACACAATTTATTGCACAAAGCATGCAATATAATTTCAAAAAAAATCATTGTGCATAAGCAAAATTTAAGAAAAATGTAAAGATATAAAACGTACATAAATATAATGTAAAAACTGGAAAACAATTTTTGTGCAAAAATTTTTGCAAAAACTAAAAAGTTAGCTTTGGCGCTTAATAGTTTTTATGCTTAAAAGTCGAAGCACATTATCGTCACACCCCTAAAAGTAGTAGACTTAAATTAAACTAACAGCTGCACAATCAGAACACCAGACGGTTGTTAAAGAAATTTGCTTTAATTGTTTTTATTTTGTAGGACACTAAGCGGTTTAAATCGGTTGCAGATAAAATGTAAAATGGCGGGGCCGCAAGTACGGGGGGGGGGGGGGGGGGGGGCGCCTCTTCAAACAAAAATTTTGCTCCCAAAAACCCCAAAGCAACAATAGGAAAAAATATTGGTAAATAAAAATATTGTAAGGCTGTTGACAGACCTTAAGAGAAACCTTTTGCCTTTAGCATTTCAAAGCAAATGAACAGACAGAGGTGGAGTCCTCGAGGACGTTCTTGGCCTAGAGGACGTCCTTAAGGACACATTTTGAAGTCCTTGGCGTCGAAGATCAAGTCCTTGGTCTCGAAGCCTCAAGTCTTCAAAAACTGCCCTGTCCTTGGCTCGAGGACAGCACTATTTTTGTACCGTTAAAATCTTGTTGGAAAACGCCAGAAACCTCGCGGAAAATTTGCGAAGACCTTTTTTGTTTTCCGCAATTGGAGATTGCCAGCAAATTTTTTTTATTATTTGTGGCAGCGGTGCAAGCGAATCTGCTACCGTTAGGTAAAGTCCATCTACACATTGCGTAGGCCTCATTTGGGCCTATTGCAACTGTAGCTGCTATGTTATTGTTGTTTTGTTTGGTTACTAGTCGAACTCAGAAAGCCTTCCAGCTTCCTTTAAATACGGGGCCAGTTTATTAATGCTGCATTTTGTTACCACATTGTGAATAGTGGTTATGGTGATTCCAAAATACTTAACACGAATATCTTGGTAAAGCTTGCAATTGCCTACATGATGATTTGGTGTTTCATCCTCTAGGCTACATTTTGGGCACAAAGAAGACTCAGCACGACCTGTAGTAATCTTGTGTTGCTGTAGATTGCAGTGCCCAGTTAAAACTTGCTCTACTTTATTTAATTGAGGTCTCCTAAGGTTAAGGAGACGTATCGTTAGTCAAGAAGACGTCCAACCTACAGAATCTTTCATCCTCAAGCAGTCCTGCCATTCATTTCACCATTCCACATAGATTTCCATCTATCTATGGACCAGTTCTTAACCGTGATAACACAGCTGGCATGCGGGACTGCAATAAAAGGTTCAGGACCATGTATTTTTGATTTAGATCTTGATTTGGCTTCGTAGTGTGCCACTTCGTTACCATGTACAGTACCTCTGCATGTCCAGGAATCCAGGCATTCAATACTAACGTGGTTTTGTTTACCAAACTGATTTAGGTTTCTAATGCAGTTGAACATCGTAATTGTTGTCACAGTGCACTTTGTTAATGCTTTAATAGCAGCTTGACTATCTACCAGCACAACAATACTTTGATTGTGAATTTTTTCCTGAAGCAGGTTCTTTGCCACTTCTGAAATAGCTAAGGCTTCTGCCTGAAACACAGTACTTACTGTAAATTCCAAGGTAGAAAAATACTTGTTTTTGGGAGTTGTTTGGATATTCTGCATAAAAACCCGCACCGACTCTCCCATCTAGTTTCGAGCCATCGGTGTAAACCTTGACAGTGTTCTGATTGAAAACGGTCTCAGATCTGATAGCATTTTTTTTATCCATAATTTAACATTCAAAATTTCTCTCGAATACTTTTGTTTTCTTTATTCGGTCTGCTGGCATTTACAGCAGATGTAGGAATTTCCTTGCCTCATTGCAAACATCAACAAAGCGTTTCGTTTTCCCAAAGGAATCAAATCGGTTGACATGCCAGAGCCTACTAACAGTGATTCTGTATGACTCTCGCACTGCCTCAGTCAATAAGAATTCCTCAATCGGAGTTATGTAGAGCAATATTTCCAGAATACTGGTAGGGGTGCTGGAAAAAGCTGATGAAATCATCAGGCATGCAAGTTTCTGCACCTTTGTGAGTTTCCTTACTAGATATTTTTTGTTGAGACCGCCAGCCCAGGACACACATGCATACGACATAATTGGACGGGACGTGTCATAGCTGAGTATATCCATTTCTTGACAGATGATTTTATTCTCTACGTTTTATCCACAATTTGTCTGCATTGCATTAATGCTGTAGTTGCTTTGCGGGTAAGTCGGGTAATATGAGGTTTGCAAGTTAGCGTGCTGTCCAGACTAACACCTAACAGCCTTGCCTTCTTGGAAAGTTCAAGTTTTGAACCATTTAGGAACCCAAATCTGGATTCCGTTTGTGAGTAAACAGTTCAATTTCGGTTTTCTTGCTGCTAAACTGTAGCTCTTGTTCCAAAGCCCAGTTTGCAGCAATATTCATTGCTTTCTGGGTCATATCTCTGATCCAAAGCATATCAACACCTGTGACCAACAGTGGTGCGAATCTTTGTTGAGCATTGGGGGGGATAATTTGCAATTTTACCCCAATTTTGCCCGATTTTCAACATTGGGGGAATGAACCTCGACCACGATCTTTTTCAGGTAAGCAAATTAATTGAAGACCAAAAAAAAGGTCTACACCGAAGTTTGAAGAGTTTTTCCCGAAATCACGTGAAAACCACAAAAAAGGTCCTAACATCATTCAGCGCTCATAAAATTGTAAAACTTCATTATACACGCGATTCACAGCAGGAGTTTTTCATTGAAACTTTTTCCATGAAATGTTTTGCCGATTTTCCAAAATTTCAAGTTTTTCAATTGCGTATTTCAAAAAATGTTTGCAGAATCAAATTTTAAAGAGAAAAACTACTTTTATAATTGTCTTTTCAGAAATACGCTACTCGTTCCTAAAAAACCTTAAAATATTGCTTCGCAAAAGAATTTAACGCGTTTCTTGCAATTTGTCTAATGCCTTACCCATAGGTGTAGCCAGTGCTTAAATTGTAGAGGGACGGGGGAGGGGGGACGCGTCCCCCCATCGAGATTGAGCGTCTCCCCATCGAGATTTAGGCGTCCCCCCATCGAGAATTGAGCGCTGGTTCATGGGAGGAAAAAGTTACTGTTTTTGGTCGAAAAAACCGCTTAAATTTTCGATTCTAGCCAGAAAAAGCCTACGGATTTCGTCGAAGACCTTTTTTTTTTATGGAGATCACTTGTTTTTGGCAGTAAAAACCGCTAAAATTTTCGATTTCAGCCAGAAAAAGCCTTCGGATTTTGGCGAAGACCTTTTTTTTTTCGGAGATCATCTAATTTTTGCTGAAAAATTGCCTCAATCCAATTCTGGAACGATGGAAATTTGGGTCAAGTTCGTTTACGGAACAAACTCCCAAAAAATCCTGGCTACGTGCCTGTTCTTCTCTAAGGTTCAGTCAACGCTGAAAAAACGTCCCCCAATGCAAAATTTTACAATTTAAGTACTGGGTGTAACCAAGGGAGGGAGCGAGGGTCCCCGGGCCTCCCCCAATTGAAAAGCTACCAATGATAAAAATATGACAAAAAAGCCTATTGTTTCTTCACTTTCAGTTTCTTTTAGCATTTTTTGCGTACAACATACACGCGTACAACAGTAATTAACAATGATATTGACAACCAGGGGGCATGGGCCCACTCAAGTCAATTTTTACCAACCAATTTAGATGTGAAATCCGGGTGAAATTAAAATTTTGTCTTAAAAGCTGCTTTCTCAGGCCCTCATCTAACCTTTTTATGAATTTAAAGCATTAACCAGTGGTGGATGTACCACATGGCGCAGTGCAAGGGGCCCAGCTCACCGATGCTAAGACTTTTTTTGGTCTTCACTTATATTTGGTAAGAAGATTTTGCAAAAATCTCCAAAGTGCCAGGGGCCCCGCGCAATGTATATCCAGCCCGGTCAATAACATGGTTAGTAAGCGTAACCATCTATTGTACCATTTTCAATAACAATTCACCTCCACCTTGCCAGCTTTTACGCGACAATATGCTTTTGAAAAATATTAGCTTGGGCAAATGTTCATTGAACAATAATTGAATTTGAATTAACGGGGTCTGGGTCTCCTGGCCGCACATACTCCTACGAGTGACACAACAAAACTCTTTAAGAAATATCTTCATGTGGATTGTTTTATTATTTACTGGTACAATATTGCAGGAGGCAATGTGCATTGGTTCCCCCTGTCTGGGCCAAATCACGTACAAAATTTAACCCCAAAATGCAAAATTTAATCGTGTTTTGAACTTAAATTGTAAGTAAAAGTAGGATTCAACAATTTAATTTTTTCAATTGGCTTTCAAATGTTAAAAATCTAGTTCTTTCAAATAGCTCAGAACGCGTGCGAAATGTATTCCAATGGCATTCAAATAGCTTGTTTTTTTTCAAAAAATCGATCAGCTTCTGTGGGCTTCGCCCCCAGACCCTCCTCTGTGATACGTTTGAGTAACATTAGTTTACTCAACACGTCTTCCAAATTTAGACATTTTCACTTTTGACTTTGGTAAACCAGACAACGGCTTTTGGTCTTTCGTTCTACAATATTTTTGTCCCACAAAAAGTTCCTCTTTCAAAAAATTATGATGACGTCATTACATGTCATTCGTGGTTTTGCCCCCCCCCCCCCAATCTAAAATTCTGGCTACGCGTATGATCTTACCTTAATTTAAAATCAAGAAACACCAAAAACTATTAATAGCAATTTTCGCTGCTAATCTGGAAAATTTGAAAGAAATCGCTAACCAAAGTGACAGCATCGGTGTAGATCTTAATTAACATACTTATATGATTCAATTTCTTAAACAAAAACATGATGATTTTTGTAGCATGCTCCAGTCGTCAGAGAGTGCTGCTAATTGGTCCAGAAGCATAAAAGCACAAATGCCTCGGTAGCTTTTAAGAAAATAGAAGACATAAACTCACAATCTGGATCAGTCTCTGGTTGTCAAAAAAATGACTACGAATGTAATTTAAACCCATGCCCGCACCAACAAGAGAAATACAATGGTTTCGAATTCGAGGAAGTCCTTCAACGTAGGACAGGCATTAGACCACTCTGCTACTGTGTAGCTGTGTGTTAAAATGAGCATGTTAATATGGACTAGGTGTACTGAAATGTAAACGGTTACACTCTGGTTCCGATGCTCGCGCTGTGCGGAAGACGAGTTCGTAAGATTGTTGATCAACAATCTACTCGTCGGTATAGCTCTTAGTTGATTTAATTCCTTTATCCTTAATATATGATAATTTTTTTAGCGTGCTCCATTCGTCCGAGCAGAGTGACGCTAATTGCTCCAGGAGCATAAATTGCATCGAAGCTGGTAATCGATTTCCTTGAGGAGCCATAAGAAAAAGACAGTGACTCGGAAGTCGTTCGCTTACCACCACATGAAAACTTTATTGGTGGAAAAAAACCCCAATTCCTTTAAATGCGGTTGTTGAGCATCATTTTTCATTGTTTTTCGCCCAAAATGAGTGGAGTTGAGCGATGCGCATTTTCAAACGCTTGCATTTTTTACAGGAAATCAATAATTCCTTTTTTTGTTCACTAATTGGTGTTGTGCATAATTTGTTTTGAATATTTCTTTCGTACCGTAATCTATAGAGCAGTTTGAGCAGTAAGTCAATCAGATTTATGCTTTTTAAAACGTTACACTTGCGCTTGCGGTTGCGCTTGCAGCGGAATTATTTTTTGGGATTGCGGAAACGCTTGCGCAGCAAGAATTTTCGAGCAGTTGAGCGTGCGCTTGCGGCGCAATTATTGTGACTTGCGCTGCCCACCTTTGAGTAAAACTATTGGGGAGGATGCAGATGTAGACACTAGTCAAATTATTGGGGGGGATGAAGTCAAATTATTGGAGGGATATATTCTCCCATCCCCCCTGGGTTTCGGCACCCCTGGTGACCAACACTGCTAGATTATCGGCAAATGCTTGAACATAAAGGCTCCTGCTACTTAACTCTAGCACTAGCAAAATTTTTTTTTGAAGACCTTTTATTTTATTTTTATTTTTTGGAAATCGCCTGAAGAAGAAAAAAAATTTTGAGAACATTTGTGCCTGTGTCCTTGGTCCTTTGACCTGGGCATTGAGCATTCGTGTCCTTGGCCTCGAGAGGGTCTGTCCTCGGAAGGGCTGTCTTTGGGCTTGGCCTTGGCCTCGGATATTTTTTGTGTCCCTGGCCTTGGCCTAGAGCGTTGTGTCCTTGACTCCACCTCTGCGAACAGAATCTTTAGACTTGCAGCTCTTTGCTGAGGAAATTTGAGCTATACAAAAGCATTTTAGTACCTGTGCTGTACTGCTGTATGTAATATTATAACCAAAATCGGCTACAAGCCGGACATTTGCGATTCATTGCTTTTTTTTATTGGGTACCGCATTACAATATTTTTGTTATTGTGAATTTTCATTATATATTTTTAACAACGTTTCAGGATCACAAGATTGTTTGTTGGAGCTGCGACGCTGCGTCTGGTACATTAAAACCAGCCGCTTAGCCAGAAACTTGCAATGGAAGAGCTGTTTTGGGGGTCTGGGGTGGAGCACTAATGCTCAAAAATTTTGCAGTTTTTTGTAAAAACAACTAAATTTTAGGGCTATTTTGATAAAAATTAATGTTTTTAAAACGTGGCACAAAAATTGGCAGTGCAAACATGATTAACCTAGTTCCATAAATGGGCTCTGTGGGAGGTGGCTAATGGCAAAATTTTAGTTTACTTGCTGGTAAATCATTAAATTTTATAGTTTGATAAAACTCACACGGAGTAATTTATTTCGTCTATATTTCATAAAAAAAAATGATTGGAGGTGAAGGGGGCTAATGGAAAAATATTTCAGAGAAGTGATTGGTAATTAACCAGTACTGAATAGCCCCCTCCCCCATTCCTGAGCCAGTAATAAACAGTATTTGTTGATGAAACCATAAAGCGTTGCAAAAATGCGCTGCCGACATTTTTGTATATTTGTTAGTGGAGCGTGGCAAAGCGCTCTCGGCTCTCTTTGATGCGCTCTATGAGCAGCCGAGAGCGCTTTGCCACGCTCCACTAACAAATATACAAAAATGTCGGCAGCGCATTTTTGCAACGCTTTATTTTGCGCGCAGTTTTTTTGACGATTTACTTTTGCAACAGTTTATTCTGCGGCAGTTTTTTCTTATCGCAAAAATAAGTAGTCAAAAAAAGTCCGCACAAAAAGTTTTTGCATATTTATTTTTGCACTAGTTTTTTTTTGTATATTTATTTTTGTACATTTAATTAAAATGTCTATTTAATTAAATATGCAAAAAAACACTGCACAAATTAGGGTACACAAACGGCGCCCCATACTCTTGGTATAGGTACATGAAAAGTTATTTTGTCTCTTCCAAATTGGCGAAAACAAACTGCGTTGATGTAATTGCAGAAACACTGTCTGCGGCATTTGCTAGCGCACCAGAGTGTCTTGCTATTCGAAACTAAGCACAAGCAGTCATACACCCATCCTAACGCAACGCGATCAGGGCCTCCGGCAGGGGGGAAAATGACCCCGGGTTCCATCGAAATGAAACACCGAAGATCTTTTTTTTCTTTTTTGGAGATCACTTGAAAATCCGGAAAAAGTGTGCCATTTTCCTTGCCTGTTTTGGGCTGCACAAAACCTGAGATGTATAATATTTGAGCTGTTCGAAGGCCCACTCTCGGCTCTCGGCGCCCCTGGGAGCGATAATGAAATCAGAAAGCAATAAAGCAGAACAGTCTCTGGATGTATCAGCAAAAATTGACATGAATAGAATTTGAATTTATACCCGCACCTACCGGTGAATTAAAGTCAGCTGCAGAGATTGCTAAAAACTTTCTAATTTCCAAAACAAAACTGCTCAGCATGCTCCAATCGTAGCAAAAGGCAGTAATTTTTTGGGCCCTCTCTGAAAGAAATTTTTCCCCTCCTATAACAACGCTCTAGTTGCGGCACTGGTAAATGGGCTGAAGATACAATACGAGATACAAGTACGGACTTAATGCTCTATATTGCATCTTGCGACTTAATTGCGGGCAAGTTTTGTTCTTGCACAGTTTAAAACGCGACATGATTTTTAACCGTTTCTTCCAGCAGAGTAAGTAATAAGCCAAGCTTAATGGCAGCTAAATGCTGTGCTGTAAAATTGTAAAGCTAGATGAAAAGCTGCAATTAAATCTCCTCATCTACAGATACACTGATAACACAAAGTGAACTTAATTCTAAATAATAAAAATTGCTTTTTGTAACCGGTCATAATGCCAAAGAAATTTCTTAATATTTGCAAACGCCGTCAACCTAATACATTGTAAAGTTCGGCGCAGTATATTTCATTGATTAAATACAAAAACTTTAACCAGCAATTCAAACGTTAACAAAAATAACGTTTTCAAGGTCGAGTGGATTAAGCGTCTGCTATTGAAACAGTAGACTCTGGTTCCATTCCTGTCGGATCAAACTAAGGACTGTAAAAATTGATATTTACAGCTTTTCTGCTTGACATTCAGCAACCGAAAAGGAACGTTGTGAAGCCTCCATCGTGTGTGGCTCACAGCTGGCTGCTTGACTCGAAGGCCAAAAAGTTCATTCGCTGTCTCTTGGTCAAAGCAACGTGCATGGTGAACATATATACAACTACGATCACAATTTTGAGATCAACGCTCAACACTGAATTACAATAAACTTCAAGTAAAGGTTTTTTGTTCTGTTTTATGAGAATCCAATACGAAAATCAAAAGGGTTACGTATGCGAGAATTAAAAGTCGGTTTGTTTGTGGCAAACCCGTTTGTTGTAGTTGAACAAATGAAATCATTTGAGTTCGTAAATCTTTTTATTTTAGGATTGATTTTTTTTTTTTGACAAAGAGTCAAGCGTTTGCATAAACTTGTTACTGAATATTCTAACTTCCAGATCAACCATAGTATCCAATTCATCTGTTTTTAAAAAGAGGACTATGGTACAATCCTAAATGTTTAGATCGATTTAATTTATGCTATTATTTGTATCATTTAGACTGAATTTGACAGCAATTAACCCATTAAAGCCCGAATTATATTCCCATAGGAATTTTATTGTGATATTGTAATTCTTGGCCAGTTTTGATGTACAAAAAAATATTTTCCAACCAAAAGTGAATAATGATGTCGTTTTCTTGTTTTTTTATTTTGTCCTTTTAAAAGGACAATGGGCTCTTAGTACCATTAAAGTTTCTAATATCCTTCAAATGTTCTAATATTTCTTTTGAGCCAAACTACTGTTTGAAAGTGTGGTAAATTACCACACGCACTGGTTTTTTAGAGAACCAAACCATGGGTGTATCCAGGGAGTCTGGGGTCCAGCATCTCCCACATTTGGGAGTGGGGATGCAGCGCCCCCCAGATTTTGGAAGCTAAAAACTATGAAATTTTGTCTTGAATTAACATTATTCTAGTAAATAAGGCTATGTTGAACTTTTTTGAAAACTGTTTTTCAGCTGAGTTCTGCTTCTCCCACTCAATTCTAATGCTGCCCTTTAACAAAACAAGACTAACAATATCTATGCTTGCTTGTGTTTATTTGAATAAGAACGAGCGTCAAGCAAATATACATATGCTAGGCACAGTTACAAAATAGGGCCAGTGTGCGAAGGAATTCAGTACAAACCAAAAAAATTGTAAACGAAATTCAAAAAAGAAACAATAATACACAACACCCTAAACAGCATGCAACAAACAAAGGTTATTCCGACTCGGCATGAGTAGTCCAGTCCAAAAACACTACTTTTTGTGAAAGGGAGCAAAACAGTCCACATGTAGCCAGACCTTGCACTTTTGGCACATGCGTTGTACTTTTTTGTTGCATAAAGTGCAACGTACTTGCTTATTAGTAGAAACAATCAGGTGGTGGTGGTGGTGGAACTACCCGACCCCTTCCGAGGGATGGGGGCACGGAGGAACTCCGCGGAGACCCAACAGTCGGGCCACACCCCAAGGTCTGGACCATAGATCGAGAATAGAGAGAGAGGAGCCAAAGATAGATTTGCGAAGGGGTTCAGAAGCAGGACAGTCGAGGAGGAGATGATTGAGGTCCTGTAGAGGGTGTCCACAGGCACTACAATCAGAAATCTCCTTCCGACTGATCCTGTGAAGATAAGAAGATAAAAGAAGACTGTGACCATGGCAGCGAAGACGAGAGAGCTCACTGCGTATGGAGTGAGAAAGAAGAAGTTCCTCCGAAGAGACTTCGGGGACTTGGAAGTTCAGATGGGAGTGAGAGATGAGACGTCTCCAATTGCGATATTGGGAATAACGGACTTTGGCAATAACTGGGAGGAGAGGGCTTGGGATCGCATCAGAGGGCAGAGAGGCACCAGTTTTGGCAAGTAAATCAGCTTTTTCATTACCGGGGAGACCTGTGTGTCCGGGGACCCATTGGAAGCTCAAAGTGGTATTGTTGGAGAGGGAGGAGGCAAGGGACCAAACATTCCATAGGGACTCAGGCAGGAGATAAGTGGAGGCTGAAGAAAGGATAGAGAGGGCTGATTGAGAGTCGGTTAAGAAAAGAACTGACTGGAATTTGCAGGTCATCAAATGGCTAGTACACCAAGCAAGACCTTGCTTGAGGGCAAAGGTTTCAGCTGTGAAGCTGGAGGCAATTGGACCGGAGGAAAAGGATAAGGAATGGGATGTGTTGCATTTGGAGCACGTTGCATAGACTCCAGCGCCACCAGGACCAAAAAGGGAGGGGACAGATCCGTCGGTCCATACTTGGATATCAGAGGGGGGGAGGGAGGATAGTCTGCTTGAAGCGATTTGGAGTCGGGCTGTACTTCCAGGCGGTCGTATCGCACTTCCGGGAGCACTTTGTAGTTCGCTGTCATCTGTGTACTAGGTCTTCCTCTGGATGTTTGTTCTCTAGAGGACAAATAGTACAATGCTACCCTTCGAGTAAAGCCCAAGAAATCCAAAGCATCTAATTCTTGTTCGTTAGCTACACGCCGATACACACACCTAGCAGCCATGAAAAAAGTGGCCTCCACCACTTCTTCGTGCGAATAGCAGGGCGCAATTTTCCGATATTGTGGTCCATTTGGTCTACCCCACCCATGTTTTTATTATATAGATGAATCAAGTGGGGTTGCTGTACTTCAATTGTTTTCTTTTCTGCTTGAGACCATCGACGCGCTGTTTTTAGAGGAGCAACTCCAAGACAGTTGGATGCCATGGTCACGATGGTGTTGTCGTTACACCTTACTAATGTAATTCCAGCATCTTTATCGGTTTTTTGTTCAAAGCTGCCTCTAGATTTCTTTTTCATGCTGGCTGGTTCTTGGAGTGGTGCCTTTTCAGTTCGGTTGAGACGTATTGTACCAGTTTCTCCAAATGCTACCTCACTCAAATAATCCATAAGAGGTAAAGAAGTAAACAGATTGTCAAAGAACAAGCTAAAATTACTGTGTGGGAGCTCAGAGATCAAATCAGCAACTACTGAGCCTCCCATTCCAAGACCTTCTATGTTATCGCCGGTATTCGCTCCTTGGTAAGGCTCTGCCTGGATTAAATAGCCTTCAGGAGTACACATGCACCACACTTTGTAGCCAAAACGTATGGGTTTCCCGTGTATATGTTGTTTTAGCCCATGCCTACCGAAGTAAGACACCATTGACTCATCGATGGACAAGCAACTATTTTGCGGAACGTAGAGTAACTACTTTTGGTTTAGATCAGTGAATAACATGCGAACCTTGGCATACCTATCGTTCGCCTCCAACTGCTCATTGTCTGCAAAATGAAGGTATCGGAGACATTCCAGAAATCTATTTCGAGACATTGCACTGGCAATAGCATCATTATGCGCATCTGTAGACAGCTCCCAATACATCCTTCTTCTTGGTACCTTGGTGTAACCACTGACTAGAAGGATTCCAAGCAAACTCCTCATTTCTTGTATGCTCGTCTCATATGAATGATTACCACATTGCCTTGCATACAACACCGACTGCTCAACAATTAAATTCATTAAATCATGATCGAAAAAAAACTCAAAGAACTCTACAGGTGTCCAGTCTTTGTCAGTAAAGTGTAGTTTGGGGTTATTATCCGGTAGCTCCGAAGCAATGTCTTCGTCTACCCATTTCCTCTTCCTCTTTTTCTCTCCACTTGCAGCTCTCTTTGTTGCTTTTCTTGTAGTACTGCTGCTTTCGTTTTCTAAAGAAGAGCTTGTTGCAGGCTCTACAGTATGCATGACAACTTCTGTTGGGGCAGCAAGCTGCTTTCCAGAAAGGTGGTTCAAGCTTTCAGGCTTGTCTTCGTCATCACTATCACCATCGGATAAAGCCGAATCAGGAGGAAGAATATACAAATCAACACTAGAATAATCTTCATTAGTTTCATCCAGCAAAGATAAAGCGTCATTTACGCTGTACCTGCCAAATATGTACATTTTAGTCGCCCTCAAATCAAGAAAACTAATAACTTCTATACGATGAAAAATGCTACTGAGAGCCCATTGTCCTTTTAAAAGGACATCAAAAGATAAGCAAAGTATATCCGATAAAAAAACAAACAAAAACCAATTAAAAGTGTTTTGATATAAATTTACAAGTCCTAGCACAGGTAATGCTGACAAAAAGTTCTGAAAAAATTTTTAGTAAAAATGAAAAATTACTTACATGTTTTTCCTTGTCTCGGACATTTTTAAATGTTGAAAATTCACCAAGTTTGTTGCAGCGCAAAACGTAAAGTAGATAACTAATGAACCTAAAACTAACTTTGCTAACTTGAGACTATAACACTAATATCTGAAAAATAATAACAACATCTGACGTCATCGGTAGGAGCTGTGAGCATGCTGAGAATCCATTGTCGTTTTGAAAGGACAATGGGCTTTAATGGGTTAAATGTTGACAAACAATCTGTGATTCTTTTATATTTTGCTTCCTAAATTTTTGTACGTATTTGTAATCGATTAATCTGTCATTTTTTGCTCTACCTTGTACATTTTAATTGCACTAACTCTTTGGCTTTGCTGTGATTCCTAATTTGTGCATGTGTCGAAAACAGAAAAAAGACCATGCGGTCATTTAGGTCAACTGCACTTTTTAGCAATACTTAACAGTTACAAAGTTAATCTTGTCATAAAACTAAAAAAGCTTAAAATTTAAATTACACTAACGTTGTTGCCAACTTTGCACTAAATTTTGAAGAAAATAAAAACAAAAAATACTGAGTTTTGCGTAATTAAAAAATTGAATTATTTAGACATTGGGAATTACTCAAAGCTCAGCTTGTTAGTGTTAAAGAAAGCAAGTAAGATATAACCTGGTTTAGGATTATAGTCACATATAATAATGATATTAAAAAAAAAATTGAACAAAATTGCTATATTTTTGGTTGACAAAAAAAATTCAGAATAAAAAAATACTAAAGACACAGTTTTGACGACACTGTGTTGAGCAAAACAAATTCCTCCACGCAATTTACCCGACTAACAAATGGATAATTAAGACAATGACTGCGGTAACACTCAAACTAATCAAAAGCCATAACAGGAATTTGAGCCATATCAATGCAATTTTCTGTTTGTCTTTAATCCAATAGTTTTAATAAAACCCGATCAGCAAAACAAACCAAAGCACACATTGATCCAATACTTCATAATCACTTGCATGTAAACGCAGTAGAAGACTAGAAGTAATTATATCAAATGAATTTGTAAGCCCAAAAAATTTTTTTCCTGCCTTAACCTAAAATTAAGACCACCAACATCTCTAGTTTTCCAGAATTTCGTTATTTTACACATTACAGTAGACAGACCCTTTGCGCAAGCAAACCAAGCGCGTCCGTTGAAGTTACGATATTAAAAAAAAAAAATTTCGGACAAGAAATGGAATGATTATAGTGTCGGAAGCATGATCAGATTATACTGTACATTACAGCATTATAAAAAGAATATGAGGATCTAAAGCACAACAAGCACTGTGCGATATTAAACATAATTTTTTTCGACTGAAGTTTGAAGATGCTTTAATCGATTCTACAAAAAGTGAAGGTACGGAAATGACTCAAATATAGCGGACCTCTGATTGGTTTTGCTGTAAAGGTGCCACATTTATTAATATCTGTTTTTAACTTTTCTAACAAAACTGCATCAAGTAAATAGAATATGTGATATCGAATTCTGTTCTTCGACCTATTTGGCGGCTAACTTTGGTCGGAAAAAGTTGCTGTTTTGCAAGTAGCAACCAGCCTAATGAAACTTTATGGCAGCCCACAGCCATGGCTTGCAGACGGCACTTTGCATACTCCTGCTATAAGTGCGTGTAAAGCTGACTAATTTGCAAATCTCCCAGATCAAGCAATCAAAGTTGTCGTACAAAAAAGATGTATTTACAGCTTTATTCACATAATTGTCTTGATCAGTTGACACAAAGCTTGACTTGGACTTTTTTGGTCTTGAAGTCAAGCTGCCACCTGCAAACCTGACTGCCGCACAAAGCAGGGATCTGGAAACGGAAGCGGTAAAAGCGGCATATTTTCGTGAAAGCGGAAGCTGGAAGCGGTAAAAGGGTACCGCTTCCGCTTCCACTTGGCCATTCATATCAAACGTCAAAAACTTGATTGTGGTGCAATTTTTTGTAAAATATACGACAAAAAGTGAATGTTTTATCGATCATCATTTGCAAACATACATTTTTAAAAGCTTGTGGTTCAGTCAGATCCGTGGCAGCCCCAACCTCTATTAACTTAACGATGAACCATGTAGCCAACCAACTCATTTTTAAAAATAAATGTGTTCAAAAATTCTTTATTTTTGTCCTAAAATTTAAAGACTTTCACAAAAATAATTTTAAATACGGCTTTGCCTATTTTTCTAAAATCTGGTGCCAAACTTCAATAACACAATGTATTCACCGTAGTCACCAACATAAACAACGTTTCTAGATCCAGCATTTAATTTCCTTTTCTGCGATAAAATATTCTTGAAATGCAAACAGAGAAGAGCATCATCGCGTCTCCCAAGCAAAGTTCAAAATTGTATGACTTTTAAACATATGATATTATAATCCTTGTGTTAATTATTGTTAAGTACCGTTTGCGACAAGAATTATTCTAATATGGTATATTGTGTAAAACCGCATAATTCTTGCAATGTTTTTTTATTTTATTTTGCTGTCTTAAAAATTAGCGTTGCTAGCAGTAACGTAGCCCAGGAGAAGGTGGGAAGAGCCGCCCACTGGCTGTTGACCAAAATGCAGAGCAAGAAAAATACCACGTTTTTAGCACTTCTGAGACTGTTTTTTTGAACTGGAGTGGACTAAAAAGTGATTTAAAGCATCTTTTGAAACACATATATAGGGAGGTTATTTTGTGAAAAAATAAAACTTACAAATCAAACAAAACTTTGTAAAAAGCCAAATATAACCAATCAAATTTGATGGCTAGTGTAAAAATGCTTAACCCGTTTCTTACCAATGTTCCCATTTGGGAACATAGTTTCAAATTTTATTTTCTGTAACTTTTAAGTTATATAAGGGTTTAAAACTAAGTTGTATAGTTTTTTGGAATTAAAAAATTAATTTCTGTAGTTTTGCTCGGCGATTCTGAGGAAATTTTATAAAAAAATTGGACTTTGAAAAGTGGTGAAAACAGGAGGTTTAAGGTTGCACGATTTGGTGAGGTATAGAACTAAGAGCGAGAAATGTTTTAAATGCTAAGACTGTGTTTTGCACTCTTTGATAAAGACATGGCTTCACAAAATCATTTTCTTTGTAATTATTTTTAAGTTACTGTCAGAAAATTAGGTTCGAACTTATTTGTTCCCATTTGGGAACATTGGCGGTTTCACAGTACGCAAGTTATACTGCATATAGTTTTACGGGAAGAGGGAGTAACAATCCTGAATAGACTGCTTTTTATAGATTTTCAGAATTATGACTTAGCGTAGTTTGGTCACGCTACTGCACGTATTGTTTAGATAAGAGTAAACTACAAGAATTGCTTATTTTGCTGTACTAGAAAGCCCATTTATTGGAACGAAAGGCGCTCGGGTCGCGTGTTTCTTTGTTTTTACTCGGCCATTTTCAAACTAACGAGTGCGAAGTTTCAGACTTTTACTTATTACTCAAAAACGGTTTGGTCTAGCCACATGAAATTTTGACTGCAGTTTGAAGTTAACGAGTTGTATGTTTGTACCAAATACCGAGGCAATAAATTAATTGACTTAGGCTTTAGGAATCAAAAACCCCCCAAAAGTTTGGCGTAAAAAGCGGTCTCATTCAAAAACGCTCAAGAACGGCAAAAAATATTTCACGTGTTATATGTTTTAAAATACCCTTCTATTCCAACCATTTTGGCCGCGATGAGGTTTTTTTCTTTTTTTTTTCCTTTTTTTCTTCCTAAATCTTATATGCTATTCTTCTCCTAAACCACAAAACATTGAAATTTAATTTTATTTGTAAAGTTGTTGAGCTGCAAACGCAATTTGGTCTGCCGAAATTTTTTGGGGCCACTGAAGCGGAAATTTCTCTAAAAATGGGGACCCAAAAAATCAATTTTTTGAATGGCTCAAGCTTGGGCGCCAGTTTTTTTTATATCAGTAGATGTTTGACGTATATTTTTGACATAGTTTCGGGATACCACCCTCCCAGAGAGACCCCACATGGACCCTCCAAAAATCAATTTTTGAACGGCTTAAGCTAAGATGCCGGTTTTTTTTTTTGTATATGCAGATACTTAACAGACCAATATTTTAACTTGGTTTGAGGGTACCTCCAATGTTTCCTCTAATTTTTTGTAGTTTGTGTTTGGAGAAGTTTTGGTGGATGTGCGCACTTTTCTTGAAATGACTAATATGTGCAATACTTGAGCTACAACCCATGTGCAACAATGTGTCTGTTAACAATATGTCTGTGCGCAGTCTCTGAAAGCTGTGTGCGCGCGCACATGCGCACAGCTTAGAGGGATCACTGGGTACCACTCCCCAGAGACCTCTCCAAATCAGGGACGTAGCCAGAGGGGGAGCAGGCAGGGCAAGTGCCCCCCAAATTTTACTTAGCCCCCCCCTAAATATTTCAGTTGAATGTTATTTTTAACAAAATTTTATGCATTTCGTGCCTAAATACGTTACTTTGCCCCCTCAAATTTTTTTGCCCCCCGAAATTTTTTCTTCCCCCCCAAATTCCGTTCTGGCTTCGTGCCTGCCCAAATGGGCCCCCAAAAATTAAGTTTTTAAACGACTTAACGTAAGGTGCCAGTTTTTTTTACATCAGCACATACTTAGCTTAGACAAATATTTTGATGGGGTGGGACATTTTCCCGATTCTACAGCACAAAGAATATGCAAGGTGTGGCGGAAAAACACTCGTATCATGTACATAAAATGCAACAAGCTTTTGCACAGATCAAACGCTGCCATGTGATGGGAAATGTACCATGTATCATGAAGTTAATTGCTCTGATTGTTTGGTATCGAAATAAACAACTTTGAATTGGTTTCAAAAGTTTGTGCTGAAAACCGCCAATGTTCCCATTTGGGAGGATAGTCATATCTCGTAAACGATAAATATTTTCGGCAAAATTTCTTTTTGGCCTCTTATCCAACTAAATTCACGCCTTTTCTTGAAGTTTTGTCACAATTTGACAATCATAACATATAGCGGTAAAATACGGGTTAACATAGATTTCACCAGCAAATATATTACAAGCTCAAAAATAGGTGGAGGCCGGGGAGAGGGGCAATTCAGTGTCAGTTAATTAGCGATGACTCCTCTTAAATATTTTTCCATTAGCCCCCTTCAATTATTATTTATGCAAAATATAAACAAAGTAAATTACTCCGCGCGAGTTTTATTGAACTATAAAATGTTATGATTTACCAGCATGTAAACAAGAGAACTGCAATTTTACCGTTAGCCACCTCCCACATTGCCCACTTATGCAACTAGTTTAACCATGTTTGCACTGCCCATTTCTTTGCCACGTTTTAAAAGCATTACGTTTTATCAAAATAGCCACAAAAATTAAGTTATTTTGCAAAAAAATGCAAAGTTTTTGAGCGCTGAGGGCTCCGCCCCCAGACCCTCCTGCCTCCGCCGGATGGGGGCTCCGTTCCCAGACCCCCAAATCAGTGTCTGCCATTGCAAATTTTTAGCTACGTGCCTGGTTGCCAGCAAAACTTTGGAGCATACCACATGCATAAATATTTTGCTAAAAAAAAAATTCTACAAATGTAGATGCTTTGCTCTAGGGTTATTTTAGTATAGCCAAGCAAAGATTTGCGCTTAATAACGTGGATGCAATTGAAATAAGTTGTTTTTTCGAGCGCTTGGAAATCCGTCTCCTGACCCCAAATAATTGCTCATTATTTTAAATTATGTTCTGAGTGAACGTTTAGAGAAATTTGCGGCAGCTGAAACATATTGACCATGTGATTGGACTTTTTGGTTTAGGGCCTCTCCAAATCCGAATTTCCTTCTACGCCCGTGCGCAGATTCTTGCAATGACAAAAAAATGAATATAATGATGTAATCTGGTTCTATATGATGTGTTTAAAATGATAATAACAATGCTGTTTTGTCTTGACTTAATGGGAAAAAATTTTGCCAAAAAATTTAAGATAAAAAAAATTTAAGATAAAAAAATTTTAAGCAAAAATTACGTCATCAAGTGGTGGAAGCGGAAGCGCTAAGGGTGAAAGCGGAAGCAATTCGAAAATTGCCGCTTCCATCCCTAATACAAAGTGGAGACTTCATGCAGTTCTGTTTAATTGCTGAACGTCAAGCAGAGAAGCTGTGATTATCAATTTTTATACTCATTAGTTTAATTTGACCGGAAATCGTACACGAATATACTGTTTCAGTAACAGACGTTCCATCCACTCGATCATTGATCAGTTCAATAATGAACGACACTCTTACCCTTTTAGCAATGCTGCAGGCAATTTTTGATGCAAAGTTTGTTCATATTGGAAAATCTTTATTAACGAAACATGCTGCTGGCTTTCCATCACCACAAACCAAAGTTTGTTGCATTTTCAGAAATGATTGGGGCGTTCACTTTTGTTTTAGCCGTGCTTTGAGAGAAAGTTGCAATATCTTAATTTGCAATTGGAGTAGCTAATGCTGCTGTTGTTGTTGTTGTTGATATCGTTGTTGAAGTTACTGATGATGTTGATTCAAATCCGGCTGGGAAGTAAAACTAGATAGCAAATATCTTCAAGAGTTTCTGGCAACATATTTGCGTAGGTTAACTTAATTAAATTCCATCTCTTGATCTTTTGGATTTTGTTTGGTTGTGCTATCAATACTTTAGCCGGCAATGAAAGTCAAGAGTCGGGCATGAGGGCCCACAGAAAAATGAAGAATTGTTTTGTTTTTTCAACACAAATGGTTTTTGTCGCTGAAATGTTGTTGATCCGGGGGCTCTAGGCAAAATCTGCAGATGGGTTTAAAACTTCTGTAAATTTCTGTAAATAAAATTGCTGTAAGCTTATTTACTGCGTTTCTTTGCCGATTGTATGAGTTGAAAATAAAGTAAACCTTGAAAGTTATAGACGGACTGACATATATACAAATTAACATATAGCTACAAAAGTGAAAATCGAAAATTTCTCAAAAACAAGTTAATAAATAAAAAAAATAAAACACTGTGGTAAGACTAATAATAATTGTTCTAAAAGAATTAGTAGCCTACTTAAGCGTACTTTTTGGTTCTTAAAACTTGCCTTTAGTCTCAAAAAGAAAGATTGATAAGCGATTTAAGATATTTCAAACTAGGCCCGAAAGAGCCCGAAAGTGAAGTTAGGTTCTCAAAAATGTTTACAATTAATTACTTTTTTGTAAATAACGTTAGTCTGGTAAGACAATATAAAAATTCTTACTGATAATTTGCAAGGTGGGCCCAAATAAACATTGTATCAAAAGCGCAGCGCAACAAAGCGCAACGATCTTTTCAACTAGTAACAGCGCAGCGCAATATGCGCAATTTAATTTTTAACTTCTGAAGCGCAGCGCAATTTCCGCAATGAAATTTTGGATTCAGCTAAAGCGCAACGTAGTTTCGCAATTGCGGAACGGCAGTTTCGTACGAAGTTAAAGCGCAATTTAACTTTCGCAATTGAAATTTCACAACACAGTGCAAATACCGCAATTTTTTGCAATTTTAGACTGATAAAGGATAAATAATAGCTTAAGAAGGACGACATTTATCAATATTACGATCTAAATGGAGCAAAATTAAGTTCAACGTATAAAATTGGGCTTTTTACCCTATATCTTCCGGGCTATTTTTACACCCTATTTGTAACGGGAGAGGGGGGCAAATTTGCCCACCTACCTAAAAACCGATTGGAGAGTGATAGAAGTAAGGTTTTTTGCTTGTTGAAGCTATTTTTTGTTAAAATTTAAAAAATAAATAAATTGAGATTGTGACGTCACAAAAACGTTAATGACGTCATCAAAACCAGTAAATCTTTATAACAGCAGGGAAATTTTTCTAAATGTTGGGAAAAAATTATTTTCAGTTTGGACTTTTGGTATTTCAATTGATAAAGTCACCGCAGATAATGACTTCACATGCATTATGACGTCATCGTTAATATAGCCTATTATGATGAATATTATTTGTAAATTTTTGTAACTGAGAAAATAGTATAATTTACAAAATTTTAGAATATTGCAGTATTATTTTCATTTCATTATTCAACAGCTGATGAAAACGAACAGTTTTTTTAAGAAAACGCAGTTTATCTTGAGAAAAAGCAGAAAAAGCAATATTTTAAATTTATGACGTCATCAATGACGTAATAATGATGGAATGCATTAATCAGTAAATAAAATATTTTATTCCAGCTGAAGGTTAGCGTCGATAATGGATACGCAGTACTACAATGAATAGATTACGCACACTGATAAGCATGCATTCTGCTCAAAACTTCATAAAACTCCTTAGGTGCCTCCGACAAAGGCAAAAATGACGTACCCTCCGGTTGTCCGGCTGACCCAAAGTTTCTGAAAATGTGCGTATAAAAGGCTTGCTACCACTGTGTAATTTCTTCTAAAACAGTTGTTTGGCCCGAGCATAATGCCGCGGAGATAGCTTTGCGACTCGTTACACGCTTCAGCTTAATACAGCAACAACAACAAAAGATTTGATTGCAAAGTTATTTCAACTATGGTTTTTAGCATTTAAAGTCCGAGCCTGGGCCACCATGACAGAACGTGCTAACGAGCTCGTAAAGGCTATTCTCGCTGGCTAAAAAGAGCTAACAAACAAAAAATCTTCTTAGACAAACTGCTATTTCTGAGCCGCCTAACACGTAACTTGTGTTAGTACGTAATATATATCTCATTGTGACGTCAGATGCATTTCTACTTCAAAATAATGCGTTCAAGCGTGCTGTATGTACTGCATTGTTATGGAAAAAGACACTATAAGCTTTGCGCTGTTATTCTAACCAAGCAAATTCCTCAACTGATGATAATTAGTAAATGAACAACAAAATTTATTTAATTATATTTTTGGATCAATGTGAAATAAGAACAACTTTTTTTATACTATAATTTTTTTAAATGACGTAAAGCGCCCTTGAGGTAGTTGGTGGGTAAACTTATATGTTAACAGTACCTTTAGGTCTCTTAAGGTTCAAAATTTTTCAAAAGTGAGCAAGTCAAAGTGCACTCTTCCTTTTTAGAACCGGTGAATCATGAGTTGAGACTGGCTGTTTTTAATTTTTTGCTGGTATTCAGTCTCATTTGTTCTTGATTTTTTTTTAATTTTGAGAGCATCGATGTGAATTTTAGCGGGCATGTTTGAAACTCTGTTTAATTCCTATTGCTGTCTGCTTAAGTGAAAGCTTTTTTCTTGCTTTTTGCAACATCGTAAAATTGCAAAAGCGAAAATGCAAGCTTTTTTCAAGCTGAACAACTGCCATAAAAGTTTCTCAACTGCTTGCGCAAAGCAACAGAGCTTTTATAATCTTAAATAGTTGCAATTTTGCTTGCAAACGCAAGAAAATCTCTAAAATTGTATTGTTTTTTCAATCAGCACGAATTTTAGTTTCTTTATTAGTTTGAATTTTTTGTTTGTTTGTTTTTGGTTTATTTTGCTGCCGAGGCTGGCATTGTTTTTAATTTGTTTTTAACTTTTAGCGAAAATGAGCTTCGTGTTTTAGAAAATCATTTTTATAAAAGGAGTGAATTGCTATTTTTGTCAACTGGCACTACTCAACGTTTCTTCATCAGTCAAAACAGCAAATGGCTCTCAATGCAATTCGCTTTTTTTTAGCAGTCTAATAGCAAACATGGCGACGATTTTAATTAATTTTCAGCAAAAATTCACTTTAATTAGAAATTTTCAACATTTCGCCTTTAAATTTTTAGACCAAAAAGATTTCTCGTAGGCTTAAAGAGAGCTTCAAAATCCTTTTTAAGTTGGCGAAGAAAATGTGACGTTTTTTACTAAAACTGCTTTCCGCAAATCGCTCAAAGAAACTTAGCGAGAAAGAATGACGTAACAGATTTCCAAAGGTTTTAACATACACGCACAAAAATGACCTCTTACGTTTAGTGAGTATTTCGCTTGGTAGCGCCTCTTAAAAAAAAAAAACTCGTTAATTAAAGCGAACGAGGAAATTCTGTCATGTGGGCCCAGGTCCGAACTCGAGCCCGACGTAGTAAAAGTCCGGGTAGGTTTACAATTTTGATTTACAGTAATATCAATCTTTGTAAAACTGCAGTATAATAACTTCTCACAAAAATATTGTTTTGGATGTGGTGTTGTTATGTGACTGCAGCGTGTACTTCTCTGTTTTAGTATTTAATGGGTCTTTTATTTACCATGCCCATTAAGGCACTGCAAACTTGTGATCAAACCCTGTAGCTTATGGAGCCTGCAGCCATATAAGCTTCACTTATTCTGGCACGCTAAATTTTCAAATTTGCGCTGCTCAAACCACAAGTAACCAGAACATGTCCAGTAAAAGAACTTACGTGAGCCATTCAGTTGCTCATGCAGAATTGCAGATACAAACACACAGTTTTAAGGAGAGCAACTTAGCTCGTAAGCTTTTGTTTTGAAGAAAAGCTCCAAAAGATAAGCCTTCTGAAAATGCACAGTCTTTGTTTTATTTCATAATACGGCTAAAAATTTGTTTCGCCAAAACGGCGTTTTTGACAAGAATCAAAAACATAAATTTTTTTGTGGCGTTAAATTTACGTTTATGTTATTTATTGCGACGAGTCAACGAATCTGTGTAAACGATTCTGTGTTCTAAATGCTAGCTTTTACAACTATTTTATTCGATGCTGGTGAACTTTCAGAAATAAAAAAACTGGACAAATAATTTGCTAAATGCTTAAAAATTCAGAGATTGACAACCCACAGTGAGTTTCTACTTTGCATGCGGACTGTTCATGGGAACTGAGCAATCTCTAGCTTCAATTAAAATTTGTTTCTGTGCGAATTGCCTTTTGATGACGTTTTGAGTTTTAAATAAACTCATAAATGTGGTTCTGAATCTTCTCAAAATGTGCTAAAATAGATCATTTCAGCCACTTTTTGAAGTGCTATTGCTAGTATTAATGATCAATCTAGATTGTTTTAAAGAATTTCAGCACTAAATGGAATATTGCACTTGCGCTTCGCAAAATTTTCACCCAAAAATTCAAATTATTTTCAAAACAAGTTTTAAATCCACAGACTCAATAACGTAAACCTTGCTTTAAATTTGCCGCCTTTAAATGTTCCTTCGCAGTTGGATGTCTGCTGACGCAGTATCACGCTTCTTTTATATACTGTGTAGATTAAAATTTTTTGGTGCGTTTTTGGGTTCAAAAACAAACCCTTATTCAAAGGTTCAAAAAAGTCAAATCATTGATGATATCATATGCTTATAAGCGATAACCCCAAATTATTACTGTGCGAGTCATCATCTTGTTTTATCATTAACTCTGAACTACTCCATATCCATATTTAACATGAAATATAGTTTAATGAGGTACCGGTAGAAGAAGTTTAACTCTAACGCTTTTGCAATAAATCAAAAAAATTTACGCTGGGTGTTTGGCCTCAGAACTGAATGGCTTTCAGCTCCTGGGTGCTCCGTTTTCAAGCTCTCGTTCGTTATCTACCTGAGATGACTCTTATCCACCTAAACGTCTGTTATTGTGTGCGTCTTTGCGCAATAAAACTTGAGTCTTGAGCCCCTGCTTTCTCAAATGCCTTTTCTCCTGTTTTTTCTTTAAATTGCTTTTTTATCACAGCAAGCATAGTGCTCGTACGATCACGTGATCGAGCGCTTTTAAAGTTTGTATGCTGGAAGTTTTCACTTATTTCCAATAACGTCCAACTTTCAGGTATTTACGCCAGGGCTTTCGATACTTTGTTGCTCGCGATCCTTTTTAATCTTCCAAAAATTTCCGCGACCCTTCACCGTTAAAATATTTAACACTGTGAGTTGAAAAGTAGTGGTAGATATCTAATTGTTTCAGAAAGTACTCAATAACTGGTTCAAAGTTAGAGCTAGACAATAGTAAACACGTACCACTTTAAATTTTAACATCTATCTATAAAATTAAATCCTATCATTTCACGGAAAATCATCTGTAAGGCCAAACCATAGCACCTTGGAAGTTGACCTTGCAGTATTTGTTTCGCAGAAAAATATTATATCTTGGCCGCGAACACAAGTACTACTCTTACTAAAAGAACTGAATTGGTTAACAATTTTGCAGTTCTTGTGCTTCGGGAACCGAACCCATACCTTACACTTCAGCACTTGTTTGAATTTACCATCTCGTAGTGTAGATTGTTTTTGCACCATGACCTTGCTCGCGTAATTTTTTGCGATTGCTCACTTGGCTTAGCATCACAGTGTTTTGCCAGAGTTAAACAGCACAGCGTTAAATTTATGACTTTTATCAGTGTTAGTTTTATACTAGTGAATGTTTTTGTTTTAAGACCCCTGATGATCCTTTAATAGGTAAAAGAGTCTG
Source organism: Trididemnum nubilum (assembly GCA_963965965.1). Taxonomy (NCBI): domain Eukaryota; kingdom Metazoa; phylum Chordata; class Ascidiacea; order Aplousobranchia; family Didemnidae; genus Trididemnum; species Trididemnum nubilum. The sequence continues at coordinate 51,732,787 of OZ014469.1, forward strand.
TAGGGTTTTAGCATAGCCGTAGGAGGCGGGGGGGGGGGGGGGGGGGGGGGGGCGGTCGCCTTCCCATTTGGTTTAAAACGTCAAAAATCCGGGCAAATAGTTTCTGCATTTGGACGCACCAGTGGCGAAAAAATCGCTGAACCATTTTCGTAAGGACAGCCATAGGCTATCCCTACCACAAGGGTTCCCCTTGTGTGACCATGGAAATCATAACCGACAAGTTTGACGTCCTTCGTGGTCGACTCCTGGGAGTTGACCACGAAGGACGTCAAACTTGTCGGTTATGATTTCCGTGGTCACACAAGGGGAACCCTTGTGGTAGGGATAGCCTATGGCTGTCCTTACTACAAGGGTTCAGCGATTTTTTCACTTGTTTTTTTTAAGTACCACAAGTGAAAAACCGTTTATTCCCCACAAAGCCTCTGCCGCCCTGCAAGCCCTTAAGGTTTGTCCAGTTCGGCCAAGAGTCTTGTCCAGCTGGGGAATAACTTTGTTAAAGAAGCTGAGGGCTGCCGATGAGAGCTAAAAGCTCGAAACAGCGCTGTCCAGCTCTGTGCATCTTATGACTCGAGCTGCTTTGTAGCTGCAGGGTTGGTGGTTGATCTGGCCACCTAACTGCCAGTGGAAGTCGTTATGATTTCCCAGGAGTCGACCACGAAGGACGTCAAACTTGACGGTTATGATTTCCGTGGTCACACAAGGGGAACCCTTGTAGTAGGGATAGCCTATGGCTGTCCTTACTACAAGGGTTCAGCGATTTTTTCACTTGTTTTTTTTAAGTACCACAAGTGAAAAACCGTTTATTCCCCACAAAGCCTCTGCCGCCCTGCAAGCCCTTAAGGTTTGTCCAGTTCGGCCAAGAGTCTTGTCCAGCTGGGGAATAACTTTGTTAAAGAAGCTGAGGGCTGCCGATGAGAGCTAAAAGCTCGAAACAGCGCTGTCCAGCTCTGTGCATCTTATGACTCGAGCTGCTTTGTAGCTGCAGGGTTGGTGGTTGATCTGGCCACCTAACTGCCAGTGGAAGTCGTTATGATTTCCCAGGAGTCGACCACGAAGGACGTCAAACTTGACGGTTATGATTTCCGTGGTCACACAAGGGGAACCCTTGTAGTAGGGATAGCCTATGGCTGTCCTTACTACAAGGGTTCAGCGATTTTTTCACTTGTTTTTTTTAAGTACCACAAGTGAAAAACCGTTTATTCCCCAGAAAGCCTCTGCCGCTGTGCAAGCCCTTAAGGTTTGTCCAGTTCGGCCAAGAGTCTTGTCCAGCTGGGGAATAACTTTGTTAGAGAAGCTGAGGGCTGCCGATGAGAGCTAAAAGCTCGAAACAGCGCTGTCCAGCTCTGTGCATCTTAATTTTTTTAATTGGCTTTCAAATGTCAAAAATCTAGTGCTTTTAAATGGCTCTAAACATGTGCGAAATGTGATTCAATGGCATTAAAACAGCTTTTTTTCCAAAAAATTACAAAAAATCGCCCAACAGCTGGGGGCTTCGCCCCCAGACCCCCGTCTGTGATACTTTTGAGTTACACTGGTTTTCTCAAAACGTCTCCAAAGTTACGTATTTGCAATTTTCAACTATATTAGTTGAGGCCCTCTCCCTTTGCAAAATCCTGGTTAAGTGAAAAACAAGCAAATATTTTGATGACGTCATTGCATGTGATTTGTGGTTTAAGCCTCCCTAATCAAAAATTCTGGCTACGCCTGTAAATTTGAGATTGCCTGAAAAACTTTTTTGAAAACCTTTTTTTTTAAAAAACACTTGCGGCTGTGTCCTTGGTCCTTGGCCTTGGCTTCGAGCATTCCTGCCCTTGGCCTCGAGTAGTTCTGTCCTCGGAAAGGCTGTCCTTGGCCTTGACCTTGGCCTCGGATTTTTTGTGTCCTTGGCCTTGGTCTCGAGCGTTGTGTTCTTGACTCCACCTCTGATACCAAGACACTGGTAGACCTGGGCGCACGCAACTTGAAAAGTTGCGCCGCTGCCGCTATTAGGCTAAAAAAACAACGGGGCCGCCGCTTATCGCTACTTAAACCAAAAAGTAGTGCCGCTCCCGCTGCTTGCTTGCAAAAGAGCGGCTGCTGCCTCATGTCGCTACCGCCACTTTAAAACAAAAATAGTATAAAAAGAACAATGGCATTCAAATACAATAGCTAATGGAAAAATTTCAACTTTATTACGAAAGTTAAAATTCAAGCTTTTAAAATATCGGTACTGGTTACAGTCGGCTTTAGCAAGCTTAAACGGTAGATAAATATACAGCAAATCACAATGCATTTGGTTGTTGTTCTTTCAAAAAAACAATCGTTTTAAAATGCTGGTTGGTCAAACCAACGCTTTCGAACTTACTTAGGAAGTTTCCCTTAAAAGTTACGCGAGAAAGTTAAATTCCTTATCGCATTTTCTACACAAATAAAAGGCAATAAGATATATTTTAAATCACTATCGACTAAAATAAGGTAAGGTTTTAGCCAGTGCCATCGCTACGGGGGGGAGGGGCAAGGTGGCCGTGCCTACCCTAACGGCTGCTTGTTCCCCCCCATTTCGGTTTGCTAAAAATATGTTTTTGGAACAGCACGTAACGACAAGACAATAGACAATAATGGAAAAAGGAATAAAATTACGTTCGAACATAATTCTCGTTTGAAGTTTTTTCGATTGTTTGCGAAATTGCTGGCAACCAACTGCAGCTGTACTTAAACGTGACTCAATAATTTATTACGTCTTTACGGATGATTCGCGGAAGAGAGATGTTAGTCTACAGTATTTTTTCCGGTACCTGTACTTCGTTAGTGATTATTACCTAAAACAATACGTAAAAACATTTTTTAAAACCAGCTGTTTTTGTTTTTTTAGAGTATATTCAAGATTTTTTCACGTCGCAGTCAGTGGCGCAATCACGGGGAAGGGGCTAACGTGGCTTCAGCCTCCTTTGGCCAAATCATTTAGAAGATTTAACCCTAAAATACAAGCGTTTTGGACTTGACCTGAAGGATAAGGGGGGGAGGGGGCAGAAGGGGCTAGGCAATTTAGTTCTTTCAATGACTTCTGAATTTTTAGTAATATAGTCTAAATATTCATGAGACTTCAAAAACGTGCGAAATGTGATTGAATTTGTCTTAAAATTGCTATTTTTGCCGCAAAATTACGAAAATCGCTCATCGACTGAAGGCTCTGCCCCCCCCCCCCCCCCCCGAGGCCTCCTTTTTGATACGCTTGACTTGCATCAGTTTGTTCAGCACGGGGCCTAAATTAGACAGCTTTTGTGGAAAACAACAAAATTTTGATTCAAGCCCCCCTCCCTCTTTACAAAATCCTAGTTTTGCTTCAGGTCGCATTTACTGCCTCATACAGATTTTTTAGGGCTTTTTATGGGCGGGATACAAAAGGAGCTAAAAAACGCTGCTGGCCTTAAACTTTTTTTTTCAGACATGAATGCAAAATTGTTCAAATAGCGCATAATATATTGCCGTAAATTATCAGTTTTTATGAGCAAAAGTTCAGTTTATTTTTGTTCCCCCCTTACAATCGGCTAGTGCCCCATGACTTTGGTTGCTCTGGCGACGGCATTGGTTTTAACATTAAAAGACAATGGAATACAGTATTCAGCTTCAGTACAATTCTGTCCCGGCTCGTATAGCTCTGAAGTAGTCGATCTGTTTATCACACGCTTGGTCCTCAACCACTAAAATAATTCCTCGCGTAGAGATTCAACAAGAAATTATCAATCGACCAAGTTACAAACCATTTCTTGGGTTTTTTTCTACTTTGCATTTTTTTTTACAAAGTTTATGTTACTGCGCATTGACGTTACTACTGTCCAACTTGGAGTGCACGAACTATTTACCAGAGGTGGAGTCGAGGACACAAGGCTCGCGGCTAAAGCCAAGACCAAGGACGCAAAAAAAGTCCGAGACCAAGGTCAAAAACAGACTTTCGAGGACAGACCCTCACAAGAGGCCAAGGACAGAAATGCTCAAGGCCAAAGCCAAGGAAAAAGGACATTAAGCTCAAGTGTTCCCCCCCAAAAAAGAGTCAAAAAATAGTGCTCTCCTCGGCCGAGAACAGGAAATTTTTCGAGAACTTGGGGCTTCGAGGTCAAGGCCATGCCTTCAAAATGTGTCCTCGATGCCAATAACGTCCTGAAGGACTCCACTTCTGCTAATTACTGTAGTCTGTGACCAAATAGCCAACAAATCATTTGTCCTACTAAATGCCAGCATTTTGGAGAAATGTAGCAAAAAACCGTCTTTGCGATGTGGGTGTTTGCAGTAATTTATCTTTACCAACGCATTGATTATTACTGGATGTAATTTACAAACAGAGTTTAATTTGGCCCGCTACCAGACCACATTATTCGTTCAATTTTGGTTCAGAAAAAATGGGATCACGGACAATAAAACTCGCCTATACGTATACAACGACAAAGCGTCACAAAACTGGCATTGATTGTTTTACTAAACTGAAACAAAGTTAGCAAGAGCAGAGTGAAAAAAAGCGGGGAGTAAAGTCTCCAAACGGTAACGTGTGAAAATGTAAATCGAAAAAAGCCTTGAAAGGAATTTATTAGCAGTAGCGGCAGCGGCTGATTATTTGCTTAAACTAGAGCGCTAAAGCGCTGCCGCTTTTTTGACTAAAAAAACAGCGGCGCTTCCGCTTTTCGCTGGTGACGAAAAAAAGCACCGGCGCTACCGCTACCAAAAAAGTACCGGCGCTGGTAGCGCCGCAGGAGAACAGCGCTGCTGTGCCCATCACTGGGCACTGGCACCCAATGCTTACAAAACGCAAACACATTTGCAAACTCCCTGTTTACATTTGTCTTTACCGCTTTTTCAACATCATTTACAAGTACACTAATTTCCGTTATCGTGCGACTTTTTTAACCAGCTATTCATTGATTAGAATCTAACCAGTAGTAGTAGTAGTAGTATTGTGGTTATACCTCTACTCAGTACTTAAATTATTGGGGAGGCGTCCTCCCATGGAGAGTTAGCGTCCCCCCATCGAAATTTAGTGTCCACTCATCAAGATTTGAGCGCTGGTTGAGCAGAAGAAAAAGGGCCTGTTAGCACAAATAAATCCCAGAAATTCTGGCCAAATTTAGTCCCAAATTGCGGTGAAGACCTTTTTCTGTTTTTTTTTTTTTTGTCTTCACTTGATTTCGGAAACAAAAACTCTTCAATATTTGGTGAAGACCTTTTTTTTTCTTTTTTGGTCTGCACTCGATTTCGGAGTGGAAAGGCATAATTTCCACTTAAGTACTTTCACGTTTGGAATGCGTTTGGTCAAGGCTGCAAAAGCGTCCCCCTCATGCAAAACTTTACAGTTTAAGTACTGCCTCTAATCAACTATATTGTATATATTACGCTCTTATTCCTCTACAAAGCTACCGGTAATACAGCCATATGCGAAGCCAGAAATCTGTAATGGGGGCCTGTTAAAAGGGAGAGTCTGGGGGGAGGTCTTAGTTTTGTATTTTTTGTTTGAAAAATAACCAAATTTTAGTGCCATTTTGATAAAATTTATGCTATTAAAACTTGGCATAGAAGTTAGGAAAAACATGATTATACTAGTTGCATAAAAAGCAGAGGTGGAGTCGAGGACACAAGGCTTGAGGCCAAGGCCAAAAACACAAAAAAAATCCGAGGCCAAGGTCAAGGCCAAGGACAGCCTTTCCGAGGACAGAACCTCTCGAGGCCAAGGACAGGAATGCTCGAGGCCAAGGCCAAGGACCGAGGACACAGGCGCAAGCGTTCTCCAAACAAAGAAAAAAAAAAGGTTTTCAAAAAAGTTTTTCAGGCGATCTCCAATTTATTGGCGTACCCAGAATTTTTTATTGGGGGAGGCTTAAACTACAAATCACATGCAATGACATCATCAAAATTTTTCCAAAGAGGAAGTTTTTGCGGGACAAAGACATCGTAGGATGAAAGATCTGAAATCGTTGTTGCCTGTTTGCACGTAACCAGGATTTTGCAAAGGAAGAGGGCTTAAACTAACAGTTGAAAAATGCAAATATCTAACTTTGAGAACATGTTGAAAAAGCTAGTGTAATTCAAATGTATCACAGACGGGGGTTTGGGGGCAAAGCTCCCAGCTGTTGGGCGATTTTTTGTAATTTTTTGGAAAAAAAAACTATTTTAATGTCATTGGATCACATTTCGCAAGTGTTCAGAGCCATTTGAAAGCACTAGATTTTTGACATTTGAAAGCCAATTAAAAAAGTCAAATTGTTTATTCCTCCTTTTACTTGCAGTTTAAGTCCAAAACATGTTTAACATTTTGCATTTTGGAGTTAAATTTTAATTGTTAGTGATTTGGTCCATGTAGGGGGAAGTAAGGTGCATTGTCTCTGGCTGCATTTTAGCAGTAAATAATAATCCACTGGAAGATTTTCCTTAGAGATTTTTTTTTTGTCAAGAAAATAACCAGTTTTAGGAGTACCTGTTCTCCAAGGGGCCCAGGCCCCTCAATTGAAGTTCAATGATTCGTTCAATCAGTATTTTCCAGGGCTAATTTTTTTTTTTTTTAACTATTTTGTACCTAAAAGCCGGCGAGGTTAGAGGTAAAATACTGAATTGTTTTTGAAAAATGGTACAATAGATGGTTACGTCTACTAGCCATGTTATTGCTGGGCCGGATTTACATCGCGCTAGGCCCCTGGCACTTTGGAGATTTTCGCAGCATCTTTCTCGGAAATATAGGTGAAGACCAAAAACAATCTTACGATTTCAGCTCGGGGCCCCTAGCTAGGACTGCGTCATATTATGGTAAATTCGGCCCTGATTAATGCATTAGGTTCACAAAAAGGCTAGATGTGGGCCTGAGATAGCAACTTTTAAGACAAAAACTCTCCATTTTCTCCGGGTTATACGTTTCAATTGGCTGGCAAAAATTGAATTGAGTGAGACCCGACGCTCCTGGTCTTCAATAGTGTAAATTAGTTATACTGTTGACAGAGAAAAATGCCAGAAAGAAACTGAAACTGAAGAAACAATAGGCTTTTTTGTCACATTTTTGTCATTGGTGAAATTACAATTAGGGGGGGCTGCCTCCCTCCCCTTGCCTACGCCTATGCTTCAATTGAGGAAAACAAAAAAGGTGTTCGCAAATTTTCCGCGAGGTTTCTGTCATTTTCCAACGAAATTTCAACTGTTCAAAAAATAGTGCTGTCCTCGAGCCGAGGACAGGACAATTTTTGAGGACTTGAGGCTTCGAGGCCAAGGCCAAGGACTTGAGGCTTCGAGGCCAATGCCAAGGACTTCAAAATGTGTCCTCGAGGACGTCCTCGAGGCCAAGGACGTCCTCGAGGACTCCACCTCTGATAAATAGGCTATATGGGATGTAGCTATTGCTAGGACATCAGTTCTCTTTTTACAAGCTGGTAAATCATAAAATCCTATAACGGTAGATAATGAATTAAGGAAGTTTGAGAAAAGTGACTGGTAATTAATTAATACTGAATAGCCCCCTCTATTCCTGAGCTTATATATTTTTTAATGTAACCATTGTTAAGCATTTTTCAATACGCTATCAAATTTTAAAACCGATATTTGGCTACGTTTTAAAGTTTTTTTTTTCTAATTTATGAGTTTTGTTTTAAAGAAATTAGCCCCCCCCCTCTTAAACTAACCTTTCGAAATATGACTGAAATTATTTTTTTGAGTCCATTCTAGTGTAAAAGTCACTGTCGGAAATGCTAAAACGTGGTATTTTTCTTATTCTGCATTTTGTTCGGCGGACCAATGGAGAGCTATACCCCCCGTGGCTACGCTACTGACTGCATCACTATACAAGCACTGAATTTGGTCTTCATATGGTTCTAATATGTCGTAAAACGAAGTGACAAAGCAAAACAAGTTTGGCATCCAGCTGAGCTATATGATAGGAAAGAGGAAAAGTTTATCTGCTGTCTTTTTATATAATACATTGTTCAACAAAGTCTCACTATTTATTAGCGCCTATTTAAGTAGAATCTACGGCTAAGTTAAAAATGACGTTTTACGGAATTGCACGAGTTTTTAACGACAGTCAAGCCTCACTGAGAGTATACTTATTTTATGCTTCGTTGTAAAAATTGGTAAACTCTTTGCGACCTCTGAAGGTTGTTGCGCAACCCCTTGGGGGGTCGCGACCCCCAGTTTGGGAAGTCATGATTTACATCATGATACTGGTCTATTATCAGCAAATTAACAGAATTTCGATAAATGCATGTAAAAATTGCCATTTTTTGCTTTGGGTTTCTAAAATTTACTGTCGTCAAGTGAGCAAATGTTTCTGAAATCAACTTGCGTAACACTTTCATCTATTCCTATGTTATTTAGTGCCCAAAATTCACTTTCAGTGTTTTAAGAACAGCATAGTTCTATTTTGTTAATAACAATTTAACTATAGGTTTGAGTTATTAACAACATATTGAACTTTCAATACTGAAGCAGCTTTAATGTCACGATTTGTCTAGGAAAAATAAAGATTTTACACACGCCAGCTGCAGCTATTGCCAAAGCGAACAAGAAAGCAATTCGCGAACGAAAAGCATAAATTGTGCTGCGCGAAAACGGAAATCACGTTTTCTGATCATGTTATTTACTGAGCAAAAAAAGACTGAAACCACTCCCTAGCTACCCAAAATATTGGAAAATTTTCTCGGAAATGTCGTATCCATCATTCGCAAGAATAATTAGAAGCTCGTGAAGAATCATGTACTTATAGTCACTTCCAAAATCTGATCAAGAGAGAACGCAGATTTTTGCTAAAAATAAATTCTAAGTTATATTGTAGTTTGTGATTGTCTTTAGCCAATATTAACTAGCACCTACAGTATGAGTTTTAGTACTACTGTGGATTAAATATTATCTAGATAAGAAAGAATGTCACACGTTAGAAAAAATAAAATAAAAAATAAAAAAGGTGTCAGAGACTGTTGTTATTAATGGCTTGTGAGATACAAAATGCGATTGATGTTAATAAAACTTCATGAAGAGTGATTTTTTGTTTTTATGTAGCGTACAATAATTAGTTCAGCTGCTTCAGCTTTATAAAATGGCGAGTAAATGATATAACATACGAATTATTAGCAAAAGTGGAGTTGAGGACACAACATTCCAGGCCAACGCTAAGAACTAAATAAAAATCTAAGGCAATGGACCGAAGACACATTTTTTCTAAATTTTGGTTGGTAAATTTTCCACAATTTTTAAATGCAAAAGTGCTTAAGATATTGCATTTCGTTAAGTTTTTGGTGTTAATTCGAAAATAATAGTTTTTTAAAATTATAATGAATGCCATTTTGAAGTTTTAAAAGTTAACGGCTGATGTTGATTACGCAACTTAGCGATATGGTGGTAATGAAACAAGTCCATTACCCGTAAATAGGAATATCGCCAGCACTTCAAATTGTAGGGGGGACGCGTCCTATAGCTAGCTACCAAAATATTCCTCCATCAAGAGTTAACGTCCTCCCATCAACATATAACGTTCTCTCACAGAAAATTCAGCACCTCCCCCCACTCAGAGTAAGCGGGAACTACCTTTTTTTTCTAATTTGCTTTTGTTTGGTCTTCATTCGAATATAGCGGTCAAATATTGCACAATACGCAGTTAAGACCTTTTTGTTGTGGTCTTCATTTCAATTAGGCAAATAAAAATCGCACAAACTCCGATAAAGACCTTGTTTTTTTGTCTTTATTCGAATTTGGCTGTGAAAATACCGCGACCGAGTGCGATTGTTTTTGTTTTGCTTCTGATTTCGGGGCAAAATTCACACCAAGTTGCTATCACATTGCGAAAGCGTCTGGTCACGCTACTTGAAGCGTCTCCCCATGCAAAATTTTGCAGTTTAAATGCCGAATATAGCTAAATTGTAAACCTAGAAATGCTCAGTTTTAAAGCCCTATAATTTTATCATTAAGGATGATAAAATGCAAACGTCCATTGATTATGGATCCCTACCTTTTCATTTGTTTCCTAAACGCGAACCGTATGGCTTGGACCTTTTCTTTTCACAAAATGTTTCAAAAATTTCTGTCTAAAAATACTGCAAAATACTGTGAATTTATGTTTCTTAAGTACATTGAGGTACCGTAAAGGTAATTTGTCAGCTCATAAGTTTTTGGCATTAAAAAAACATCGGGTTCTGGAGCGAAAACAATATCCATACTCCCGTTAAATAATTTTTGTGATTTTTTTTTCGGAATCAATGGCAAGTTAAATTGGCAGCTTTAAAGAAAATTACACATTTAGATTTTCAAAGCAATTTGAAAACAAAATACCGTAAATGCTAAGTTAGAAAAACTTTAGTTTTCTCACAATTTCCCAACTCTAATTTGAAGCCAATTTTTTCTTTACGTTTCAGAGCATTTTGTCTTTCTCACATCTAATGCCTGTTAATGAATGAGCGCGAAAGTTTCACCTACCAGCAGACACTTTGTTAAATTTAACATAAGGTATTTAATTACAAAAAAACTGAGGATCCCAGCCGGGTCGTATTAGAAAAAAATTTATTGGGTACGAGCTCTCCTTCAAGAGGTCCATAATTGTCGAAACGGAAAAATAATACATCAATATTTTTTCTAAAAACGCCCAATTTTTTGCGTAAGCTTCGCGTCTTCATCCTAATGACGTGGTATAAAAAATTTATTAAGCACTCCAGACATTTGAACAATTATAGTTATATTTAATTTTATGCTTACTGTAGTTTTTCAATAATTCTTCATGCAGCAATTTTTGTGATCCAGTACTTTGTTATTTGAGATTCTTCGCGGCGATTTCCAACACCCAAATTGTTCAGTGGAGGTGATTTTGCCCCCTAGACCGCTTGCTAGTGATTAGTGTTGTTCTTTATCTCAAAACGAGTTCTTTGCGCTCGCGTATTTCGGAACAAGTTGTCGTTCTCAAAATACGTTTTGTTGGTCATATCGAGATATAACATATTTTCTGTAGCATAATATCCTTATGCCATTCCTGGTAATACTGTATTACATTTCATTATCAAATACATACTTTCTTCTAAATTCATACGCAGAATAGACTCGGTCGTGTTTTAGCATTGGCAACTCAAAATTGTTTATCCGGAATCCCGTATTTCTTGTTATGGCTCTGGATGGCTTTTCTGTATTGCTTTGCAGTTTGTACAGCCTGAACCAAAAGTACAGTATTAGCGTATTTGCCGAAATAAAAACAACTTTCTACAATGCTTTTTGTCTCCTCATTCTCCAATTAGATCTTTTACACAATGCCATCTAAAATAAGTTTTAGTACGGCTTGGGTTATTTGACTATCTCATTGTATTATTTTTCAAACAAGAAACAGAAACAACAAAACGACAGACCCGCAGTTATGTTGTCTTTTGTTTGTTTTTTTCTTTTTAACCGATCAACAAATAATGCTATCCTCGAGCCGAGAACAGGACATCTTTGAGGACTTGTACTCTTTGAGGCCACGGCCAATGCCGCGGACTTGAGCTTCGAGGCCAAAGCCAAGACCAAGAACTTCAAAATGTGTCCTCGAGGCCAAGGACGGCCTTGCAGACTCCACTTCAGATTAGCAACGTAGTGATTGACCAGTCAGTGATCCAGTAAATAGAGCGTTTGTTATTGAATTGGTAAAATCAGGTTCGATTTTACCAAAGATCTATCATGGTATTTCTATTTGCTGCTTACGTTTAGCTATGAAAAAAAAATTGTGAAGCTTCCGTGGTGTGTGAGTATGGACAATGAACAAGTGAAAGCTTGACATATGGACCTCAAAGTCATCAATTTGTATCCTGGCAAAGAAACATACTACTATAAATAACAATTTAGAACTAATATTACCAATTTCAACGGCAAAGCAAGATATCCTACGCGCAGCAAACATCCCAAGAGTGGCTTAATTTGGAGTTGTTACGTTAAAAAGTATTTCTTATCAACAATGATCAATGATACTTGAAACGTTTTTTCGACAATCGGATCCCTTAAATAATCTGATATTTTGCTGCACCAACTGATATCATGAATACAAAAATTAAAAATATATTGTACGTCCGTTCTGTTTGTAAAGCAAATTTAACTAAAACAGCAAAACTTTTGAACACCAAATTTTTTAAACGTTTTGAACGCAACCAAGTCCATCAGCAGTAGATAATAAAAAAAATCAAAAACAACCTGTACAAAGAATGTGCAACAAAGATATGCAGAGTAATTTTAGTACAATACACATGAAATTGCTCTGTCTATACGTAACTATTTCTCTTGCAAGCAAGAAACCAGGGCTGGGCACTTTCGCAAATTGGTCCGCAAATCCGCTAATCCATAAATTGCGAACTTAAGGATTTGGTTTGTGGATTGGCGAATCGATTTCTTACCGCAAACATTTGCGGATTTGCGGTAAAAAAATTCAAATCTACCCCAAATTCGCAAATCAACAACATCGCTGGGATCGTTTTTTTGCAATAACCAAAAAAATACGTTTTTGCGATTCAATGTATCGACGGATTTGGGCAGATGTATTCATAAAGTACAACACCCCCTTACCAAGTTCTTTTGCTGTGGAACAGTTATTTTCCATGGGTGCTGCTATTTTTGCAGCAAAATGAGTTAACTTAACGTCAAGAAACTTCTAACGGCTTGTTTTTGTGAAGGGAAACTTAGACTTTTAGAAGTGGCGAAGGGTTGCGCAAGACGACTTTGATGACATGCCCAGCACATCTTGTAAATAAATAAGCTGCAAGCCTACCAACATTATCAATCTTAGTTTTATCTTTTTGGGCATTTTGTTTTTAGTTTCGTTAATCGTGTTTTTGGGATGCATACGTTAGACTACATACGTTGCCGCTCAAGAAATATCCGAAGATGTTTGGAAATTTAATATTATTGCTTGCTTTGGAATCCTGGAAAAAATTTCTGCATCGTGGAAAATTTTGTGATATTTTATGATATACATAATACAACAATATGCATTTTTGATTTTCTAAAGTTTGTGTACAATGCAAATGATGCGTCAAAATGCTTAATTTTTTTTATTCAATAAATGGCATAAGTTTTTGAGCAGTTGGCTGCGTTACTTCAAAATTTTTCCAAATTTCACAAGCTTACTTAGTCATACTGACAAACTTTTTGAAGGGTAAATTACTGTGGCACATTGATCTTTTAGATTTTTGGCACCACCATCAAACTGGCCACTGTCGAAACAAATTTATGATTTTACTATGAATATTTATAGAATCTGTGTTGCATATCGATAACCAAGACTTAAAACCCAAATTTTGGTTATCTTTTTCATTTTTAGGGTCTAAAGGGAAGATCATGGCACAGTGGCCTCCCCCTCTCTACGCTTGTGTCTGCACCGTAATTTTATTGTAGGCTATTTAAAAGCTTTTAAAAGACTGCTCTTATCTAAAGTTCGAGTAGAAGTTCAAACGTTACAATTTCATGGAACCACTAATCAGGACTGTACGGCAACTGAAATAAAATAAACAAAGAAACCGAAGTTATGGCTAGTTCTTCTTACATCTGCAGGTTTTCATTCTTGCAAAAGTTTGCCTCTATATGAACACCTTTCAAAGCAATATAAAAAAATTTTGCACCAGTACCGCAGCAAAAAAAATCGTTAACAGCAATTATCACGTTTGAACTAAGTTGTTTTAATGGTGATGTGCAAATTGCCACACGTGATGAAGGAAGCAGGAAGGGAAATCTCCACCTACCCTCCCCCCCCACCCTTCATTCCGTCGCTCAAGCAGGAAATAGTAGCCAATAAGTCTGTAAAGTATCATTTTCAAGAACGCAAAAAACGCAAGTTGCGCGTCTAGAGTTTTTACTTTACGCGACTTAATAAAAATTTGTGCATCTTTGTTTGTTCGATATGATAAGTACTTTACAAGGATGTATTATGTAAACCAACAACAGATTTTTAACTCAACAAACACACTGTAATTAGAAGTTAGAATGAGCGACGAAAGTTAGTGGCAGGCGAGGTCGCTTTCTCCCAATTCTCCACTACAGCCGCTAGAGTCGCAGCCGTAATTCAATTACGCTCGCAGCTTTGTTTAAACAAACCTGCGTACATTTTCACTCGGCCATGCTGCTGAGAACTAATATTATAACTAACAAACACAGGGTATTAAATAAATCGAAAAAACTTACTGGTATTTACTACAGATCTATAGCCTATATAAAAAATTTGAAGCATTGTTATACTACTGTAGGTCTTGTCAATTTGCCAAACCAGAAAAAATAACAGCAAAGTTTGCGGTTCAAATTTGTGGAAATAAAAAGTCATTAGCGGTTTTGGAAGTGCAAAAAATTGCTGCAAACGTATCGCAAACTTGCGGATTTGCGGTTGCGAACCATCTATTGCTATTTTTTGGAATTGGCAGATGCGGTATAGAGTGTAAGTTTGCAATGCCCAGCACAGCTGCAAGAAACTAATATAGTTTTTAGACCCTTCTCACAGTATATTTGCATATTTCTATAGCTTTTCTGCTGTGTGTAGTATCAGCATTGAAGTTACCAAACCAAATATATTGTTTGATGACGAATAAAATAAAAATGCTGTATAGTGTAAATAGATCACGGAAAAGACAACAAACGGACTAATACAGGCTGTTAGAGAATAGATAAATAGATAAATAAATGTTTATTGTTGGAACATGGTGAATTGCTTGGGTCTGTAACTACGGTAGCAAATATTAAAAAAAAGTATTTGAATATGGAGAAAAAAAACAAGAAACCTTTTTTCTAGATATTATACGAGTATAATTAAGGACTGCAATGCATTTGGTAATAATTATAGCAGTAAGCCTGCATGGATGTTGCTGTTCAGGTGCAATGTTGAAATAGTGATATGATTGTCTATCGATTAATGGTATATCGTCAAAGACAGAGAGGATCTACTCCGAATTCTTTACAAAAAAAATAAAGAGAACTTCAGGGTAATAATCATGTCAAAACAACCAATCCCAGAAGGATCGCAAACACTTTTGCCTAAAAGAAGTAAATATGATGATGGAGCTTCATCAAATCAACCAGGTAGAAGCAAAAAAAATGGCAATAAGAAATAATATTGATTTTACTAATTAATTTAGGCGTTTAAACTTTCTATTGTGCAAAATTACGCTAATAGCTGTGAAATAGTGATCGATATCTTGCTCGTGACAAAAGAGAGAATAGTTATAAACTTGCAATTGCAAGCAGCTTTTTTCACTAAAGTTTTATAACACCGGCTGGCTAATTTATACACTCATAAGCATAAGACCTTCTTTAAGCCTATATAAGCCATTTTGCGTTGAATAAAACAATATATTTATAGTCGAGGTAACATTAAATCTTTAGCAGCAAAATACTCTGTAGTGGAGTAAATCTACACCAAAATAAGGTCCAAACTGAAAAAAAACTGCAGGAAATGGATTTGCAACGGTTTTTGGTGCTACATGAAGTGGAGAATAACATACAAAAACTAACCAAAATCCAATCAAAAGTAGAAAAATTTGGGGTGAAAAAAGGGGGCTTTTCCGAAAATAAATAGTGGTCATAATTATGCCCAGTAACATTACTGCTCTTTGCGAAAGGCGAGATGAATAATTTTTGGTACGGAGTAAGTCCCTATTCTTAAGTCTTTGAAAATAGCGAAATAGAAATGATGACATCACATTTTAGCTTGTGACGTCACTTATGTGCTAAAAAGATAGTGCTTTAAGGTTACGTAATGGTGCTCGAACGCAAATAAAGGCTAAAACTGAAGTAATTCCGAGATTAAAACAAAATTTTTAGCTTATTTAAAGCACAGCTTGATAGCACCAGGCAAAATTTTAGCCAAAAACTCAACGGGCTTGCTACAAGAACTAAAAATACATAAACCATGGGTAACATTAAAGATGGTGATATCGCATTTCTTCTTCACTTTCAAGACAGCAAAGCTATGCAAATATTTATTGCTACGGTGGTAAAATGCTTAACTGTGAGTCAAAAGTTATTCACCGTAAATTGATGACGTTTCAGTTTTTGTTTATGACGTCATAAGGTCATAATTCCTTTTGGTATGTTATACGGCCTTTCTGGTCTAATTAGAAAGCGTGTTTCAATGCTCAAGTTTATATTATTTTCACGCATAAAGATGATGTTCAGCCTAGCTTAAAATTTTCTGCAAAGTGATCCCATTACACAATTTTGTTCTATTGATGTTTCAATGATGTCAGTTTTGCAATACGTTACAGTTTTAAATCGCTTATTTGATGACTTTGCTTATTTCGCTGCTATTTTCTTTTTTATTTTTGGAGTTGATTTAAGAAATTTATAAGCTAAATTGATTTTGTGACTTCAGAAATTTTTGGACTCGATTATAACGTCATTTATGCTGAGGCTTTAATCATTAGTAACGGACGCTCAACTTTTAATGTATTTAATCGCCCTCATGTCATATGATGTGTATAAAGAATACAGATTTTATGCTTACATACAGTAATATGAAGTGCGCATAGAATTCAGTTTTTAAATTGCTTTATGCACGTGACGTCATGGCGTTTGCATAACATAGCTAGTTGTGCCACGGCAAAATGCTGTTTTGATTTTTCAATACGCTGAAAATGTAACTTGCTCACACTAATGCATGGCGCAGCCTGTTTTAAAGTGCTACGGTATGTTTTGTAAAGCACATAGCAAGATATTAAACGTTGAAACATATCTCTAACGCATGATGTCATGGCGTCCATTTTACGATTACCATTATCCCATCAAACCTTAATGTTTTAAATGTAGACCAGCAGCCCAGAAGGCTTATTTAACTCAAAGACAGCGAAAGGTTTGATAAGCCTAAAATGCACGTCTTTACTCAGCTTTTAAGAACATGTTTTGCTGGCAACCCAAAAGTTCGGCAAAGACCCCAAATCCATAATTTATAGAGAATCAAAATAGCTTTTATTTACGCCGAAAACGGCATGGATAAAAATTGCTTAAAATCGTTTTCTGGGGTCCTCTGAACCTTACAAAGGCGACAACAGTAACTTTAGATTTGGCTAATCTCCCGACAGTAACAATCTTAGGGAGGTCAAAAATGGCCTTTATTTACCCCAAAGACAGCATGGATGAAAATTGCTCAAAAACGTTCATGGTAGTCCTCTGAACACAAAAATGGCAAAGACAGTGATTTTCGGTTTAGCCAAGTCCCTACAATAGCGAATTTTGGGGGAGTAGAAAAATGACCATTATTTATCTGGAAGACGGCATGGATAAAAATTGCTACAGTAAAAAGCGTCCGTTGGAGTCGACTAAGCACAAAAATGGTGAAGACAGTGACTTAGGTTTGGCTAAACCCACCGACTGTTACGAATTTAAGGGGGGCACAAAAATGACCTTTATTTATCTGTAAGACGGCAAGAGTAAAAATTGCTTAAAAACATTTCTTGGAGTACAATAAACACAAAAATGGTTAAAACAGGTAGTTTTGGTTCAAATATCTCCCGGAAAGTAACCAATATAGAGGGTAGCTCAAAAATTGCCTTCATTTATTTGAGGACGGCAGAGATAAACATTGCTCAAAAACGTTTTTTGGGAGTCCACTGAACATAAAAACAATGGCAATATATTTTGGTATCCTCTAACTGATTTCTTACTCCTACTCCAAAAGTCATTGCAACACCAAATATGTCTTATACAGTATTTTTTTCAAAAAAATTAATTTTGAGTTGATGATGTTATCAATAATGAAGTGACGTATAATGGTCGATTTCAGCAAAAATGCCGTCGTTTTTAGTTACGTTGCTGTAAGCAGTTATCTCGTTTTAACATAAATCGCACAACTTCAAAGGCTACTCACAAAACTGTTTTGCAATATAGGTTACGTCATTAAGCTGATCAGTGTTTTAGTGTACAGAGCGTCTGCTACTGAAATGGTAAACTTGGGTTCGATTCCCGGGCGGGTCAAACCAATCACTATAAAAATTACGGCTTCTTTGCTTGACGTTCAGAATTAAAGTAACTTATTAGTGTTTGAACTGATTTACTTGTTTTTACGGTCTTGTTGGACCCTAAAAACTTTTGAGCAATTAAATCTATTCTCTCCAATGATAAAATATTTTTGAAATGTTAAAATATTAAACGAGCTTTTTTGTTTTTTATCTAACTAAATCACTTTTTAAATTCAAATAAATATAAAAAAACCTCAAAAATTCAAAATTGCTAGAGTAAAATTAACTGTTCCAAATTTGAAGTTTTTCGTAGCTCTTTTATAAAAATTTGGAAAGTTTTGACCCAAATTTAACTTAAATGACGTAATTAAAACGTTTTTGTGACTTCATCACGTTGACATAATAGATGACTCACCTTAAAAACACAAGCTTATGTGCAAAATTGAAATCGCTTGTAAAAACATCGTCAATAACGTCATTTTTGCCGAAATCGACCATTGTACGTCACTTCATTATTGATAACATCATCAACTCAAAATTAATTTTTTTGAAAAAAATACTGTATAAGACATATTTGGTGTTGCAATGACTTTTGGAGTAGGAGTAAGAAATCAGTTAGAGGATACCAAAATATATTGCCATTGTTTTTATGTTCAGTGGACTCCCAAAAAACGTTTTTGAGCAATGTTTATCTCTGCCGTCCTCAAATAAATGAAGGCAATTTTTGAGCTACCCTCTATATTGGTTACTTTCCGGGAGATATTTGAACCAAAACTACCTGTTTTAACCATTTTTGTGTTTATTGTACTCCAAGAAATGTTTTTAAGCAATTTTTACTCTTGCCGTCTTACAGATAAATAAAGGTCATTTTTGTGCCCCCCTTAAATTCGTAACAGTCGGTGGGTTTAGCCAAACCTAAGTCACTGTCTTCACCATTTTTGTGCTTAGTCGACTCCAACGGACGCTTTTTACTGTAGCAATTTTTATCCATGCCGTCTTCCAGATAAATAATGGTCATTTTTCTACTCCCCCAGAATTCGTTATTGTAGGGACTTGGCTAAACCGAAAATCACTGTCTTTGCCATTTTTGTGTTCAGAGGACTACCATGAACGTTTTTGAGCAATTTTCATCCATGCTGTCTTTGGGGTAAACAAAGGCCATTTTTGACCTCCCTAAGATTGTTACTGTCGGGAGATTAGCCAAATCTGAAGTGACTGTCCTCGCCATTTTAATGTTCAGAGGACCCCAAAAAGCGATTTTAAGCATATCTTATTTATGCCAGGGGTGGGCAAACTTGTTCAAAGAAAGAGCCACTTGCGGAAAACGATAAGCACCAGCGAGCCGCTAAATCAGTTTACACAAAATAACATAACAGCAATAAAAACACCAGGCTTTGGCCAAAAATTTGCGATAGAAGGCTGTTTTGGGGGCTTGGGGGGAGCTGGAGGCTGAAGGTCGGGGGCAAAACCCCACCCGTTGGAGGCACCGAGGTATGGGGACGGAGCCACCAGCACACAAAAAAACAATTTTTTTGTGCAAAAAATAACTTAAAATAGGGATATTTTGATAAAAATAATGCTATTAAAACGAGGCATAAAAATTAGCAGTACAAGCATGAATAAACAGGTCGCATAAATGCGCTATGTGAGAGGTGGCTAATAGTAAACGTTTACACAGTAAAAATTTTTGGGTCAGGACGACCCAAAAAAATGTAGTCAAAGATGACCCAAAAAATTTGGGTCGACACAACCCAAGCAATTTGGGTCGGCACGACCGAAAAAATTTGCGTCGCCACGACACAAACAATGTTGGTCGCCACGACCCAAACAATTCTGGTCGACACGACCCAAACAATTTGGGTCGCCACAACCCAAGCAATTTGAGTTGCCACGACCCAAACAGTTTGACTCTCCACGACCCAAGAAATATGGGTCGCCACAACTCAAGTAATTTTGGTCCCCACGATCTAAACAATTTGGGTGGCTACGACCCAAAGTCTTTTGGTCGCCCCACCCAAATTATTTTTTGGTTGTAGCAATTTGTTAATTGCATACCAACACTATGATGTTTTCTTTGAATCAGTTAAATATGCCAGCTAATAGTAAAAACAGAAAGACTTAACAAAATAAAACTGGGTTGAAAACAATAAATTTTAAAACCAGACATCTGGTGCAATTTTATTTCATATATGGTTTTAACATTTGAGCACTTCAATGTACGTAAAAAATGTAGGGTCTTACAATAAACCATTAGCTCGCAATTGCATTATCTTTTAAAAAAATAAATACCAAATCAACAAAAGTTGAATAACTTAGTTAAGTATTGATTTTTTAGAACTGGGATCGTACGATTGTGCTATGAATAGAGAAAAACAATATTGCCGAAAATCAGAAAGGCAGTATAATCAATGGTATCAACAATTCAACTAAACACTGAAATCACATCACTCAGTCAACGTAACATATTTTTTGTATCTTAAGAAACACCTAAAATATTTTTCATTTCGTAAGAAAATGAAGGTGCGTCTTTTGTATGGATAAGAATATACTTTCCATCATTTAATTTAGTGCACCTTATATAGAAAAAAATAAAATCAAAATGGTCATATATTGATAATGCATCTTATGCTTAGATGCGCCTAAAAAACATAATAAGTTGAAAATCACAAAATTGCATTACTACAGTCAACTAAAATTATGTAACGAAGTAATCAATAGTTTAAAAAAAAATACCACAACCAGAAAAACACTAAAAAATATAAATTGCAACCATATTCTGCGTCTATTAAAACTAGAAACACAGAAAATATTGACAGATAGATAGAATTCGAAGTGACTTGATGGTGCATGTAAAATTAAAGCAATTAGGAAGACTACTGCACTTAAAATTTTTACCGAAAATTTAAATCAATTCTATAAATTTTAAAACCAGTTCAAACCTGTTACCCACACTCTAAAACTAAAATCTTGACCTTAAAATGCGCGAGTGAATGATCTTCATTCACGCTTCCCTCTACTTAACATAAAGTTTCTGGGTGAAGTAGTCACTTTTTAGCAATTATTGCTGCTCCAACAACTTCAAAAAATGCGAAAGAGCTAGCCTATAAATCGAATCTTTTACCGGCTAATCTACAAATCATACTGGTACCTTACATCTCTCAGAAGAATGATCAGAGGTGAGCAGAGAAAGTCATGAAAGTTGCACCGCAATCGTTTCCGCAAGCCCCCAAAAATAATTACGACGCAAGCGCAACAGCACGCGCAAGTGTGACGTTTTGAAAAGTATGATTTTAAAAGGTGGATTTGCACAGTATCCGTTTTTGTCCGCTCTTGTTTGTTTTCGAGCGTATTTAGCTTCTCCATGAAAAAGGATGTTGTTTTTCGTCCGCAGTTTTACATGTCTAAATTCTAACCAGACCGTAACATTTTAGATAAAAGTTTTCAGAATAAAAATTTTTGTAATAGGGTACAGTTCTATTTTGAAATTCGCTTCCTTCGTTCATACACCAAAATTTTGAACAAAACGTTTATCACCATGTTATACAGTTTACTTAGTGCAGATATGGAGTAACGAAAATGCGGACCAAAAAAGCGCATACTTTTTCATGGAGAAGCAAAAATGCACGAAAACGGACAAAAGCAAACGAAAAAGGATTACTGTGTAAATCCACCTTAATTGGTCCAGTATGCTCAAACTGCACTCGGTTAAGATATACGAAACCAATACGATACGTTATTTGAAACAAATTATCTCGCTACCAATTAGTAAACATAAAATTATTGATTTTCTCTCAAAAATACTAACATTTGGAAAAATGCGCATCGCTCAACCCCACTCGCATTGGGCGAATAACCTCTTTAACCAATAAAAAAGACGCTTAACTCCTTCCTACACTTCAAAAAATTGGGGTGTTAAATTCCACTGATAAAGTCGTTATGTGATGGCAAGAAAATGACTTCGCAGTAGTTGTTTTGTCTAATGGCCCGTCAAAAAATTTGGTGACCAGCTTCGATACATTTGTGCTCCTGGACAATTAGCATCACTCTCTGACGAATGGGGCATACTAAAAAAATTATAGTGTTTTTTGTTTAAAAAAAGTTAAACCATCTAATACTTAAGAGCTACCGATGCTGTCACTTTTGTTAGCAATATCTTTTAAATCTTTCCGGTCTAGCAAAAAGGTTGTAAATAGTAGTTTTTGTTGTTTCTTGATTTGAATTACGGTGTAAGACGTAAGACTATTGCTGTTGCAAGCAACGCGTTACATTTTGCCCGATGTAATTTTAAGATTTTTTAGGAACATGTAGCGTAGTTCTAGAAAGACAATTACAGCAATTTTTTTTCAATCCTTTTGCGTGCTTGAAGCACGCGAAACGTTAAGCTTTAAAACTCTAGCCTGCAAACGTCAAAAAAACACAATTTTTCTGTTCGAAACTTTATTTTACTATACCATTCTTTAAAATACTCAATTGGAAAATTTGAAAAATCGGCAAATATTTCAGAGAAAAGTTACAGCAAAAGAAGACACCTGTTGTGAATTCAATCAAAGTTTTGCAAGCAATAGACGAAAGCAATTTGGCATGACGAGACCTTTATGAACTTACGTTATTAATGCTTTTCTAAAGTTAAATCTCAGTTGATTTAAAAACAATCATTTTTAATCGTATTTGAATTGCGCTTATTATTGTTCAAATACTTGCGGCGCAAGCGTTTAAAAATAAATTGCGGCGCAAGCGCTATCGCAAGTAAAATAGGTGCAGCGCAAGTGCCCACCTCTGAAAACGATAAGCTTACTAACCCTCTAATCTCCTTATAGCTTGCCGTTAATGGTGCGTCACTTCATTTTCCGATACTTTTCATGAACAAATCAAGCCAAAACTTGTGAAAATTTAAGAACTGCCTAAATCTAAAATTCACTGGTTCTTATGAAAAAGAAGACAGTGTACTTGACATGTTTCTACCATTGCCATAGCCAGCATCCACAACTATTAAATTGATTTTGAACAAAAACATTTTGCCCAATCACATCGCTTGCATGATCATATTTGATACCTTCTTACCATTCAAGCCATGCTCAAAGTAAGCAAAAGACTTTTACTTCCGCATGTTTGTTAAAAAACACAGATAGTTGTTGGCAATTTACTTTAATTAATTTTAGATCAAACGATGTAGTTTGCAATTGAACCTAATCTGTTAAACATTTTTGTTAAGAATTAACACTAATTATCCACAAAAATTGTTTTACGATTAATATTAACTCACAAATTTACAATGCAGCGAGCATCATTAATTGAACGAAATCCCATATTTCTCTTTTCTGTCAAACTTTCGTTAATCTAACATCTTTTTGTTGGCTTCACAGTCGTTGTTGTGGAGAAGCTATTCTTGAGCTTTTTTTATCTGTTTTCTCCTAGGCCAACGCTTAATTTTTTAAATTTTTATAAAAGCTTATTAAAAGTTCTTAAATAGGAATAAAGCTGCAATATAGGAATGAAGCTGCAATAACTTAACATAAACAAAGATTATGCTAATACAACATATCAAAAATTTTCCAAACTTGATCAAAATAACTGCTCAGCACTTTTTCTCTCTCTTCTGTTGCTGCTAAAATCGGTTTACTCAGCAAGTCAATCATATCAATTTCTGTCTAGGTCTTCACGTGGTAAAAAGCAAGCTGTCTGCTGAGGTGCGATTATCAACCGCGTCCAGTAATTAAAATCAACAACAAAAGGTTTGAACAGCACGACTCATTATACTAGAACGTCCTGCTTTAAGAATTGCAAACAATAAAGGGTGGTAATTAGCACACAAGGCATTATCTTCGCAGATTGTTTTACATTCCACGCATTTAACTCAGGAAGATGAATACTAACACCTTAATAAATAAGTCAGTTAATAAATGCCACCGAACCTAAATTTTTGATTTACATTTTTCTTAAAGATTGTCAATAAACTTTAGGTAACAAATACAACTGACTTTAAATTCTTCTAACATTAAATTTTCTTTGACCCCAATAGACTTAGTCAACAAATTTAAACGATCAAAAACTATATCATAGCCTCAAAAACAAAACACCACAAAATGTAAAAACCTTACTGATATTGGTATTAAGGAAATTCACTGGAGCAAAGTTTTGAATCTCAGTGGATTTTTGAATTTTAGTAGATTTCTTTCTTGCAGGGGTTCCGATCCTTGTTGAGCATTGGGGGGGAATAATTTGCGATTCTACCCCAATTTTGCCCTATTTTCAAAGATTGGAGGGGGTGAACCTCGACCACGATTTTTTTCACGTCAGCAAATAAAGGTCTTCACCAAAATTTCAAGAAGTTTTTTTCTCGACTTTAATTGATTCGCATGCAGACCACAGTCAAATTATTGGGGTGGATGCAGATGCAGACCTTAGTCAAATTATTGGGGGGGGGTGCAGTCAAATTATTGGGGGGAATATATCCCACCTTCCCCCCGGGTTTCGGCACCCTTGCTTACTTGCTATATCACTTTATTTAGCTTTTTAGTTGATGATGGAGCTGAATTTCCAAGGCGTAGAATTTTTGACTTTTAATTTTTGCTGATCTAAATTTTTGCATTGAATCTGAAGTTATGACCCAAAAAAATTCTTTGACACAATTTTTTTTATTTTTACATTTTTGGTGACCCAAGTTTTTGCATTGACCCAAATTTTTGTTTCAACAGTAAAACTTTGACTCAAAGTTTTTCTTTGACCCAATTTTTTTGAATGTGAATTTTTTTCTTAACCAAGTTTTTGTATTGACCCAAAAATTTTGACCAAAAATATTTCTTTGACCCAAATTTTTTGACCCTAAATTACCTGGGACCCAAGATTTTACCATGATCCAAAAAATTTGACCCAAAAGTTTTGGGTTAATGGCCTGTGACCAGTATTTTTGGGGTCGGCTTGAACCAAAAATTTTTTGACCCTAAATTACCTGGGACCCAAGATTTTACCATGATCCAAAAAATTTGACCCAAAAGTTTTGGGTTAATGGCCTGTGACCAGTATTTTTGGGGTCGGCTTGAACCAAAAATTTTTTGACCCTAAATTACCTGGGACCCAAGATTTTACCATGATCCAAAAAATTTGACCCAAAAGTTTTGGGTTAATGGCCTGTGACCAGTATTTTTGGGGTCGGCTTGAACCAAAAATTTTAGAAGTATTGGTCATAGACTTAAATTTTTAGTGAGTGACTGACAACAATATAGTCATTTTGGTTACTGACCTAAAAACATTGAAAAATTTTGCATACAAGATCGAAAATTGCACATGCTAAAGTGACTTGAAGTTTTTGAAATGATTGTAAAAATAAATTCAGTCATGTTTGAAATCATGAGCAGTTAGAGGTTCACCACATTTGTACTAGAATTACTTTTCATTCTACGGCGTGTTTTAATTTTTGACCCTTAATTTTTTATGATTAAAATTTTTGCTTTAACCTAAAATGTTTCTTTAACCCTTATATTTTTGCATTGACAAAATTTTTCGACCCTTAATATTTTGTTGAACCAAATTTTTGTATTGATCCAAAAGCTTTGACAGAAAATATCACTTTGGCCCTAATTTTTTGCTGATCTAAATTTTTGCAATGACCCAAAAACGTTGACCGAAAATTTTTCTTTGACCCAAGTTTTTTTACCCAAAGTCACTGGCGACCCAAAAATTTTACCACCACCCAAAAACGTTGACCCAAAAATTTTGGGTCAAAGGCCAATGACCAGTATTTTTGAGGTCGGCTGGTCATGTTTGAAATCATGAGCAGTGAGAGGTTCACCATATTTGTACTAGAAACACTTTTCATTCCACGGCGCGTTTTAATTCTTTAACTCTTAATTTTTTGCTTCCCCTAGTCTTTTAATGACCAAAAAACCTTGACTCAAAAGTTTTCTTTGACCCAAATTTTTTGACCCAAAATTACTGGCAACCCAAAATTTTACCTCGACCCAAAAATTTTGGGTCAAACGCCTATGACCAGTATTTTTTGCGTCGGCTGGTCGTGCTTAAAATCATGAGCAGTTAGAGGTTCACCACATTTGTACTAGAAACACTTTTTCCTTCACAGTGTGTTGTAATTTTAGATTCTTAATTTTTTGATGATCAAAATTTTTGCTTTGACCCAAAATGTTTCTTTAACCCTTATATTTTTGCATTGAATAAACTTTTTGACCCTTAATTTTTTGTGAAACCAAATTTTTGTATTGATCCAAAAGCTTTGACAGAAAATATCACTTTGGCCCTAATTTTTTGCTGATCTAAATTTTTGCAATGACCCAAAAACGTTGACCCAAAATTTTTCTTTGATCCAAAATTTTTGACCCAAAATTACTGGCGACCCAAAATTTTACCACGATCCAAAAATTTTGGGTCAATGGCCTATGACCAGTATTTTTTGGGTTGGCTGGACCAAAAAATTTTAACAGTGTAGTTCTCTTACTTACATGCTGGTAAATCATAAAATCCTATAGTTCAATAAAACTTACACGGATTAGTTCATATTTTATACGGAGAAATAATTGGGGAGGTCCAATGGAAAAATATTTGAGAGAAGTGATTGGTAATTAACTAATACTCAATAGCTACCCCCCATCCTGAATTTATTATATATGTGTTGATAAAACCTATGTTTAGCATTATTACTCTAGCAATCAAATTTGATTGCTTATTTTTGGCCATGTTTCAAAGTTTTCTTTGACATGAGAGTTTTGTTTTTGACAAATTAGTCCATCCCCCAGAATATATGTTTCAAAAGATGCTTTAAATCACTTTTTATTCCAATGCAAAAAACAGTCTCACAAGTGCAAAAACCGTGGTATTTTCCTTATTCTGCATTTTGGTCCACAGACCAATGGGGAGGCTATAGCCCCGCCCCCTGGCTACGCTACTGAAAAATACAATGATTGTTGCCCTATAAAGCAACATTCACACTTGACTGCGCTTTTCGAAGTGTTTTACAACTCCGGAAAAAATTATTTTACCTTAATTCTTTAAAATGTTTATACTGCAATTCGTCATCACAGTTGGTATAATATGTCCCACCAGAATCCAAAGATTTAACTAACTTGTACAATTTAAAAAACTTTTTACCAAACAACATTCGATCAGCATTTTTCAAAAAGAGGACTGAAGGCAAGAACAATGTTCTGCGTAAATACTATTGAATTAAAATTGCGCTTAAACTTTTACTTTATATTTTTCTTGATTCAACTGTTCAATTCAAATGATATTCTACTTCAAACACATGGTTATTTTCCCTACTTTTATTTCTTGTATCACATTTTTCGCATCTGTCAGTTAAATTTTCAAAGTTGGATATTGATTTTTAGGTTTAAACTGATTAAAATGCTGTTAAACAACAGAAGATAGCCATTAGCATTGTGTTACGATTGCATAGACAAGGATGGGAAACTTTTTAGTGCAAAAGTTGCATTTTCAAAATTACGTTAGCCAGAAATTGAAGTTCACTAATTTTGTTTCCCCCAAAAATAATAATAAAAATAATTTTTTCACGTTGTTCAAACGGTCGTACACTATTAAACGAAGACTGAAAAGGAGATATCCAAAGTAGACGAAACTTATTTGACTAAATTGGCGTTAACTTCAACCGTCTTGACTCAGCCATTCCAGAAATATTTAACTTCGAGCACCACGTACTGTAGGAGCTTCTTTATCATAATTTTATTGCCCACCTTGATCTTGATTATCAGAGCTGGAGTCTCGGCCAAAATCTTCAAGACCCAGACCGAAACGAGACATTGACGTTGCGAGACCGAGACTTTGAACAAAAACTCGAGATGAGAACGAGACTTGAAAGTGCCGAGACCGAGACGAGACACGAGACTTTTGAAACCAAACGTTTGCAATATTTTGCAAATACTCTTGACACTAAATTTTGGACATTCGGTGAACTTCCCAACACATTGCAATGAAGATTTCTAGGCATTTCGCTTTATTACATAAGCAACAAGCTAGTTAAAAAAGTTATACTATTTAAAAGATATACGTTTGTTTTTTAATTAAAAGCTTTTTGGGGTCGCTTATGGTTTTTAAGAATTAACACTATCATGATCATCAAAAAATTTTGTTAACTAAATGTACAAGTTACAAAACGGAAGTACGAATATTTACGAAGAACTTAGAATAATATTTCAGTTCTAACTGTTCCACTGTAATATTCCCAAGACAAACGTTGTCACAATAATTGTTGTGACCCACACCTTTATTGCCTCAAGGTGTGATACTATAGGTGTACCATTAATTTGGTCTTTTCGCACAAATGTTGTCCTGATGGTTCTTTTTTTGATTGTGATTTTTGTTTAGAAAAGCTTAATTCTTTGAAGAGCGCAAGCTTACTTCATGTCATTTCTCCAAGTTCAGTTTATGTTTGTTGATTTGAAAATTCCGATTTAATTTGTTTGTGATGAAAAGGATTTTGGTAGCAACCATAGCAAAATTCAAACGTGAAACCGCTTTAGAGGTCTTATTTAAAATGCGAAATATTTCGTGTTACTTCATGTGTAGAATGCGAGTGCACTCGGCGCAGCCTTATCTCACTGCTTGATTCCTTTTTCACAAAGTCGTAGAGATAACGTGGGTATTCTTCCGGACAAAGAATAAGCCAAAGAGTAAAACCGGTACAAGAAAAGCAGCAGCCGTCTCATCGAAACGCAGAATACTTGCAGTTGTATCTCTAGTATAAGTACAAAAAATAGGAAAATTTATTGATAATAACATTTGTCTAAACCAGTGGTACAGTAGCGAAATGTTTTATATCTCAGACGCTCTCTACCCCTAGTCCATATATTATAAAAACTGGTACTTATTAAAAACTTTTCTGATTGATGTTTAGCAATAGAAAGGAAAAGTGTTGTAAACTGGTGGGCAAATGGCAGATTGATTCGAGGACCAAAATGTTCCTTCGATGTCTCATAGCCAAGCCAACTTGACGAAAAAACAGTAACTGCAATTTCAAAAAATAATCTCATAAGTAACTTAACCGAGAGATTTTATCTTCATAGGTTTATTCAACTCTGAACAATTATACGTTTTTGTAGATGAAGTCAGAAACTAGGCCGTATTATTGGAATATTTAGCAATAAGTCTGGAGCAAATTGTCCTCTGTTGATATAGAGGTCAATAAGAATTTCCGAACTAAGTAGATCCTCCTTCATTCTGCAAGCAAATGTTTGGTCCACACAAAATTCGTGTTTCTTTATTGTTGAAATGCGCTACAAGTAACTTAACAATAAAAGCACACAAAGGAAAAAAGTCGGTATATGGCTTAACGCTAATAGTTCTTTGAGTTTTAGTAGATGATCTTTAATTTACAATAGATTCTGTTTCAAATAGCGCAAGATTAGGCATTTGATATAAAAATTCAGAACTTATTGAAATCATACTGTAAATAAATAAATTAAAATTGGCTGAGAATTAGAAGAAGAGCTTTGAAAATAAGTCACCATGGTTTTTCATGGTTGATTTTTTTCGTTCTTTATTTAAGCGGGCAATTATAGAATCGTGATGTTCTGCCAATCATGTTCTGTGAATATCTAATAAAATAAAACTTTTCCTTGTTAAACACCTAAAATTAAGTATGGAACAGATACCGAGAATAAAAAGTAACTACATACAAGTTGAAGTTGTGCTGCTGGAACGCAATTCTTCCTCTTATGTAGACGTGCTAATGATATAATGTGAGGCCATATATAGGATATTCCAAAATTAATGAAACCCACATCATTGCGAATAAATACCTTGATTTTAACCCTATTGCTGCTATTTTTCAGATTTGATAGGAGTTAGAAACAACAATTTTTAGTTAAAAACCCCATGGCTTGGAAATTAGAAGAAATATTTTTTTGTGCCAAGGCTTATATAGAGACTAAATCAAATAAGGCTGTTCAAACACGTTTTTGCAAAAAGTTTAATTTCAACACTTATCCTGGAAAATAGATGTTCTTATGATAACGTAACTTTCAAACCTACGGAACTGTTATAAACGCCGCAAGAAATCAGATAATCCATTTAGTGGAAGGAAGTTGAGTGATAAATCTGCAGACAACGTGAAAGTAAGAATTCTTTGCAACGATAAGCGCGAAATCCCGAGATCACTACTCCGTTTTCCAATGGACTTTTTGGGTTCCGGCCAGCAAAAAATCTGACCCCTTTCACATCGTCTACAGATCTTGCACTCAATTTCCTTCCTCTAAATGAATTCTCTGATTTCTTGTTACGTTTATTCACAGTTCCATAGAGTTGAAAGTTACAATATACAGCAGGAATGTTTGGGATTTTCCGGGATAAGTGTTGAAATTAAACTTTCAGCGGAAACGTTTTTGAACAGCCATAGAGGATTTTTAGGCTGTATATAAGTCTTACCGTGAAAACATTTTTCTTCTAATTTCCAAGCCATGAAGTTTTCAACTAATAATTGCTATTTATAACTCCAATCAAATCTGAAAAACAGTAACAAAAGGGTTAAAATCAAGATGGTCATTAACAATAACATGGGTTTCATTTATGTAGATTAGGGCTGTTCAAAAATACACTTTTGTAGTAAAACCAAGAGGGGCCCCCTAGAAGTGTTCCAATTCATGGAAAAATTGTGCAAAATTTTTTTCAGCTCGATTGGTTGAAAATTGGCCGTGTGAATCCACTTTTTTATTTTGGGGGGTATTGCGGGGATGCCAAATTACAAAACCAGGCATAACTTATGAATTAGACATCCTACAAGTTTATATCACCTATTAAAATTTACAGGTTACTGATAGTAATGCATCTGATTCACATAAAAATGCTTTTGCTCTTACTTGCTGACACATTTTTGAAAAAAGTTAAAATTTTTTTAGAAAATTAAATTTTTGATAGTTTTGGTTACCAATAGTGCAAAATTTAAGAAAAATTAGCGCACTATCTTCACTCAGATTTATGAACTGCACAAAAACATTGAACTACACAAACATGAAAATTTGCATAAAGTTTAACTTGTTACGAACGTTAAAGTCTTTCTAACCAGGTCTTGCGATATGTGTCAGTTTGCCTAATTGTTTCTCGTTAAAGCATAATTCGTAAATTTGAAGATCTGCTAAGACTTGCCAATCTGAACCGTTTAATGTTTTCTGCACGGCGATGATGCGGAGTATCATGGCCAAATTCAGTAACGTGTAGGAGAGCTATGCCAAGCTGTCCCAATCCCTTTCTCCTTCTGACAGCTGAGCACTTGATTTACTGATTTTTATTGAAATTTATTATAATGTTGAATAAAGAAAAATACAGAAAAAAACGAAGTTGTCTCAAATACGATGTAAAAACCAATTCAGGGCCTTTCTTCCAATCTACAAGACTGTTCCCTCACAGTCAATAGTAAAATTCATACACAAGGATGGAGAGGAAGGGGTCACAAAATGCAATTTTCCCAAGTTAAGCAGCATTTAACACTTTTCACCAAAAACTGACAATGTTCATTTCACTCATTTTTGTCACTACTGAGCTCCCAGGCCCCAAACACGTTTAAATAGTTCCAAGCAATAATAGCACGTGGTAGGATCACCTTTGTCTAGCATCCAAAGAGCAGGAAATTAACAAACAAAGGTTGGCAGCTGCCATTCTACAGTCGTCTCAAAAAACAAATAATGCACAAAAAGAAACCTTCTAACACAACGATTCTAAATATGCTTTTGTAGTTGTGCTAATTAACAGCTTATTTTTCACAAAGGATAATAATTACTCAGTAATTTGATTTAAACACCAGTTAGACAATGGCAAATAATTTTTTTGATTTAAGTCACAGATTGCGAAAACCAATAATTATTCAGACACAAATGCACAAACAAAGATTTACAATTGGGTCTTCAGTCACTAGTTGAAAAGCAAGGCAGATTATTTTTAATGAATTTAACACAACTCTTAACACTAAGTGCAAAAATGGAAACTACAAAACAGTTGTTTTGCTACGATTAAAAATGATCGAGGTGAAACATTACCAAAATTTATTTTGCCGACGATGTACTTGCTAAGGTGGACACTTTGAAGTCAGGTCGTTCTTGGCAACTTTTCTCCACGCAATGCAGTATCATATCTCTGTGTTTGGAGTCTTCAGTTAATATATCTTTGTAGTCTAGCAAGACTTTGATTCCCCTTTCTGCTAAATCATTGGCAACATGTAGGATTGAAACTAATCCTTTGAATTTACGAAAACTTTCAAAATCGTTCTACTTTTTGCACGAATACCGAAGGAATTGAACATCTTCAACCAAAAATTTGAAACGTTGAAAAATAATTACATATCTTTCACCAACCAAGATTTCGAGTTTTGCATCTTCTGATATTACTGGAAAAACTGACTTTTGCGGAGATACGGTTATCTTGAAATGCATCTGGTACACACAAAATATCTTGGCAGCTAGGTGCATCTTCTGATAATACAGGAAAAACTGGTTTTTGCAGAGATTCCGTTATCTTGAAATACATCTGGTACACACAAAACATCTTGACAGCTAGGTATCTTTGTAATGCAGGCAAAATATCTTTATGTGATCCTGTAAATCACCAGAGCACAAAGCGAATGGATTAAGTTTCTCGATCAGGTACCAAAGATATCTTCGTAATGCAGAGATTGAAGCAATGCATACATCTCTGAACACTTGATTTTTGCGAAAAGAAAGTCACCTCTTATACAGTTTCAGATCAATAACAGCTGCTTCTGCAGCTACAGGAGCTCTAAACCAGCTTGGCACATAAATGACGGCAAAAAAATAACTAAACAGTTCTAAAGGTTTGAGAATCTCTGGATCTATATCAAGTTGTGTCTATAGCAACAGCATTTTCAATGTATATATTGCTGAAGACATCCAGCGGGTCCTATGTTGGGCTCCAGGCCGTCTAAAGAGGAAAGTACCAAATGAATCTTTTTTTAAATAAAAAAATAACAAGGTCCAAGTTCTCAGCATTGTCATCTCGAGGAACGTACGAGGCATTATCATACTTTATTTTATGAATCGTTTTGTAGGCACTGCTCATATCTTCAGAATCCATTTGAAAAAACGATGTGTTGATATGAGCTGTGTCTGCTGCAAAGTCTAAACTTGGCCACTTCCTCTTTATAGGTTTAAAAATGTTATTTGTGTAGTGCTAGAATTACCAAAAAGACATTTGAAAACGTGTGCTAAAATGACTTCGTGTACGTGATGACAACATGCGGTCCACAAAAGAGGATGATCAAGAAGTGCTTCCAAAAAAATGCAGGCACCATTAAATTTTCCTGTATTAGATGCTGAGGTGTCGAAGCACATTGCGACAGACTGTTTTTTAAGATTCCAAGCATTTAGTATGTGTTTGATTGCTTCGGCTTGATGTCTACCAGTGACTCTTTCTGAAGAAGTAGTTCCCACCAATTTCATTCCGCTACGATGACTTGATAAAACTGCAATTTGTTCCGTAGGAGTAAAGTCACCTCTTTTCGCATAAGTTTTTCATCCCGATGAATCGAAACGAATTCACGTTGTATTGCTTTTTAAAATCTTGGTTTGCTTTTTTAAACATTTTTGTACAGACATTTTTTTGCGGTTCTGTTGGTTGTGCTAGTGCTAATCACAAAATTATTGAGGTCCCCGTTGCTTGCTCTTACGACAGCAGCAAGAACATCATTGAAAGAATAGGGAGATAATTTATGGTGATCTAAAGCAGCAACAACTTCGGGCGAGTTAACAATTTTTTTGGGAACTTTGAGCTCAACAAAGTCCGGAACTGGTTGATATTTGGAGGAGAGCAGTTGATCCTCGAAATTGGAAGAACTAGTGCTTGACGGTGATAAAGAACTTTGGCTGCTAGCACTTGAAAAAGTTTTTGAAAAACTTTCTACTACTTTGATTAACAGTTCTCGCTCAGATTTTAAGGCTCTAGCTCGTTTTTGAGTAGACTCTTCTCTGTATAGACGTCTTTTGATTCGTTTGTCTAACTTCATGTCTTTACAACCAAACGTAGCTTGACGTGGCCCTTTCTGATCTTGTATGAATTCGAAGTCTTCTTCGCAAAGATGGTCTTTAATATCATTTTTTGATATGTTGAAGAGCTTGTCTTAGCATAAATGCCATTTTTCACGATGGCTTCTAGCAGACTTTGGGTCTTCAGCTCTTTTCAACTTTTCATAAAGACATAAGTGGGCACAAGTCAGTTAATCGTTAATCCGTTAATAACAAAGCTAACTTTTTCATTAACTCGTTAATCCGTTAAAAAGTTTTTTCACGTTAACGGACTAAATTAACTTCCGTTAAGTGCTGTTAACGGTCTAAAGTAACTTCCGTTAAGTTCTGTTAACTTCCGTTAAGGTTTTTATCGTTAATATCTTGCAGCTTCGTTGTGCATTTGAACTTGTTTTTATCTCGAAATTAGATTAGACTGTAAAATGTAACTTTCAAAACACACAAAGACCACCAAAGCTATAAATATTTTCTTACAATCAGCTCAGCAGCGTCAGTACGTGTTCTAGAAGCGAGTGAATAAAACGAAATGTAAATTACACGCAAAATATTAACGGATTAACGGACTTTATTAACTTCCGTTAATTAAAGCTGAAAATAACGGATTAACGTTAACGAAGGTGTGAAGTTTGTTAACAACGTTTTGCATTAACTTGCCCACCTATGCATAAAGATCATTCTGCCTTTTTAAAACAGCCTTTCGACTCATATAGCAGGTGTAGCCTAATGTTGCTCCATCTGCAACTTTTTTCCAAACAGCAATAACTTTACCGTAGCTTTCACTCATTGCTTGCTTCACGGTATATTTTTCAACTTTTAGATAATAGAGAAAACGTCAAATAATCTCTTTATTTGTTGAAAGTTTATTTCCAGAAAAAGATTTGTCGCTCACTGTCCTTATGTCACTCCACTGTTTACTTCCTTTTCTTAACTCCATTTTACTAGCTTGATTTAGGTTTTAATGATATGGAATATCACAAATCGGTTTAAGTTTTAACTAATCTGCAGCAAGAAAAAATATACCTTTATCAGAAATTTGATTAACAAAAGACCTCATACAGCTCAGGTTGCCTAAAATTGTCTTCATAGAACTAATTAACATCTATTTTTTGCTGCACTGCGGTAATTGGACTGCACTGCAAAAGCTAATAAGACTAATGGAACTGGACCGATTATTAGGTTTAGAGAAAAAGGCTGTCAAGCTATTTTG
This sequence comes from Trididemnum nubilum, assembly GCA_963965965.1. Taxonomy (NCBI): domain Eukaryota; kingdom Metazoa; phylum Chordata; class Ascidiacea; order Aplousobranchia; family Didemnidae; genus Trididemnum; species Trididemnum nubilum. The sequence continues at coordinate 51,767,862 of OZ014469.1, forward strand.
TGCTTGCTTACGGGTACCATAAAATTAACTCCTATCGAACAAACAATACTGAAATGAATTTATGTTAGCAGTGTTCTACGACGTCCAAAGTCCAATTAGCCCAGCATGAAAAGCATCAAGAAATCGTGACAGCTACTCCAGCACTTATCTATATTTAATTATTAAGTGCATGTAGTTTAATGCTTTAGCGCAATGTACGCTCAAGTCTGTATCATCTTAAATTGAAATTTTGTGTTTTCTGCTTATTAAGTTTTGCATTATGCTAAACAAATTTGTCAAAAATTTAATTTTCTACAAAAATTTTAACTTTTTTCTAAAAATGTGTCAGCAAGTAAGAGCAAAAGCATTTTTATGTGTTTCAGATAAATAACTATCAGTATCCTGTAAATTTTAAGAGGTGATATAAGCTTGTAGGATGTCTAATTCATAAGTTATGCCTGTTTTTGTGATTTGGCACCCCAGCGATACCCCCTCCCCCAAAATAAAAAAAGTGGATTCACACGGCCAATTTTTAACCAATCAAGCTGAAAATTTTTTTGCACAATTTTTCCACGAATTGGAACAAGAGCCCCTCTTAATCTTATAACAAAAGTGTATTTTTGAACAGCCCCAAAGTAGATGCATGGATTTTTGTTCAAGAAGTGAATTTCGGAAGGGCGAGAATTTTTCGTCCGTGATGTTCTTTGAAACCATTTTCACGTATTATCAGTTGTGTCAAATTCGAAATTAACGTCCTTTCAACAAGTCAGACCGTCCTACATGTAGAAACAAATTTCAAGAACCCGTACCGTTTTCTATCCAACTACGGGCATCGCGATATTTTCTCAATGACGGCATTTAGCCCAATCGCAGCATATTGTTGTGGCGCTGCACCGACTTAACAAAACAGTGCAAATTTGGTCCAGTGTTTTTGTGCATAATTAAATTGATTTAGTTGCACACAAAAATGTAGCCATGATGCGATTATGCCGTTAAACTTTAATTTTTATTAACTGGGTAATTCTTATTAACTCTAATTATTGCAATTATATTAGGCCCGGTCAACACTGCACAGAAAATTGAGTGAGGACAAATGTATTCCTACTCTTCCTTCAAATACGATTTGGCGAAAATATTTGATTTCGAAAATACAGGTTACACGGGAAACTTGGAATGGCGTAGACAACAAAATCAGAGCCAAGACAAAACGAAATATTCTATTTACGGGACCTTTTGACTTAAACTAAAAAAATTATCAATCTGTAAGAATCATCACGTTAGAATTATTGTTGATAAACCATCAATATAGACCAAATAATAAACTGGAGGTAGTAGTTAATAACCAGGTCAAGGTAAAATTTAAACGATTCAAAATCTAAAACTAAACCAAAATAAAAAGAAACTAAAAAACATTATAATATTTTGCCACAGATAACCCAAATTTAATGAATTCAGGCAAAACCAAGACCCTCTAACCACCATCGTAAAAAAAAAAAATTACAAAACTTACCCTGGGGATTAGAAATTCAGGTAAACACCTGGTTATTACCTATCTTTCTTTTTAAATCTGTTCCGTATTGTCAATAAAATTTGGCGCTGAACTGAAAGATCTTTGGGTCAAACTGGCAACTTACTTACAGTTTGGAGACAGGACGAATAACTGAACTAATTAATACACTTATGGAACAGTAAAATTTTCAAGAACCAAAAAACTCAGCAAATCAGAGCTTTAAAATTTCTCTCAAAAATTAAGGATACTTAAACTTTGTACTTTTGCTTTTAAATCGTAAAGGTAGTTAAGTGATGCGCAAAAATATTTAGTAATTTTGATAATATGATTTCATCAAGAGAAAAGGTCAAAGGAAAAAAAAAGACATGCGACAGACATAAAATCAAAAAGAGGAGGGTAAAAAAAAAACTAATAATGAAAAGGAAAAAAATCCAAAAACGTAACAGTACAGTATTTACACAATGTTCAAGTCACATTAACTGTTGAATACATGTAGTGGAAATAAAGATACATCCACATTTATATCCGGTTGATATTGCTGAATTAATCAGTGCTGAGCACAGCAAGTTTTTTTTAAGTCCGCAGTCCGCAACTCCGCAACCGAATTTCAATTTTCTTAATCCGCAACCGCAAGTCCGCAAATGCACGTTTGAAAGCTTAGTCCGCAACCGCAAGTCCGCAAAGACGTTTTAGGATTCAGAGATGGAGTCGAGGACGCAAGGCTCGAAGCCAAAGCCAAGGCCAAGGACACAAAAAAAAATTCGAGGCCAAGGACAGCCTTTCCGAGGACAGACCCTCTCGAGGCCAAGGACAGAAATGTTCGAGGCCAAGGCCAAGGACCAAAGACACAAGCGCAAGTGTTCTCAAAAAAAAAAGATCTTCAAAAATTTTATTCATGCGTTCCCAGCAAAAAACGCCTTTCATAAGTTTTTTTCAGGCGATCTACAAAATTTCAACAATTCAAAAAAAACTGCTGTCCTCGAGCCAAGGACAGGCCAATTTTCGAGAACTTGAGGCCTCGAGGCCAAGGCAAAGGACTTGACTTTCCAGGCCAAGGAATTCAAAATTTGTCCTCGAGGACGTCCACGAGGACTCCACCGCTATCAGGATTCTTAAATCCGCAACTGCAAGCCCGCATCTTTGTAATTCTTGAAGTCCGCAACCGCAAGTTCGCAACTTCGCAATATTTGAAGTCCGCACCTCAAGTCCGCAACTTTTTATAAACCGAGTGGAAGATTTTTGCAATCAACCTTGTCCCAAAGTGATCTTCTTAGAGTTGATTAGCCAACATAATTCAAAAGTTGTGATTTATCGGAAGAAAAGCAAGCGTATGGTGGATACATTCCACGCAATAAAAGGAATTACACACAATCGTTGATTGTAGTAAACGTACCACAACATGACTTGCTGTTGAGCTGCTTTTTCGGGATGGCAAACTTAAGAATCGCCCAGCCCCTCTTAATTTCGGGTCCGATTCAAAACAGTTTTAAACGCTTGTATTTTTGGTTAAAGTTTTTAAATGACTTGGCTAAGGGGTGGTTGTAGCCCCCAGCCCTCCTGGTTGCGCTACTGCTTGCACAGTAGGTGCCTAAACTGCATGGAAGCATAATGCACAAGCCACCGACAAACTCTTAAAAATGCTACCATAAAGCTAGGGATTCAAAGATTAAAAGCCATTGAATTACAATGAGAAGCCATCAAATAGCAAAGTACAATCCTTATTTACGCTTACAAAAAAATATTCCAAAGAAACAATTTTTTAATGGCAAGAAAAGGCAAAAGTAGTAGAAGGCAAAATAACATTTATATCACTCATTGCATTACTAAATTTTTAGTCCCAGGTTTCCATAAATACTGTAAGAACCAGATAACCACACGATACCAGCAGTACCGTCGCCAAAGCAAACAAAGTGTGGAGGCCCTAGCCAAAACCAAGTTACGTCATAGGACGTTTACTAAAATAGATTGAACTTTCGAAAATTAAAAACTGATTTTTTAAAGCTACAATTTTTTATTCATCGTTGCCAAAAAGACGTGTAAGCCCGGCAGCGTTTATTAGCCTGTTTCGTATGCGGCCTATATAATCGCTTGAAAAATGTGTTTGCAGGAGTGAATACGACTAGAAGTGCAACCAGAGTTTTGCTAGGAGAGAGGGGACTTGAAGCAAAAGTAAACGTTTATTGCACAAAAATTGTCTAATTTAGGTCCCGTGTTGAACAAACCGATGCAACTTAAGCGTGTCAGAGGGGGTAGAGCTCCCAGCCGATGAGTCATTTTTGTAATTTTGCGGCAAAAACAGCAACTTTAACTTCATTTTTATCACATTTTGCAAGATTGTAAACCACATGAATAATTACAGTCAATTGCTGAAATTCAGAAGTCATTGAAAGATTCAAATTGATTAGTCTCTTGAGGTCCGATATACTTTAGGTCAAGTCTAAAACACGTGTAAACGCTTATCTTTTTTGGTTATGTTTTCTAAATGAAGGGTAGTTGATAGCCATTTCTAAGTGACATGTCCGTAATTGTTACAAATTCGATATGCATTGCCTTGTAGGAATTGCAAATACGATAAACACGATGTAATAAAATCGACACCAAATTACGTTTATACTTGACTGGACTTAAACTCGACCACTTTATGTACAAACAGTACTGGTTTTCTTTCGAAAGACTTTTGTTTCAAGTTTAACATCAGCTTTCGAGACTAAAACATCTAAATTGGGTAGTTGATTATTTTGCTCCAATTCTGTGGCGAACTGAATATTAGCATAAATAGTGTTAATTTGGGCAAAAATCATTTTAAGATCACCTTCACAATTACTGTATTTTATCGTCCACAGGCAGTTATACTGTAATCATGAGTGTGCTGCTTGACTTTCAAAAAATTTTACCCCTTTTCTTAATCATCCTTCCTCACTTAAAAATACATTTGATTTTTCGGACAAAATCAAAAATCTAACTCCCGGTAATAAGTTTATCGCAAGCTTGGACGTTAAAAGTTTGTTTACCAATGTACCTGTAAATTTTACAATTGATTTGATTTTGAACAATATTTTTAATAATGGAGTAAAAGATTTCGACTGGTTAAATTGGCAACAATTGAAAAAACTTTTAACCTGGACATGCAATGGAACAGCATTTCGATTTGTGGGGAATATTTAGAAACAAACAGAACGAATCTCAAACAAACAGAACGAATCTCCAACTATTGCTCCTTTAATGGCGGACATTTGCATAAACTACGTGTTGAACAAAATTTCTTCATCTAACCCAAAACCTTACATCATTTTCTTTATGTGGATGATTTGTTTTGTGTTTTTAATTGTGAAGGTGGTTTTGAAATGATTTTGCCCAAATTAACACTATTCATACTAATATTCAGTTCGCCACAGAATTGGAGCAAAATAATCAACTACCCAATTTAGATGTTTTAGTCTCGAAAGCTGATGTTAAACTTGAAACAAAAGTCTTTCGAAAGAAAACCAGTACTTCGGAGCAGAATAACGGGACGATGTGAAGAGCTTAGACAAAAAAACCAGAGCCAGGATAAAATGAATCATTCTATTTCGAGACGTTTCGACTTAAACTAAAGTCATTATCAATCTATAAAAATCATGACGTTAGAATTGTTGAAAGACCATCAATATAGACCAAAACGATGAACCGGAGGTAGCAGTTAATAACCGGGTCAGGGGTAAAATCTAAAACTAAACCAAAATAGAAATGGAAAAAACATGTTGGTAATTTGCCACAGATAACCCAAATTTAATGAATTTAAGTAAAAAAAAAAACCTTCTAACCACGATGGTTAAAAAATAAAAAATAAAAAAAATTACAAAACTTACCTTGGGTATTATAATTTCAAGTGAAGACCTGGTTATTAACTTATCTCTGTTTAAATCTGTACTGTACTCTCAATAAAATTTGGCGCTAAATTCAAAGATCTACAGGTCAAACTGGCAACTCACTTACAGTTTAGAGACAAGACTAATAACTGAACTAATCAAGTACACATATGGAACAGTAAAATTTTCAAGAACTAAGATATTTAACAAATCAGAGCTCTAAAATTTCTCTTAAAAAATTAACGGTGCTTACTAACCTGTGCACTTTTGCATTTAAATCATAAAGGTAGTTAAGTGATACGCAAAATATTCAGTAATTTTCATAATATGACATCATAAAGAGACAAGGTCAAGCGGAAAAAAAAAAAGGAAAGGAACATGCGACAGACATTAATTCCAAAAGAGAGGGTAAAAAAAAAAAAAATACTAATGGAAGGGGAAGAAAGGACAAAAAAAAAAAACTTAACAGAATTGACAAAATGTTCGAGCCACATTAGCTATTGAATACATATAGTGGAAATGAAGATCCATCTACATTAATATCTGGTTGATATTGCTGAATTAATAAAGTCTCTTTTATTAATAATTCCTTCGTGTTGTGAGCTGAACATAAAACATCTGGATCATTGAAATCAATGATATGGTTGGGATTTTCAAGGAGATGTTTGGTGACATCTGAATGGTGGTTGGGACTAGTTGCAGGATTATGCTCGTGTAACCGTGATTGCAAATTACTTCGGGTTTGACCAATGTAGACACTACCACAAGAACAAGTCAGTTTGTATACGACATTGTGACGATAAAGCTTAGGTTGCAGTTCTTTGTGCTTAAACATGTCACCAATTTTATAGCAATCATGCACAACATTTAAACTTAATTTTCCTGACAATTGGCGTCGAAAAAACGATTTTAATTCTTTTTCTATATGAAGAGATGTATTGCCAATGAAAGGTAATCGTAAGACTAAACGAGTAGCTTGTTTATCCACCTTCTTTGATATGTTAAGATCGGAATGCTTGTTGTTTAAAAAACGACGTATTTGATTTTGAATGAAGGGTAGTGGATAGCCATTTCTAAGTAGCATATCCGTAATTGTTTCAAATTCAATATGCATTGCCTTATACGAATTGCAAATACGATAAGCACGATCTAATAAAATCGACACTAAATTACGTTTATACTTGACTGGACTTAAACTCGACCACTTTATGTATAAACCAGTGTTGGTTTTCTTTCGAAAGACTGTTGTTTTAAACTTAACATCAGCTCTCGTGACTAGAACATCTAAATAGGGTAGTTGATTATTTTGTTCCAACTCTTTGGTGAACTGAATATTGGCATGAATAGTGTTAATTTTGGCAAAAAACATTTCAAGATCACGTTCACAGTTAAAAACACAGAACAAATCATCTACATAACGTAAAATGATGTAAGGTTTTGGGTTAAATGAAGAAACTTCGTTTAACACCCAGTTCATGCAAACGTCTGCCATTAACGGAGCGATGGAACTCCCCATAGCTATTTCTTCCGTTTGTTCATAAATGTTCCCCCAAATTGAAATACTGTCCCTTTGCATGTCCAGGTTAGAAGTTTCTTCATTTGTTGCCGGTTTAACCCATTAAAATCTTTTACTCCATTATTAAAAATATTATTCAAAATTAAACCAATTGTAAAATTTACAGGTACATTGGTAAACAAACTTTTAACGTCCAAACTTGCCATTAATTTATTTCCGGGAGTTAGATTTTTGATTTTGTCCAAAAAATCAAATGTATCTTTAAGTGAGGAAGGATGATCACGAAGAGGGGTAAGAATTTCTGAAAGCCAAGTAGCACACTCATGGTTATAACTGCCTGTGGAAGATAAGATTGGTCGAAGTGGAGTGTTGTCTTTGTGAGTTTTAGGCAAGCCGTAAAGAGTTGGAATTGAAGTAGCTGTTGGTCGGATTCTGCGGTATACCTCCTGATTAATTGCTCCTGATTTTTTCAAACGAGCCAAAAAGTTTTGAAATTTTTGAAGTTGTTTTAAATTCTTATTTGTAGCAAGTTTAAATTTAGATTTCTCTTTCAAGATATTTTCCATTTTTTGTTGATAAGTGGATTTGTCTAGCAGTACCACTCCATTTCCTTTATCCGGTTTGCAAATTACTATTGATGGCTTGTTACTAAGATTCTTGAGTGCGTCCAATTCTGCTTCGCTTAAATTCAATTGCTTCTGTTGTTTGGCATAAAAGTACCCAGATTTATATTTACTGTTCAGGTTGAAAATCATTCGTTTAAATTCGATTCTGTTTTTGAAGCTCAAATGTGACCGAGTTTCGTGATAGAGACGCTCAAAACTGGCCTGAATTTTCAGAAAATTAAAGTGAAGTGGAAGGATGCCAAAATTAAGACCCTTGTTTAAAGCTGAACGTTCATCTGATGTCAAGTTGTGGGAAGACAAATTGGTAATAACGTTGGGTGAACCTGTGATATTGCGTTCATCTAATCCTAAACCAAGCAGCTTCTTGTTGTGTATGACTTTAACTGAAAAAGCTTCGTGTTCCTTACAAACACGTAGAAACTTTTTTATTCCTATCCATGATAGTTTGCCTATTTTTTGTTGTAATACGAATGGATAGACTTACAACTATTACCAACATGTTTTTTCCATTTCTATTTTGGTTTAGTTTTAGATTTTACCCCTGACCCGGTTATTAACTGCTACCTCCGGTTTATCGTTTTGGTCTATATTGATGGCCTTTCAACAATTCTAACGTCATGATTTTTATAGATTGATAATGACTTTAGTTTAAGTCGAAACGTCTCAAAATAGAATGATTCATTTTATCCTGGCTCTAGTTTTTTTGTCAAAACCAGTACTGTTTGTACATAAAGTGGTCGAGTTTATCTCCAGTCAAGTATAAACGTAATTTGGTGTCGATTTTATTAGATCGTGCTTATCGTATTTGCAATTCCTACAAGGCAATGCATATCGAATTTGTAACAATTACGGACATGTCACTTAGAAATGGCTATCAACTACCCTTCATTTAAAATTAAATATGCCGTTTTTTGAACAACAAGCATTTCGATCTCAACATCACAATGAAGATGGAGAACCAAGCAACTCGTTTAATCTCACGGTTACCTTTCATTGGCAATACATTGCTTCATACTTAGAAAAAGAATTAAAATCGTTTTTTCGACGCCAATTGTCAGGAAAATTAAGTTTAAATGTTGTGCATGATGGCTATAAAATAGGTGATATGTTTAAGCATAAAGAACTGCAACCTAAACTCTATCGTCACAATGTTGCAAACTAACTAACTAGTTCTTGTGGTAGTGTATACATTGGTCAGATCCGACGTAATTTGCAATGACGTTTACACGACCATAATCTTGCAACTAGTCCCAACCAGCAATCAGATGTCATCAAGCATCTCCTTGAAAATCCCAACCATATTATTGATTTTAATGAACCAGAAGTTTTATGTTCAGCTTACAACACCAAAGAGTTATTAACAAGAGACGTTATTAATTCGGCAATATTATCCGGATATTAATGTGGATGGATCTTTATTTCCACTACATGTGTTCAACAGTTAATGTGACTTGAACATTGTGTAAATACTGTTACGTTTTTGGATTTTTTTTCCTTTTCATTATTAGTTTTTTTTTACCCTCCTCTTTTTGATTTTATGTCTGTCGCATGTCTTTTTTTTTTCCTTTGACCTTTTCTCTTGATGAAATCATATTATCAAAATTACTAAATATTTTTGCGCATCACTTAACTACCTTTACGATTTAAAAGCAAAAGTACAAAGTTTAAGTATCCTTAATTTTTGAGAGAAATTTTAAAGCTCTGATTTGCTGAGTTTTTTGGTTCTTGAAAATTTTACTGTTCCATAAGTGTATTAATTAGTTCAGTTATTCGTCCTGTCTCCAAACTGTAAGTAAGTTGCCAGTTTGACCCAAAGATCTTTCAGTTCAGCGCCAAATTTTATTGACAATACGGAACAGATTTAAAAAGAAAGATAGGTAATAACCAGGTGTTTACCTAAAATTCTAATCCCCAAGGTATTATTATTCTTAATGGGCAGCGGTGCAGGCGAATCTGCTACCTTTTGGTAAACTCCACCTATACATTGCGTAGGCCTCATTTGGGCCCATTGCAACTGCAGCTGCTGTGTTATTGTTGTTTTGTTTGGTTAATGGTCGAACTCAGAAAACCGTTCCAGCTTTCTTCAAATACGTAGCAAGTTTGTTAATGGTTACACTTTGTTACCACGTTGGGAACAATGGTTTTGGTAATTCCAAAATATTTAGCACTAATATCTTGGTAAAGCTTGCAATTGCCTACATGATGATTTGGTGTTTCATCCTTTAGGCTACATTTTGGACACAAAGAAGACTCAGCACGACCTGTAGTTTTCTTGTGTCGCTGTAGATTGCAGTGCCCAGTTAAATCTTGCACTACTCTATTTAATTGAGGCCTTTTAGGGTTAAAGAGACCTATTGTTAGTCAGGAAGACGTCCAATCTTTTTCATCCTCAAGCAGTCTTTCCGTTTATTCCACATAGATTTCCATCTATCTGTGGACCAGTCCTTAACCGTTCTAGCACAACTGGCATACGGAACTGTAATAAACGAAGGTTCCGGACTATGCATTTTTGATTTAGATCCTGATTTGGCTGCATCGTCTGCCACTTCGTTACCATGCACAGAGCTGGGCACCCGCTACTTGAAAAGTAGCGGCGCTGCCGCTGCCGCTATTTGGCAAAAAAAGCGGCGGCGCTGCCGCTTGTCGTTCCTAAATAAAAAAGTAGCGCCGCTGCTGCGAAAAGAGTAATATGTAGCAAAAAGAACGATGGCATTCAAATACGGTATCCAATAGTGAAATTTCAACTTTATTTGCGAAAGTTACAATTCAAGCTTTTGAGTATCGGTACAGGTTACAATCGGCATTAGCAAGCAAGCTTAAACGGTAAACAACCAAGCAAATCACAATTAATTTGGTTGTTGGCATGCTCCTTTCAAAAAAAACAGCATTTCAAAATGCTGGTTGGTCAAACCAGCGGTTTAGAAACTACTTTAAGAAGCTACCCTAGGAAGTTGCACTAGGAAGTTAAATTCCTTGTCGCATTTTCTACACAAACAAAAGGCAATAAGAAATAGTTTAAATCACTTAAATAAAGTAAGGTTTTAACACGATGGCATGCAGTATTTAGCTTCTGTACACTTCTGTCCCGGCTCTTATAGCTTTGAAGTAGTCAATGTTTTTTATCACACGCTCGGCTCTCAACCACTATAATAATTCCTTGTATAGAGATACCATTGAAAAATTTATCAATCGACCGAGTTACAAACCTTTCTAAAAATTTTGTAAAAATGATAAGTGATTAACATCCCTACGGTGATTTCATCCAACTTTGATAAAAAAGAAGATCGAGCGGTTAAGAACTGGTGTTTATGAACTCGGAGGAGATACGTACGCTGTAATAACATATTCTATAGCGCGGACAACATGCTACTCGCTGCTATATAGATACATTTTAAGTAAATGATTCACAATGAGATTTACGTTACACGTATTTTTTCGACGAGTTTAACTCGATAACTAAACTACCGGTATCTTTCAAACTTATTAATTACCTGGTTCGATTTATTAGTTCAATTTTCAGCGCACTGTAAATGTAATTCTCAGTGTTACTGTTTACTGTTGTAGCAAAATTAATTTTGCTTTGCATTGTTGAATTTACTGTCCTTCTTGCTGTGCGCGAAGTATACTGTGGTCTGTGACTAGATAGCCAACAAATCACTTGTTCTACTCAATGCCAGCATTTTGGGGGAATATCGCGAAAAACCGTCTTTGCGATCTGCAAGTCATACCCGGCGCCAGGATAGCGTGACTGGGGGAGGGGGAAGATAAACAAAATTTTTTTTGGGGGGGGCACAAAAACTTTAATACTTCAAATTCAAGAGTGTGGACCGAAATTAAGGTCTTCATCTCAAAATATGCGCAAATTTTCACGGCTTCCGGAGTGAAACTACAAAAAAAGGGTCTTTGTAACAAAATCTGCAAAAAACAGTTTTTGCTCACAAATTCTGTGGTGATAACCATTATCTTGGGAGTCTCAGGCCTCAAACTGCACTTCAGTGGCACCGAGTCTGTTACTTTTTTTTCGGCGCAATTCTCGCTTGGGGGGCACAATTCTTCTTTGGGGGCACATGCAGTGATTTGGGGGGGCACGACCCCGGAATGCCCCCCGTGACGTCGGGCCTGCTGCAAAATTACAGCAATTTATCGAACTGTAACTATCGCATTTTCGTTAAAGAGATACTGCTCGAAATCGGTTTTATTGAAGAAATAAGAACTATTTGAGGTACAAAGAGGTGCCCCAAACCTTTTTCCACAATTTCCTTTATTTGGGAAAATACGATTTAATTCGTTTGACTCCGTGCCATTGCCAAACCTGCATTCGCAATTTCGTGACATTACAAAAGGCATGATTTTGCAAAAATTTTTGCAACCTAAGAAACGCGATTATTAACTAATAGCAGTGAGTAGCCTAGCTATCACCAAATCAGAAAACTTTGCTATTGTCACTGGAACCTGGTAATCCTAGTTTACCAGTACTGATCTACAGTACAGTATGCCTTTTGTGATTTTACAAAATCGCAAAAAGCAATGTCGCCAATAGCACTAGCCAAAGGTGGGCACAAGTCCGTTAATCGTTAATCTGTTAATAACGAAGCTAACTTTTTCATTAAATCGTTAATCCGTTAAAAAGTTTCTTCATGTTAACGGACTAACCTAACTTCCGTTAAGTTCTGTTAACTTCCGTAAAGATTTTTATCGTTAACATCTAGCACCATTCATTCATTGTACCGGTACAAACCAATTTGCTCTGATAACACTTAGTGCGTATTAGCACGAGTTTTATCGAAGAAAGCTAATAAAGAAGCTCTTTTTTGTGGCAAATAATAAGCTGCAGCCTCATAGATCCATTTATCGGTGTTTGCGATTTCCAAAGGTTTTTCGATTGCAGCTTCGTTGGTGCATTTGAACTTATTTTTATCTTAAAATTAGATTAGACTGTAAAATGTAACTTCCAAACACAAAAAGACCACCATAGCAAAAAATATTTCCTTACAATCAGCTTAACAACGTCAATACGTGTTCTAGAAGCGAGTGAATAAAAAGAAATGTAAATTACACGCAAAATATTACCGAATTAGCGGACTGTATTAACTTCCATTAATTAAAGCTGAAAATAACGGATTAACGTTGGCGGAGGTGTGAAGTTTGTTAACGGACTAGTGGTTAACGAAGCAAACGTTTTGCATTAACTTGCCTACCTATGGTGCTAGTCAAACGGATTAAAACGTATTTTCGCAAATAAGAGGAATTCGGAATTGTGGAAAAAGGTTTGGGGCAACTGTTTATTACCACAATTAGTTCTCACTTCTTCAATAAAACCGATTTCAAACAGTATCTCTTGAAAATAACGAAGAACACCTGCATCAAAATCAACTGTTTAGTGTGTATGTGCATTCTGTACGAGTAAGAAAGGAGTGTCAGAAACCGACTGTCAGGTAGCATTAGTACTTACTACTTGCTTTCACAAAAAAATGATTGGTCTTGTTCTATGTGAAGTTTCAGTAGCTTGCAATTTTCTCAAAACGATGACAACTGATAAACTTGACCAACGCATTGATTTAGATGTTAATTTGCACACAGAGTTTAATTTGGCCCGCTACCAGACCATACTTTTTGTTAAATTTTGGTTTAGAAAAAATAGGACCACGTACGCTAAAACTCGCTTTTATTAAACAACGACAAAACTCACAAAGGTAGCATTGTTTGTTCTACTAAACTAAAACAATGTAGTGGCAAGAGCAGAGAGAAAAAAAATTGTAGACTCCAAACGGTAACGCGTAAAAATTTAAATCGAAAAAAGTCTTGGAAGAAGTTCAATAGCAGTAGCGGTAGAAAATTTGATTAAAAAACAGCGCTGAAGCGCTACCGCTTTTTTGACAGAAAAAACAGCGGTGCTGCCACTTTTCGCTGGTGAGGAAAAAAAGCAGCGGCGCTGCCGCTACCGCTACTGAAAAAGTAGCGGCACTAGTTGCGCCGCTGAGCCCATCACTGACCATGTACACCTGCATGTCCAAGAATCCAAGCAATACTGACGTGGTTTTGTTTACCTAACTGATTCAGGTTTTTAATGCATTTAAGCACTGTAATTGATGTTGCAGTGCACTTTAGAAGTGCTTTGACAGCAGCTTGACTATCAACCAGCACAACAATATTTTGATTGTGTATTTTTTCGCAAAGCAGGTTCTTTGCCACTTTTGAAATAGCTAAGAATTCTGCTGTAAATTCCAAGGTAGAAAAATGCTTGTTTTGGGGAAGTTGTTTGGGTATTCTGCACAAAAACCCGCACCTACTCTTTCATCTGGTTTCGAGCCATCAGTGTAAACCTTGACAGTGTTCTGATTTAGAACGCTTTCAAATCTGATAGCATTCTTTTTATCCATAATTTGACACTCGAACTTTCTCTCGAATAACTTTGTTTCCTTTATTCGGTCAGCTGGCATTTGCAGCAGAGGTAAGAATTTCCTTGCCTCTTTGCAAACATCAATATGGCTTTTTGTTTTCCCAAAGGAACCAATTCGGTTGACATGCCAGAGCCCACTAACAGTGATTCTATATGACCCTCGCACTGCCTCAACCAATAAGAATTCCTCGATGGGAGTTACGTTGAGCAATATTTCCAGAGTACCAGTAGGGGTGCCAGGAAAAGCTGATAAAATCATCACGCAAGCAAGTCTCTGCACATTTGTGATTTTCGTCACAAGATACTTTTTGCTGAGACCGCCAGCCCAGGACACACATGCATACGACATGATTGGACGTATCATAGCTGTGTATATCCGTTTCATCATAGATGGTCTTATACCCCACGTTTTACGCACAATTTGTCTACATTGCATTAATGCTGTAATTGCTTTGAGGGTAATTCGGGTAATATGTGGTTTTCAGGTTAGATGTGGTTTCCTCTCCAGAGTATTCGGGTAATATGTGGTTTCCTATCCAGAGTAACACCTAACAACCTCGCTTCCTTGGAAAGTTCAGGTTTTGTTTCATTCATTGACAAGGAACCTAAATCTGGATTCCGTTTGTGAGTGAACAGTATGATTTCAGTTTTCTTGCTGCTAAACTGTGGCTTTGGTTCCGAAGCCCAGTTTGTAGCAATATTCATTGCTTTCTGAGCCATACTTCTGATGCAAAGCATATCAGCACCAGTGACCAACACTGCTGGATCATCGGCATAGGATTGAGCATAAAAGCCCCTGCTGCGTAACTCTAGCAACAGGTTGTTTAAGTCACAGTTCTACAGAAATGGGCACAGGATACCACCTTGTGGGTTCCCCTTCACTACTTACCTTTTAACTTTATCACCATTTAATTGTACTTGGACGGTGCGATGTCTTAGCAAATTCTCTATCCATGAAGTGAGAACTTTAGACATGCCCAGCCCTCGCAGAGCCGCAACAAAGCTACAGAAGATGGCATTGTCGAAGGCACCAACAATATCTAGGAAAATACCCAAACCAGGCTTTTTTCTGACAAGGTAATGCTCTACATGGCGCACAAATTCATGCCAAGCAGTTCCCGTAGAAACACCTGCACGAAATCCATACTGCGATGCAAAAAGCTTTGCCTGCACGTTATTATCTTTATTAATATGATACAGAATTAGTCCTTCCAACCATTTCAGTTGAAAGGAAGTTAAAGTGATCATACGGAAAGATTTAGGTTTAAAATAGCTTTCCTTTCTGGGTTTAGAGAGGAATATACCTGTGCCTTCTTTCCGTGCCAATGGCACATAGCTATGTCTCAGGCATGCCTGAAAAATGACGCGGTAATATCCTTGCAGTTGATTTCAAGCTTTTTGTAACAGTACAGGATAGAGCTCGTCTAACCGTGGTGCTTTGAATGGTTGAAATTCGTTAATAGCTGCTTCCATACGCTCGAATGAACATATGTTTGCAATCATTTCAGTGTCTTCAGGTCTCATAAATGGATTGTCCACTAAGTCGGACCTGATTTTCTGTCTGCTGGCTACCCGGTGATAAGATGTCCAGCAGATAGTTTAAAGTTTCTAGTGCAGACTTTTTGAATTCTCCGTTATGTTTAATTACGTTGCGAACACGCACCGTTTCATTCGTTCGAATAATCTTATCCAGCCAAGCCGTTGGTGTTTGAATATTCATACTCTCTATAAAGCAATGCGATGCATCGCGCTTTGCTTTTCTGACAGCTTTTTTGAAGTAGGATAGGGCGAGCTTTTGAGCCTCCCGATCTTCTTCTTGTTTTGTTTTAGTGACTTTTCTCCCCTTTTCGAAGGCTTGCTTAGCTTAGAATTCCACCAAATGTTATCTTTCGTACGAAGCGACTTTTGAATAGGGCAAGCAGCTTCATATGATTTAGTAATAACTGAATGAACCTTGTTTGCCAGCACATTAATGTCTTCTTTTGAGGAAGGCACTGGTACTGGACGTAAAATTTGTTCACTCAATTTTTGTTCGAGTTCGTTTACATACTTGCTCCAGCATGTACAACGAACATTACGAAACATTTTAGCCTGTTTTTGGATTCTGCTTTTAACCTGGAACCTAATATACATATATGTGATCTGAGAATAATGGCACGTTGCTAACATGCCAGCCAACTACTCGGTCCCATTCGCACAAGTTTACTAAGGTTTAGTCCAGAACCTCTTCACGCATTTTAGTTCTGAATGTTGGTTTATTACCCACATTGCAGAAATTCAGGTCTGCACTAGCACAATATGCTAGCAGATCCTCTCCTCGAGGGTTTGTATCGGAGGATCCCTATATAGTGTGATGTGCATTTGCATCGGTTCCTACAATTGTAGGAATTTGTTCATTCTATGCGAAGATTAACAGATCCCTCAATAAATTACATGGAGCTGGTTTTTCGGCTGCCATGTATGCCGATACGAAAACAAAACTGTCACCGCTTTGGCACACATTGTTAACTCTAGCTTCCACAATATCCTCATTTGAAAACATCGGGATTAGAAAACAACAGAGATCAGGAGTAGCATAAATGCACGCCCGAGGACGATTGCCCTTTTCAATACCTTGAAAGAGGTTTCAGCCTCGTAGCTTACTTCTGATTTTAGTGGCATACTGTATGTCGATGATTCTTGAATTAACACTAACCCGGAACGTACGTTTTTTGTAACTTCACACATGTTATAGCTTGCTGCTTTACATCTGTGTAGGTTGATTTGCCAACACTCTAAATTATGTCAGGATAACTTAGGTACCGTAATGGCTTTGTTTGATTTTTCCCCCGCTTCACCTAAGACTTGCAAGTAACTTCCGAGAAATTACTTGGATTTAAGGTTTCACGAGGAAAGTTGGGGTGGTGTTCGGTTTCACAATTGACCATACCATTTTTGCTGTACCCTCAGCTTCTGAGACCGATTCCTTTAGCAAAGGAACCTTCTCAACTTGAGGGCTCAGATTTGATGTTTTTTCAGCATCTGGGTTGGAAGGCACACATAGCCGAGTATTATCTTTGTTGGCATTGTCACTCAAGACCTCAATGATTCTTGGTTGTGACCGTGCCACTTCTTCTGAATTTAGGGATATGATCCGTGTTACTTTCTTGATCTAATGATATTAGATATAGTCATAGGGTTGTTTTTTTTTTAAACTGGAAAAAGTTCCAAAGACCAGATTATCCAAAATAGCAGGAGGCCACTAACTGCCATTTCTGCCGATAGCGGTACACCAACACTGCAATTGACGGACTTATCCCTGAGCTCTGGCCTCTGCGGAGTCCCTCCAATACAGCTACAGCTGTAGACCCCTACCAAGATGCCATCTGGAACTACAGGTACACGGGATTTTCACAAGCTGATGGACACGAAGTCCTATGTTGGCTAGACTAGGACCAGCATCCTCTCTAACTTGTGGCCGCGACACGGCAGCGCGTTTTATCCGCTGTACCCTATACTCGCATTGACATTCCGCCACAATATTGGTTCATCACTATTAGTTTCCATATTAGCCAGCAACTTCCTGGTGGCCTTTGAGTCAGGGGTCGGAATATTATGAGGCAGGACTTCGCAGTATTAGGTATCCGCTTGCGCTATAACCTGGTTGCTAATTCCTGCACTTCTTAACCTCGCCCAACTTCATCGGCCGGTTGCCATTGCCTCAATTCGCGAGGGTTCCATTGTTTCCACCCGACACCACGAGGAGGTTTGAGGTTGTACTTTGTCAGGCATCCCCAAGGTAAGTTTTGTAATTCTTTTTTTACCTTCGTGGTTAGAGGGTTGTGGTTTTGCCTAATTTCATTAAATTTGGGTTATCTGCGGCAAATTACATTTAACAACAACAACAAAAAAATTTGCCATGCTTATTAAACTTTTTTAGGTGTTTTCGACTAAGTTTTGGACGCTGAATCCAAATATGCTATCCATTTTCCCCCATCACGTCCAGATTTTTTATATTTAACTCTTATTTTTTTGCTAAATATTCATTTATTGAGATAATTGATTGGCTTATTACAGGCTATTTTAAACCAACATTCGATATCAAAATGATGCTTTGTGGAGTTGTTAACGTACATAGTGCATACTTATGTGCTTCAACCTGTTGATTACAAGTATTGCATTATCTTTGGGTTGTTTTGAATAAATTTTATTCATTTTTCTATATGCAATAAAATTACAACCAAATATTTTGCTGTTAACGCTTTTTTTTTTATCTGAGTCCGAAAAAGATACGACTGGTTCTAGACAAGCGTTAGTGACGGCGTAGAAAAATACTTCTGAGATGAAAGAAGCCTATGTATGAGAACTATAGCCAGTATTGTTGCAGGATAATCATGCATAAAACAGTTAGTTATTTTACCAATTTGTAGCACCAGCTTGTTGTCAGCCTCCAGACCTAATTATGTCTTAATATGTTTCAGCTTACTAGCTAAGCAAAATCGGTTACACAAAAATGCTTTCAGCAATCTTTATTTCGCAGAGGCAGCTAGCTTTGTTTAAATTTGCATCAAAACAGCACGTATTTTTATAAAATAGGAAGCTCAAAAGTAATTATGGTAATCAATTCAAATGAAAAGCAGTTATAATACGAACTTTTTTTGAAAAACAACTTAATGATAGTTTGAGATTTTATTTTTGTTCCAAAAATAGCAAATAACTGAAGTATGCAGTTTTTACATTAGCTTCGTAAGAATTAAGCTATATTGCTTTGCATAGGAAAGCAAGTCAGAAATAAAGAAAGAAAAAATTAATCAAGCAAGACCAAGTTACTGCTGTATTACGCGTAAGGTTGTGAGAAGAACTCAGAAAAGACACTTCGATTAGCCTTCGGGTTGCCAACTTGTTCATGAACATATTTATCTGATGGTAAGCTGCAAGTTTTGATGTTTCAGTTGTGTAAAAATGTGGGTTCTGAACGTTATATGCTTTGCGTCAATTTTAAAGCTTTATTTAACAGCAGCAAAAATTATTCTTTTCGTTTATTGCATTTCAAGCGTAACTGTGCGTTTTAGCAAAAAATCATGGGTGTTTTAAGACATCAAAGCGACTGAAACGAGAACTTGCTGGTATGGAACCCCAAAAATGTTATATTAATAAATGAAAAATATTAATTAGGCAGGAATTTTGAAAGGTGGACCATGGGTAAAATATAGATCACATACTCGTGGGTTGAGAACACAGCCTTAAATAGCGGCCACAGACTTATTTCTGGACGTGGGTCAGACGAAGGCAAGAAAGTCTCGAAATGGATTAGGAAAACTTTAAAAGTTAGAAAAAATACCGGTATTAGCATGCAAAGTAAAAATCTGATATCAGCCCGACACTTACACATTGCCTTAACGCAAAGCAATTATCTCGTAAAATGCCAGGTGACAAAAGAGTTTATTTAGTTTAAGTTTTTTATTCTGAGTATGCTGATTTTATTTTATTTTATTTTTTTGCATTGTGCCATGATCCAAAGGGAAGGACATCGAAAAATGTTGCTACTCCAAAAACAAATCTGCGTGAGTTCCACAGCTATCAAATAATGCCACAGTATCAACCCTAGTTTAACGGCAAAAATGTCCTACCCATCTTCCACATGTAAAATGCATGGGTCAAATAGTTTGTGTAAAAGATAATTAAAATATTAACAATATTAACCTACGACCAACTGCGTAACATTAGTAGTTGAATTGCAAAAAGCGCCAAAACTGAATGCTTTTTTAATAAAATAATGTGAGAGTGTTGATAAATCTACCCAAAAAAGTGTATCTACAAATATACAAATCTTTACAAAATTTACAGTTTGAGAATGCACAGCAACTGTAATTAAGGATACTCGAGTACGTCATAGGCTGGGGGCTTAGGGACAGATTTTTTTCTGATCGCCGAAAGCTAATAGATCTGGGAGCAGAGCCATGTTATTGCAAGTCAATTTTAATGATTTTCTCCACAGAATAGGCAGACAAATAAAGCAAAATTACGCTGCAATACAATTTCTTGAGGGGCGGATCCAGAAATTTTTGCAGGAGGGTCCGCTCAAGTTGCAATATTTTTGCAAACGTTTTATTACGACTTCCAGATTTAGGTTAATAGTTTTATTTGCAGCCCAGACACGCAACAATGGTTTTGCTAGTGAGAGCAAGGGGCTTAAACCAAAAGTTGAAATGCTTTGTGGTATAAAATGTGTTACCGGTACATTATGTGAGGCTACTGAGCAACTGCGGCAACTTAAGCGTAACAAATAGGGGCCAGGCAGAGTCCCCAGCCGCTGGAGGCCATAGGAGTCTAGAGGGTCATTTTTGTAATTTTTCGGCAAAATTAGCCATTTTTGAGCCGTTTCGATCACATTTTGCACGTTTTGAAGCCATTTAAAAGAACTAAATCGCTGAAATTTTGAAATTTTACTGTTAAATGTCGGTAAGAAATGAATCTTGCTTCAGTTATTGCAATGAATTTTATGTGCTACAATTTTTAAAAAATATTTCTCCGGTTTGAGCAGAGGGTGAGAGGGTAGGAAGGTTCGGACCCCCGGACCTCCCCTAGATCTGCTACGGTATTTGGTGCATTTTTGTGATATAAAATTTTTTGGAAATTGGCTTTGCAAATCACCACTGATTAACTTGAAAAACAAAATCCGATAATAAATTGACGAATTAAATTTAAAAAATACTGCACATATCTAGTCATGCTGTAGTCGAAAGCCTCAAGCATTGTTGTTTTACTAACTTTTATTGTTAGCAAACCGCGTATTGCAAATTTTTTTATTAATTTTTGAGAAAAATTAGGTTTAAATAAATTATTATACTGTTTTGTTTTTTTTTTAAATGTATTTGAACAAGACAGATTCTTGGCGGGTAAAACATTGTTATTTTAGTTGCGGAGCAAAATGATATGATATTTTTGTGTGTAGAAAAAAGTTGCCCCACAAATAAACGGTAATTTTCACAGGGGCCCTGGATAGCTGATCAAGGCACGGCCTAGAAAAAACCGTTTGACCTCTATCGGAAATAAGAGTTACTACTATTTTTCGTAAACACAACGATGCATTCTTATTTGTATGTCTCACAATTTTTGAATATTTTTTCTAGAAATGAGCAACTCGGAAATTAAAACAGCGGGTCCAGCAGATGATTACGGAATATCTGAGATACTTCCTCAATTGGACCAAGACAAAGTGTTGGCAGTGTTGCAGCGACTCATCGAATGTGGAGTTTGCTATAAAAGCGACCTGAACTTGATCACGGAGGAAGATTTAAGAGAGGACAAGCTTCTAAACAAAGTACAAGCCAGAAGACTTGTGTCTCGTTGGAAAAGCTACCAAGACCTATCAGGTTTTTGCTTTTGTTAGCTTATACGTCTAAAATTATTGTTATTAAATTTTATTCATCATTTTGTTGTCGCCAGGAAATAGCCAAGACTTTTTTTTGAAATCAAGCTGCTACGTAACAATCTGTTCCTTATGTACAATAGAGGCTTCACGCTGTCCTATTGATGCAAAACTTTAATCAAGAAAACTGTGATTTTAATCTAAGTTTGATCTAACTGCTGAAGACAACTTTAGTATTTCCCAAATTGGTGAATCGACGTTGGATTTCGTTGACTTGATTTACCGGTAACAAAATTCAAAAAATAAAAAATGAAATCTTACCGATTACTTTATTACACTTGCTGTATTTGCTGAAACTTGTAACGAGCTGATGTAGACCATTTTAGAATCATTGCACCTGGCAAATGAAGACCTTAGAGGCAAATGTTGTTAACCCTATGTTCCTCAACCTTTTTCAGGGCATTGACTCCTCAACGGCAGGGCTTCTGAAGCCCACCATGGTTTTTTGATAATAACTTGAAAACTACCCAAGCTAGAAATTTCAAAATTTCACTGCGTGGTAGAGCATTTATTCATCTTTCAATACAGCAAAAACAACTTTGAAATTTATTCCCGAAAGTCAATGAAATATGCATTTTATTCAAGGTCGTCAAGTTTCTGATTATAAGCGCTTACTTAATAAGCGTTAAAAGGGAATATAATGGTTGTGCGCAATTATAGTTGAGCGTGAAATGAGATTATAATTGCTTCGCCGTGAGAAGCGGCAATGTTAGTAATTAAGATAATGACGTACACAATGCGCTTATTGCCGGTCGACAAAATTGCTCAAGCATCACAAAAATTTTGGACAATTTTAATTATTTGAACTGATCTAATGATGTGACATAGTTAGATGACATATGATAAGCTCTATTCATGCGTTGTATGAATTGATATACATTGCAAAATTGCATTAATTTCTTTATGATTGAGGACAAAACTGTATCGTAAATTAAAACCCCACAGTACAATAAATTATTTGAATTAGTTTTTGGGTAAAATACTGCACATACAATGATAGCCCTGTAAACTTGAAGACAATGTACGTCAGAGTTGAAATCGGCCCGGGCTTTTTGCGTCGGGTTTGGGACCTAAGGTTGACAAAAATTTCGGGCTTAAGTCCGGTCTAAGGCGTATTGTTTTTTTTTCGGAGTACCAAAATATAATCAAAATAACCTGGCAACATTGCTAAATTTTTCAGACCAATTAAACTTTCGCGTTTTTTTGGGCATGATTTGGACTTCAAATTAGTTTTTGGGTTCGGGCTTATATTTTCGGATTCGGGCCGGGTTTGGGCCTGAATTAGTCGGCCCGTTTACAACTCTGACGTACCTACAAAAGAGTTGTTGCAAAACCAAATGCACTACTTTTTTCATAGAATACAACGATAAGCTGCAAGCTGACCTCGTTTTTCTTCAATTTTGGTTTGTTGTCGTATTGCATTTAATTCAAATCAAATCTCTCATTACACTTGCTGCATTACGCCGAAGCGTGTTACGAGTTGACGGGGCCCATTTTCGCGTCATTGCGCCGAGACAACACAGATTCATTCGAAGAAATGCCGCAACGGTGGTGAGCCGTTGGCAACATTGTGTCCAATTTGACAGGCCCAAGATTTAAACTTCAGTCCTACCGTTCCAGAAATGAACGCGATTTGTTAAGATTTGAAACTTTTGGAGTAAAATTTTTACTACAACAAACTAACATATTATTTGAATAATAACGGCTATTGCGGTTTAATTTACAATATTTTACTGTGCTTTTACTCAGTAAAAAAAATTAATACAATTAATGCGGTTAAAGTTTTTTTTACTATAAGTTGGAAAAATCAATTCATACAAATAAAGGATTTATTCTATCATTCATTCCGATTAAATGCTGCCAAATTGCTCATATTATATAAAAGAATGATTGTTTTGGATCCTAAAATCGTAAATTTATTGTGATCTCCGTTTTTGAAATCAACCTCGAAATTACTCCCAAACGTAATCAAACAAATAAAATCATTTTCATGCGAAACAAGTAGTAATCGTTGACAAAGTTCTCAGATAATGATTTTAACAATAGAGATACTAATCAAAGTCAAACCACAAACAAAGAACAATAATTAGAATAAGTGCTAAATAAACAATACGGAATAGCAATCAGGCGTTGGTTTTTACACTCAAGTGAGTATTTTCCAGCATTGCTTATCTATATGTATAAAGCGCATTACACTAATGAATAATATTGTCTTGTTAACGATTTCTAGTTTGTCTTACAAAATTGCAATATAACAATGATTACATAATATAGAGTATTTGCTATAGCTTGCAAAAAAACTGGGTGTTTGTTCAATAAAAAGTAAAATGCGCTACAAAATTATCGGCATTCCTATTATTTTTTATGATATTTTAATCATGAGAAACACTCTCTGTACAATGTAAAAATACGCCAAAAACGAAAAAAACTTTTGATCGTTCTTGGGGCTTAGTTTACAAATATCCCAAGGTATGGGGGGCACTCAGCAAGGTCTGCGAGAATGGCTGGGGGTACACTGAACCCAGGCCTGAGATTAGGAATCTGGGGAGGGTCTATAAGTTCACGCGCACTAAATTAGTAGCAGTTCGGAGAGCATGCATGTAAAAGCCGACCGGATTTCCGGTAGAGATCTTTTTCTTGGTCTTCACGCAATTTTTAACAAAAGCTGGCCGAGTTTGCGATGAAGAGCTTTTTTTGTCTTTACCCAAATAAAAAGCTGTTGTTCTTTCCCCTAGTTTCCGCCCTGGTCTTGGCAAAAGAGCTCAATATCAGTTTTCGTGCCCTGATAAAATTTCTCTCTGAGGATCTGGTCACCTGGCAAGGCCTAATAAAAGCAAGTTTCGAAGCAGTTTAGAAGCTTTATAGGTATTACTGCAATGCGAAATGCAAAAATTTAGAAACTGAAAACTTCTCTGATGATTATTCACGCTTGAGTAGCAATATTCTTTGATTATCATTATCAAGTAGCAATAACGTTTTGGTCTCTAGAGAGGGAGGTCTGAGGTTCAAGTCTCTGGTAGGTCAAATTGGGCATAGTTTTGTGAACGGTTCGCCACCGTTGTGACATTTTTTTGGAAGAAACTGTGATGCCCGGGCGCAATGACGAGAAGATGGGCCCCACAAACTCGCTACACCCTTCGACGTAATACAGCAAGTTTAATGAAGATTTAATTGATTTAATTTGAACTATTTGTCACCTAAAACTAATTACAGAAACATTGTATTTGAAAAAATCAATAAATAATGAAAAAAACATCAATTTAGGGGCGTGTGATTGAACTAGTTGACGGCTTTATGTGTAGGTAAAATTAAAAACAAAGCTTTTCATTTTCAATTTTGTAAATTGGATGTAGGGCATTAAAAATAAAGCTAGACTATATTGAGCATTAGTTCATATTTTGCATTGGCCAGTTGGTTGAACAGTTACGCAATTGCTAATGGAACGAAAAGTTAAAAGTCAATTCCCGAGCAGGTCAAATCCGACACAATTTGGTTACGGCTCGCAACCACTGCTACATTTATTCAAAAGAACTGTGCTGTCCAGTGGCTATGACTCGGAGCTGGGCACCGCAAATCTTGTCACGCGTTTCGACATGATGTTGCTGGTATTGCCCAATGAGGAATTGATTTTGATTTTTTGCATTGACGTATAGCTAACACAATCTGTGACTGCATTGAATCATAATTCGTTTTCCGCTGTAATGTATTGTTTTGTTCGATTGTAGTTTGCAAGGAGTCATGGCATTGCAAGCCAATTGCAACTCTATTCAATCGAAATTAGTGTAAAAACAAAAACAAAGGAACCTAATTTTTGTTTATTGCCTCGGGCGTAATAGCTTTTCGTTCGCAACGTAGTCACACTAATTATTGTAATCCATCTAATCTGGAACACCAATTTACTCTAATCCTCTTAATCTCTACCAGAAATATTATGCGTAAAATTAAAATTTTACACCGAAAGCTAGAAATTGGCAAAATTTTTAAAAATTTGTCAAAAACCCTCATTTTACGCTTGAACTCCTTATGTTGTATAAATAAAAAAAGTTTTATCGTAATTGGAAAAAACAAACAGGAAAAGTCAAGAACCTTCAAGCTTTTATAGTGAACCAAATTTAAGTAATTACTGTTTGTAACGAGTGTGGGCTTCAGAAGCCCTACCGTTGAGTAATAAAGGGTTAAGTCACTTTTTGTTGTTTTGAGTAAATTGAGTTTAAATGTTTTGCAATGTCACAGACGTCAAACGAATCACTTTTTTCGTAATTTTTTAACAATATTTTGTGACTTTGGGGCGTCCAATGGTACATGTCAAGTTTGGTGCAAATTGCGTCCCAAATGGTCGAATTATGGCCAAAAATCTATTTGACTTAACAACATTTACCTGTCACGGCTTGGAGAGGAACAATATTTTTGTTGTTACGTAATAAAAAATTAAAATTAACAATCAAAAAATAAAAATTTTTACGCGCATATGTAAGCACGAAAGTGTTTCGATTCAAAATCAGTTATGACTAGTTGTATCAGTAATACTGTAGATTACCAGATAATGAAGCCTACAAGTAAATTATCTCCAGGGCGTCCCTCATGGGCACCATCTTTTCTAGTTTCGGTTGTTAATTGGGTTGCAAGAATTCCGGTGATTGTTGCAAGCTGCTCAATGTAGCACAGCAGTCATTTTAGAGTTGATTAACCCACTTAGATATTTTAGTGATTAGAGATAATATTCCTTCAAACATCAGCTGTACTTGACTGCTACATTTTGTGGGTATGCTAAGATGAAAAATGGTGTAAGTCATGGGGTGGTTCATTTATTTTTTGACTTCTTTTCAAGAAAACTTTGCCTTATCTAACAGCAGGATTAAGTGCCTGTCAATCTTAGGAACTGGTAGCAGTTATTGTTATGCACAGAGTTGGACTGCGTTGTCTCAAGCTTTTACCTCTCATCAGCAGCCTTCAGAATTTTTAAACTGTCTAAAGCAAAAAATATTCCCCAGCCATCTCTCGGCCAAACTGAACAAGCTTTTTCAGTTAGTTATTGTTATGTTATTTTCTGGTTAGCTTAATTTACTCGAAATTTATAAGTGGTAGTAATATTCTAGCATTATACAAATATTTTGTGCATAATACTGCATTAACAAAGAACAAACATTAAAAAGATAATCATTCTAAACATTTTTAGCCCTTTCGAATCGGATTTTGTTTTAGGTTAACCGTAAAATATTTATTTTTTTCGTCTCTATATCGTGTCCAATAGCGTAGCCAGGGGGGGGGGGGGCGATACCCCCCCCCCCCATTAGCATGTTGACCAAAATGCAGAATGGGAAAAACACTACGTTTTTAGCACTTTTGAGGCTGTTTTATGCACTGAAGTGAACTAAATAGTAATTTAAAACATCTTTTGAAATATGAATTCAGGGGAGGGGCTAATTTGTCAAAAATAAAACTAACGAATAAATGAAAGCTTTGAAAAATCGTCAAACATAAGCAATTAAATTTGATCGCAAGTGTAAAAATGCTAAACATAGATGTCATCAACAAATATACTATAAACTAAGGAATAGGGGGGGCTAGTTAGTATTTGTTAATTACCAATCATTTCTCTCAAATCTCTTTTCATTAGCCCCCCAATTATTTTTCTCTATAAACTGTATAGTACGAAATAAATTACTCCGCATGAGTTTTATTGAACTATTCGATTTTATAATTTAACAGCACCTAAACAAGAGAACTATGAGGCGGTCCTCGTTCAAGCCTGTCACGGGAGAGGCACAATTTCCTTCCAGCTTGATTGATTACTCCAGTGATTGCTTGTTCTCCAATTTATTGTATGTTACCTAAATGAATTCACAAAAATTACCATAATCGTCGATTAACGCAGATGAATTTTTTTAGTTGCTTATCCTGCCACGTTGGCAGCCAAAAGAGAGACTGATTATTTTTTGTTACGTCATAGGAAAAAAAAGAGTTGCCGAAAAAATTTAATTGCAACCGACGGAGTTCACCGTATTCCCACAATACCCCCCACCAAGGCATCGGACGATTGGTACGATCGACCAAAGCCTGAATGACAAATCTGTGGGAATACAAAAAAAAAAAAAGCTTATGAACAAAGAAACGCACTGATGTAATCACAGCGGATCATTGAAACAAGCAAGTGACACAACAAGAAAACTGGCACAAATAAAAGAATCAGCCTCCGCTTTAGGTTGGGGACAAAAAAAGAAAAGTTAAAAAAATATCCAATGGGTGGTCGAAGAAGTAATCTTCTAAGACAGTTCTTGTTCCAAAGTCCACAAAGGATTGCATATTTCCGGCTCAGGCGTCAGTGGCTGCGAGCGAGGGACAAAAAAATTTAGAGCAACACATTGCTGAAATAATTTGGTATATGGAGCAAAAACGGAATCTGCTCCACAAGTCAAAATGAAAAAATGTCCAGGGATGGAGAAGGGAAAGTATCCTATTTTGGAGTTTCATGTGCAAAACGGAGAGCAGCTAGGGACCGACCCCCCACCAAGCTTAGCTAAGAAAAAAAGGCGTGATTACAAAAAAAATTACCAAAAACGAAACCGATCTCAGCAAAAAAAACTGCTGAGCCAAAACAGGGCTACACCAAGCACGTCACAGACACACACACACAAAAAAATCCAGCCACAAGGTTTCAAACAGAAAAGTGGAGTATCAAAAACAGTAACAGCAGTATAATAGCTAAAACTCAGAAGGAAGGGTTAAATAGAGAATAATTTTGGAACTCAGCAACCGTACACCCGATAAAAAAAGAAATCGGCGAGGTCTCCGATGGAGTCTGGGGTGCGCGGCCCAGAGCTGTGGACGGTGATCAGTCGTCCACCCATGAAAAACAACGCCGAAAACCCGAGAAAAAAATTCTAAAATATCCTAGCCGTGGCTCGACTCTCTAAGCAAAACTGAAATTATCCAAGCAGCAACAAGGAAAAACAAAGCAATGAACAATAACTCACGCGTGATAAGGCTGTAAATCCTCCGAAAGGAAGGGGCGCTTGTACCCAACAAAAAAACTCATGAAAACAAACTAAAGCATCAAATTAACCGAAAAGAAACTGTTTAGCTTTACAAAGGGACATAATCGTCAAAACGGGCAGGCTTGCGAATTATCCTACCCAGCCTATTGCGAAAAACAGGTGCAGGTTACTCATCAAACGGCGCTGCTGCCAACTCCACGGGATTAGAGGACTCGCAAGCTACGTTACCATTGACTGTACAGTCCAAACAATCGTCGTCTGTTACGTTTACTAACAAATTAGCGGCTTTCAATCTATCAACGCTCACCGTGTCAATTCTGTTGCCAAGGTCTAGGGTGAAAAACTTGGCATGTTTCGACACAACTCGAAATGGTCCTTTGTACGCTCTGTGAAATCCACCACTCGTCTCATCGCGTACAAAAATATGATTACACGTCGCCAATGCTTTTTCAACATAAGTGTCGCGTTGAGTGTGATAGCTGGCCGGCGGAGCTTTCAAAGACGACATTAAGGAGTTGAGCTCTTTTACGTTTGTCGTCTCACAGACCGATTTAGGCGACTCGAAAAACTGACCAGGCAGTCGCACGGTAGTGCCAAATGTCAATTCCGCCGAATAAAATCCATGATCACTTTTAGGGGGCAGATCGCAGAGCGAGTAAAACCCAAGGCAGGTTGAAAAACCACCTGTGCGGCTCTCTTTGGGCTTTAAGAGCTGCCTTCAAAGTTCTGTGCGCTCTCTCACAAAATCCGTTAGCTTGGGGTCTATACGCACAAGTGTGGTTTAGTTTATAACCCAAAAAACTGCACAATTCGTTCCACAAGTGCGAAGTAAACTGAACTCCTCGATCACAAGTTAACTCTGTTGGGCAACCGAATCTGGCAACCCAAGTGCAAAAATGCGTCAGCACATTCTTTGGCGCTCGTGCCCTTAAGGGGCGCTACTTCTACGTGCCTCGTAAATCTGTCAATGAAGGCGGTCATCAAATACGAAAAGCCGTTACACTCAACTAATGGGCCTACAATGTCGCAATGTATGTGTGCAAAATCTAGCGTCAGAAGTTTTAAACCTTTGCAAAGAGGTTTTATTGTGGCGAACGATCTTAGACTGCTGGCAAGGAATGCAGGTTCTAACAAACTTTGCCACATCTTTTCACATTCCCTTCCATACAAATCGCTGACCAATCAACTCTGCGGTCACTTTCACACCAGGATGCGCTAAAGAATGAACTTCGTCAAAAATGCGGAAGCGCAGCTTTTGCGGAACTAGAATTCGAGGTACATTACAAGATTTGTCTACCCAAATGCATTCGCTAGAGCAAGGGATAGTGACCTTCTCCAAACACAAGGAATGAGTTTTGTCCCTGATCATATCATTTATCTCTGAATCAGTCTGTTGCTCAGCAGCAATCTCGAGCAAATCTACCGTCTGGAAGTCACCAAACGCAGCGCCAATGTCAGGGTGTCTACTCAAGCAGTCCGCAACCACATTTTGCTTTCCCTC